>CM037586.1:17749246-18957853 GCA_021018995.1 Chloranthus sessilifolius
ATGGACGAATGATGTAGAGCATTTGGGGCGTGCTTTTGTTATGGTATGATGGGACATCTGATTAAGGATTGCCCAGAGATGGTGGAACGACATTAAAGATGGCACAAGATGCCCAAACTAGCACTGATATTATCTAAGGCATGTGAACTATTTAGTTATAAATTATTTAAATTGTTTATGAGAAAGGTGCATCTAGATAAATACTTTATATATGTGTGCATCTAGTATATTATTTTCTTTTCATCAATTTTAGAAATGATAAATTTATATTTTGTTAAGTAGACACAATTTAGCTAAACACTAATATATATATACACTAGATACTTTGCAAATATATTCAGAGGATGCCTACTTGTTGTATGAGGCACATGTTTTGGTAGATCCTGGATTGACACATTCCTTTATTACACCCAATTTGTTATAAAGTTAGGAAAGTTGGGAGCCACCCCAGAACCTCTCGACTTTATTGTGACGTGTCAGACTCGACTAGACAGTCTGTCACTACTAACATGGTATGTCGATCAATCATCGTCGTACTCCAAGGTCACGATGACTATGAAGCAGTAGCTAATTGATCTTACTCGATATACTCAATATGCAAGGATTGACAAAGGGTTTATCAGATCGAGTGTGCCTCCGTGGGGCGCACCGGTATTGTTCATCAAGAAGAAAGATGGATCAATGCGTCTTTGCATTGATTATTATCAATTAAATAAACTGCCAATTGCGAATTGTTATCCGCTCCCTAGAATCGACGATCTCTATGATCAGTTACAAGGAGCACGAGGGTTCTTGAAGATCGACTTACGATCGAGTTAGCACCCAATGAAGGTGAAAGCTGAAGATATTTCAAAGACAGACAGCCCTCCGGACATGATATGGTCACTACGAATTTCTAATCATAAGTCAGCCTATGTCCTTCATCCTGGTAGCACGAAGATGTTTTGGTGGAGTGGCTTGAAGCGTCGAAATTGGCCGATGTCTATCTAAGAGAGTAAATTAGAGATCCAGTCCATGTGTTGGATTATCAGCCATTGGATCTTCAGGAGCAACTCAAATTTTGGATCGCAGAGACCAAATCTTGAGAACAAAATGTATTCCACTCATATGGAAGAATCACGATTCACATGAGACTACCTGGGAATGCGACTTTGGTATTTGCGCTCAGTATCCCCATTTATTTACCTGCAATAAGCCGTTTATTTTTGTAGAATCAGTTATTCCATATGATATAACAAATTTTTGGTATACATATGTCATTATATATATATCAAAGTTCAGAAGTTGAGGGAAAATAAATTGTCCTCTACCATCTATGCCCTGCTAATGCACTACTACTATATAGAAATACCATTATTTAATTTAAAAACAGTAACACTATATCCACAAATTGGGCTTGAACACTACCTAGCGAGTTAGTGCACTACATTCCCCTCCTTGGTTTTGTTTTGCTTACTCTATAGTACCTAAGTATGTGCGTTCTAAGGTAACACAAGTAACAATAGATTGATTTCCTATTGACTTTTGTCTTGTAATGTCGTATGCCTTCAATTACTCATATAAATTACATAAACTCTAATAGTATGACAATAGTGCATACATCATGACCTGATCTCATTCCCCCACCTTTTATTTTCGAGGACGAAAATCCCTTAACTAGGGGAGAGTGTAACAGCTGCCACATTCTGATCCCGACAATATCGAGTACGGACTCAAGTAGGGTCAGGCTTGTGCCAAAAACGTGACACAAAGAATTGATTTAAAATTTGAATGATGACTGTTAAATAGTGGAACCTTAGCGGGCCATTATTAATAATTGAAACAACGAATTATCAAAGATTAGGTAGAAATTAAAATATTCGGAGCCCTCCTAAAGATGAAAATTTGCATAACACAATCTTAAATAATGCATAGGACTGGTAGGCACTGAGAGGTGCCAATCCTTTGACGCAAAACCCAGGCGTGCATGGAGTAAAATACTAACCAAGGCTTGATGGCCTTGCCTCAGCAACTGAGGCAAGCCTACAAATAAATTAACTAATATAAAGCTTATATATATAGCACACATTTAATTAAACCAAACATGACGGAAATACCAAGATAGAGCAGCACACCAATTGGATAGTAATGTATTGGTGGTTGCCACAAAAACAAAAGGGTTCTATAATACCTGAGGCAAGCAAGTATGGTTGCCTCAGTACTTGAGGCAAGTACCTTGCCTCGGACCTTGCCTCAGCCACTTGAGGCAAGCAATACAACCTTGCCTCAGCCACTTGAGGCAACAAAATTATTTTAGTATATTTAAATAAGTACTCTCAAACCACGTGTAAACTTTGTAAATACCGGCTGTCTAGCTATCTAAAAATACACTTAAAAGTATATAAGAGTTATATAAAGCCTATTTTGGCTTATATAGGTATACACCTTATAAAGGTGTGTGGGATTAGGATGGGATTACAGCCCAAAACAGTTGATAAGCTGTTTAAATTCGGATAGCCTCCACGCATACATGAGTCATTTTGATTCTCATGCACGCACGCTACTCAAGCAAGCCATACAAGAACTTGCCAGCCTTCTTCTTCTTCCTCCAAAATTTTTGCTGAAAATTCTGTTGCAATTTCTGCTGCTGCAAATTCTATAATCCATAGCCAAGAAACAATGATGCTCACACACTTACGAGTTCGGCAAACTCGACACTGATGTAAGTTCGGTGTCATCGAAACAATAAATTCACAAAAAGGTACGCTATAAACAAATCAATTCCTAGACTAGGTTCAGGTTATTGATTATTTTAAATCTAATATAATCTGTAGTAACAATCCCATCGTATCAAGGCATGTGTGCGAGTTTCGGAAAATAAATTTCAACTTGACATTTATGAAATTTTCATGCAAATTTTATCCGAAATAAACTAGAGTTTTTGTGTAATTTATACACTCAATTATAAGCTAAATATAAGCTACATATATAGGGTAAAAGACCCAGCAAACCATGTAAAACCAAGGGGCAAAGTGGAGCAGAAAACACCCTGACAAGTGAAGCTTGATAGGCTTGCCGCGGCAAGGTACTCAGGCTTGCCGCGGCAACATTGTGCACTGACCACTGTTTGGTATTTTGGTCATATATTTTGACCCCAAACTCTAAATGGTATGATTCTTGATGAGTTGGAAAGGGAACAATGAGCCCTACAACTGTCATGAAGTAACCAAGTTCTAAATCGGACGTTTAAAGGGTCAAAAAGTAGTAACAAGATGCAGCAAGGTAGTCAGGCTTGCCGCGGCAACATTGTGTACTGACCACTATTTCGTATTTTAGTCATTACCTTTGATCCCGAACTCGGATTGGCACAATTATTGATGCATTGGAAAGGGGACAACGAGCCCTACAATGTTCATGAAGGAACATATTTCTGAATCCAACGTTTAAGGGGAAAAAAAGTAGTGACAATTTGTGGCAAGATGCTCAGCTGCAAAGCTTGTCGCGGCAACCTATGTTGCTTGCTGCGGCAACCCTGCATCTGACGCACTTGGTGACACCTCTGTTAGGGTTTTCTACTGGGATGATTTGCTGAGTTTGACCATGAGACTTGAGACCATAAATGGTCCATATTTGGGGTCTATGTTGACCCAATAAACCATTCAAAATACTAAAACTATGATCATAAATTCTAGGTATTTGGTGCACATGACAAGTTTGCTTGAAGACATGCGTGCACGGATAATCAGTTACACGTAAGCCTGGTATAAGGTAGGAAAATTACCTTACTTGTTTATATTGAGTTGCTGATGCTTGTTTAGATAAGCTATTATTAGGAGAATATGGATAACTAGGAAAGTTTTTAGCCATTTGATAAAGAAGTTACTATGAGTTCAGTGCATTTAAGACGTAATTCAAGATGAATATGTTAGTACCATCTGAAACATGAAGATGCCGATTCTGTTTATAAGGATGATAGATAATAGTTTTTGTGGGATGTTTTGCATGACTATGCTTACATCAATTTTGCGGTTACCAATTATGATATCTGATTTTTATATAGATATGTTAGATTAACTTAACTACGAAAAAGATGATAAGCTTGGGATTAAGTATGCTTTAGCATGACTTGTGAATGATAAGCTTAGTGATTGTTTTTGTATGACTATGCTATTTCGGCTTTGAAGAGTTTAGCATTGATAGTGCAGCTTTTCTTTGAGAATTCAGTGGTAATGGCTCAGTTTTAAAAGTACAGCTTTGATCACTTATTAGCTAGCTCCATTTTGTGGAATAAATAGTATAACCATGCAATGTCAGTTTGAATATGCTAGCTTGATAGTTCAGCTTTGAGTGTTCATTTGTGATAGGACAACTTTGAAAGTTAAACTTTGATAATTGCTAGCTCAGTTTTGCTAAAAAGTAAATAGGATGACCATACTATGTCATTGTTGAGTATGCTAGTTTTCGTTATATACAAGCATATGAAGTTCAGCTATGCTAGGCAAGATTTGAGATACGTTTAAGTTATTACATGATGTCGCATACTTGAGGTATATATGTGCATGATGTTCTCTCATACTTGATCTCGTACATGGTCTCGTCTTGATACTTGCGTGCTTTGGGTGGAGCCAAGTGACCTTGCTAACTTAGCCCATAGGCTTGACCAGTCTCGTGTCAAGTGACCTTGCTAACATAGCTCAAGGGCTTGACTTCTTGAGTTAAGTGACCCTGTTAACCTTGCTCAGGGGCTTAATATCCCGGTCCAAGTGATCTCGCTAACTCGGGAGCTTGATTTTCTCGGTCCTAGTGATCCCGCTAACTCGGGAGCTTGATTTTCTCGGTCCAAGTGATCCCGCTAACTCGAGAGCCTGATAAGTGATCCCGCTACTCGGGAGCTTGATTTTCTTGTCCTCGTACATATCTTGTTTTAGCATGATTCCTTGATATTATCTCGCATGATTTCCTTGTCAGTACTCGTATTTGGTCAGCATGAATCCGTCAGCACTGTCAGCATGATACCATAATTTCATGAATTAGTGTTTGTCTGTGATATACTGCTAGGATATATTGATGCTACAATAGACATAATATAATATGACATGTGCTTCATTTTATTTTGCATCTAGACATGAATTGATAAGCTTTCATATAAATTAGCATTTTAATTGTCCTTGCTGAGCTTTGATGATAGCTCATCCTATGACTTCATGTCTTAGCTACAGATATTGACCGTGACCCTCAGCACGAGGCTGATCTTACCTACCATCTGGAGGAGGACGAGGGAGGCAAGGAGGAAGATTCCGCTGAGGACTTCTTTCCTTGAGAGGTTTGAGAGAGAGAGATTTGTTTTTAAACATTAAACATGTGACGACCCGACTTTTCCAATCCCTAAGGTATAGGAAAGGCCGGTTCATCAACTTATTGATTGCTCAATAAGCCATAGCAAACAGAAGCTGGCAGCATAACATAGATCTAAAACAGAGGCAAGGCATAGAGTAAACAAAGACAAAAGCTTAACAAAACAATATATATCACCCTAAGGAACTAGGAAGAACCATCGGTGATGGCCAATCCAACACCTAAAATAGTGGTTTCTAATAATGGTTCCTCGAGTGATATCAAAAAGAAAAAACAATGGCCTAGGGCTCAATATTCAAAGAATAATTCTAAACAAAAGTATCCAAAAAGGTAATCTAGAAATCAGGGGAAAAACTCCTCTGCAGGCATCTCCAATTCCTCCTCAGGAATATAATCGGAGTCCTCCAGATCCAGATCCTTAGATCCTAGGTCAGTCTCAGCACCTGTGACATATAGTCGAGGGTGAGCTAACATCGAAGCTCAATAGAGGAAACATGTCTATTTGCATTTCATTATAAGTAAAGGTTTTCAAAGACAGAAATCGGATCAATTATGATTTTCAAAAGATACCTTGCAAATTAAATCTCCAGTTCTAATCATGAAGTCAAAAACTAATATAATTCATCTGATGTGTCAAAATTTCTGAATTAGCATGCTTCTTATCTTAAAATTATAACTTAAGCATAATCTCTCAAATTACATACTAGCATGAGAGCGGAAAAAGTCACTGATGGGAAACCCTACTGACCATCGTCATCCATGAATCCTTTTTCTGAAGTGCAACAAGCCCCTATGCTATGAGTGAAACTTGCCCCAAAATAAATACCGTCAACACGGTTGGTAGAATCTAGGGTTTCGTTCGTATGTGCCTCAAATTGAATGCAAATGCTAACTGATATCAAAGATTGTATACATAATACATTTACAGATTTTCAAAGTTCTGATTTGAAGTTCAATGTTCAATGTTTTGGAGTTCTGAGTTCTTATTCATATCAAAGTTTTACTGTTCCGATTTGTCTCATATTTCAGAGTTCTTATGCATGCTGAGTTGTTCAAAATGTCGGAATTTCATGATTGATACAAACAACCTATAATTATAATAAAATGCAAATCAGGTTTAGGTTCCCCTACCTCGACTCACAACAGTCTAAAAATAAGCAAGGCAGTCCTCACAAAGGACTCTTTAATTCAAAACCTACAATAATTAACACTCCAAGTGTTAATAGTGGTCAAAAAAATCAAACTCGAAAGCTTGCCACGAAAAATTCCGACAAAAATTCAAAGGCCTGAAACAGGGCAAAATTCGACCCTCGATTTTCAATTCGATGGTTGAATTCCAAATTCGATCCTCGAATTGAAATTCGACCCTTGAATTTCCAAAAGTTCATCAGGTCTGAAAAATCTAATTTCGACCCTCGATTTTCAATTCAATGGTCGAATTCCAATTTCGACCCTCGAATTGAAATTCGACCCTCGAATTTCTCCAGGTCTGTGGTTATTAAATTTAGAACTTCGGACCCTTTTTGCTCATTCAATCACAGTTTGCTTATTCTCACAAAAAAACCAATATAAACCTATTTTAAGCAAAACTAACAGTATTTAATTCAAGGAGGTTTAAAAGCCTACCTCTTGAAGTTTATGTCATTGATTCCGTTGCACCCAATTCAAGCATCGAAACAAATAATAGGCCAGAGCCTCCAACTCAGTCCATCACAAGGTTGCCTCAAGAGCAAACAACCAACGTTTCACATAGAACCTACCACTCTCCCCTATCTCTCTTTCTCAATACATTTAATAGATCAAAACAACTATACCAGGTTTTTCAACGGTTGAGATGGGGAGAGGGATTTACAATTTCTCAAGATCTAGGATCAAAGGTGAGGGGTAAAGGTTGTAAGTTTTTAATTCAAACGAGAGAGAGAAATGAATTTCTCCTCAAAGTCCCTCTCTTTATAAACCTTAGAATTACAACCAAATATCTAGATTTTCTTATTTGCAATCCTATCCACTTAACTTGAACTTAGTTCCGGCGTGGAACACAAACACACAACTTATAGTATATGTCATCAATTACATGACTTCCACAAGTCCAGAAATAAAATCCTTTGGTCATCAATCTTGTCATACACTTAGCTAACTAAAAACCCAGAAATATCCCTTAACGTTTTTGGGCACGCTTACCGAGGTAAATGAAAAACAGGCTAAAAATATCAGGGATATTACATTCTCCCCTCCTTAGGAATTTTCGTCCTCGAAAATGTAACCCAACACACACCACAAAATGAAACCCAGAGTAAACATGGGTCATAGTGCGCTGGTCTCACAGGGCACGCAAGTCAAGGGATGAGATCCGTAGTAACATGGATGTACTACATGTGGCACCTGAAGGGCCATAGTGGGTTGCATCCGTACATGGATGCCTACACCCCGAGTGTCACGTGCCGGGAAACAACCTCATCGTGACTCATGAAAACAAACAAAGATGAAAGCAAAATGCAAAGCCGAACCAAATGCAAAATCCAGAAGAAAATAACACGATCCCACCACAGAAAAGCAGAAATAGAAATGAAGGTACATGCCTACATAAAGAAATCCAGAAGTCCAACGCAAACCAATAAAGGCTATGCTCATAACCAAACAAAACCAATAAGATCTGTAATAGGATCCATAACAAAAAGTTTACACAACTAAACAAACAAAAATGAGCATATCAATATCCAAAAACAGAAAATATAAAGAAAGAGCAAAATTTAGAACCACCAGGTCCTAAGATAATCCATGTAGTAAATAAAAGAAATACATGCCCCAAAAAGAAACAAAACAACATAACAGCACAAGGCTGAGCTAAAACTCCCCCGCAACAGTTGTATCAGCTTGAACCTGGTCACTGTCCCCATCATCAACATCGTCGTCCGAGCCATCAACATCGGCATTAGTAGGCATGCTGGGACCGGCACCCGATGTTGAAGGTTGATGAACGAAGGTTCGGATGTCAGCCATGTATGTGGCATAGTCTATGGGGAAGGCATGCTGCATCAAGTAGGTGAGAGCCCCGCCATGAACGTCCAACTCGCAACGCATGGAGCTGGTATGCTGGGTGAGCTCCTGTATCTGCTGGCTCACGGAAGTCATCTGCCGTGTAAACTCTGAGAGCGTGAGTATGTCGCTCTGTGGGGGCTGGTCGGGTGCAGGAGCATCAGGCTTTGGTGCGTCGTGTCCTGGTTCGTCCTCCTCATCTTCATCCGGTACCACCGCACCCTTAGGAGCCTTGACGAGCCGACTGTAGGTCTGACCCCAATTGATTAGGTTATACAGCTTAAGACCATTCGTGGATCGCGGCTCAGTAGGGGGAATGCCATATGCTGGGCCCGCTCGATAAATCTCAATCATTACCGAAATTAAACGAGCATATGGGATGCCCTTTTTTGGTTTCTTGACTTGTTTGCCCATCTTCTCCCTAGCCTTAACAATTCCTTTAAAAATTATTTTAGGGGCACTAAACCAACGCTCTTTAAAAGCTACAAATAAACTCTGCTGGATGGGACCTCAGCGCTCTGATTTGTGACCAAACGGGTAAAGAGTTGCCTTGAAGATCATGTCCAAGATCCACATGGAGTCGGGCATGTGTGAATGGGCGATTGCTTTACCAGACCCATGATGACCTTGGGTCATTTGTGCTATGACCTCATGAAATGGGATAGGTTTAGGGAAAGGAGGACCCAATCCCATAGTCGCGGAATGTGCGGTAGGGCAGCGCATTGCCACGACAATGTCCTCAAGGTCAAAGGCATAATCGCGCCCGTCAATCGAGGTATAGATTTTCTTCCCATCCTCTCAACGCATGTGTTGATAAAATAAGTGCACCAATTGAGGATAGAAGTGGTCACTAAAAGCAGTACAGAGTGAGGTCAAATAGGCTTTTTCCAAATAATCCGACACCGATTGAGTGGTCGTTTGTTGATCAAACAGTTCGGGGTGAAGAACCCACTCAGTAGCGAAGCCCTTAATGCTCCAAAACTCATTGGGTTGCTCTCTAATAGGTGGGGGCACAGGTGGCACAGGCCGAATAGGGGTGGAGTCGGCTGTGTTGGTGGTGGTGGAGCCGACTGTGGAGGTTAGAGTGAAGAGCCAGCTCGAGAAGTCAGTCTTTTGGATGTTGAAACTCGTGTGGTCGCTTGTTTCTTAGGTCCCATATTAAAAAGCGAGAGAAGCAACACAAAAATGCAGAAATATAAACTATAAATCCACAAAAGTAAAGGGTTTTACCTCTTGAAACACCCCCAAATTTGTCCTCGACGCAAGTAATCCAAGCCCAAAGTAAATCTAAGTGGAAGCCCTCTAGATTTTGGCTAAAAAGTGCAAGAGAACCCAAGAAAAGCCAAAAAGTCGCAAGAACCCTAAGCCCTAACCTCTGTTTACAAGGCCCGAAATGCCAAAACCCCAAAAATAGACCCCACTTAAGTCGAGAAATTCGATCCTCGATTTCAAATTCGATGGTCGAATTTCAAATCGACCCTCGAATTCCAAAAATGTTGCCAGGCCCAAAATTTTGCTTCAAAAAGTCTGGATACTGTTCATACAAATTCGACCCTCGATTTTCATTTTCGACCCTCGATTTTCTCAAGTTCTATTTTCCTCCAAAAATTCAAAATTTTAATATGGGGGTCCATTACTTTGGGTCTAAACTGACCTCCTTGGAGCCTAATTCATTCCGAATATGGAACCCGACTGTGCTGTCAGCAATAAAGTTGAATTTATCGAGTAAAACAAAAGAAGTAGCAAGAAAATTGGCCCGATTTATTTCTCATGACCATCAGGGAGTAACATCCCTGGGTTTGGTCTAAGTCCCAAATTTTGCAGTTTTTAAAATAGGGACTATTAAGTAGGTGACAAAATTTAGGCAAACACATAATGAAGAAAAATATTGGATCGCCAAAAACCGAACATATAATTAAAAATATAACAAGTACATCAAAAAGATCCAAAATATCATACAGTCAACACACAATCTAAAAAAAATTAAGCGAGCAGACTCGAAAATTGGTCTCGGAGCTCAGCTTCTCTCTCCCAGGTGGCTTCCTTCGGTGTATGATTCCTCCATCGGATGAGAACAAAGGGAATCCTCTTCAAGCGTATGATCTGCTCCTTGCGATCCAAAATCTGAATCAGGTCCTCAATCACCGGATGAGAACAAAAGGAATCCTCTTCGAGCGTATGATATGCTCCTTGCGATCCAAAATCTGAACCGGGTCCTCTTCGAGCGTATGATCTGCTCCTTGCGATCCAAAAAGGAATCCTCTTCGAGTGTATGATCTGCTCCTTGCGATCCAAAAAAAATTAAGCGAACAGACTTGGAAATTGGTCTCGGAGCTCAGCTTCTCGCTCCCAAGTGGCTTCCTCCGGTGTATGATTCCTCCATCGGATGAGAACAAAAGGAATCCTCTTCGAGCGTATGATCTGCTCCTTGCGATCCAAAATCTAAACTGGGTCCTCAATCACCATCAAAACATCTTGAAGCTCGATGGGTTGGTAATCAAGCACGTGAGTCGGGTCACGTATGTATCGACGCAGCATTGACACATGGAAGACATTGTGCATGCTTGACAATTGCGGTGGTAGTGCCACTCGGTATGCAACCTCTCCGACTCAGCCTAATACCTCAAAAGGCCCAACGTACCGAGGACTCATCTTCCCTCTTTTGCTGAATCGCATAACGCCTTTCGTGGGTGAAATTCGAACAAAAGCATTGTCGCCGACCTGAAAAGCAATTGTTAGCGACAATTTCAACGCGGAATACGTATTAAGTGATTAAATGCACATTAACGTATTCAAGGCTACCTGAAAATCCACGTGTCTCCATTTGAGATCAGCATAGCTCTTCTGACGACTCTAAGCTACACGTAGTCTCTCACGAATCAACCGAACCATCTCGATCGTACGTTCGACTATCTCAGGTCTAATAATTAGCTTCTCACCCACTTCTTCCCAGTTCAACGGCGATCTGCACCGTTGTCCATAGAAAGCCTTGAACGGAGCCATACCGATGCTAGCTTGGAAGCTATTGTTGTAAGCGAACTCGATCAGAGGTAAGTGTTGGTCCCAGGACCCGTGAAAATCCAATATGCAAGCTCTCAGCATGTCCTCTATGATCTGATTCACTCGCTCAGCCCGACCATCCGTATGTGGGTGAAATGCTGAACTGAAGTCGAGACGAGAACCCATTCCTTCCTGAAACCACTGCCAAAAGTGTGAAGTAAACAACGGGTCCCTGTCTGACACAATACTAGTTGGTATCCCATGCAGTCGAACAATTTCCTTAAGGTATAACTCTGCAAGTATACTGGCTGTATACGTAGTATTGTACGATAGGAAATGAGCAGACTTGGTTAGCCGATCGACAATGACCCAAATAACATTATTCTTTCTCAGTGTTTTCGGCAACCCGAGAATGAAGTCCATCGAAATAACTTCCCATTTCCACTCTGGCATAGGTAAAGGTTGCAATAAGCCAGTAGGCTTCTGA
This sequence comes from Chloranthus sessilifolius, assembly GCA_021018995.1. Taxonomy (NCBI): domain Eukaryota; kingdom Viridiplantae; phylum Streptophyta; class Magnoliopsida; order Chloranthales; family Chloranthaceae; genus Chloranthus; species Chloranthus sessilifolius. The sequence goes on from CM037586.1 coordinate 17,761,104, forward strand.
TGATCAACCTTAACTTGCTGACAAACCACGCATCGCGATACGTACTCAGCGACGTCGCGTTTCAAACCTCGCCACCAGAAACTCTTCATCAAGTCCTGATACATCTTGGTGCTACCAGGATGTATGGCATACATGGATTTGTAAGCCTCTTCTAGAATGGTATCCCGAAGCTTAGTACTCGTCGGTACACATACTCGGTCATGAAACAACAAGGACCCATCTGTTCGAATGGAGAAATCCTTCTTGCTTCCACTCTCCACATCTCATCTAATCGCCATCAGTTCATTGTCAGTCATCTAAAGCTTCCTGATATTCTCGAAGAGCGTAGGGCACAGTACAAGTGTAGCCATCAATGCTCCCGAGCCTTTCACATCAAACCACGAGCTGGCTTCCATCTCTGTATTCGGCTGACAAGATGCGACAACTGCGCTGAAGATCTTCTACTAAGAGCATCAGCAACGATGTTCACCTTTCCCGGATGGTATTGAATCGAGCAATCATAATCCTTTAAGAACTCCATCCATCGTCGCTGCTTCATATTCAAGTCCTTCTTAGTAAATAGGTACTTTAGACTCTTGTGATCAGTGCATATATCGAATATCTCACCGTAGAGGTAATGTCTCCAGATCTTCAAGGCGAATATAACTGCTGCTAACTCGAGATCATGCGACAGATAGTTTCTTTCATGGTCCTTCAGCTGCCTAGAACCATATACAATGACTCGCTCATTTTGATTAAGCACACAACCTAATCCGCCATAAGAAGCATCATTGTACACTGCGAAGCCTCCACTGCCGGAAGGTATAGCAAGTACTGGTGTTGTAGTCAATCGATGCTTCAACTCCTGGAAGCTCTGTTCACACTGCTCTGTCTAATCGAACTTTGTATTCTTTCTCGTAAGCTGTGTAAGCGAACTCGATATTTTCGAGAAGCCCTCTACAAATCTCCAATAGTACCCTGCCAGACCAAGGAAACTTCGGACCTCTGCAGCTGTCATAGGCTGTTCCCAGTTCACCATAGAGTCGATCTTTGTAGGATCCACTAATATACCAGTCTCTGAAACAACGTGGCCCAAGAAACTGACCTGATCAAGCCAAAACTCACACAACCTGAGTTTGGCATACAACTGATGGTCCCTGAGTGTCTGAAGAGCCATTCTTAGATGCTACATATGCTCCTCCCTGATTTTTGAATAGATGAGGATGTCATCTACAAAAACTACCATAGACTTATCAAGATGTGGTTTGAACACGCGGTTCATCCGATCCATAAAGATGCAGGCGCATTCGTCAACCCAAATGGCATCACTAAAAACTCATAGTGGCCATAACGCGTACGAAATGCAGTTTTGGATATATCTTCTGCCTTAATCTTGAGTTGGTGATAGCCTGACCTCAAATCAATCTTCGAGAAGAACTTTGCACCTTGCAATTGATTAAATAAGTCATCTATCCGCGGAAGAGGATAACGGTTCTTAATCATCATCTTGTTGAGCTGATGATAATCGATGCACAGACACATCGATCCATCCTTCTTTTTCACAAAGAGAACCGGTGCGCCCCAAGGAGAAACACTTGATCGAATGAAGCCTTTTTCTAACAGCTCCTGAAGCTGTTCCTTGAGCTCTTTCAATTTCGCAGGCACCATTCGATATGAAGCTTTAGACAACGGTTCTGTACCCGACGCTAGCTCGATCACGAACTCAATCTCTCGATTAGGTGGTAATCCAGGTAAGTCCTCTTGAAAGACATCAGGATACTCGCAGACCACCGTGATAAGAGCCAAGTCGTTCTTCTTTTCTGTAGAATCTTGCAAGTAAGCCAGATACCCGCTGCAACCATTCCTCATCATGCGCTCGGCCTTAATAGCTGAAACCAACGGCGCAACCTTTGATTTAACTCCACAGAATCGAAAGGATTTTTGCTTTGGCGGTCGAAAGGTCACGATCTTCTGTAGACAGTCCATGCTCGCGTGATAAGTTGCCAACGAATCCATCCCGAGAATGACGTCGAACCCTTCCATGCTCAACATAATCATATCGATCACTGTCTCGTGCTCATCAATCATCACGATGACTGACAAACATGCTGTATTCGTGCTCACCGAACTTCCCGTAGGAATCTTCACGTCTAAAATGAAAGTAAGGGGTTCGGGAGTAATACCCAACTTCTTAGAGAAAATAGGAGTAATAAACGAGTGTGTAGACCCGGGGTCTATCAAAACTCATGCTTCAATTTTACCGAAGTTACCTCTACGACTCATCATAAGGGTACCTTTATTAAAAAGTTTGTTAATTATATGCAATGATTCCAATGTTGTTTAAAATTTATTTAAATGAATTTAAACATTAAATAATAGAACCAATGCAAGAATTGACATCTCAACTTTAATGATACCTTGGATCACGTCATTCGACATTTGGGCATCCTGTGTAGTCACCGCATAAGCTCGACCTTGAATTGTAGGTCGCGTCAACTTCGGCGTGGAGACTGACGTAGTCCTTCCCTTGCCCATTGTAGGACAATCCTTGATCATGTGACCAATCTGTCCACACCTAAAGCATCCTCCAGTGTTCCGTCGACAATCCTCCGTCTTATGTGGTTTCCCACATCGTGTACATGCTGGAGTAGGAATAGGAGTAACAGCTGGTACCCGTGATGAACCCTGAGCCACAGGAGCTCTACTCGGAGTAGTGCTCTCGACACTGAAAGGTCGCCCTAGTGAATAACTCTGCGGTCTATGATAGGAAGACGATACTGGTCCTGAAGCAACAACTGGCCTGGAATACGATGGCTGACTAGGATAGGGAGGAGGTTTAGAGAACCTCGGCTTTTTGTTCGCCTGCTTAGACGCACTCGACTGTCCCTGGCCAAACTGATTTCTATTTCCTTGCTCTCACCTCAGATACTATTTTTGGATGTCTTTCTCTCCAATGAGAGCCTTTGCCATGACGCCCGCATACGTCTCCATCTCCCACATCGACACCCTCTCCTGAATATTCGACCTCAACCCTCTTTGAAATTTCTGAGCCCTCATCAACTCAGTGGCCACGTGTAAGGGTGCAAATCGGGCACGTCTATGAAACTCTGTGCCATACTCGCGCATCGACATCTCGTTCTACCCAGTCTTATAAACTGGACTTCCCACTGGCTACGCACGATCTTTGGAAAATACTGATCATTGAACGTATCCACGAACTCTGCCCAAGTCCGTGGAGTATTAGGGTAGTCCTGCTCCCGCATCCTGGAGACAGATTTCCACCACGGATTGGCCTCACCCAATAGTTTGAAGGCTGCCCAGCGTACCTTCTCAACATCTGTATACTATAACACCTCAAAAATCTTCTCCATCTCATCAATCCACGCCTCGGCTTCCATCAGATTCGTTTGCCCTGAGAATGCAGGAGGTTTCATCCTCCTGAATTCGGCGAATCCCCCTGGCTGATGTCTGGCTGCCAGTAACTCTGTCTGTCGATCTATTACTGCAGTTTGTTGAGCCATGTTGTTGGCCAGGGCCACCAACACCTGGTCAACATTTCCTCCTTCGCCTCTACCAGTTCCCAACGGATCAGCGTTAGGACCGGTAGCCACTCTATCTCTCCCTCTTGAGGTACCTATGCCCTCATCAATTTCCTCGATACGAGCCATGCGAGGTCCTTCTCTACCTCGGCCTCTGCCTTTGAACCATGGAGGCATGCTGATCTGTCATTGTTGAAAAATAATAACAATAGATCAGTATTGATTGTTAAGACAATCTAACCCTTAGTCCTAAGACTCTGAACCTAGAGCCTTGCTTTGATACCAACTGTGATGACCCGACTTTTCCAATCCCTAAGGTATAGGAAAGGCCGGTTCATCAACTTATTGATTGCTCAATAAGCTGTAACAAACAGAAGCCGGCAGCATAATATAGATCTAAAATAGAGGCAAGGCATAGAGTAAACAAAGACAAAAGCTTAACAAAATAATATATATACCCTGAGGAACTAGGAAGAACCACCGGTGATGGCCAATCCAACACCTAAAATAGTGGTTCCTAATAATGGTTCCTCGAGTGATATCAAAAAGACAAAGCAATGGCCTAGGGCCCAATATTCAAAGAATAATTCTTAAAAAAAGTACCCAAAAAGGTAATCTAGAAATCAGGAGAAAAACTCCTCTGTAGGCGTCTCCAATTCCTCCTCAGGAATATAATCGGAGTCCTCCAGATCCAGATCCTCAGATCCTAGGTCAGTCTCAGCACCTGTGGTATATAGTCGAGGGTGAGCTAACATCGAAGCTCAATAGAGGAAACATGTCTATTTGCATTTCATTATAAGTAAAGGTTTTCAAAGACAGAAATCGGATCAATTATGGTTTTCAAAAGATGCCTTGCAAATTAAATCTCAAGTTCTAATCATAAAGTAAAAAACTAATACAATTCATCTGATGTGTCAAAATTTCTGAATTAGCATGCTTCTTGTCTTAAAATTATAACTTAAGCATAATCTCTCAAATTACATACTAGCATGAGAGCGAAAAAAGTCACCGATGGGAAACCCTATTGACCATCGTCGTCCATGAACCCTTTTTTTGAAGTGCAACAAGCCCCTACGCTATGAGTGAAACTTGCGCCAAAATAAATACCGTCAACACGATTGGTAGAATCTAGGGTTTCGTTCGTATGTGCCTCAAATCGAATGCAAATGCTAACTTATATCAAAGCTTGTATACATAATACATTTACGGATTTTCGGAGTTCTGATTTGAATTTCAATGTTCAAAGTTTCGGAGTTCTGAGTTCTTATTCATATCAAAGTTTTACTGTTCCGATTTGTCTCATATTTCAGAGTTCTTATGCATGCTGAGTTGTTCAAAATGTCAGAAGTTCATGATTGATACAAACAACCTATAATTATAATAGAATGCAAATCAGGTTTAGGTTCCCCTACCTCAACTCACAACGGTTCAAAAATAAGCAAGGCAGTCCTCACAAAGGACTCTTTAATTCAAAACCTACAATAATTAACACTCCAAGTGTTAATATTGGTAAAAAAAATCAAACCCCAAAGCTTGCCAGGAAAAATTTCGACAAAAATTCAAAGGCCTGAAACAGGGCAAAATTCGACCCTCGATTTTCAATTCGATGGTCGAATTCCAAATTCGACCCTTGAATTTTCAAAAGTTCATCAGGTCTGAAAAATCCAATTTCGACCCTCGATTTTCAATTCGATGGTCGAATTCCAATTTCGACCCTCGAATTGAAATTCGACCCTCGAATTTCTCCAGGTCTGTGGTTATTAAATTTGGATCTTCGGACCCTTTTGGCTCATTCAATCACAGTTTGCTTATTCTCACAAAAAAACCAATATAAACCTATTTTAAGCAAAACTAACAGTATTTAATTCAAGGAGGTTTAAAAGCCTACCTCTTGAAGTTTATGCCGTTGATTCCGTTGCACCCAATTCAAGCATCGAAATAAATAATAGGCCAGAGCCTCCAACTCAGTCCATCACAAGGTTGCCTCAAGAGCAAACAACCAACGTTTCACACAGAACCTACCACTCTTCCCTATCTCTCTTTCGCAATACATTTAACAGATCAAAATAACTATATCAGGTTTTTCAACGGTTGAGATGGGGAGAGGGATTTACAATTTCTCAAGATCTAGGATCAAAGGTGAGGGGCAAAGGTTGTAAGTTTTTAATTCAAATGAGAGAGAGAAATGAATTTCTCCTCAAAGTCCCTCTCTTTATAAACCTTAGAATTGCAACCAAATATCTAGATTTTCTTATTTGCAATCCTATCCACTTAACTTGAACTTAATTCCGGCGTGAAACACAAACACCCAACTTATAGTGTATGTCATCGATTACATGACTTCCACAAGTCCAGAAACAAAATCCTTTGGTCATCAATCTTGTCATACACTTAGCTAACTAAAAACCCAAAAATATCCCTTAACTTTTTCAGGCACACTTACCGAGGTAAACGAAAAACAGGCTAAAAATATCAGGGATATTACAAAACATGTATAACAACAGTATGGATTAATATAGTTTACTACTTCAGGTATATTTTCTGTTTATATTTTCAATTTACTGCTTTAGATAAAGGAATGGATATCAGTTGTTGTCATATTTCTTCGTATCAGAGTTAATTAAGTTCGCTTCTGCAAATGTAACACTTTGTACACGATGCCCTTGTATGACAGAATCATGTTAGGTGATCCGACGGCATGACCTTTCTCATTTACCAGAAGGGGAAAAGTCGGGCTGTCACATTCATGCACCAGCTAGGACAATGATTGTGGCTGGATGGCTATGACGAGATGCGAGCCAGAGCGCGCCAGGCTGAGGAGGAGGAAGATGATTAGTGTTAGAATTTCCTTTTTGTTTTTGTTTGTTTAGGTTTAAGATTTTTAGTCTGTCTAGGATTAGGAGCTTGTTGGTGTGATGTAATAAAAGAAAAATCAATGAAAAATTTCCATTTTCGAGTAAAATTTTGTGCAACATTCAAACAGTCGATTAATCGACTCTATAGCTTGATTAATCGACCTTCAGAAAATAAAGCAAAATTGCCTCTGTTCAGAACAGGTTCCCTATAGATACTCGATCGATTGAACTGCAGTGTCGATCAATCGAGAGTCTACAGAGTCAAAAAGATTAAAAGCATGTTGACATTGATAGTCGATTGATCGGGCAACTTCTATTGATCAATCGACTGAACAGTTCTCTCGGGATTCCTTCATAAATCTTTAGAGTTTTAGAGGTTTAGTTGATTTAGGACTCTTGTCTCTCTTTAGTAGGAATCTTTTAAATGGTTTAGAATTCTTTTTCTATTTAATTCAAAACTCAAAAGGTTTTATCACTTCTTCATAATGATTGAATCATCTTCAAACTTTTCTCCTCCAATCAATCCTCAGAAATGGCCGACAACTGACTTCGAACACGCTCAACCAAGAAAAAGATGGAAGAGTTCGCCCGAAAAAGGGAAAGGCGTGATGGGCCATCAACTCCACTTGACCTCCCCAATGTGGAGATGGTCGATTTAGATTCAATTTTTGTTCCTTCATGGGAAGAGCCGGCACGAAAACTGACTAATCAATCAAACCTTCCCAAACCATTCATCCAAGAAGACATTGAAATTATTGACTTGGACCCACCATCCCCAACCACCAAAACACCACCACAACCCACACCACCTTCTTCATCGCCACCAACTCCACGCCGCAATCTATTGGCGACATTCGTTCCAAGATCAATCCCACAAGAGATAATCGACCTGATCCCTACTGAAACTTGGCCAAAGCTGTACCCAACACCTACACTTCAAGATCTAGCCACCAATAGCGCGGTCAACCCATCAACCCCGCCTCCCCCTGATGTCACTCCTGATACATCCAATCCTGGTTGTATCATTGATGCGATGTGGAACATCGCCTTCCCAAAACCAAAGTCGAGGCCGCAAAATGATGAGGATGTTTAAAGAAGTTGAAAAATCTTTAGGGTGTTTTAGGATTTATTTTATTTTATTTTCATGATTTATATTGTTCTTCGGGTAGTGTCTGTTTTTAGGAAGATTTAGGATTTGATTTCTGCTTGTCAATAAGTGTAATTCACACCGTTCAATTAATAAAATTATATATATATATATATATATATATATATATATATATATTACTCTTAATTTTATATGAATGATGCTTTTCACCTCTTCTCTGTCTGTTGGTCTATGAGTATTTTGATGCAGGTTTGGGGGTATAATCCTAACTCTTGGTACAATGAGGACATTACACATCATAGGGTTGGGGGTGGTAAATGCGTTATTTGTTTTTGTTAAAAAAAAATGATAATTTCGGACCTAGTCGATCAATCGAGCTACATGCTTCGATCAATTGACTGAGCACTTTGAATCTAGTTCCAAATTTTCAAAGAATTTTTTGATTGATTTTTCAGAAATTTTAAATTGTTGAAGCATGCAAATCGGACTTTAAGGATACCAAGTGCCATATTTTGATTATTGTAATTATAAGAGTAAAATCAAATGCATAGATTGATAGGTAGATTTAAATTCATCCTTGGAAATCAATGTGCCTGCTCTATGTCTAGGTTCTAAAAATCAGGAAAAATATCTAAAGTATGAACTGTAGAATTTGTGAAGAGACTAAAACTGAGTAAGCTCTAGAGTCTGATATCCGTTCTTGATGAGTGAATAAAATAATTCGGTGTTTTCTTTTGAACGCAAATCAGTAATATTAATCTCACATATTCTTTTGGTTTGTAACCATGCATGACGTCACCTTCATCTAATTTTGTTAGAATGCATTGTGTTGGTTACTCAAGACAAATAGGCATAACTACCATCTTGTGAAGAAATGATTGAGGGCCATTTTTGACTCGCTTGTGCTTAAATTAACCTCACCTTATATATTTTTCCTTATTTGTACCTCTTTGAGCCGAATTGAAAAATATTAACCTTGAATGTTCTTTGATTAAACCACAATTACCTTGCCCTTCACACTAACATTCAAAATTAGCCTCACCTCTTTAATTCATGAGAAGTTAGGAATGTGCGTTAAGAGAAAAAGAGTTGTGATTTTCATTTCTACAAAAAAATATAATATATATATATATATATATATATATATATATATATATATATATATATATATATATAAAGAGAAGAAGGGGAAAGAGAGAAGGCGGCAAATATGAGGTGTCTAGAAATAGAAAACCAGAAGAAAAGCAAAAAGAAGAAGAAAAGTGAAGAAGAGTGAGAATAAAAGTTGAGGAACATGAATGAATAAATAGAGAACTGATAGAGTAAAATTCCAACTTCTTAGGAATTTAAAAAAAAAATCATATACCTCTTTTTCTTCTTACCTTTACTGAGCCTCATTACAACCCTTAAAAGTCCCGCTTGATCTAATCATTGAATGGTAGTTGCCTTGTGGAGAGTAGAAAAATAATGTCTATGACAAGTAATATGACATGCATGGAACAACATACATCTTTTCTGATGAGATTTCCTTCCATTCAACATAGCATCATGTTTTGATAATCACGTGAATTACTACTACTTGTTTTTGCATCTATGACTCACGCGTGAGAAAATTTTTAACCTTCATTAGAGAATTTTCATCTTTTGAGAGTACACCTAATTGTGAGAATTGAGTCAAAATACAAATCCAAACAGTTCATACATTAGATAATTTTAAGAAGAATAGACCTTGACCTGGTAAACACACATGACCCACCCGAGATTGGATGTTAAATTTATCCAGAAATCAAAGCATTGGACTAACTTGAATAAATATCAATGAGATTAATATGGAACCTGAATCTAAAAATGAGGAGTTGCATGATAAAAACAATTGATGATTTCTACAAAAATCAATTATTGAAAATATCTTGAAAAAAGAAGAACAAGGATTTGAAGTTTGTGAGCAACGTCGCTGAAAACTCTCAGGAGACAGAACTCCTCCGTTAGGGATCATCTAATGGTTTAAAGGCTTGTTGCATACACTAAATGCAATCGTGCACCCTATGAAAGTGACATTTATTGATTATTTAAGACACTAGTTTATTCTTCAGTTTGCTTATTTTCTCCTTTGCTCGAGGACTAGCAAATTGTAAGTTTGGGGGTGTGATGAGTGATGAAATATGATGATATTTCATCCTTAAAGCCTACATTTAGCCATCTGATGAAAGCTATCTGATGAGATTTATGATGCTTTAAGTGTTTCAGACAAATATTAGCCATTGGATTCACTAAGGAGTATAAAAGAGCATAAAGTCAACTAACAATGGAGCAAAGGAAAAGTGGAGCTCAATTGTTCTGAGTGGTTGATTAATCGACCAATTAGGTCGATGCATCAATATAACAAAAGAAGCCTGAAAGCAACTCTCTGTCACATGCAAAGTCGATTAATCGACTAGTATAGAATCGATGAATCGAGTTCAAATTTTGAGATGCGGAAATTTCAAATTCAAAATTGATTGATCGACCACTTAATTCGATCGATCAATTTCAAATTTCAAATCAAATTCAAAATTGATTGATCGACCACTTAATTCGATCGATCAATTTCAAATTTCAAATCTCCGAACTAAAGAGCTATTTAAGTAAAATTTGAGGAATTAATTAGGGATCTTTTTCAGTCTTATTTTTTTTCTCTAATTTTAGTTTCTTTCCAGTTTTTCCCTTCAAAGTATTGTACTTTCAATTTTTAGCTTAAGTTTTTAGATTAGTTTCAATTCTTGCATCTGAGGAAGATTGTACCCGCGTGGATTAAAGTTTTGTGGATCTATGTGAAGAGTTTTTACGGTATTTTAATGTTTATTTTGATTTATCTTTCAATTGTGTTGTTCATCTCCATCATGCATAGCTAAATCTTTTAGAGGATGAGGATCGAATGAACCCCATCCGAGGTATTCATTTATTATAATGTAGATCTATGGTCAAGATATCAGATTTTCATGAATGTCTTATTTTTATTTGTGATTATTGTCTATGATGTAAGATCTGATTGCTATTTAAGGCATGAGTGTTAATCACACATCCATGGGATGCTAATCATCACTACAAAAAACAGTGGATACGCCAAGGGCGAAAACTAAGGCGCCGTCAGCGTAGGGGAAGATTTGGGCCCAACTAACCCAGCCACTCCACTTAAGCTCACGACCTATTCAATCGGGCAAAGTAAAATTTTTCCTTCTCCCGTCTCCTTCTCCCGAACTCAAACCTTCGCCTTTCTCCCCTCTCCCCTCTCCCCTCTCCCTTCATTCCCTCTCACTCAAACCCCTCTTGCTCAAATCTCTCTCACTCAAACCCTAAATCCCGAAGAAACCCTAGCTAGTTTTCAACGATACCTAATCTCTGAGATTTTAATGTTGTGAGACCTTTGGGATGACGCCATTGAAGAGAACTATTGAAGATGACGCCAATAAAGACCAAATTTTACTATTTGACAGATTGAAATTGAGATTTGGAAGCCTAGTTTCACTAATTGGCAGATAGAGATCGAGATTTTGGGATAAAATCAAGTTATGGCACCAAATTCGACAACATCGAAGGTCATCTCAAATTGAGATTGCAATTTGGAGCCCTAATTTTATTATTTGGCAGATCGAAATCAAAATTTGGGGATCAAATCAAGTGATGGCGCCAAATCCGACAACATCGAAGGTCATCTCATCATCTTCTCTCCTCACTACTTCTAATATTATATTTCGTAGCTTGATATATCTTAGTTTTTAGGCATTTTCCCTCTTAATTTCACTTAATTTTTGATGAATTGGATCAGATCATTAGTTTGATTGGGTAGGGATCTCGCATTTAAGTCGTCCTCATGGATTTTGAATTCGTAAGTGAACGATTCACATATTTTCGATTATTTAGGTAGACATTTTAGAGATCACAAATTTTTCGTCCCTGGCGACTTAGTCGGGTGCTCTAAGAGGGTGGATGATCCATTTTGAAAATAGAGATCACTCATTTTTGCTCCATAAGTTTGCTAATTTGATGTTCTTTTGAGAGCTCTATTTATTGCTGCTGCTGAATCTAATCTGTGCGATTATTTCTACCGTTTCTTTATCTGCGATTGACATCTATTTCATATTAAAAGTACTGCTGTGGTTCAGAATATTGCTACCGCTGATCAGATTTTATATCAATTCCATAAAAGAAAGGTGAGTTGTCTATTGATATCCATATTTACAACAGTTGGAATTCAGTCTTAACAGTAATCATGTGCAGTTTTGGAATTGTGTTTTTGCAGTAATTTCTGTGTAAATCAGTTGTTCTTATCACTGTTACATATTACTCTTTTTTTACAGGATTGTTGGGCAGAAATCTGCACTTTAATACTACAAAATTGGGAACAGCTTAGTGGCTTTTTCACACACTAAACCTGATTTCTGTTGGATTACACCAACTAGGATTGGAAGAAGATGGCACTCTAAAGAGAAGAAAGTTGTTCTCTTGTGTAGAAAAAATACCAAAAATGAAGACTAAAATGATATACTACTTAGAACCTCTCAAATTTCATTCATATGACTTGATAACATGAAGATACATGAGTGATATATATAGCCCAAAATACAAAACCGGGAATAAATAAAATACATTTCCAAAGCAACTACCTAGCCTAGAAAAAGATAGAAAATTACATTCTCAAAGTTTTTCAATATTCTCAAGACACTACATTAATTACACCAATTTTCTATGACAAAAAAGAATTCCAAGATTGACCAATATAATTGCAAATGGGCCAATGACCCAAAAAAGACAAAATGGGCCGGTCTAGCTTATAATTCTAATGTTTCTTGAGCTAGACCGATCGAGCCGAGCTTTTCCTTGATCTTGATAAATGTTTCTTTCTTCAATGCCTTGGTAAAAATATCCGCTATTTGATCTTGTGATTTGCAAGGTTTCACATCAATTTCACCATCATTGATCAAGTCACGGATGAAATGATACTTAATTCGAATGTGCTTGCTTTTGTAGTGAAAAACGGGATTCTTGGTTAGTGCAATGGCGGATCGATTATCACAAAATAAATTTGTAGCTTCAATTGATGGATGCTTAAGTTCTTCTAATACCCATCGTAACCAAAGTGCTTGACAACCCGCCAATGCTAAAGAAATGTACTCCGCTTCGGTTGTAGAGAGAGCAACAACTTGTTGTTTCTTTGAAGTCCAAGAAATTGAACCCGAACCAATATTAAAATTGTAACCGGAAGTGCTTTTGCCATCATCTACACTTCCACCCCAATCACTATCACAATATCCAACCAAACATGAATTTTGAACCCTTTTGTAATGTATACCATCATTAATGGTACCACATACATATGGCAAAATTCTCTTTCCGGCATTCCAATGACTTCTTTTAGGTGATTCCATGAAACGGCTAATCATGCTAACCGCAAACATAATATCCGGTCTTGTGGCGGTTAAGTACATGAGGCTACCAACAAGACTCCGATAAAGAGTTTCATTAACTCTTTTTTCATTATCATTTTTGCTAAGTTTCAAACCAACCTCCATTGGAGTGCAAATTGGATTGGCACATTCCATTCTAAACTTTTTCAACAAATCTTTTGCATACTTCTTTTGAGATATAAAAATCTCATTTTCATTTTGCTTTACTTCAATGCCAAGAAAGAAGTGTAGGAGACCCATATCGGTCATCTCAAATTCAAGCATCATGGATTTTTTAAATTCATCACATATGCATGAATTATTGCCGGTGAAGATTAAATCATCAACATATAAACAAACAACTAAGAACTCACCTTGGGTGTTTTCTTTGATGTAGAGAGAGTGTTCAAAAGGACACCTTTTGAAACCATTCTTCATGAAGTACCCATCAATACGGCTATACCACGCCCTTGGTGCTTGCTTTAAACCATAAAGTGCTTTCTTCAATCTACAAACTTTGTGCTCTTTACCCTTTTCCACATAACCGGGAGGTTGATCAACATAAACTTCTTCTTCAAGAATACCATTTAAGAATGCCGATTTGACATCCATTTGATAAACCTTCCAATTTCTTTGAGCCGCCAATGCTAAGACCATTCTAATAGTCTCAAGCCGAGCAACGGGAGCAAAAACTTCATTGAAGTCTATGCCATGTCTTTGCTTGTAGCCTTTCACCACTAACCGAGCTTTGTGCCTTTCGACTTCACCATTTGCATTTAACTTGGTTTTATATATCCATTTTACACCAATGGATTTGTGCCCATTTGGAAGTTCCGTTAACTCCCAAGTCTCATTTCTTTTGATGGAATCAATTTCTTGATTCATTGCATGGTTCCACTTTTCTTCTTGAGATGCTTCTTCAAAAGAAATTGGATCGGTATCGGCATATAGTGCAAAGTTAATCCCATCTTCATCAAAAAGTCTTCTTGATGTTTCATAAATTTCATTGATGCTTTTGGTCTTCTTTGGAGGAGAATTAGAACTCGTTGATGATGATGATGATGATGAAGATGATGAAGATGAAGAAGATGAAGAGGAGGGTAGAGACCTATCCTCTTCATGCTCACAATTTTGAACATCTTTCAATTCTTCTTCATTGACACAAATAGACTTTTGTGTCTTTTCTTGAAAATCCCAATCCCAAGCTTCTTCTTCATTAAATTTTACATCTCTACTTATGATAGTTTTCTTGGTGATGGGATTAAACAATTTGTATGCCTTTGAAGTTTCACTATAACCAATAAGAATGTATTTTTCAGATTTATCATCCAATTTTTTTCTTCTTTCATCCGGCACATGAGAATATGCAATGCTACCAAATATCCTCAAATGAGCAACACATGGTTTGTGTCCATTCCATGCTTCTTGTGGTGTTATGCCTTCAACACTTTTGGATAAGGCACGATTCAAAAGATAGTTGGCACATGCAACGGCTTCGGCCCAAAATATATTTGGCATCCCTTTGGCTTTTAACATACTTCTAGCCAATTCCATAAGTGTTCTATTTTTCCTTTCGGCAACACCATTTTGTTGAGGTGTGTACCGAGTGGTTAATTGATGCCGAATGCCATTATCTTTTAAGAAAATTTTAAAATCATGAGAAACATATTCACCACCTTGATCGGTACGCAAAGTTTTCAACATGAAACCACTTTGCTTTTCAACCAAGGCCTTAAATATTTTAAAGTGACCGAATACCTCCGATTTTTCTTTGAGAAAATAAACCCATGATTTTCGACTATAATCGTCAATAAAAGTGAGGAAATAACGATTACCGCCAATAGAAGTTGTGTGCATAGGCCCGCATAGGTCCGAATGAACAAGCTCAAGAGGGTTTGATGCCCTCCAAGCTTTCCCAACGAAATGAATTTCTTTGATGTTTTCCGGCATCCTTCACAAACTTGGTCCTTGCAATCAATATTTGCCATGCCTCTCACCATGTGATTTTTACACATGAGAGTCAAAGAGATAAAACTCAAGTGGCCATACCGAAGATGCCATAGCCATGATTTGTCTTGGATGATGGAGTTGAAGCAAGGAAGAACTTCATTTTGAAATTTAAGCGGAAACATCTTGTTTGAAGTCATCTTTACTTTGGCAATGAGGGCATTGTTCATATCCTTGATTTCACATGCATCTCCTTTGAAATAAACATTGTGTCCTTTCAAAAGGAGTTGACCAATGCTTAAAAGATTGTGCTTGAGGCCGGGTACATAGAAAATATTTGAGATGCGTTTGACGCCTTTCTTTGATTGAACAAGAATATCACCTTTTCCTTTTACGGAAAGTCGTTTATCATCGCCGCTCCTTCCTTCACTTTGAATAGATTCATCCAAAGTGACAAATACGCCTTTGTTTCCCGTCATGTGGTTACTACAACCACTATCAAGATACCAATCTTCATTGAATGCAACTTCTTGAACATTGCAAGCAAGAAAGAGAGTGTCATCTTCCTTACTTTGAATGTTCTCTTGAACAAAATTTGATTCCTTTTTTTCTTCTTCCGCCAATCTTTTTCTACAAAATTTTATGGTGTGACCATATTTTTGACAATGATAACATTGAACATTAGAAAGAGAAGATCGGCCTCTTCCTCTTCCTCTTCCTCTTGATGAAGTAGATGACTCATCTTCATCTTTTTCTTTTGTTTGATATCTTCCTCCATTATGCTTTCCTCGTCCACGATTAGAATGCTTTCCTCTTCCACCTCTAGAGCTTTCTTTAAAAGAAATTTGAGTTTAAAATACTTGCTCTAGAGGAGAAGAATCAAATTGTTTCATGCGAAGTTCATGGGATAGAAGTGATCCCAACAAACTTTCCAAAGACAAAGTAGATAAATCCTTAGATTCTTCAATTGCAACGACAATATATTCAAACTTACGAGTCAAGCTTCTAAGAATTTTTTCTACAATTCTTTGATCTTGAAGATTTTCACCATTAATCCTTAATTGATTAACGAGAGAAATTACCCGATTGAAATAATCTTCAACCGCTTCCGAATCTTTCATTCTTATAGAATCAAACTCACTTCGAAGAGTTTGGAGCCGCACCAATTTGACTTTATCTTCGCCTTTGTATGAAGCATAGAGAGTATCCCATGCTTGCTTTGCCGATGACACCGATGAAATTCTTTCAAAATAACTTCATCCACTTGATAGATGAAGAACAAAGCCTTCTTGTCCTTCTTGCGATTTTCTTTCAACTCATTGAGTTGAGCTTGTGAGAGCAGCTTGATCTTCCGGTTCTACATATCCGGTCTCAACAATATCCCACAAATCTTGAGACCCATATAGAACCTTCATTTGAATACTCCATTGATTGTAGTTTTTACCGGTGAAACGAGGAAGTTGAGGTTGCAACATATTGGAAGCCATGAATCTCGAGCTTTGATACCACTTTGTTGGATTACACAAACTAGGATTGGAAGAAGATGGCACTCTAAAGAGAAGAAAGTTGTTCTCTTGTGTAGAAAAAATACCAAAAATGAAGACTAAAATGATATACTACTTAGAACCTCTCAAATTTCATTCATATGACTTGATAACATGAAGATACATGAGTGATATATATAGCCCAAAATACAAAACCGGGAATAAATAAAATACATTTCCAAAGCAACTACCTAGCCTAGAAAAAGATAGAAAATTACATTCTCAAAGTTTTTCAATATTCTCAAGACACTACATTAATTACACCAATTTTCTATGACAAAAAAGAATTCCAAGATTGACCAATATAATTGCAAATGGGCCAATGACCCAAAAAAGACAAAATGGGCCGGATGGGCCAGTCTAGCTTATAATTCTAACAACTTCTAAGTGAGTTTTTATCTACTTACCCTGATTTTAGCTACAATTGGTGGTGCTGAGGCTCCTCCACCAAAGTAACAACACTTATTGTTCTTAGTTTAATGGCCAATATTGAAGTTCACAAATCGGATGATTCACATATGTTTAGGGGCATGATTCTTTAGATGAGGCATCTTCCAATTATTGTCACTTGAACAATTTAAATTGATCACAGATAAGGAGCATATGGCATAATAGCAAACCATATTTTTAATGGTGTAAGATCAAAAGTATAATTTAATGGTAAAACACCATTCTGGTATTTAAATGTCTGTCGGAAGCCATTATTTCATCTAATAAAGACAAGAAAATAAGGGACATGCCATGCAGGATCTGCAACCCCCATGTGTTTGATGATCATAGATTTCATAAGGGAGGCTTGTTGGCCATCATCTAGAGTGGATTCAAGCAAACAATTGTGGTACTGAAATTTTTTCAAAGAGTTGGTATTAGGTGCTAGAACGGTAGAACCATACACCAAAGGCGGTTCATGAATCAATTCCTTCAGCGAAATTGACCAAATTTTTACTTAGGAGATATATTTATTGGCACAAAATCATTGACTAAGTAGTGCTGGACCTCCTAGTTCTGACAAATTTGTGGTGAGGGAAATGATTAGATCCAACTGGTTGAACTTGATTTCATATTCAACAAATTTTACAACCATTGGATAGGAGGAATCTTGACTCACTGTTTCCATTTTTATTGGATGATATGCAGTCAAGATGATCTTTTATCCAATGGTTGCAAAACTGGTTATACTATGTATTTATTATGGTCCACGCTTTTCAATGCTACTCACATCATGAACAACTTCCCTCAATAGCATCACCTACTCCTTTGACACAGTTCTCACTTGATCATAGCAATTAATAAACAAGCTTTCATTAGAAATTGTCAATAAGATGACACCCTATATATAAAGTATTATGGTTATAATTTAATAGAGTAGCAAATTACGAAGAGATCTTGAGGAAGAAAGAGATCAGTTCAACTAACCTTTTTAACGATCGTCCAAACGACACCCTCAGTGCAAGGGGGGGAGTGGTGAGAGATCCAATATATCTATAATATTTTCTGCTACCCAATTTTATATGTGCCTTGGGTTAACTATCCCCACTACTCTCTCAGCATCATGGAATGACCGTTAGGCCACCCATAGAACTTCTAAGTAGACGATCTGCTCTTAGTGAAACTAGTGTTCTCCCGATGAGTGGCACTTTCGCTTTTTGGCTGGTTTTTCCTCGTTGCCCAATCCAAAGTTCTTCCTATAAAATGACTCCATGAATTTAAAGCTACAAAATTAATTGAAGATTTGAAAAGTGAACACATTTATATAACTTTTAAACTTTAAAGGGGGGACATGAACCATGTGAGTGGGGGCCTATGTAATAACCCAGATTTTTTAACGTTTTTTAACGGTATTAGATGATGTACCACTCGGTGCGTGGTGCTAACACTCCACACCGGAATCTACCTACTTTAGAAATAGTCTGATTTTTTTTATATCAATATTAGACTCATTGCGAAGTACTCGCCGATACGATTCCAACGATATATAATTTATCGATTTTTGACAATAATATAAAAAGTTACGCCCGTTTGAAGAGTGAAGCAGGTTAAAGGACATAACTGTAATTTCGGGAGAGAATCACCTTTTGCTTTGGTGCTTACACAAAGCGGTGGAACCAAACTTCTTCTCAAGCTATTCAAGTCACCTATGAATTCTACTTGCGTGGAAAAACCACTATTTTATTAAATCTTGTATGGAAAGTCTTAATTAGAGTTAACCTAGAAAGGGAATTAGATATATATTTACTTTTTCTCTCAGTTGTCTCTCTCTATTCTCTCTTTTCTGCAAAAGCTCCGACAGTACCATCTTTCACAATTCCTTGTCGGATCTCCATCGATTTTTCGATCTTATCAGAGAATCTTCTACCATCAAAGTTCCTCATCGCCGCGACCGATCTATTGTAAGAAAGGAATTCTCGTGAAAAGACTCGGGTATATTGTCTCTTGAATCCGATCTCCATCAACCCAAATTAGCGTAGGATTCGAATCACGTTTCAACAGGTGGGTGGTGGGTGCCTCTAAATCCATCTTAAATTATTCAGTTATTTCTTAAAAAGAAAAACCCTAAATTTTTTCCTAAATTTTGATAAATTTTAGGTCTTAAAAACATAAAAATTCGGCCAAAAATCGATAGGATCGTTTTTCTCAGATTATCGTGAAATTTGGCTAAACTCTTCAACAGACACAGCCTCGATATTTTGGCCATAACTTTTTACTCTGAACTCGGATTGACGTGATTCTTACGGTATTAGAAAGAAGACAACGAGATCTATAACTTTGTTGGAAATAACAATTTCACGAATCTAATATTTTTAAGGTCAAAATTGAGCTGCAAGTCGGGATACGTTTTAGATGATCCAAGGTTGCACGGGTTTGACATTATTTTTTAAACTCTTGGGCTACCTTATGCTCAACTTATCTCCAGACTTATAAATCACTAAAATTATATAAAATATATTAAATAGCTTGCATCGAATAACAATCTATAAGTTTAAGGGGTCAAATATTAACGTTTTTCAATACTTACCATTCTATTACCTCTTTTAAGCCTCATACAATCCTTGAATGAACACATGTGCTCCTTTAGAATTTTAAAATATGTCGGATCGCTATACCAGTCAATCACCAAATTTCATGAATACAATTAACCTTAATGAAGTATATTTTCAACTCTATTGTAAAATAAATATAGTTAAATATTTCTTATTTTCTATTTTACTTTAATATTTCGTGTGTTCTTTATTAATTTTCTTCAAAAATATGAAATGCTTAAGGTTTATGTTATAGTTCATTCTTATATATGTTCACCATTATCATATGACATTCATCATATAGAAAATCACGATAGAGCATACGCATATAAGTTAAGAATAAGATATGACACATGACATAAACCTTCGTCATGGTGGGGTTTCTTTCACAGTCACGTAGAACTTGGAATATAGGCATCCATGTACGGATGCAACCCCTATATGGTAGTATGGGATACCACACGAAGTACATCCAGGTTACTACGGAACCCGTCCCTTGGAAAGCATGGTTTAGTAAAGCCTATCGCACCGTGGCCCATTCTAACTAAGTTTTAAGAAAAAATGAGAAAAGAATATGTTAAGACACATGTATGTTAAGAAAGTGGGGACTTAAGCCCACGCAAATATGAAATCGGGAAGGGGACCTAAGCCCGTAATCGAAAAATGATATGATATGTAAGACACGCTGTGAAGGCCAGCTAAACATTAATTAAGTTTCTACATGTGTCATACCTTACGAGCCACCGTAAGGGTCCAACGTCTGCAGCCAAGACGGGTCTTAAGGACATCATAGCCTTGTCTCGAACTAAGGAGACATCGTAGTTATTATGCCGGAAACCTCATCTGGCTGGATGATGGTTTATGTTATGATATGGAGGTTAGGTGATTATCTATATGTGGACCTTGCGTGGTAGGCTCGAGCAGGGATCCTGACACAGATAGTTTGAATATGATAAGATGTAAAGTACGTTGTGTAGGCGTATGGAGTAATTAATAAGACTTACGATATGTCACGTATGTAAAGTTGATGAGACAAATAGGAAAAAAGATAAGAAAATTAGAAGCATCATGCACCCTTCATGTTATAATATGCTTTTCAGTTGGATTATGATATGTTATGAATTATGGATAATTTAGTCATTTTATTTAAATGTTAATTTTAGTTTCAAAATATACTACAACTCAAGCGATTGCATACACGATCACCTGGGTAAGTTATGGTGGATCGATTGTGCAACCCACTGAGTTTATGCGACTGAGTAAACTTACCCCGCTCCCAAAATCTAATTCAGGTGAAGATTCTGCTTATCCCGTCCTTGATGATACGAAAGTTGCTGATCCGAAGACGGCTCATATAAACGAGGATGTCGGCTACCACCTTGATGAGAACGTAGACCCGACAGATTTTTACCAATATTGAGAACCCTTTTACTCTAGTTTTTCCTTAATTCTATAGAGACTTGTTTTAGCCTTGATACATTGTGAGTTTACGTTTGAGACTGTTTTACCCTACGTGAAACTGCTTTAATTTTTATCCTAGATACATGACTAGGATTAAGTACTTCATTATTATTGTTTACAATTTCGTTATTAATTTATGAATCATTTATCGTTTAATGCTATCGTAAATGCCTCAATCCATATGCTACGTCAATTTATAGATTATGTGTATATCCGCTTATCGCCTTAACCAGCGTGCGGTGTCATAATACAGAATTCTAGGCCCTCGATATCGGGTAAGGATTCTGGGTCGTGATAGAGATGGCTCCACGACGATAACACTAACATACAACGTTTTGTGAAATCAGGAATTGATGGCTCCATGATGCAGGGAAGCAAATAGCTCTCAGGTGAATGAGGCCTCATCACATGAAGGTCCTCAAGAATTTGAAGCGATGCGCCTATTACGTGAGATGGCGACCACATTCAGTCAGCAAATGACTCAGCTGACGCAGTCGCACCAACAAGAAAGGACTCAGCTACTGCACGAAATGGAGGTGCAAAGAGAACAACAAAGAGAATCGGTCCAAGAGTTGGTTAATCAACGCCAGCCTATACCTCAACACGAGAACCCACCATACACCCCGGTCAGATTTCAAGTATTCAGCAGAGCTTGACCTCCCTATTTCCATGGTGATTGGTCATTTCTTGAAGATTGGATAAGTACTATCAAAAAATTCTTCGGGATCTCCTCGCCTGTAGAACACAAAAAAGTGAAGTGGGCAACGCTTTATCTGGATCAGGAAGCAGATAATTGGTGGAAAGCAGCCAAGAGAGCCGCAGATCGAAACAACGAAGAAGAGTGGACTTGGCAGCAGTTCAGAGAAGTCTACTTTAAAAAGTATTTCTTAGCGGCCACCAGGGCGCAGAAGAAGAAAGAATTCATGGACCTACAACAAAGGAACACGACGGTGGCCGAGTATGGGGCCAAGTTTGACTAGCTATCCCGATTTGCTGGGAATCTGATCACGGATGACGGCGATAAACTCTTCGCATTTCAGAACGGCTTGCGACCATTCTTTCACGAGAAATTGGCCGCGATGAAGATAGAATCATACGGAGAACTTGTGGATCGTGCACAGATCTAAGAAAGAGAATCAGGTGAAATGCCTAACAGAAGGAATGCCCGATTTGAGGTTCAGAAGGGCAAAGCTATCCAAAGGGGCTCTTTTGTCCCACAGAGACCAATCCCAACTTTCGCCCAGAGAACAACATTTCCTCAGGCTCAGTACGAAAATAAAAGGTCACGTCTCACACCACAGACACAAGTGGGTTCCACTTTCCCAGGAGGAAATGTCATTCCACAACCACATCAGCCACAACGAGAGTTCAGACCTTACGAACCTTGCACAAGATGTGGCAGGAGACACAGGTTTGGGGTATGCATGCAAGGCACCGAAAAATGTTTCAGGTGCGGAAAAGAAAGACACATGGTTAAGGACTGCCCCGAGAGAGCTCCGATATTAGGCTCTCAATACAGTACTCAAGCGAATCCTACGAGCCAAGGCCGCGTCTTTGCAATGTCGCAGCAGGACACTATGGCTAGCGATGAAGTTATTCAAGGTAACCTCTCCGTTTATCAGCATAAGTGCAACATTAAACAGTTAGCTCTTGTTCTTATAGACTCAGGGTCTACGCATTCTTTCATCAGTCTAGGGTTTATGTCAAAAATTCAAGCTAGTCCCGTACCCTTAGAAAGGAGATTGACTATCTCGACACCGTCTGGGAACACCATGATGGCTACTTTAATCTATCGAGGCACGATAATAAATATTAAAGGCCATGATCTTCCGATAGATCTCATCGTGCTAGAATTTCAGGATTTCCACATCATTTTGGGCATGGACTGGCTAGCCACATATCATGCCACGACTGACTGCTTCTCAAAAAGTGGTCACCTTTCAACCACTCGGAGAACCTCCATTTAGATTTCGGGGAATTAGAAGGAAGGGAGTACCTTTATTGGTAGCATTAGACGAGGAGCAAAAGAAGACAGTCGATCCTACAAAAATCCTAGTCGTCAGAGACTTTGTCGACGTATTTCCTAAAGACTTACCCGGTGTACCACCCGACCGAGAAATTGAGTTTAAAATCGATCTGATCCCAGGGACCACACCAATTGCCAAGGCACCATACTGGATGGCCCCTGCAGAATTAAAGGAACTAGAAATACAACTCAAGGAACTGTCAGATAAGAAATTCATCAGATGCAGTCAGTCACCATGGAGAGCCCCAGTGCTCTTTATAAAGAAGAAAGATGGTTCGATGAGGCTATGCATCGATTACCGTCAGTTGAATAGTGTAACCATTAGAAATCGATACCCTCTCTCACGTATCGATGATTTATTCGATCATCTCCAAGGTGCCAAGTGTTTCTCTAAGATTGATCTTAGATAAGGTTATCACCAGCTAAAAGTGAGAGAAGAAGATATTCCAAAGACAGCTTTCACTTGCAAGAATGGGTTGTACGAATTCTTAGTCATGCCATTCGACTAATAAATGCCCCAGCTGTATTCATGGACCTGATGAATCGAGTGTTCAGACAGTATCTTGATGAATTCATCATCGTATTCGTAGATGACATCCTAATCTACCCACGATCAGAAGAAGAGCATGAGGAACACTTGCGTTTAGCACTTCAGACCCTCCGGGATCACTGGTTGTATGCCAAACTCAGTAAGTGCGAGTTTTGGTTTAAATAAGTAACCTTTCTGGGACACGTGGTATCAGTAGAAGGAGTGATCGTCGATCCTTCTAAGTTCGAAGCAATTACAGAATGGAAAGCACCGACGAGTTTTATCGAAGTTAGGAGTTTCCTTGGATTGGCAGGTTACTACCATCTCTTTGTTGAAGGATTTTCACGCATAGCTCTACCGCTCACCTGCTTCACACGGAAGAATGTTAAATTTGTGTGGACCGATGAATGTGAAGCGAGTTTTCTAGAACTGAAGAAGAGGCTTACTACTGCACCAACCCTTACCCTACCTTCCACTTCAAGCGCTAGTGAATTTGAAATATTCACGGATGCATCTCGCCAGGGACTTGGTTGTGTGCTTGAACAAAGTAAGAAAGTTGTCGCTTATGGGTCAAGACAGCTTAAACCTCATGAAAAAAAAAACTATCTAGTTCATGACTTGGAACTGGCTGCAGTTATCTTCGCCCTCAAACTATGGCGACACTATCTCTACAGCGAGACGTTCAAGATTTATATGGATTACAAAAGTCTCAAGTATATTTTCTTACAAAAGGACCTGAATTTGAGGCAACGTAGATGGATGGAATACATGAAAGATTACAACAGCTCAATAAATTACCACCCCGAAAAAGCTAATGTCGTCGCTGATGCACTTAGTAGAAAATCTTCGGCACTATTAGCCAGATTAAAAAATTGGAATCCCTTCAATGAACTCGTCAAAGAAGACATTTACCTCCAAGAGATCGATGATGGTATATATTTAGCACAAATTGTGATAAGTCCGTTCATTTTGGAAAAAATCAGGGAAATACAGCGTACGTACCTAGAGATCCTCAAAATCATTGAAACCATAGGATCGAAACCTGATTTCAGCCTAAGGACGGATGGGATGTTACTCTTCAGACAAAGACTGTGCGTACCCAATGACCCTCAAGTGAAAAAGGAGATACTTGATGAAGGTCACAAATCAGGATACTTAGTACATCCAGGCAGTACTAAGATGTATCGAAATATGAGGAATTGGTATTGGTGGCCGAATATGAAATGAGAAATAGTCGAATACGTGTCGAAATGCTTAGGAATTGGCCAGACTTATACAACCCCTACCCATCCAGGAATGGAAGTGGGAAAATATATCTATGGACTTCATCATAGATCTACCAAAGACGATGAAGAAGAACGATGCAATCTGGGTAATAGTTGACAGATTGACTAAGTCAGCTCATTTCCTACCATTCAAGACTATCACAGATGGGAACAAACTTGCCGAAACATATCTGAAAGAGATTGTCAAACTGCATGGGGTCCCCGTCAGCATTGTCTCTGACCGAGACTCAAAATTTACTTCAAAATACTGGACAGCTTTTCAAGAAGCTCTGGATACTCGATTAGATTTTAGTACTGCCTTCCACCCACAAACGGACGACCAGACGGAAAGAGTGAATCAAGTAGTTGAAGATATGTTACAAGCATGTATGCTCGACTTTCGAGGGAATTGGGACGACCACCTCCCGTTGATCGAGTTCTCTTACAATAATAGCTACCAGGCAAGTATAGGAATGTCCCCTTTCGAAGCTTTATATGGCAGAAGTTGTAGAACGCCGTTGTGTTGGGACGAAGTTGGAGTTAGGAAGATGCTTGAACTCGAACTAGTCCAAACTATGACTGAGAAAGTCAAACTGATACGCGAACGACTTAAGATAGCCCAGGATCGTCAGAGAAAGTACGCCGACCCTCACCGTCGTAATTTAGAGTTCGAGGTAACACTTTTAAAATTTTGACCTTTAAATTTCTTTACAAATTGTGTTCGTGGTTAATCACTAAAATCTTTTAATAGGTTGGCGAACGAGTATTCATTCGCGTCTCTTCGACCAACGGAGTCATGCGCTTTGAAAAGCGCAGGAAGCTGAGCCCCAGATATGTAGGGCCTTTCGAAGTCACAAAACGTGTGGGCGAGGTTGCGTATAAAATCGCTCTACCGCCACAATATACGGGAATCTATGACGTTTTTTATGTATCAATGCTGAAGAGATACATCTATGACCCATCACACATAGTGGAGATCGAACCCGTCGATATAAAGAAGGATCTCACTATCATAGTGAGACCGATCAAGATCCTCGACCACAAAGTTCAAGTCTTCAAGAACAAAACGATGAGATTAGTGTTGGTCCAATGGCAACATCACACGCCAAAGAAAGCGACCTGAGAGAATGAAGACGACATCAAAGAAAACCATCTTGAGCTTTTTGAATAACTGGTACGTAATTTTCGGGGACAAAATTTTTTAGAGGGGGAGAATGTAACGACCCTGATGATTTTTTATTATTATTGTTGAACCTTAGACTTTTGATGAGAAGCTGAGATTATGGAGAAGTACCTCGAGCTCATTCTCTCATTTACATAATTTTCGAGGACGAAAATATTATTAGGGGGAGAGAATGTAATAACCCAGATTTTTTAACTTTTTTTAACGGTATTAGATGATGTACCACTCGGTGCGTGGTGTTAACGCTCCACACCAGAATCTACCTACTTTAGAAATAGTCTGATTTTTTTTATATCAATATTAGACTCATTGCGAAGTACTCGCCGATACGATTCCAACGATATATAATTTATTGATTTTTGACAATAATATAAAAAGTTACGCCTGTTTGAAGAGTGAAGCAGGTTAAAGGGCATAACTGTAATTTCGGAAGAAAATCACCTTTTGCTTTGGTGCTTACACAAAGCGGTGGAACCAAACTTCTTCTCAAGCTATTCAAGTCATGTATAAATTCTACTTGCGTGGAAAAACTACTATTTTATTAAATCTTGTACGAAAAGTCTTAATTAGAGTTAACTTAGAAAGGGAATTAGATATATATTCACTTTTTCTCTCAGTTGTCTCTCTATTCTCTCTTTTCTGCAAAAGCTCCTACAGTGCCATCTTTCAAAATTCCTTGTCGGATCTCCATCAATTTTTCGATCTTATTAGAGAATCTTCTACCATCAAAGTTCCTCATCACCGAGACCGATCTATTGTAAGAAAGGAATTCTCGTGAAAAGACTCGGGCATATTGTCTCTCGAATTCGATCTTCATCAACCCAAATTAGCGTAGGATTCGAATCACGCTTCAACAGGTGGGTGGTGGGTGCCTCTAAATTCATCTTAAATTATTCAGTTATTTCTTAAAAAGAAAAACCCTAAATTTTTTCCTAAATTTTGATAAATTTCGGGTCTTAAAAACATAAAAATTCGGCCAAAAATCGATAGGATTGTTTTTCCTAGATTTTCGTGAAATTTGGCCAAACTCTTTAACAGACACAGCCTCGGTAGTTTGGCCATAACGTTTTACTCCAAACTCGGATTGACGTGATTCTTGCTGCATTAGAAAGAAGACAACGAGATCTATAACTTTGTCTGAAATAGCAATTTCACGAATCTAATGTTTTTAAAGTCAAATTTGAGCTGCAAGTCGGGATACGTTTTAGATGATCCAAGGTTGCACGGGTTTGACATTATTTTTTAAACTCTTGGGCTACCTTATGCTCAACTTATATCCAGACTTATAAATCGCTAAAATTACATAAAATATATTAAATAGCTTGCATCGAATAATAATCTATAAGTTTAACGGGTCAAATATTAATATTTTTCAATACTTACCATTCTATTACCTCTTTTAAGCCTCATACAATCCTTGAATGGACACATGTGCTCCTTTAGAATTTTAAAATATGTCGGATCGCTATACCAGTCAATCACCAAATTTCATGGATACAATTAACCTTAATGAAGTATATTTTCAACTTTATTGTAAAATAAATGTAGTTAAATATTTCTTATTTTCTGTTTTACTTTAATATTTCGTGTGTTATGCTCTTTATTAATTTTCTTTAAAAATATGAAATGCTTAAAGTTTATGTTATAGTTCATTCTTATATATGTTCACCATTATCATATGATATTCATCATATAGAAAATCACGATAAAGCATATGCATATAAGTTAAGAATAAGATATGACACATGACATAAGCCTTCGTCACAGTGGGGTTTCTTTCACGGTCACGTAGAACTTGGAATGTAGGCATCCATGTACGGATACAACCCCTCTATGGTAGTATGGGATACCACACGAAGTACATCCAGGTTACTACGGAACCCGTCCCTTAGAAAGCGTGGTTTAGTAAAACCTATCGCACCGTGGCTCATTCTAACTAAGTTTTAAGAAAAAATGAGAAAAGAATATGTTAAGACACATGTATGTTAAGAAAGTGGGGACTTAAGCCCACGCAAATATGAAATCGGGGAGGGGACCTAAGCCCGTAATAAAAAAATGATATGATATGTAAGACACGCTGTGAAGGCCAGCTAAACATTAATTATGTTTCTACATGTGCCATACCTTACGTGCCACCGTAAGGGTCTAACGTCTGCAGCCAAAACGGGTCTTAAGGACATCATAGCCTTGTCTAGAACTAAGGAGATATCGTAGTTACTATGTCAGCAATCTCATCTGGCTGGATGGTGGTTTATGTTATGATATGGAAGTTAGGTAGTTATCTATACGTGTACCTCGCGTGGTAGGCTCGAGCAGCAATCCTGACACAGATCGTTTAAATAAGATAAGAGACGAAGTACATTGTGTAGGCATATGAAGTAATTAATAAGACTTACGATATGTCACGTATGCTAAGTTGATGAGACAAATAGGAAAAGAGATAAGAAAATTAGAAGCATCATGTACCCTTCATGTTATAATATGCTTTTCAGTTGGATTATGATATGTTATGAATTATGGATAATTTAGTCATTTTATTTAAATGTTAATTTTAGTTTCAAAATACACTGCAACTCAAGCGATTGCACACACGATTACCTGGGTAAGTTATGGTGGATCGATTGTGCAACCCACTGAGTTTACGCGATTGAGTAAACTCACCCCGCTCCCAAAATCTAACAGTTTCAGGTGAAGATTCTGCTTATCCCGTCCTTGATGATACGGAAGTTGCTGATCCGAAGACCGCTCATATAAATGAGGATGTCGGCTACCACCTTGATGAGAACGTAGACCCAATAGATTTTTAGCAACATTGAGAACCCTTTTACTCTAGTTTTTCCTTAATTCTTGAGAGACTTGTTTTAGCCTTGATACATTGTGTGAGTTTACGTTTGAGACTGTTTTACCCTACGTGAAATTGCTTTAATTTTTATCCTAGATACATGATTAGGATTAAGTACTTCATTATTATTGTCTACGTTTCCGTTATTAATTTATGAATCATGTATCGCTTAATGCTATCGTAAATGCCTCAATCGATATGTTAAGTCAATTTATAGATTATGTGTATGTCCGCTTATCGCCTTAACCAGCGTGCGGTGTCATAACACAGAATTCTAGGCCCTCGATTTCGGGTAGGGATTCTGGGTCGTGACAGCCTTGGTGCATAGTTAAGCTGCCTAGGTGCTTACCATTGCTTCTTTAGAAAGTAGATTTGATTATGTAGCCTGTTACCTATTGCATAATGGTGGAACCCTCTCGCTCAAAAATCTTTCACTCAAACCCTAAATCCCTTTCTCCTTCTTACTTCTCCGTCAATGAGATTAAGAAACCCTAGCTAGCTTCGTCGCCACATCAATCACTCGCGCCCGAAGAATCAGATTCAACTAGTAAGTATCTTATTTATTTATTTTCGATGTTGATTTTTACTCCTTTTTTCCTCTTATTTATTTGTCGATTTCTTCTTTATTTGTTATGTATGTACTCATTCGAGGCAGAGATCGATCCTTTGGAGACGTCTCCGCAGCCGCTGCCGCTGTCGATTCCGGCGTTAAGCGTCCAATGGAAGTTTAGGGTTTTCTTCAACTTCATTCCGTTATCTATCTTGACACCTTATCATAAGCCATTAGGATATATCTCTTGCTCCACGACATTATCTATCTTGACGCCTTATCATAAGCCTTCTTTAAATCGATAAAAACCATATGTATTGTCTGATTTAAAGCAATCAATGGTTTTCAGCTGTACATAATGGGGGATATTTAGTATTTGGTGAAGTGGCCCCTTAAGTAATCAATGCTCTAATTAGATTTACCTAGAGATAAGTTTTACTACTAAGCTATTTAAGTTTAAATTGCTATGTGAATTTTACTCATGCATATATAGTCCAGAAAAATGTCATTACTAAGATGTAGTTTAAAGGAGGCGTGCATCTTGCTTAATCAGCCATCTTGCTCTCCTCTCGAGTTTCCTTTTTTTAATGATGTAGCTATTCATCAAAAAGAAGAACGAGGCTGCATCTCGTGTGGGTTGATCTAGATAATGACATATAGAGAGTCCTTAAGTGTTTGAATGCATCATGCACACCATTCATGTGTTCGAATGCATCATGCACCACTTAGTTTCTTTTTTTCGTAGGGCATGTTGGCATTGCACCCTCAAATAGGACTTGCATCCATTGCATACATTTCGTGTTTTGTGTAGTATAGCACGTTATAGTCCCATGTCTTTCCTGTCTATGAACTATGTTTGACCATCACACATGCCTTTTATTGGCATCTATAATGTGAAAAGTTGATAATATGATCATGGGTCTTAACTTTTTATTTTTGTTTTTGTGCAATGGTAACCATGAGTGTGATTGGCCTGGAACATGGTCCTTCTATAACACTATGGATTCGGGTGGGGAATGTGGCGTACAAGCTGAGACCATGTTCTATGTTCCAGCTGAAAACAGAGCCAAGTTTTGGTAACCTCTTCTAGCTAGTCCAAAGACAATATCATTTTAAATTTTGTTTGTTTCTTTTAAAATTTTGATGCAGAAGTGTTTGCCTGCATAAATATAAAACAAAATACCAAATATAATAGGATGAACTATAATTTGTTGCTTTCTATACTCATCGATCTTGACAGTCCAATCAATAGGTCACCTCTTGTATGGAGCATAAACTAAAAGCTGGACTGTTAATGAAGTTATAGGCACTGGTTAAAAAAATGTCCACTGATCGGGTAGCGTCCGATTATTGTGATTTTTGGGCCATACTCACTCCTAGAGGTGCTCACTGATTGGATGCTAGCAATTGATGTGCACCTTTGCTGCTCAGCGGACAGAGAAGGCATGCACTGCCCACTTTCACAGTATGAACTTCCAATTACCAGACTATAGTCTCTGAGAAGTTGAAACACATGTCAAATGGACTTGCCAACGAGCCAGTGGATCTCACCATGAGGAATACTAGTTGCCTTCTGCATTGCAATATGATGTAGTTTTAATTGTGTAGTCTTAAATTGCTCATACTTTATCGGTGAACGGTTTGCCACCCATTTAGGTCTAGTTCACAAATTAAGTGAATTGCAGTTTATATCCATATATAGAATGTAAGTGGTTTACACAATAAAAAAACCTTCTGCGTAAACATTCCTATGTATAATGTTTCAGCCAACAATTGACTCCCTACCCTACATCTCCTTCACTCTCCCCCAATATAGGGCAACATATTTCTTCTATTATTTAATTCTTAAGAGTCACTTGCATAGCAACTACAATTTTTTTTTAATTCCGTGGTCTATTTATGAGGAGAATTGAACTAGCAAACTGATTTGGTGAACCAAAGTGAATTGTATTATCCTACCCTAAATGAAATGGGTTTGCTTGACAAGGGCCAACTGTGAATCACAAACTCGAATTTTCCAACCATCAGAACCAGCAAACCAAGTAACATAGCTTGTAATCATGTCAACACCTTTACAGGTATTCTACATATTATGGCATGTTTCGTTTTTGCATAGTGGACAGTGAACACGACTGGAGAGAGGGTTTTGAACAATACAGATTCATTGAGCAATGCCTTGCATCAGCAGATAGGCAGAAACAACCACGGCTTATATTTTCTGCTCATCGTGTTTTGGGCTATACCTCCAACAACTGGTCTGCTTTAGATGGCACTTTTGGAGAACCTATGGGAAGAGAGAGCTTGCAAAGGCTTTGGCAAAAGTATAAGGTGGATAGTGCATTCTACGGTCATGTCCACAACTATGAAAGGACGTGCCCTATCTACCAGGTATAACTGAATTTGAGCAATTATCTAAATTTTTAGTTGTCATCTTGCAT
This sequence comes from Chloranthus sessilifolius, assembly GCA_021018995.1. Classification (NCBI taxonomy): domain Eukaryota; kingdom Viridiplantae; phylum Streptophyta; class Magnoliopsida; order Chloranthales; family Chloranthaceae; genus Chloranthus; species Chloranthus sessilifolius. Next base: position 17,792,813 of record CM037586.1, read on the forward strand.
ACAGAGAAACTAGTTTACGTGCTCCGTGCATGCACCAAGAAGATATCTTCATATATAACATACCCAATTAGACACATTAAGTACATATGAATTCATGTGATGTTTTAATACTGATAACATCCGAGATTTATATTACAAATGTCTATATCGTGCACTGACGAAATAGATTCTCTTTTAAGATTTCTAAAAAAAAAACTATAGTTATAAATGGTTACAAATTAATTATCTAATTTCTCAAGGAATCTGAGCTTAGGATGGTTTAAAAAATACCGTTTCTTGAATATTTCTCTAGCTTTCTTATTGTTCAAAGGATCAGGAAAACACTATCCACATGATTTACCCATGCCCATGCACAATTTGTCTCTCAACCAATTTGCACCAGTAAATAGAGATCCGATTCTAATCTCTTTATCAAATGCGTAGAATAATTTTCTCATTTTAGTAAATTTGTCACTATTTTGTAATAATTAAAATTCTCAAAATAAGGAAGAGCCCTCTTTCTCAATGTGCTAAGATGCAAACTAGGACCTTTGTTTCAAAAAACTGTACTAAGTTAATCAGAGAAGCAATTTCTCCATCGAAACTCAAAAGTGAAAGTTCAAATTATTGATTTCACAACAGTTCTCAAAAGGAAAATAACAAAGAAATGGAAATTTCAAGCTACTATAAATTTGCCAAATAATTCATAGGCTATAGGAACAACCAAGTTTCTAAGTTTTATATTTTTTCTTCTTCTTAGTGTTCTTTTTGTTAGAAATGTTTGTTTCTTGTTGGATAGGAGAAATTCATATGATGTCTTTTTATTATACTTAAAGACAACTTTGCCCCTTGAACCAAGTCAAATGAAGAGCAAGTCTTAACTCGCTATTACTTTCCATTATCCAGTGGGGTACTCTATGATAATTCCTCAATATGGAGTTAGCGACACAATAACATAACCCAATTTACCATATAACATTGATTAAGGTTAGTTAGCAGGCGCTAGTCATCTAACCATGATCAGCTTGTTTAGCTATTCAAAAAAATAAAGAGTAACACTTAAGTGGCTTCACGAATTAAGATAATGCAAATTGGAAATTACAAAATGTGCTTCAAAAGCTTTTGCACATGCATCAAGTTTGCACATTGTACAAGGAACCTTGTCGGATATGACTACATGGCTAGGGGCACAAGAAAAATGAATATATTTGGATGCCTATGTATGTGGATAAACTGGATATAATTATTCACACCATACAACATTGGATTGAACTTTCGATGTAAAAGATAGAAGCTTAAGTTGAAAAAGAGGAAACTTATGTATTGTAGAATATGGGATTGAACTTTACACATAAAAGATAGAAGTTTTAAATTGAAAAGAGAGGAAACTTAGGTATTGTAGATTGTTCTAGGTTTTTCATGGTGATTAGTAAGCAAACTCATGAATTACCCTATGTAAACCATATCAGTTGCATGCCCTACTCGCTAAGAGATAACTTACCTAATTAGCTGACATGTTATATGGTCCTGTATACCAATTTCATTAATAACCTAGAGATTAGCTAATCTACACGCATCTTAATGATCCATTTGGAGGCTTCTGATTAGACAGCAAAATCATGCGACAGGATAATTTTTGGGCTCAATCCCATCGATGCAATACCTGCCATTTCACCATCTCAAATTAACGGCCCATTTGGAAGCTTTTGATTGGACAACAAAGCTTATGCAACAGGGTAATTTTTGTGCTAAATCCTATTATGCGATGCCTGCCACTTTTCCATCTCAAACTGATAGAGTTATGAGCTGAGTCATCAAAACTTCAAAAAATATTGATTTGTTCATCTCCATGTTGTTCTTTTATTGGTTTTTGTGGTCATAATTGCAGTTGAGACGGGGAGGCGCTATTTCCCACATTGCTCGCAAGTATTGGATAAGTTCATGGAGGCGATTTGCCCGACTCGTTCTACCTTCAGAAGGGAACTCCCAATGAGCAAAAGATCAAAGAACGCGCTTCCTGCGAGCTTAAAGATGATGTCTAGAAGGCCTTCAATAAGGACAAAGCTGATTTCCGCCATGGATTGTCGTCATCTTCATCATCTTCATCCTCATCGAAGGAGACAGTTACTAAGAACAAGATTACAAGGAAGCAACTTTGAGGTTTTCAGGTTCAATTCCCACCTTACTATTTCCAAAAAAGTATAATTTTAACAAGCCCAATCAAAGCAGATGTGGAAAATTTTGCCACACTACAAAAAATATAGGCTAAGCTGACGACGCCAAATTCCAGCCGTCGGCATAGATATCCTTCAAATGGGTGGCTAGAGTATGCATGAGCAAATGGTATGCTGTTCCTATCGATCAGATGGTTAAAATCCTCCCATTATTGGTTTAATTTTGTGGTTGTCATATTCATGCAATGAACTCCCATGTGATTGGTTCTGATACCATTAGATTTGCACAATCCCACTTTTAAGTTGCATGGTGCCATGTGATATTTTACCAGTTAGAAGACTAATATTGGTCAAATACATATAAAGTGCGCTGATCATGTGACAGGACATGTGAATGAATCTAAGCCAACCCTCCATTATGAGCACTTCAATTTGGAGCCTGTGGTTGGATTCGAGGAATGGTTTAAATCCTTTTATAAGCATGTTATTAGGTACCTGTTGGGGTCAATCTTTTGTCCAAATGATGAAGCCTTGGGAAACACAGCTATTTATGAACACTGAAATCAGTGGAAGTACATTGTTGACATTTCACTGATTTGGTGCAACAAAAATTATCACCGGATTTTTCAAGGTTGATGGAGAGTGAGATTGACCAGTGTGCGTCTACTAGTACTCTGGTCAAGTAGCTTATACCAACATTAATTTTTGCTAGATTACAGCAATGTAATTGTATCTCCAATCAAAAGGATGCTTATATTCACACCCTCTTTTGTGAGCATGTTTGCTTCCACATTTGTTTCTTTTGACATGAGTAAAAGTCAATGCTTGTAATACTTATTTTTACCTGGTTCTAGTTTTGCATGGGTTTTTGTTTTTGGCATCGTTGCAACTTTTTTCATTTAATATTATCAGCATCACTTATAAAAACCTGGAAGTTACATACTTACATGGTGTGGCATTGGGCTGGGCTTTAGATAAATATCTTTAGATAATATACCATCAATGGAAGTACAATATATAAAGAGAGAAGTACAATAATATACCATGAACAGTAAAATAGGTTTAAGCTCTAGGATTTGGCTTAAACCCAAATCCTAGAGCTTAAACCTATTGACCATGAATGGAAGTACAATAATATACTATGAACAGTAAAATAGGTAGGAAAAATAATACTAAAATGCAGTTAAATGTTGAAGAAGTAGTCATGATTTAATCGGTATTAATGGACGATATTTGCGATAATTTGAAGAAACCCTGTTATTCAATGAAAAGGTGATTTAACTAGGAAAAGGTCTTCAAAGAAGAAAGTCACAATTTAATTTTGATTTAGAAAGAAAAAAATTAGAGGATTTGTTGACAAAGTCTCTATCCCTTTTTATTGGTATATTTTCAGCAATTGTTCTCTTTGGGGTAGACAAACTATCTACAGATGCTCAACATTATATCCGTTGGCTAATGGAGCGGTATGAGAGCTCTACTAAGATCATTTTTTGCTGCTCTGATATTTTCAGGCTTCAGGCCATAAGAACTATTTGCAAAGCCATTAAGCTTCTACCACCTTCAACTGATGAGGTAATTTCTTGACCATACAAATTTGTGTTCAAATTGGTAGCTTATGCTTGTTTAAATCTTATAGTTTGCTTCCATATTTTGGATGGAGAAACGGTGTGTGCGCCCTTACGCCACTGATGATCATTGTCGTAAAAGCCCTCCCCCAACTGGAATTTACTTTCATGTGCCCAGGTAGGATTTCATATTACCCTGAATGAATGAAATTTCTGAAAGTGAGAAGTCCCGGTTTTTTTTTTTTTTTTTCTGTTAGCATGGTCAAAATTTTGTGCATAGTTAAATCAGTCCTCTTGGGTAATTTTGAAGACATATTATTATTGGTGTCTGATTTTAATTTTTCGAGTTTTTTATGTGTTCTTCCTGCCCAGTCTTATTGCTCTTCAGAATTATGCAAGGAGTTTCATTTATATTATATTTTTTTAATTGAGAAATGATGGCATGATGTTGATATCACCATTATGTAAATGATATTGGTATGTGTCCCATGCTATTGGACAAACCTTGTGGGTCCTATTGCTGATTTAAGTCTAGCTATCGATGTATCTAATGCGGAGGGCCAATATTCTATATATATATATATATGTGAGGGAGGTGTAGAGAGAGAGAGAGGGAGGGAGTACTGTCCAAGTCCTATTGGGATTCACATGGCATCAATGTTATGGATCTTGTGCTTTACCCTTCTCTCATGTCATTACCCAGATGCCCCGCAGATGAATGATGTTGAGATTGAGTATCTCTAGTCATCCCTACCTCACTCTTCACTCAGTTGAAGAGCTTACTTCTTATCGATTAACTTTAGATTCAGTCTATGTGTACGGACCCACGCACCAACTCTGATGCAGATGCCATCAATCATCAATCAAGTGTATAACTGCCATCTAACTTCATCAATAATGTTCAAGTAGTGCATGTACATCATTTTGATAAATGATTGAATTCAGCCCAAAGAACACCATCTCTGCCATTTGATCAAGAGCCTAAAAGATCTCATCATTTTAAAGTCTGCAACACAGGAACTTTAAACCGTGATTGGAATTGGATAGTAATTGCTGCTATATTTTTTCATTGGAGTAAGAAGCATACGAGATTTCACTTATTGGGCTTGCAGAGCATGTGAGACCAGCCAGTATTTCACATTTAATGAAGAAAAGCTGAAATCACCTACATATAGCTGATAATACCAGCCAATATTTATGATATGTATCAGTACTGGATTTTATATCTCAGAATATCAAAAAAGAAGGTCAAGCTTTAATAAATTGAAGAGATAAGCTTACCCAAATTTGGATGAGGTTATTTTTTTTTTCGATTTTGATTTATCAACTTTTTTTTAATGATCTACAAAAATAAGCTTACCGAAATTAATTGAATTGATAATATGATAGTTCTATGTTTTCATGCACTTTGTTTTCTAGAAGATATTATACAGTTGTAAGTTTATACTTGATATGTAGTATTTAATAAATGAGTAAATCCATGATGAATGATAATTTATGTGTGGGTGCTTTCCACCTTGAACCATTTAAAAATCGACCACATCTTTGATTCTCTCTGGTTCCTGTACCCATTCCCGTTGCTGCTCTTGCTGCTTCTCCTTATTGTGGACTTTTAAGTCACATGTCATGGAAACTGGTGCCGGTAGAAAGTAGTTCTATGTGAACATTCAAAAGTTCATTAGGTTACAGATGTGGCAGCTCAAAATTTATGTACACTCCACTCATTACTTGAATAATCAATATTGCTTTTAAAATTTTCTGTTAACTATTTTATGCTTGAGGCCTTTTGAGACCTTTATCATTGTGCTTGTTTCCCTCAATAAAGTGTTCATCTGAGCAAGCTATGTGCCATTTGCTAATGTCATGAATTGTTGATTTGAAAAGTTTCGAATCTGTCATGTGGCAGGTGAGTAAAGAAACCAAGGATTGCAATATTCCAGAAAAAATTGTTGTTTATTAGATTGCAAATAAATAGGTAACCTCGTGTTCTGCCTATTTTATCCATTTTGGATGGCATTCGTGTTCTCAATATCATTTTCTTTTGTAATGCATGTTGCAATCATATGCAACCATCAACGAAGTGTCTCAAAGTCCCATGATGCACAAATGACAAGGTTGAATGAGAAGATGGCTGAGCTGAAGGTAATTGACCATTTCCACCTAGCTCAAGGATTAAAATCTGGCAATCATGTCTCTGGTGATGTTTTGGGTATCAGTGATAAATATACTGCATATTATCATGTAACGGGCAATGCCCGAGACGATTCATTTTTCTTGGTGGCTCTGATACTGAACCCGATATATCTTTGTATGGTCTGAGATTTTGTTCTGTAAGCTGACTATGTTAGGAACTTAGAATTGAAGCTATGATTGTATTGTGGCATCAATAGTCACATTAACTACTATTGTTTCCTCTTTTCCTTTGTGGATTTTTTTTTTCCAGTTCTCATTGTTTCTTGTGTTTGAGGAAGAAAGATATGTAATTTGGGTTGCTGCTTCATCAGTGATTATTTATTTTCTTTTCTGTGCTGTGATAGGGGGTGCTGGAGGAACTGAAAGTGGATTTGTGTAGGGCTAAAAAAGCCCCCATTAAAAGATGTAGAAGGGAAGCCGAAGAAAAACTTGAGTCCTGAAATGTAATTGAACTCACAACATTTCTGTATAAATGGCAGTGTTTGATATGCTTTATTAATTTATTATCTGCAGGTTAGAGAAGAAGATACCACAGACAAATGTGAAAAAAGAGAAAATGGAGCTGGATATAAAGATTAAAGAAGACTTGAAAACTGTAGCTTTGGGCACGTCAAAGATCAATTACCTCGATCCTAGAATATCTGTAGCATATGTATGAAAGATGATAGCTACCTCAATTGCTGAGAGGTGTTTGGTATGTTGGAATTAATGAATATTTTTTCTCTTTATTAGTAATTACATTTGTATCATAGCAATGAAACAGATTAAGGAAAAGAGAAAAACTATAATGGTTGTTGTTGTAGTCTCATAGCCTTATCCCATCTATGTGGGTGGGGTCTGCTTTGTAAGTCTTTTTTTATCCATTCATGTCAATTCATGGCTAAACTCTACACTACTTGCATCCCAAATTTAAGCCATTGCACCATTTAAAAAGGAAAATGGAATTAAAAAAGGGTAGCTCTATTTGCGCCCACATGTTCTCGGCAAAAAAAAAAAGACCTACGCCGACAGCTGCAGCCGTCGGCGTAAACCGGTTTATTAAAACAAAAAATATTTAAAAAAAAAATACACAAACCTATGCTGATGGCGGAAGCCGTCGGCATAGAGTATTTGAATTAGGCCGACGGCCTAATACCGTCGGTGTATGTTTTCGCCGACGAAAGTATCGTCGACGGCTACTAGCCATCGGTGTAGACTTTTCAGCCGTTGGCGATTAGTTTTGTCGACGGCTTATGTAATCTACGCCGATGGCTTGCAGCCGTCGGCATAGGTTCCTTTATTTGTAGTGCATGCATCCCCATGATCTTGGATCAGCAATAGGATCTTACTCTAATCTTCTTCTTTAATACCCACCCCTGGGTAAATTTCGATTGTAATCAAAGGTATGAGCATTAATCACACATCCATGGGGTGTTAATCATACATCTCCTTGACCTTTGATTTGTAATGTGAAATTTATCCGGGAATCAAGCTTTGATTGCTATCAAGGATATGAGTGTTAATCACACGTCCATGGGATGTTAATCATACATCTCCACGATCTTGGATTGGCAATGTGTGCTTGAGTTCAGTGTTGTCATGTAGAGCATCCTATGATAATCTCATATCTTAATCAGTAGATCTGTATTATGTAAATGATGAACCTACGATGGGAGGATTTAGTATCCTAATCCTTACTTTTTCATTATCTGTTTAAATTCTAGTTTATTGTTTAGTGTTTATCTCATCCATCAGACTCTCAGAACATTTAAACAAGTTAAATACTGTGCTAGATCTGTGATAATCCCTTTATTAATTACTGTTTCCTCTTTTGAATATTCTGACAAATTCTCGTGGGAACGATCTCGTACTCCGCACCCACTGACTACATCTCGATTCTTGCACTTGCGAGTTTAAAGAACATTTAAATGCACAACAGTGAAGAATTATCACGCATAACTAAGATGACACTTGAGTTGTGGTTATCAAGGTGTCAACTCGGGTATCGGTACCAGGCATCGGTCTATGGAAGACCGATACAAATCAGTCGACACTGATATGAGGCTCATAAGGCATCAGTCTATGAAAGACCGATACGAATCGACTGATACTGATACGTGGCATGTAAGGCGATTGCAAATGTGCAGAGTAGAGTACAAGTCAAATGTGCAGAGTATGGCAGAGTAGATTGTACTGTAGAGTACAAGCCTTGCCATCATATGCTGCAGAGTAGAGTGCAAGCCTTGGGATCACATGGCAGAGTAGACTGTAGAGTGTAGAGTATCGTTGAATATGATTTGCTGCAACCATCAAATCGGAGGAAAAAGTTGAGCAGTAGTCAAATCGAGGGAGTGGGTGACCACAGATTTGAGCAATAGTCAAATCGAGGGAAAATGCATGCCGCACCAAGAAAAAATAACACATCCAAAACAATACGTATCGGAGCGAATGCGTATTGGTTGGCCAGAAAACTGATAAGTATCGGTATCGGCCCATACTTAATACCTTGGTGATTATGTAGACATTCATACAACCTTTTATAACTTGATCGTCTATTTCAAATTCAATGGTTAAAGATGTCCCATGGAGAGTCCCATTTGTTCATGAAATGATATATCATCTTAACTATTGATTTCAAAATTTTATCATCATAAACTTGTAAGTGTTTATTTATGAGTAGACACCAAAGTAGTTATTGACCAAGTCAACTGTATGTGTCTAAATTAATTCAGACTATAGGATCGAGTAATCTCAGCCACTATAGGCCATAGATCAACCCAGACAGTTATTTATACTCTCTATGCTTCGTGTGCATTTCGAGGATGTGAGCGTGTTAAGCGTGTGCATCACAAGGCACTAAAAAGCTCATAAGCGTGGGGGTGAGTTGTGGGTCTACGAAAGTACATACTTCTCATAAATAAATACACATTAGATAATGTGCTATACACAGAAGGAAACACACTCTCAAATATTTGGAACCAAATTTAAAGTAAAGGAAAAGCACTCTCAAATATTTAATACACATTTTGAAATAAAACTTGAATTTTCTTTCCAAAATATAAAAGAAGTTCAGTATCTTCTTTTTTTCCTGAGGGCATGGATAATGAAATCAATTTGATTTACAATCCTACAAATGATGAAGTTTCTAATGTCTTCAACGAAGTTTTGAATTTAAAAAAATTGAAAATAACTGTTTTAAATATAAACAAAAAATAGATTCTCAAATCACTGTTCGACTGAGATTGGAGTCTCTTCTGGTTGTATCCAATTGTGAACAAGATAAACATGAAAAATTGATCAAGACACCATGTCACCACCTTTGTATAGTGATTTGTGTTCCTCTTGTTGGATGGATCCATGTTTTATATATTTGAAGTACGAAAGCTCATTGATTTCAAATGGTTACATTAACCTTAGATAAAAGTTTTCTTCAAGTTAGTGAAAGATTTTGTATGGTTAGTATCTAAGGTTGGGAACCTTATGCAATTAAATTTTAAAAGCTGGTAGGTAGTTTAGTTCCAATATTTTCTTTTAAGAAATGAAGAATTATGGTGGAACTCTTCAGAGAATAGTTTTTTCCACAACTTTTTCGATGCATGAAACATTTGTGTGAACTTACTAATTTAGGCACTAGTCCTTGTAGTCATAGAATTTTGAATTTGTTGATGCTTTATGCTCAAAAGTTTCACACTAACAATATAGTCATTATAAAGAACAAAGCAAATGTACAAGCTTAAAAATAAATATTAGTATAAGGTTACAAGCCAGCTTGTTAAAAATTACCTATAGACTCACTGTAGTAAGTTTTTTTATATAAGCAACCTGATTTTATAATGTGAAGACAAATCATATAGATATCATGACAAACATGTGCATGTGGAGATTATCCTTTATCGAATAATGGTTGATCCTCGTTGTTAGTTCTCATTTTCTATTTAAGTTGTCTATTGTAAATCAACAAGAATTTATTACTGGCTAGGATTGAGCAGATGTTGAACGTTTTATTTGAAGATATCGAATCAACATTTTAGCCAATCTAATTTATCCATGTGTTAAGCCGTATTTGAATATCAACACTCAATAGGGTTGTGACGCGCTCTTGTGCAACCCTAGCCTCGCGGGCCGCCATAGTGATGGGAAATGATATCGGAGTCGCCATGTGGAGCTTAAGGTGTATTGGGTGTAAGAAGTTTCTATTTTGGTGGCCATCACTATGGTCAAACCCGTTGACCAGTGAATGGTATAAGATCAACCTTAAGATGTACAATTGCTATTCTGGTGAGTTTGAAGAGAATAGGCAACTGCTTGTTGAGTCTTTCAGTTAAAGTATGATTGTGATTTCTAATCACACTATAATTAGCAATTTCAGTCCTTAATGGGATAGGACTCTTTGGCTATAAATATAAGGGGTGCCTGGTCCCAACGATAGCTCGACGTAATTCAATCTTCCCTATTGGCGAGAGCATCCCCATTGTGCTAGGAGACATTGAACGCGAGAACATCATTGAAGATCGGCAACCAACCATCGATGGCTAACGCTCAAGGTGCGCATATTTATAGGTTATAAATTTATTATTTTTGATTGATCATGCGCCTAGATCTTTAGGCTTAATTTTGGATGGTCGGATCGTCAGATCCATTTAGATTCCATCAATTGGTATCAGAGCCATGATTGGCGTTATGATCGGTCAAAGCATTATAATACGCATTTATGTGGTGGAGTTTTTTTTTTTTTTTTTTTTTTTTTTTAATGGCTGTTTTACAAAAAAAAAAAAATTTGTTTTGTGGCGGATTGGTCGTCGGTGGGACTTTTCTAACGGACCGACGGTCGACGTCCGGATCGGCCGAGATCGGCGGTGCTGGACCGTCGGCGCGGCCACTAGATGGGCGAGAAGCCCGAATTGTCAGAACAACAACCAAAAAAAAAAAAATTTTTTTTTTTTGTTGACTTTGGTGACGTCCGGCAAGCAAGTACTTTCCATGACAGAATGGCAACCGAAGGTCAACCGGCCAACCGACCAAGACCATGACCGGTCTTGCTGTGTGAGCTGGGCGCGGTGAGTTTGTAACTCCAAAACAAAAAAAAAAAAATTTTAGAAGAAGAAGAAGAAGAAGAAGAAGAAGAAAGGGAATGGGGCGGGTCCCTAGCCGACCCATTGCCCGACCTCCCACCCTTGTGGCTGCTGACCATTTTGGCCACCTTGGCACATCGGACCACGGCCTACTTGGCCCATCAGCCCCTCTCTGGACCGTCTGACCCACCCGACCCCCAGTAGTCTATATGGCCCACGAGACCCGTCTGGCCCTTTGGACCACAACCCGACCCGCCTGACCGGCACGACCCGTCTAGACCCGCCAGGCCTATTTGACCCACTGCCCGACCCGTCTAGACCCGCCAGGCCTATTTGGCCCATGGCCCGACCTGCACCCTGACCACAGGGCCCACTGGCTGAGGCCCACTCGGCCACTAAGGCCCATGGCCCGGCCCGATACCCGGCCCAATTATGATCTTTTAAATTTCTTATTCTTTTCGGGCCTTTTCTGGGCTATTTACCAGTCCGATTTTCGGACATTATATATGCATTTTGACTATCTCGGACATTCCGGATCCGTTTTTGAGGTCTATTTTTAACAATGAACTCTCTATTATGATATTTTCATGACCTGATGTTATTTTTTCCATTTTTTAATTGTGTAATCAATTTTTGTTCAAGTATCATTCATTAGAATTGGGTAGTGGAGATTGTGCTCTACCACCATGGCTGGTACTTACACTTTATCATGCTCGTTTGTTGTCTTTTTTGACACCTCCTCATAACACGTTTTGTGATCATCTAAATTATTATCAAGCCTAATTTGAAAACATGGCTTTGGAAAGACTCTTCTGCCCAACGGTGATGATCTTTCCTAGTGCCGTGGCTTTCATAGTGAGGGTTAATTTTGTTCAAAAACGTGTTACAAATCTAGTGTAAATGTGTAGTGAACGTTGGCGTTACAACATAAGGGATTCTTTACGCTAACGGTGATGAATCACTTAATGTTATATGATGGCTGTGTTTCACTATTCATTATTTTGTGTGTGTGGGTACTACTCGCGTGTTGTGACTCGACCCAACGGAGGGTCATAACGACGCAATTAGTACCACCATCATTAATATAGATTGAGGAAGCGGCTAGTGTGTTATGACTCGACCCAACGGAGGCTCATAATGACACAAATTGTTTCTCAATAAAATCACATTGGTTTTAATTTTTATATTCCTTGACATATTTTAACTTTCGCGTCACATACTATAATTATAACCTTGTGGAATTGATAGTTACTTCGATTGTATGTGGACATAATAAAACCCTTAATTATTATGCGACATTGAACCCGTCTATCATAACCAGTATGATTGGTGGAATTGAACTTTTGAGTGGATCAAATTATAAGAAATGGAAGGAACAAGTTGCAATTGTTCTAGGCTGCATGGATCTTGACTATGCTATACGATAAGATAAACCCAAGGAGCTCACTGCTGATGCCTCTGCTGAGGATCGCAATGAACCATCTGATTTAGAAAAATGGGATAGATCAAATCGTATGAGCCTCATGATCATAAAGAGTTCCATTGCTGATGCGATTCGGGGAGGTATTCCTGACTCGCACACTGCAAAAGAATACATGCAAGCCATTAAGGAACAATTTCAAGGGACTTCTAAAGCCCTTGCCAGTAGTCTAATTGTTAAAATGGGAACCATGAAATATGATGGTCATAGCGGCCCCAGGAGCACATTATGAAAATGAGTGGCATGGCAACTCAATTGAAAGAAGCTGGACATGGGTTTTCGAGGTTATCTTGTTCACTTCAGTATGACTTCTCTTCCTGCGCAATTTGGCCCGTTTAAGATCAATTATAACACGCAGAAAGAGAAGTGGAAGATGAACGAGTTAATCGCTCACTGTGTCCAAGAAGAAGAACGACTTCGGGCTGAAAAACCTGAAAGTGCCCATTACGCCGCTCTTGGCCCATCGAAACAAAATTTCAAGCGAAAATTGGGACAATATAAAGGAAAGAACGTGAAAGCTCCTCCACCGGAAACCAAACAAGGAGAGGCTAGCACATCTACTTCTGGCATCAAGTGTCACTTCTGTAAGAAGAAGGGACACATTAAGAAGAATTGTCAGAAATACAGAGATTGGCTAGTTAAGAAAGGTAATGACCTTGCTTTTGTGTGTTTTGAATCACTTTATGTTGATACTCCACGCAATACTTGGTGGATAGATTCTGGTGCAACTATTCACATAAGTAATTCAATGCAGGGATTTCGATCCAGCAGGAAGCTTAGTAAAGGCGAACGTACCATCAAACTCGGGAATGGAGTAGAAGCAGACGTGGAGGCCATTGGGACTCTCCGTCTCATTTTAGATAGTGGTTTCATTTTGGATTTAGTTGATACTATTTATGTTCCCAGTATCACTAGAAACCTTATCTCAATTTCTAAATTGGATTCATTAGGTTTTGAATTTAAATTTGGACATAATATGTTTACTCTATTATTCAATTCCGATATTGTGGGTGGTGGCTCATTAATGGGCAATCTTTATCAGTTGAACTTGGATTCATCTTACGCCCAATCTTTAGTTTCTATGCATGTGAATGATAAAATAAGTAAGAAACGAAAACGAGCACTCGATAACTCCTCCATTTTATGGCATAAACGTTTAGGCCATATATCTAAGGAAAGAATGGAGAGGTTAATTAAAGATGATATAATCGATGCGCTCGATTTCTCTGATTTCAATACTTGTGTTGATTGCGTTAAAGGGAAACTCACAAAAACTAATAAGAAAGGGGCTCTCGACGAGTTTCTTTGAAATAGTCCACATCGATATTTGTGGACCGTCTCCAACCCCCGCTATTGGTGGTCAAAAATATTTTATTACCTTCACTGATGATTATTCTCATTTTGGTTATATATTTCTCATTCACGAGAAATCTGAGGCCCTGGATATGTTTAAAATCTATAAAGCCGAAGTTGAGTTACAACTCAATTCGAAGATTAAAATTGTGAGATCTGATAGAGGCGGAGAGTACTATGGTAGATACTCTGAAACAGGTCGCAATCCAGGACCCTTCGCCCTGTATCTACAAGAGCATGGCATTGTCGCTCAATACACCATGCCGGAAACACCTGAACGAGCAGTGAATGTGGTGAGCGGCAATCGTACTCTTATGGATATGGTGAGAAGCATGTTATGCAACTCTACGTTGCCTACGTTCTTGTGGGGAGAAGCCTTGAAAACAGCGGTGCATATCCTAAATCGAGTTCCTAGTAAGGCAGTTCCCAAGACTCCTTATGAGCTATGGGTAGGAAGAAAACCGACTTTAGGATATTTACACATTTGGGGCTGTTTTGCTGAAGCAAAGGTGTACAACCCACAATTAGGAAAATTGGACCCTAAAACTATAAGTTGTCATTTCATTGGTTACCCTGATAGATCAAAAGGCTACAGATTTTATTGCCCCACTCATAGTAAGGATTGTTGAGACTAGACATGCAAAATTCTTTGAGGATCGTGAGATCAGTGGGAGTATAGAGCTTAGGAAAATCACTTTTGAGGAGAATCGGGTTATAATTCCTATCCCTTTTATCCAAGAAAAAGTGGCACCAACACCAGTTATTCAAGCCAGTGTTGATGCACCTGTGGCTATACCTATTGACACACCCCACATTGAGGAGGCTCTTGCTCCCATGGCGACTGCCACTGATCTACCATTGCGTAGATCAGAGAGAGCAAAGAAGCCTGCCATTTCTGATGACTATATAGTTTACCTAAATGAGAGTGAGTTTGATTTTGGAAAGGAATCAGATCCTGTTTCCTTTAGCCAAGCCATGAAGAGCGACAAATCCACTCAATGGCTCGAAGCCATGAAAGATGAGTTGGAATCAATGAAACATAACTCGGTCTGGGATCTTTGTGAGTTACCTAATGGAGTCAAGCCTGTAGGTTGTAAATGGGTTTTTAAAATCAAGCAAGACTCCAAAGGTAATATAGAAAGATACAAGGCCAGGTTAGTCGCTAAAGGTTTCACTCAAAAAGAAGGAATAGACTATAAAGAGACATTCTCTCCTGTCTCTAAGGAATCCTTTCGGATAGTCATGGCATTAGTAACTCATTTTGACTTAGAATTGCATCAAATGGATATTAAAACTGCTTTTCTGAATGGCGACTTGCATGAAGATGTCTTTATGACACAACCTGAAGGTTTTCAGGTTGAGGGGGGGAGTCATTTAGTTTGTAGACTCAAAAGGTCTCTATATGGTTTAAAGCAGGCATCTCGACAATGGTACTTAAAATTTCACGAAGTCATTTCAAATTTTGGTTTTAAAGAAAATACTGTGGATCAATGCATATATCTTAAAATCAGTGGGAGTAAGTTTATCATCCTTGTTTTATACGTTGATGATATCTTACTTGCGAGTAGCAATTTTGACATTTTATATGAGACAAAGAACTTTTTATCAAAGAATTTTGATATGAAAGATCTTGGTGAAGCTTCCTACGTGATAGGAATTGAGATTCATCGAGATAGAGCCCGTGGCATATTGGGATTGTCTCAAAGAGCTTATATTGATAAAGTTCTTAAAAGGTTTAACATGCACAATTGTTCTGCTACTGTTGCCCCTGTCATTAAGGGTGATAAATTTAGTCTACTTCAGAGTCCCAGGATCGATCTGGAGAGAAAATAGATGGAGATAATTCCCTATGCATCGGCAGTTGGGAGTCTCATGTATGCACAAGTCTGTACTCGTCCAGATATAGCGTATATAGTTGGCATGCTTGGCAGGTACCAATGTAATCCTGGTTTGGATCATTGGAAAGCAGCTAAGAAGGTTTTTCGCTATCTACAAGGGACTAAAGGACACATGCTCACATACAAAAGGTCGAATAACCTTGAAGTTATTGGTTATTCCGATGCTGACTATGCTGGGTGTCAAGACACTCGTAGGTCCACATCGGGTTATATTTTTATGCTTGCAGGTGGACCTATATCTTGGAAGAGCGTTAAACAAACGCTGACTACTTCGTCCACTATGGAAGCAGAATTCGTTGCCTGTTTTGAGGCAACATGTGAGGCGATATGGTTGAGAAATTTTATCTCAGGGCTTCAAGTTGTTGATACTATTTCAAAGCCACTGAGAATCTTTTGTGACAATTCCGCTGCAATTGCTATCTCCAATAACAACAAGATTAGTGGGGGTTCCAAATATATTGATATAAAATATCTTGTTGTCAGGGAGAAAGTTCAGAATCAAATTGTATCTGTTGAAAAGATAAGTACGACACTCATGTTGGCTGACCCTCTCACGAAAGGTTTACCTCCCAAGCTCTTTTTGGAGCATGTTGCGCGCATGGGGTTAACGGATAATTTTGATAGCCTTTGAGAGTGGGTATATGCGAGTGAATACATTTGTTTAATTGATTCAGAAATAAAATTTATTTATTTGCTTTTCCATTTTTATGCAAATAACTCCTTGGAACATATGGTGCCAGTAGATGGCAATAAAGTAGGACCAATATTAGATTGCGTTTACATGTAATCACCATTCAGTTATGTAAACTTACAATCTATGTGAAATCATACTAGTTGGAATCCATGTCGGTGATGACTTCCAATACAGTAACTAATGAGCGGTCATATATCGATGATATGATATATTGACTACATTGATTCTGTGTTGAAATTCTCACTGGACCGGACTGTTATTAAAGACTTTGATTGAGATTGATTGTGACTTACCATTCAAAGAAAGTTAGCTAACATTGGGTAATCGGAGTTTATTGACATAGTTTGGCCAAGTGGGAGACTGTAAGAAGTTTCTATTTTGGTGGCCATCACTATGGTCAAACCCGTTGACCAGTGAATGGTATAAGATCAACCTTAAGATGTACAATTGCTATTCTGGTGAGTTTGAAGAGAATAGGCAACTGCTTGTTGAGTCTTTCAGTTAAAGTATGATTGTGATTTCTAATCACACTATAATTAGCAATTTCAGTCCTTAATGGGATAGGACTCTTTGGCTATAAATATAAGGGGTGCCTGGTCCCAACGATAGCTCGACGTAATTCAATCCTCCCTATTGGCGAGAGCATCCCCATTGTGCTAGGAGACATTGAACGCGAGAACATCGTTGAAGATCGGCAACCAACCATCGATGGCTAACGCTCAAGGTGCGCATATTTATAGGTTATAAATTTATTGTTTTTGATTGATCATGCGCCTAGATCTTTAGGCTTAATTTTGGATGGTCGGATCGTCAGATCCATTTAGATTCCATCATTGGGAACATAAATCGATGTAAGTAGTTAAGCAAAAATTTGACTGCAAATTATCATTCTACATCAAAGCCTATGTATAAGGACTTCGCTTATGGATTGTAAATGTGTGAGGCACTCAATCAGCCCACTCTGTAAAGCAGTTTTTATTTAAGTTTAAAATAAAGAGAAAATGAGGATTAGACCCCTCGTCTGAAGGCAAATCAACTTCATATGGGTCCTTTTTGCTACAAGTAAAAAGTAACCATAGAGATAAAAAGAAGAAAGAAGTGAAGAGAGTTGGGAAACACTTCCCCTTATACAATGGTATTTAGACCCTTCCTAACGCTCAAGAAAATCAAAATTTTGGCTTTGTAACAACATAGGTCATTGGATAAAGGAAAATAACATATAAACAAGAAAGATAAGAGGATTAGAAGAGATCTGGAGAGTGAAATATCACAACCCATTTGATCCTAACAACCAATTTGACATACTTACGATGACATATTATGAAGGATCTGAGGGTTAGGGATGGATTGGCTTAAGAGTTTAAGGTCGAGCATTATGAATATTGTCTGTACAACCCTCGTGGCCCTAAGGGGGTGACCTGATCAACCTTCAAAACCATACATTAAAGACTCGAATCTTGACATTGTTAGCCCTTGAAAGATGACTAATGTTTTCATTTAGTTAGCTTTCTTGTATAGGAGGCTTTGAAGAAATAAAGATAAGAAAAGAGTTAAAGAATCAATGAAGGAAAGAAGTAGAAAAAAAAGCCAAAACAGCCAAAAGTAAGGAAGAAAAATAGCTTAGAAAGCTGCCAATCTCAATTGGTCGAAGTCCCATCTTGACCTGTCGAGATTCAAGAAGAAAATCAAAAGAACAGTCAATCTCAACTGGTCAAGTTCACACCTCGACCGATCGAGATTAGAAGAAAGAAGAAAATAGTAATAAAACTTGACCGGCAGAGTTCATAACTCGACTTGTCGAGTTTTGACATACAACTAAATCTCGACTGGTCGAGATTGAATCTCGATCTGTTGAGATTGGGATTTTAGTCACAGTTCGAGTTTGACAGTTCCGTAATTAAACAATTCGAGATTTCTTTCTTTCCCAATTATAATTAGAGTTTTTTAGGACTGCTTTCCTAGTTTATCTCAATGTATTAGGGCCTTATGGATCTATAAATAAGGACCATAGGTTTAAGAATAGATATAGTTTTTCCATTCATAGTTTTTTAGAGATAGTTTTCATAGCTTTTATAGTTTTCCAGATTTTGAGAGTTCATGAGATTGAGTGTAACGATTGGAAATTCACACACAAAAATAACGTGGAATACCGGGTCATTAAACTTAGTTCATAAACCTATAAGCGAAATTTCTTTTATTTTGCTTAAAGTAATGATATAATTTCAAATTCAATTTGTCTATAAAACTGAAATAAATGCTTCACATCAATAATGAAAATACTATACCACCGGTGACGATCGTACGTCACACAAACAGTG
Organism: Chloranthus sessilifolius; assembly: GCA_021018995.1. Lineage (NCBI taxonomy): Eukaryota > Viridiplantae > Streptophyta > Magnoliopsida > Chloranthales > Chloranthaceae > Chloranthus > Chloranthus sessilifolius. Next base: position 17,811,518 of record CM037586.1, read on the forward strand.
GTACTTACATCAAAGTATGTGAAATGCAATAACTGAATGTTCTAAAGAAGATTAATTAGTTCGTACCAAGTCCAAATCACAAAAGTTTCACTAATGATAGAATTCTTTGGGTGGAAGATATTCCTCATTTTCTGGTACAAAATCAGGATCCTCTTTAAACTCATGATCTTTATCAACGTTGGTATCTGTGACTCATAGTGTTAGGGTGAGCTAAAAATCCACATGCTCAGTAGGACAATCCCAATACCAATTGTACCTTAACCTTGCAATACATTGTTTTAGTGATCATATCAATGTGAATGATTAAGATGCTATAATACAAGGAGTCACAACACATTTATGTTCTAACATAAATGACTTCAAGTGCAACTGAGTTTGAGTGGTATCATCTACGGTGGAGTTTTGATGTCAAATTCAGAAGGTCAAAAAGTGATTTCATATGAGTGCCCAATCATGGTATTTTTTTCTTGCATTTCATTTCATATGATAATTCTTATTTGCATGCATGTCTTAAAAATATAACTTAAATAATCTCTACCGCAAATATAGCGGTAGAGCCGATGTCAAAATACCGATGGGGATCCTTGTTGGTACGCATTTTTTCTGGGTCTCTTTTGGTCCCCGATGAATCAGTGGCCCAATTTTATCTTGAGCGGACTTTGGCAATGCAGTGTTTTGAGTGTTAAAAATAGAGAGATTTCTAGGAAGATTCTTAGTTTGTTGAGATCGCCAGCTATAGATATTTAACGACGCTGTAACACGTCAATTATCACGCTTTAGAGCGGGTATGGGTTACTTCTATACTGAATCGTCGGCCTGCCAACGTCAGCAGCTGTGGCTCTTCTTATAACTTAGATAGTTTAGTTTTTTCTTTCCTTATTATTGTTGTGATTCTACTTGGTTTAAATTTTCTAGTTCTATTATAAGTCTAATTAGTTTAGGATCTAATTACTTTTGGATGTCCTACCTTTATTAGAATTCTACTGTGGTTGGGTGTCCTAATACTATTGTGATTCTAATTAAAAGTCTAATTAATTAAGTCTCCTAATCTTGTTAGGAGTCTAATTAATTTAATATTTTAATCCTATTTGAAAGTCTAATTAATTAAATCTCCTAATCCTACTAGGAGTCTAATTAATATTAGTCTCCTAGTTGTACTAGGAATGCAAATATATCAATTCTGGTGAAACTCTAATTAAATCAAGCATGCTAATTATACTAAAATTATAATTAAAGCAAATATACTAGTTTTACTAAAATTCTAACTAAGGCAATTATACTAATTGTATTAAAATTCTAATTAAAGAAAATATACTGGTTCTACTAAAATTCTAATTGAAATAGAGGGCTAGCTTTACTGGAATTCTAATTAAAGTAAACAAACTAATTTTACTAGGATTCTAATTAAAGCAATGAACTAATTTTATTAAAATTCTAATTAAAGCAATGAATTAATTATACTAGAAATCTAATTAAAGCAATTAATTAATTATACTAAAAATCTAATTAAAGTAATTAATTAATTATACTAAAAAATCTAACCAAAGCAATTAATTAATTATACTAAAAATCTAATTGAAGCAATTAATTAATTATACTAAAATCTAATTGAAATAAAGGAACTAATTTTATTAAAATTCTAGGAAAAGGGGTTTAGGGCCAGCTATGCTAAGGAGGATTGGCCTCGTTCCCTAGTACCCTCCGTAAGCTCCCTTGGGAAAATAGCGTGGCCGAGATTAAAATAAATTTGATTATTTTTTTTGGATGATAATATAGTATTTTTTGGATTTTTAAAGTTGATAATTTTGGGTTATAATTATGGATTAAATTATGAGACTAGAAATTAAGAGAACTAAATTCTAAATTGGGATTTTAGAAATATTAAATTAAGGGATTAAATCTAGGATTTAAAATCTAAGGACTGAATTAGGGATCAAAATCAGAAAATCAGACTGTATGATTAAGGACTGAATCTAGAAACTAAGAACTAGAACCAGAGATTAATGATAGGACTGGAGATTAAATTTCAGAACAAAATTAAGGTTTAAGGTTGGGGGTTTTGGCCGTCAGATTAACAACGACTTTTAGATTCGGAGAACTAGAAGCGGATATTAAAATTACGGTATAAAAAAAAAGGGTGCTATGGTCTAAGACTAAAAATTTAAATATTGCTAATTAAAACTAAAAAAAAACTAAACCTCAGAACTAAAACTAGGGTCAGAAACTAAAACTAAATTCTTACCTAAGGCTGGGGCTGCAGGGAGTGATCTCGAAATTCAAAGCACTGAGCCATTGTGTTCGTTCTCTGTGTATTCGCTCTGCTCTCTTGATTTCTTTAGCCCCCAGAAAATCAAGCCAGCCTCCTGGGTCGAATTAAAAAAGACTTTTATAGTTTTTTTTTCCAATTAAATGCCCTATTTTAGGCGATTAAATAAATTGCGCGCCGGTCTCCCGATGCTTAATCGCTTTGGATCAATCATCGACTCAGTGAGCGACTGGCTGACTGGCTCAGCCGAGTTTCCTAGTTCTAACCATGTTAGGACTAATTGCGTGCTTGGTTTGGAGTGCACAATCCGATTAAGTACTTCGTTTGAAGTGCTTAATCATGGAATCTTGGGGGTCAAGGACTGTGAGACTAGGTCGGGCATAGGCCAATTACATGCCGATGATGAGGCGCTCAATTCGATCGCACGTGCCATGTGAGGCGCATAATCGAGTCTCGAAGTAGTTTGGAAAAGGAAGTCTGGTATGAAAGGAGACAGATTGCATATTTGTGGTTTTGCGTGTAATCGAATTGTGCCGGTGGTTTTAGGTGCGTAATTCGGGGTTGTCCTGGTCTGGGCCGAGTCTAAAATGCTAGACTATTGTTTCAGTCTGTATTCCGACTATATACTATTGTTAAGTATATAGTCTCCCTATGTTGGGATATGAGCTACAGAGTTATTATTTCAGCCTGTGTTCAGCCATGTACTATTGTTTCAGTGCATGGTTCCCACGTTAGGGTTAGAGTCCTGAAATGCCAGACTATTATTTCAGTATGCATTTTGACTATATACTATTATTTTAGTATATAGTCTTCTTACGTTGGGATCTAAGCTACAAAGCTATTGTTTCAACCTGTGTTCAACCATATACTATTATTTCAGTGTATGGTCCCCACATTAGGATCATGGGGCCTGAGCTACAGAGCTATTACTTCAGCTTGTGTTTAGCCATATATAATTGTTTCAGTATATGGTCCCACATTATGGTTGTGAAACTTCTAGAGAAGGTAAGTCCTTTTTGAAAAGTCATGGGCGAGATCAAAGGTTGATCGAAGTGATTTGTATATTCCGAGAGGGCAAAATGGGGGTGTCTACAGATGCCCCTCTTCGGCGTGCTCTTGCGAAGTAAGAACGTGTCGAAGAAGTAGACACCCCTCATTCGAAGTGTCTTCTCGTTGCTCTTGGGAAATCACAAATATGAACTGGGGATACTGACATGACATGCTTGGCTTTCTTATCTATCAGCGCAAGCTAAAATGGAGAATTCAGTGGCCCAGTGGTAGCTGTCAAAAGGCATATTCCATGCTGTGGATGCAAGTGATCCCATTGCATATCATGATCTGCTATCATAGACAGTCGACGGGAGAAGTCAGCGTATCCTAATCTGCGGGTGTAAGGGGCATCCCGTCACGTGGCGTGACCTGCTGCGAGTGACAGTAAAATGGAAAGGAGAATCACCATATCCTAACCTGTGGGTGCAAGGGGCATCCCGCCACATGTCGCGACCTACTGCAAGGGGCAGTCAAACAGAGGGATATGATGCAGTCGAGGTACCGGGGGGCGTCATACAAATGTCCATAAATAAGGTCTAGGGATAAATAATAAAATGCAATATAATGTCGAAAGCTTTTGCAAGTCATGTCAGATCGGGCGCGTTATTGCTCACACCAATGCGTGTCAGGCATTCCTTTTCCAATAGGCATTTATAAGTTATTAGATTAAATATACTCCTTGTTTAGTTTCCCAGGGGAATGGCTAGTTTCGGCTGGTAGTTGAAGTGAATTTTGGTAGGTAAAGGGGTCTCTTTGTGTAAAGACCCGTATTTTGAACCCGAGTTAGACTAACCCCGTGTGTGTATTCGGCTCAGCGACTGACGTCGGCATTTGTTTTAGGTTTTTTATATAGATGTGATTATGCGGACAGATTCTAATTTTGAGCCCATTTGGGTCCTCGTGCGAAAGTTGTGCACCGACCTTGGTGTGGCCGCTCAACACCGGGCTTGAGTTTTAAAATTAGAAGTGTATAACACACAAAAGGTGTGTGTGTGCTTAACTTTGTGAGCAATCCTATTATAAGAAGGAATTGCATCCCCGTATTATACTAGGTTTTGTTAAGAGAGGAAGAGACGTGAGTGCCGTGAAGAACCGTAGTCATTTGATAGTTACCCAACCGTGTGAAACTCCGTCTTCTCTCTTTTTCAATCATGGAAGGAGATCGGTTTAGAAAACCTCCTCCTCTAGAACCCTCTTTGTTGAAAACCCTTGAACCTTAGAAAGAACTTGAATCAACCTTGGATTTGTAGTTGGCTATTGGGAGAGGTTGAGATCATTGGGGACGTGTTGGAGTTGTCTCTGTGAACTCGTGGGATTGATCGCAGCGCGAATCGTTGAGGAAACCTGCTGGTTTCGCTCCGAAGCCCCGTTCGCGTGACTTGTTTCTAATCAAGGAATCCTTACACTAAAGGTATGTTTCGATTAAATTTATTAATTAAAATCATTGGATTAGCCATGGGTTTTGTTTTGGGATGGACATGTGTCGATTCGGGTGAAAACTGGGCGAGAATCGTGATCTGAATCGAGTTATGAAACTCAGAATTCTGGTTGTCGCTGTTGCTCGCTCGAGCGAGCTATTTTAATCGCTCGAGTGAGTATGCACTAAAAGGTTGACTTTAGAAGTCATATATATTCTCTGTCCTCGCTCGAGCGAGTTTAAATCATCGCTCGAGTGAGAAATTTCTGAAGGATCTCGCTCGAGCGAGCTATTTTAATTGCTCGAGCGAGGTATCACTGAACTCTGAACTGTCTTAGTATTTTAGTCATAACGTTTTATCCTGACCTCCGAATGAGATGATTCTTTTTATGTTGGAAAGCTAACAGAAATATCTACAATGTTCATGTTTTGACCAACTCATGAATCAATCATCTTGATGGTCCAAAATGTATGAGAAGGTTACATCAAATTATAGGATTGGTGCAACTTGCCTGTTTTGACTTGTTTTTTAGGAAACACTTAAATAGGTCTATATTATTAGTGATTAGAGTTAATCTTAATGCATGAACATATATTGTGATGTAGATTGAGGGCGAGAGGCCATCAATAGGACTTTTCTTGAATTCGCGTAACTCTGAGTTTTGGTAGGAGAATCTCATCTTTACAGTATTTTATTTTAATTCGCATAGATAATTTGTATTAGATTTTGAACTTGCATCGGTCATCTGAAAATACATCTGTAAACCAAAAACCTGATATAAACTCTGAAAATCAGAATCTGCCTGAACTCCAAAATCTGAAATCTGAAATCAGAACTATGTATAAGAAACTTGCATCTGAATGATATTTATTTGCATTTGTTTTACAATTCATTTGAACGACCCCTCAAAATTCCTGAACAATTTCCTGGCGCAAGTTACCCTCCGAGTGTAGGGGCTTGTTGCATCCTGAAAAAGGGTTCATGAATGACGATGGTAGCTAAGGGTTCCCATCGGCTATATTCCTGCTCTCGAGATATAGTTTACTCGGAAGGTATTTTAAGTTGAGGATTAAGTCATGAATTACTGAATTTTGGATACAGAAGTTAGAGAAACTAAGACACTTAAACACTGCATCTGTTCTTGAAACTATTTTCCCACATTTAGAAATAAATCTTACATATGATTTTTGCACCTAAATTCAGTTTATTATCTGCTTATATGTTTGACAAGCTATATTCCGGTATTTGTTTTGAAACTATGTTAGTTAAAGTAAAATGTCGTAGATGTCTTTCTTCTATTGAGCTTTGTTGGTTAGCTCACTCCGACTATACGTCACAGGTCCAGGTACCGATGTGGCTGTTCAGGGCTGTGAGACTGATCCTGACTACGTGCCTGAGGAAGAGCTCGAGGTTCCTCCTGAGGAGTTTTTCCCAGTATAGAACTTACTGATTTTCTTACTTGTGGTGAGAGTTAGACTTGAATTTGTGGGCCCATTTTAGTTGGATATTATAGTTTTATACTTGACGTTGATTTCTGTTATGAGCCATGTTTCGATGATGGTCGGCCATCATTGGTGGTTCTTTACTTTTAATTGCTTTCGCATTTATTTTAGCTATGGATAATTATTGCGCTTTACTCTGATATGTGCCCTGCTTGTCCGGCTTATCGTTTATTTGATAGGTTGGCGAACCGACCTTTCCTATACCTGAGGGATTGGAAAAGTCGGGTCGTCACAGTTGGTATAAGAGCTATGGTTTTAGATTCTCTAAGGACCCATGAGAACCCAACCGTGACCCGGTACAGTTCGCATCAGAGTTATGTCATTAGGTCAAGAACCACTAATATTGTGTGTGTGATTGCCTTTACAATCAATGTTGACTGATGTGGTGGTGTTCACAATGACAGATCAGTATGGCCCCAAGATTTAGAGTCAAAGGCAGAGGTAGGACGGTGCCTTTAGAGGACATTCCTGAAGGTGTCGGTACATCGAGGGGAGTTGCCTTCGCAACTGGTTCTAATGCAGTCCCTATAGGTGCTGGAGTTGATAGAGGTCAGGGTGAAAGAATGGAATAAGTGTTGGAAAATTTGGCCACCAACATTGCTCAGCAGACCGCATCTATGGTTCAGTAGACTGCTGCAATCACCCAGCAAGCAGAGCTGATTTCTGCTAGACAACAACAACAATCATCAGGATTTGCCGAATTTAGGAGGATGAGACCTCCAAATTTTTCTGGACAGACCAACCCGATGGAAGCCAAAGGTTGGTTGGATGAGATGGAAAAGATCTTCGAGGTGCTTCAGTGCACCGATGTCGAGAAGGTTAGATGGGCAACCTTCAAACTGGATGGACAGGCTGGACCATGGTGGAAGTTCGTGGCTAGACACAGGGAGCAGGAGTTTTCCAATACTCCTTGGACATGGGCTGAGTTTATCGAGGCGTTCAACGATTAGTACTTTCCCAAGATCGTTAGGCATCAGATGGAAGTTCAGTTCATCGAGTTGAAGCAAGGGACAATGTCAGTGCGTGAGTATGGTGATGAGTTCACGCGACTTTCGAAGTTTGCACCTCAGCATGTGGCCACCGATATGATGAAGGCCAGAAAATTTCAGCTGGGTCTTAGGCCGAGTATACAGGAGAGCGTGGCAATGTGGGAAATTGAAACATATGGAGGAGTACTGTCAAAGACCCTCATAGCTGAGGAAGAAATTCAAAAGCGATTCTTGAGAAGCTGTCAGCCGAACAAGGAAAGGGTTGTACAAGGGCAGTCATGTACTTATGAGAATAAAAGGGCCAAGTTTATGAAGCCGCCAGTGAACCTTATTCAACCTACATTTTCTTGGCCAACATTTTCTTCTGGACTGACCCCTTATCAGAGATCGGCAGCATTATCACCTGTGCAATTGGTACGACAAGCGGGTTCTACGACTAGTGGAGCTTCAGTGGCATAAGGATCCTCTCGTGCACCATCTTTTGTTTTGGTCACTATGTGCCTAAGGTGTGGGAAACCACACAAGACCGAGGATTGCAAGAGGAACACTGGAGTGTGTTTTCGGTGTGGCGCAATTGGACACATGGTTAAGGATTGTCCTCAGGAGGACAAGGGAAGAACTAGTTTGGTTTCTACTCAGAAATCGACCCGACCTACTGTTCAAGGTCGAGCTTATGCCGTGACGGCTCAGGAAGCCAGATCATCGAACGACGTGATCCAAGGTATTATTAAAAGTTGAGATGTCTTCTTATTTTATTTGTTTATATATAATTGCTTGATATTTAATAAATTTTATTAATAAGTTATGGATGAACACGCATGCTTAGAAAATTTTAATTGAAACGCTTGTCTAAACTAAGGTACCCTTTTTATGCGTCGGGGGAGCGACGTAACCAAAACCAAAGCGCTAGTGTTGGTAGACCCCGGGTCTACACATTCTTTTGTCACTCCGTTAATCGCTGAGAAGTTGGGCATCATTCCCAAGGCCCTTGATTTCATCTTGGCAGTGTCAATTCCTACGAGTAACTCAGTGAGCACCGATACCATGTGTCAATCAGTGATTGTGATGATCGAAGACCACAAGACTGTAGCTGATTTGATCATTTTGAGCATGGAAGGGTTCGACGTGATACTAGGGATGGATTGCTTATCTACTTACCATGCGAGCGTGGATTGTCTTTGCAAGATTATGACATTTCACCCGCAGAAGAGAAAATCTTTTCGATTTTGCGGAGTCAAATCCTGCGTGACACCGTCTATCTCTGCCATTCGAGCAGACCGTATGATGAGGAACGGGTGTTGTGGTTATCTAGCATACTTGCAAGATCATAAGGAGGAGAAGAAAAATATTACAGATATTACGATTGCTTGCGAGTATCCGGATGTTTTTCCTGAAGATCTACCTGGATTACCACCTGACAGGGAGATTGAGTTTGCGATTAAGTTAGCGCCGGGTACTGAACCAGTATCAAAAGCTCCGTATCGAATGGCGCTTGTAGAATTGAAAGAGTTGAAGGAGCAGCTTCAGGAACTGCTAGATAAGGGCTTTATCAGGCTGAGTGTGTCACCCTGGGGAGCACCGGTTCTATTTGTAAAGAAGAAAGACGGTTCAATGCGGCTTTGCATTGATTACCGCCAGCTAAATATGTTGACAATTAAGAACTGTTATCCACTTCCAAGAATTGATGATCTGTTCGATCAGTTACAAGGAGCAAAGTTTTTCTCGAAGATTGACTTGAGGTCAAGCTACCATCAGCTGAAAGTTAAATCTGAAGACATTCAGAAGACAGCATTTAGAACCCGATATGGGCACTACGAGTTCTTGGTCATGCCATTTGGGTTTGACAAACGCACCCGCGTCATTTATGGACTTGATGAACCTGATATTCAAATCACATTTGGACAAGTCTGTAGTAGTTTTTGTAGATGACATCCTCATCTATTCAAAGAAGCGAGAAGAACATGAGCAGCATCTGCGAGTGGCTCTACATACCCTCAGAGACCATCAGTTATATGCAAAATGTAGTAAGCGTGAGTTTTGGCTTGAGCAGGTTAGTTTCTTAGGCCATGTTATCTCTGAGACTGATATTACAGTTGACCCAACAAAGATTGAGTCGGTGATGAATTGGGAACAACCAAAGACCGTTACGGAGGTTTGTAGTTTTCTCGATTTGGCAGGCTACTACAGAAGGTTTGTGGAGGGCTTCTCCAAGATATCAGGTCCTCTTACACAACTTACGAAGAAAAATACTAAATTTGATTGGACAGAGCAGTGTGAGCAGAGTTTCCAGGAACTCAAGAAACGATTGACTACAAGCGATTGCTATACCATACCGTGTAGGAGGCTTTGCAGATACAAGGATGGCGCATCATATGGGGGTTTAGGCTCTGTGCTTAACTAGAATGAGAGAGCCATTGCTTATGGGTCTAGACAGCTAAAAGACCATGAGAAGAATTACCCGACGCATGATCTTGAGTTGGCAGCAGTGATTTTTGCTCTGAAGATCTGGAGGCATTACCTTTATGGGGAGACCTTTGATATATTTACCAATCATAAGAGCCTCAAGTATCTCTTCTCACAGAAGGAGTTAAATATGAGACAACATCGATGGATGGAGTTTTTGAAAGATTATGATTGTACCATCTAGTACCACCCCGGGAAAGCAAACGTAGTGGCAGATGCGTTAAGTCGAAAGTTCTCTGCACAGTTATCACATCTCACCGCAAGGGTGCGACGATGGCATCTATTGGAAGATATGGCTCTAAGTAGCATGAGATTTGACGTAAAAGGTTCAGGTGCGTTAATGGCTACGCTGGTGATTCATTCCACTCTCTATGAAAACATTCCCAGACTTCAGATGACGGATGATGAACTTATGGCGATCAGACGGGATGTGATTGGGGGAAGCAAAATAGATTTTTCTATCAAAGATGACGGCACTTTATTATTTAGAGACCGGGTATGTGTACCAACTAGTACTGAGCTTCGGGACACCATTTTGGAAGAGGCTCATAAGTCTATGTACGCTATTCACCCTGGCAGTACCAAGATGTACCAGGACTTAAAGAAAAGCTTTTGGTGGAGAGGTTTAAAGAAAGATGTCGCTGTGCATGTCTCGAGATGTCTTGTGTGTCAGCAAGTAAAGGTGGATCACCGAGAAAGCACAATGCCATCTGGGTCATTGTGGATCGATTGACTAAGTCCGCACACTTTTTGCCTTATAATATGTCGTATACCGCCAACAAACTCGCAGAATTATATATCAAGGAGATAGTTAGGCTGCATGGTATATCGGTCAGTATCGTATCCGATAGAGAACCGATGTACACATCTTAGTTTTGGCAACGATTTCAAGAAGGGATGGGCTCCAAGCTCGATTACAGTATGGCATTCCATCCTCAGATCGATGGGCAGACTGAGAGGGTGAATCAGATTATAGAAGATATGTTATGTGCTTGCATGCTGGATTTTCAGGGGTCATGGGACCAACATTTACCGCTGATCGAGTTCGCCTACAATAACAGTTTCCAGGCTAGTATCGGCATGGCACCCTATGAAGCTTTGTATGGACGGCGGTGCAGGTCTCCGCTTAATTGGGAAGAAGTGGGTGAGAAACTCATTTTAGGTTCCGAGATCGTGGGGAATACAACCGAGACAGTCCGATTAATCCGTGAGAGACTACGCATTGCTCAAAGTTGTCAGAAGAGTTACGCTAATCTTAAAAGGAACCATGTTGAGTTTAAGGTGGGAGACAATGTACTTGTCAAAATCTCTCCTACAAAAGGCGTGATGCGTTTTGGGCAGCGTGGAAAGCTGAGTCCGTGCTATGTTGGACCTTTTGAGGTATTGGGCTGAGTCGGCGAGGTTGCCTATCGAGTAGCCTTGCCACCGCAGCTATTGGGTATGCACAATGTGTCTCATGTGTCCATGTTACGATGATATGTTAAGGACCCGACTCACGTATTGGACTACTAGCCCATTGAGCTCCAAGAAGACCTATCCTTGGTTGAGGAACCGATACAAATCTTGGATCGTAAAGAACAAATCTTACGGATAAAAAGCATTCCCTTAGTACTCGTGAAGTGGCAGAACCATTCTTCAGAGGAAGCCACATGGGAGCGTGAAGCGGAGATTCGCGAGTAATTTCCACAACTTTTCGAGTGAAGGTATATTGTAAACTATAGTTATGTAAGAAAACCCTACGTATCTTTAAATTCTTGAAATTATTATTATTTTTTTTTTTAAAAAAAAAAGAAAAAAAAAGAGAATTTCTTTAAAATTTCCAATGTTAAATTGGTTAATAATATCGATGCTTTACATATATATCTATAACGATCACACAATAAAATCTTAAATGTCATATTTATTCATTCTCGGTTAGAACCGTGTGTCTGTTGGAACTCGTATCATCAGTTAGAACATGTTATCAGGTATGTGTTTATCATCAGTATTCGATTCTGACATCTGAAATTTCTGCTCAAGTAATTACCGACATAGTGTATGTAGTCTAGCGAGAAAAGGGTGAGGTAGGTGTGTGTGCTAGGTTTGAGTCATGGTGAAGTATGTTTCCAGGCATGTGACACTTGAGAAGGTATGCACCCATGTACGGATGCAATCCTGTATGGCAGTATGGGATGCCACACGCAGTACATCCAGGTTACTACGGATCCCGACCCTTGAAAGCGTGCTTAGTGAAACCTATCGCATCATGACCAAAGTTCTTTTAGACTTGAGACTGTTTCGATTTTGTTTTATACTGGTGTTAGGATGAGGATTTACCGCAGTTCGGTTTATCTATCCGTACATTTTTTAGGACGAAAATTCCTAAGGAGGGTAGAATGTAAAGACCCGTATTTTGAACTCGAGTTAGACTAACCCCATGTGTGTATTCGGCTCGGCGACCGACATCGCCATTTGTTTTGGATTTTTATCTAGATGTGATTGTGCGGACAGATTCTGATTTTGAGCCCATTTGGACCCTCATGCGAAAGTTGTGCACCGACCTCGGTGTGGCCGCACAACACCGGGCTTGAGTTTTAAAATTAGAAGTGTATAACACATAAAAGGTGTGTGTGCTTAACTTTGTGAGCAATCCCATTATAAGAAGGAATTGCATCCCCGCATTATACTAGGTTTTGTTAAGAGAGGAAGAGACCTGAGTGCCGTGGAGAACCGTAGTCGTTTGATAGTTACCCAACCGTGCGAAACTCTGTCTTCTCTCTTCTTCAATCATCGTAGGAGATCGGTTTAGAAAACCTCCTCCTCTAGAACCCTCTTTGTTGAAAACCCTTGAACCTTAGAAAGAACTTGAATCAACCTTGGATTCGTAGTTGGCTATTGGGAGAGGTTGAGATCATTGGGGACGTGTTGAAGTTGTCTTTGTGAACTCGTGGGATCGATTGCGGCTCAAATTGTCGAGGAAACCCGTCGGTTTCGCTCTGAAGCCCCATCAACGTGAATTGTTTCTAATCAAGGAATCCTTACACTAAAGGTACGTTTCAATTAAATTTATTGATTAAAATCATTGGATTAGCCATGGGTTTTGTTTTGGGATGGACATGTATCGATTCAGGTGAGAACTGGGGGAGATTCGCGATCTGAATCGAGTTATGTAACTCAGAATTCTCGTTGTCGCTGATGCTCGCTCGAGTGGGCTATTTTAATCGCTCGAGCGAGGATGCACCAAAAGGTTGACTTTAGAAGTCATATATATTCTCTGTCCTCACTCAAGAGAGTTTAAGTCATCGTTTGAGCGAGAAATTTCTGAAGGATCTCGCTCGAGCGAGCTATTTTAATTGCTCGAGCGAGGTATCGCTGAACTCCGATACTATCTTAGTATTTTAGTCATAACGTTTTATCTCGAACTCTGATTGAGATGATTCTTTTTTTATTGGAAAGCTAAGAAAAATATCTACAACTTTCATGTTTTGACCAACTAATGAATCAATCGTCTTGATGGTCAAAAATGTATGAGCAGGTTACGTCAAATTCTAGGATTGGCGCAACTTGCTTTTTTTGACTTGTTTTTGAGGAAACACTTAAATAGGTCCATATTATTAGTGATTAAAGTTAATCTTAATGCATGAACGTATATTGTGATGTAGATTGAGAGCGAGAGGCCATCAATAGGACTTTACTTGAATTCGCGTAACTCCGAGTTTTGGTAGGAGAATCTCATCTTTACAGTATTTTATTATAATTCACATGGATAATTTGTATTAGATTTTGAACTTGCATCGGTCATCTGAAAATACATTTGTAAACTGAAAACCTGATATAAACTCTGAAAATCAGAATCTGCCTGAACTCAAAAATCTGAAATCTGAAATCAGAACTATGTATAAGAACGACCCCTCAAAATTCCTGAACAATTTTCTGGCGCAAGTTACCCTCTGAGTGTAGGGGCTTATTGCATCCTGAAAAAGGGTTCATGAACGACGATGGTAGGTAGGGGTTCCCATCGACTATATTCCTGCTCTCGAGATATAGTTTACTCGGGAGGAGGTATTTTAAGTTGAGGATTAAGTCATGAATTACTGAACTTTGCATATAGAAGTTAGAGAAACTAAGACACTGAAACACTGTATCTGTTCTTGAAACTATTTTCCCACGTTTAGAAATAAATCTTACATATGATTTTCGCACCTAAATTCAGTTTATTATCTGCTTATATGTTTGACAAGCTATATTCTAGTATTTATTTTGAAACCATGTTAGTTAAAGTAAAATGTTGTAGATGTCTTTCTTCTACTGAGCTTTGTTGGTTAGCTCACTCCGACTATACGTCACAGGTCCAGGTACCGACGTGGCTATTCAGGGCTATGAGATTGATCCTGACTACGTGCCTGAGGAAGAGCCCGAGGTTCCTCCTGAGGAGTTTTTCCCAGTATAGAACTTACTGATTTTCTTACTTGTGGTGAGAGTTAGACTTGAATTTGTGGGCCCATTTTAGTTGGATATTATAGTTTTATACTTGACGTTGATTTCTGTTATGAGCCATGTTTCGATGATGGTCGGCCATCATCGGTGGTTCTTTACTTTTAATTGCTTTCGCATTTATTTTAGCTATGGATAATTATTGCGCTTTACTCTGATATGTGCCCTGCTTGTCTGGCTTATCGTTTATTCGATAGGTTGGTGAACCGGACTTTCCTATACCTGAGGGATTGGAAAAGTCAGGTCGTCACACTTTGTTTTTTTTTATTTTAGTGTCCTTTTTTCATTGTTTTGTTGTTTTGTTGTTTTTTTTAGAAGTAAGAGGTTTTTTGTAATTTTGAGAATTTTAACTTAAGAACAATTCGGTGGTAAATCTTCAGAAAATGTGGATTCCGAGATGTCAGAGCAGATCCACCGGTACGAGATTTATGAACCCGACCGTTTATGTGGTTGTCAAGATGACACTTGGCATGTTGAATACTCTGTCTAACCGTCTCGGTGAATACTGATGATTGTCTCTTATGGGAGGAATATAGTGATTTGCGAGTCAAGAGAGATGGGTTTTGAAAACATTTGACTTAATCATAGCTAACTATATATATATTTAGAAGAAATATCAAGTGAAAGATTGGGTGATGATATTTACCTGTGTAGCCCACTATGGGACCGATCGATTGTTGTGATGTCATGATGGGACCTTGAGGGGTTTTCTTTCTTTTCTTTATTTTTACTGCAACAGGGATTTGGTGGGCATTGCCGTGATGTAATGTCTTTGGGAAGTGAGTGTTGCGATGGGACAAGGTGGTCTTTCCCGTTACGGTTGCATGCTGAGATGAGTCCTGGTGTTGCAAGTGCGATGGGATACAAGAAAGTCTTTTCTCTTCCTTCCTGTCATAGTGGATCATAGACGTGATGGGACATTGGGGGTCTGCTTTAGGCAGAGGGATTATTGGTCGTAGGTATGATAGGGGCATTTAGATCCTGGTGGGATTTTTTTGGTGTTTGAGATGCGATGGGATGTGGGAGGAGCCTCTCTTCCTCTGTTGGAGTCTAGCAACTGCTGTGTAGCTAGGGATTTGAGAGGTAGGCTCTCTGCTTCTGTGATGGGACATTGGTTGAGCGTAACGCGATGGGACATGTTCATGATGAGATCAAGTCATAATTGCATCGCGAGGGGACAATCCATGGAGGTGTGGCAAGGTTGTGTCTGGATGTTTCAGGTAGTGATGTTTACGATGGGTCATTGATGGGATATTTTCGTGATAAGTGCATTATGTTTCTTTCTTTAACTGATCTTGGATTATATGGGATCATGTTGCGGTTACGCTGTGGTGAGGTTAGTCTTTGGTTGTTCACGATGGGATGTGTGGTGGCATGGCTGATTTAGGTCAGTGAGCTTAGGTATTGGGATGGTGTTGTGTGTGTGCATCTTATCGTGATGGGGCATATGTGAGGAGGTCATGCGATGGGATTCTCCCTCTCTGGTCAGACCGTGATGGGATGAGGGAAGGTGATGGTGCTATGACAAGGCATGTATGTCTTGTCGCAAGGGGACTAGGGGCATGGTCAACATCTCTTATAAAGGCTACGTGATGGGAGAAGGGTCTGGGGCTCTCCCTCTTTCTTTCTAAATAGCATATGAGGCTCCGCGACGGGACAGGAGAAAAATCTTGACCGAGATGGGATAAAAGGTGTGAGGATGCCTAAAGTTGGGTATTGCGTGCCTGGGACCAGTCGCTTGATCGAATTGAGAGTCTGTTTTTGGGCGTGCGATTAAGGATCTAAAGGGGTGCGAAGAGGGTCATTTACTCGTTTGGATATCTGTGTGCGATCTAATTACGCTCTCTAAGAATAGCACGTGATTGAGGCATCACCAGGTCACTGTGAGGGTGACCTTTCATATTGCGCGGCGTGAGTGGGTTGTGTGATTGGTTTAAGCGGTTTGTATTAGACGCATGACCGGAGCGTCGCGCCGTCTGCGCGGGCGATGATTATATTGCGTGCTTTGGTCAGGGAGCATGATTTAGGATACGAGCAGTATGTGCTGCCCATGATTGATTTGTGCGCACGTGTCCTAGCGCGTGATTAAGGCCGTACTCTATATAAGTGAGGGAGCCTTCATTTGTTTTGCATCCCTTGATTTAGTCTCGAGTTTTACTTTTTCTGAATCTCCTATATTCTAAAATCCATGTTTTGGTGATAGTGAGTGATCTAACCGTCTGGTTGAGATGTCGTTTCTTCCTACATTCGTGATTTAGCGTGATTTTCATCCTGAGGTGATGCTCGGGGGTGGCATTGTTTTGGGAATGGGCATTATTGAAAAAGCGGAGGTTAGTCTTCATATCGGTCCCTTTTAGGGAATAGTGGAGGTAGTGTTGAGGAGGCGGCGGTGGAGGAGGTGAAGATGATGGAAGAGAAGGAGTAACAAGTGAAGGGACATGTTTCCCAACCAATCCTTCTTGAGGCCTCCGATTGGACGCTCCAAGTTGGGCGCTGCTCCTTCTAAAGCCTTCGATGGATGCTCTGCTCCTCGCTTTTCTATTTTGGGTCTCCAATTTTCATTTTAGGTTGTAAATTAGGTTATAGGTTTTCGTTTTGGGTTGTAAGTTCAGGAGGTATGCCTCCGGTGATACTTGTAAAATTTTTAAGTTATAAATAAAGCGGTGTTTATTTTTTTGTAATTATTTATTTGTTTAACTTTATTAATGGATTAGTTAGGCCTATTTGATTTGTTTGATTTATTTAGGATTTGACTTAGTTTAGAGTTTTAGGATTCATTCCGGATTTATTTAGGGTTTATCCTGAGATTAATTTGTTTTATTGAGTCTTGTTTAGAGGGTTTACTTGATCTTATTGGGTTTGTCGGGGACATTTTTTTTTTGTGGTCCAAACAAGTCAAGGTCTCATTTTAGAGTTTTTTAAGGAATTTTTTTTGTTTGTTTTGTTTAAAGTTTAAGGTATTTTGTTTTAGTCTTTTATTTGTTTTGAGATGATACTTGTGTGAATCTAAATTCCCAGATGGGTGTAAAGTGTCTGAATCCTATTGGCTTGTTTACTTTGCTTTGACTTTGTGTTTTCTTAGAGGGGTAAGTGTTGTGTGATTATTAGTTCATCTAGGTTTGTCATAGATTGTGGTCTTTCAGGGGGTATGTGTTTGGTTTAGATTTAATTAGATTGGAAAGCTTTTAAAAGTGTGACACTTGTTACTCTGTGATTTAGGAGGTATAGTTTATAAATGTGTGAGCCAAGGGCTTTGGATTTTTTTGTTTTGAATTTTGTTTCAAGTTTAGGATTAAAAGTTTTGGTGGATTTTTTGTTTGTGATCTAGGGCATTTTGTTTATTATTAATGTCTTTTCTTCCTTTCTATTTCGTATCCCGGGTATTGAACCCGAAGAATTGTGATTATTGAGTGGATTATTGGGAATGGACGGGATTGGGAATTTAAGGTAGCAGTTGAATTGCTACCATGTTAAGGGAAGAGATGGGGGAGGAGAAGGCGAAGGGGAAGATGGGATTTTTGTTGGAATTCGTTCAGGGTGTGCTCCTTCTTTGGGCTTCTTTGAGATTTCTTATTTCCCAAATAAATATGGATCCGGGCATTGCCTGAACGTGCGGATTTTAAATTTCTTGTTTTAAGTTATATATTCAGAGGGTATGCCCTCGGTGTATTTTATAATTATTTTATCTATTTATGAAGTGATTGTGTTTTTAACTCCATTTGTGATTATTTATATTTAGTAAAATTTTGGTTTGGTTTACTTGGTAGCTTACTTTATTTATCTTGAGTGTGATGTTTATTTCTTTAAAGTTTGGTGTGATTTAGTTTACTTATTTTATTCTGTTTTGGGGTGTGTTGGGAGCATTTTCGTTTGGTTTAGTTTGGTCCAAGTTCAAGTGC
This sequence comes from Chloranthus sessilifolius, assembly GCA_021018995.1. Classification (NCBI taxonomy): domain Eukaryota; kingdom Viridiplantae; phylum Streptophyta; class Magnoliopsida; order Chloranthales; family Chloranthaceae; genus Chloranthus; species Chloranthus sessilifolius. Next base: position 17,829,578 of record CM037586.1, read on the forward strand.
GTAAGTGATGGGAGACATTTTTTTTAGCTTTCGGGGTGTATATTTTCTAAGTTAGGAGTGTTTTAGATTGGTCTTAGCGGGGGTGTAGTTCGGGTTGGTAATTAGTGTCGAAAATCTCCTAATTTTGGCCTGCAAATATGCTGTTCTGGGGATATGTTTTCTGGGGAATTACGGTCTTCACTCCAGGTGCATAACCGTATTGCGCGCCGGAATGGGAGCGCGCATTTCAGGAGTTCGGAAGGCAATTGCGCGTCACTGATCTATCGTTTAATTGAATTAAATGCATTGCAATGGGCGCAAGATCAGGGTGGCGCCTGGTCACTGTGTGGGTGACATTTGGCATTCACGCACCATGATTTAGGCGCTCGATGTGATTACGCATCGGGTATGCGGTGCGCGACTGGGGCGTCGAGTTAGTTTGAGCGGGCGACAATCTGTTTAAGCATTTAAGACTGGGCGTGCAATCCAAATTGAGCACGGGGTTGATGATGGGGGAAATAGGTGAGACTTCCGAGGCTTGAGCGCGTTAGTTCAAGCCTGCGATTTGGCCGCACTCTATATATACTTTAAATTTTTCATTCTTCCCGCGCTATCCGTTTTAGTCTTCGATTCTTTGTTTCCTTGTTTCCTTGTGCTCTAGTTTTCGTGTTTTCACGATATCTTGCGATCCGATAGTCCGTTTGAGGCGCCATTTCTTTCATTCTTTCTAATTTTTTGAGCTCTTTCTTCTTGGATAGAGTCTAAGGGTAGTGGTAGACATGACGTTACTGTCTGTGAGTTGGAGGGGTTGATGATGGGGGAGATAGGTGAGACTTTCGAGGCTCGAGCCGGTGCTATCGCCATGGAGGAGGATGTCAGGGGGGTAGTTAGAGAGGAGGTGCTAGAGGGTGACCAGGTGGTGGTCAGGGAGGAGGTACTCGAGATTGATTAGGGTGTGCTTGAGGGTGAGGGCGAGAGAGTGGAGGCTGAGAGAGAAGAGGATGAGGGGCGTCAGGGTGAGGAGCATCAAGGTGAGGAGCATCGAGCTCGCACACACTTCCCACTGGAGGATTTCTTTGTCCGAGGCCAGGTAGATACCCATGAGCAAGAGTTCCTTTGCTTTTCTAGGTATCTAGGTCATGACATAGGCGTATTAGGATCCTTTTAATTTATGTCGAACCTGCATCGATTACTGATCGTGTGTTCATTCCTACATCATGACTGCATCTAGGGATAGGTCTTGTTTCTATTTTATTGTTTTTATCATGTTTTGTGTGCTTGTTATGGATTGTTATTGCATTTCTTAGTATACTTTATCTACTTTTTTAGTTCTAAGTTTGCTTGTCTATCGTGGTAGGTATGTGTGTTAGTCTTACATATTTTATTTTGTTTTTCGTTCGGTAGGAGCCCCCGCAGCTGGCTATCAACTTGGCATGGACTGAGTCTCACACTTGGTATCATGCCTTACCGAAGTTTTAGCGAGTGCAGTTGGTGTTTTTGGCTTCGGGCCGATCCTGGACTTAGAGCCCTTTCAGGTCGATCGTGGTTTGATTGCGACGATTCTAGAGAGGTGGAGGGAGGCGCATCAGGCGCTTCTCTTTCCAATTGGTATGTAGAGGAATGGGTTCCAATCACTGGTTTTCATTTTGAGGGTGAGCCGATCACGGGGCGGATGGAGGGAGATTATTTAGCGGTGTGTGAGGAGATTTTGGGTGTCCCGTATAGATCAAGTGGATCGAGGCCGGGGGTAGTTCGGGTCACTTGGTTCTTCGATACATTCGTCAGTGGCTTCATCCCTCCGAGGCATCATTCGGAGCCGAGGACGTCTTATGAGGCGCGTTGCATGGCGATGGTGGGTCGGGAGCCCGTGGTAGAGCCGAGGTTGGCTGCGGATAGGGTGCTTTGAGCATTCTTGATGCATTTCCTCAGTTCGGTACTCTTCTCTTCTTCGACTCGGGGATGCGTCACTAGGTTGTTTTTTATGCTTCTCAGGGACTTGGATCGAGTCCCTACCTATGCTTGGGGTGCGGTCACGCTGGCGCATTTCTCTGAGCAGCTTTATCGTCTGGGCTGAGGCTTAGTGACAATCGAAGGTTTCCTTCCCTTCCTCCAGGTGAGTTTTACTTAATTGGTTTCATGACATCTTTGTTTTTTTTTTTTACATTTGCTCTTTCGGTCGTGGCAGTCATTCAACATTTTTACCATTTTTTTAGCTTTGGGCGTATGATCAGTTCACCTTTCTTCACCCGGGAGTCTCGACGGAGATTAGGTACACGTTTCTGCGGATGCACATGTGGAAGAGAACATTGAGGTGTCGTCATTGGTCTTCGGATCTTCAGACTGTGCAAGGTCTGCTTGAGGACATGCACGCGAGACAGGTAGGTGTTGTCTATAATGTCGTTGTGTTTTCTCAGTTTGGTGCTTTTGTTTTTTGGGTTTCAACGCTTGTCGACTAATTTGTCTATTGGTTTACAGGTGATTTGGAGGCCCTACGTGGATGAGGAGGATGCCGACGTGCCAGTGATTCAGTCTGGGCAGCCTTTCTTCGATGTGGACATATGGGTCCATTGTCTTAAGAGGGTGGAGAGGATCCACCTCTCTCGAGTGGTATGGCAGCTGGGACTCGATCAGGGAGTCCCTCCGGAGATTCGCCACAGAGTGGCGAAGAGGATGACCGACCCCCCCTAGCCGAAACTTCACAGAGCAGATGGTGCTTCAGATAGCTAATTTTAGATCTGGGGGGACCAGGGTGACAGGGGTGCGTGATGAGGCAGACATGCGAGAGTTTGTGAGATGGTTCGAGGCATTGGGTGGTGGGCACCTCTTCACACGTCCCTTCCATGGGAGTGGTTCTTTTATGATCGGTGGGCCTGAGTTGGCATCGACATTGAGGGAGAGATTGGCCGCACTAGAGCAGGGCCATCTAACGGCGGGTGTCTGGGGAGCATTGGATGCCCTTCATAGGGCGATGGAGCAGACGAGGTGCACTCCTCATCTTGATGAGAAGATGTTACACTCCCTCGCCTCCTCGGTTGCTCAGGCTAGGGGAGCGGAGGACGAGGTGAGGCTCAGCTTGCAGAGACTCGATGGCTCCTGGTAAGTTAGTTCATTAGTTTAGCTGTTTATATATTATGTTGACTCAATTTTCCAATCTTTCTGATATAGTCATGGTGTCTCATTTTGGTTTTGGCCAGTCCGAGCGATATTGATCGAGTTGTTATGTAGTCAGTAGCAGGTCGGCCGGGAGGTGGAGGTCAGTTTGCGATTCGAGATTGATCTATTGGTAAGTGTCCTCCTTAGTTTATTAATTGTTAGTATTTATGGATTCTTATTAGTTCTGATGCATTTGTCGATGTTTGTAGAGGGTAGAGCATTTCACCGCATGGGCTTCTACTCAGGCATTCGATCCTTCTTCAGTTGCTTCTTCTAGTCGAGAGGATCTAGCGATAGCTCAGCTTCGGGTCGAGCTAGAGCACTAGGTGAGTTTCTTCAATCTTTTAACCCGTCAGTATGATTGCAATAGCTCTTTGGGTATTATTGTTTCACTTTTCTTTACTAGTTTATTATCATCATGTGGTATTTCAGGGTCGGGTCGCCGAGGATTTTCAGATGAGGGAGGCGACTACTGCCTCTCTACGCCCCAAGATTCAGGTATAGTTTCTGGTTTGGTGTAATTCAGTTTAGGTTATTTCATTTTATTTCGTTCTGACATATCTTGTGTTGGCTCGTTTATTTTTTTTGTGCAGGCTATTCCGGACTTTGCTCCTGAGGCTCCCCCTCAAGGGTCTGTTCCTATTCCTTCTAAGGTATGCTTTAGTTATTGTGTTTGTAGTTTATTCGTCATCGTAGTATTATCTGTTGTATTATTTGTCCTTGTTGCAGCCGTCCGCATTTGCTGTTTCTTCCATGCCGCCTGCTGATCCAGTGACTGCAGTGATGGTTGAGCGCCTTCATGGAGAGAGGGCGGATCTGGTATGATTCTCTTATTTTCAAGTTTTTTTTGTTCATATATATATATATATATATTGGTTCTTCTTTGACTCAATGTGGTAGCGCAGGTACGTGAGCTCGAGGAGGCGCGCCTAGAGGCGGTGCGAGTGCGTGCCACTCCTGAGGTGAGACGGATCCTTGGGGAGACGTAGAGCCAAGACGACTTGTTTGTCGAGGTGATGGTTGCACAGAGGACCTAGACTGAGGCATTAGAGGCGGCGCATCGGACGATGCAGGCAGATATGCAGGTATCCCTAGATCTGCTGCAGTATCATCTGACGAGGAGCGAGTGGGGAGTGCGCCGGTTGGTTGGTCAGCTTAATAGATCGGATTCGAGGGATATAGGTTCCTCGGCCGGTAGCCTCGTCGCATGTCACATGATCATGTCAGGGATTATGCTCATGAGGACTCTGTCATTCATGAGATTCTTGCTGGGTATCCTCCTCATTCTCGATCGAGGCGGTCTACTAGTAAGGCGAGTGAGGGGGGTTCAATAGCGGGGTCTCGTCGTCTAGAGGTTCCATCGACTCCGAGTGCTGGGTTTGTGTTTTCAGAGGATCAGTCTACGGACCTCCGGACTGATGACACTAGGGACAGCGGTGATCAGCCATCCCAGGGGCAGTGTAGGGAGTAGGGGTGCATGTGTGTGTTGTGTCCATTATGCGTGTCCATTGTATATGCAGGGGGTATTCCCCCAGTGACAGATGTAAAGAAAAAGAAAATTTTAATATATATATATAGAGAGATTTTTGGTTTAGATGTACCTGATTGGCTTCTTTTCTTTTAGTTACCTCTTGCATCTGCCTTTTGCTTTTAGTGCCGTTAGTTGTCATTGGGACTTGGATGCTTCCTGGGCTGGCCCGATGGTGGTTGAAAGTTGCTTTGTATCTGCACATGTAAAGATGAGGCTATCAATAATTTTTGTTCCCCCCCTTGCTAGTTGTCAAGGGGATAAGTATCTCAGACCGAGGTCTAGTAGTAAAAGATGACTATATGCTCTTTTTTTTTTTTTTTTTTTTTCTTCTCCCTTTTTTTTTCTCTATTTTTTTCTTTATTTTTTTTTTGGGAAGTAAAAACAATGCAACAGGGAAAGCAAATAACTAAAATAAAATAAAAATAAATATAAAAATACCCCAGTGTAGGAGTGTGGTAGGATCGACAGTGTAGTATCTTCGGTAGCATTCTTCGGATGGTGAGTATGTTACTCCGCATCTTCTTTGTGGACGAGTTGGCACTTCTAAGGTGATTCTCTTTCTGACCAAAAAATATGCCCCAGTGTCTAGATGCAATGGAGCTTTTCTGGGTTTTAGATGAGCAGTTTTGAGTCTATAAGCAGTCATGGATATTTAGTGAGCTAGTTTTGAAGAAAAAGTTCCTCAGTACTGTCATCGAACCGGGAGAGGTCATTTTGATTATGTCAGTGGTATATCGGGGTCTACCTTCTGGTAGTGGTCATCCTATCTGGTGGTTATTAGGGAGAAGTGTGGTAGGTATAGTAGGTGTTTGCATCAGTCATCATTCATCGATTTTTGGTTTTATTCTTAGGAGTATCCTGTAAGGCTTTCGATTTATCGTTTGAAATAAAAATAGAAGAAGGGGTAAGGTTCAGTGATATGGGGAGTAGTTTGTAACTAACACTTTGTCAAAGGGATGAGTAACAATCTTTTTCTCAGAGGGATACGGGGTGCCATGATTGAGCTCTTCGTCATATTTCGGTAGCATTAAAATCTCACATTCTATGGTTAGCAGGAGTTTGCCCTCCTCCTGCCACCTTACGATGACATCTAGTAGTATGGGGACATCATGGGTGCCCTCGCTGCTTGCTTATACATTTCTAGTAAAGTTACCAGAGATGTCCTCACGATTTGCTTATGCTCCCTGAGTTTATTGACTTGTTCATTCGTTGTAATGCTCTCACTCAATTTTTTTTAGATATATATATTTTAAAAGTATCTTGCTGGCGCAAGAATAACGAGTTTTGATTAAACCTAGCATCTTCATTTTTTATGCTCTAACGTCTCCTCCAATGGTGGGAGAAGAGAAATGAGGATCGGGTGTTACTTACACTTTTGAAAGAGGTTAGGTGTGTCAGTAGTCCTTTGATCAGATTGCCCGAATAAGAAAGTGGGCGATAACTTGGAGGTCTTAAGAATATACTGAGAATTGATAATGTACGACCAATGAATGAGTCGTGACAGCTACAGGGGTGATAAGTATAAGTATTTAACTACGGGATGTGATGATCGTAGGGGTAAGGGTAGTATTTTCTAAGGTACATGACATTCCAAGGGCTAGGGAGTTCTTTTCCGTCTTGGTTCACCAGTTTGTATACATTTTCAGGGTATGCGGCTGTTATAATATAAGGGCCTTCACAGTTCAGTTTCAGTTTTCCTTTCAGATGGGCGTGCTTGGAAGGCATGATTTTCTTCAAGACTAGTTCTCTAATGTTGAAGGTTCATTCGAGGACTTTCTTATCATAAGCCCTGACAACTCTCCTTTGATAGACCTGAGCGTGATCAGCTACCCTTAGACGTATTTTATCGAGCTGCTCTAGGTGCGTGAGTAGGGTAATTCTCCTCTCGTCTAAGAATAGCTCATCATCGAGTTGAATTCGTAGGGATGGTACTTGTATCTCATATGGTAGGACCGCCTCTATCCCGTAGGTAAGGAGGTAAGGAGTTTGTCCAGTGGCCGTACAAATAGAGGTCCTATAGGCCCAGAGTGCTTCTGGTAGTAGTTCGGGCCAGTCGACTCCATTGCTTATCTCTATTGTGCATTTCAAAATTCGAATCAACGTTTTATTTGTAGCTTTTTCTTGTCCATTTCCTTGAGGATAGAACGGTGATGAATAATGTAGATTGATGTTGAACTTTTTACATAACTTCTTCGTCTTCTCTGTGATGAACTGCGGTCTATTGTTGGTGACAAACTCCTGGGTACTCTAAACCTGGTGATGATATTCCGAACGATGAACCTCAAGAATGTCGAAGTGGTGATTTTGACATAAGATTCAGCTTCTGCCCATTTGGTGTAGTATTTGGTTGCCGGAAGTATGAGCGCGTGCTTGTGAGTGTTCCCAACTGTGTCTGTGAAAGGTCCGATGACATTGAAGGCTCACATCAAAAATGGTCACGACGAGGTCATAGTGTTCAATGCAACTGATGGAGCTTTGATGAGTGCGGTGTGTTCTTGGCATCATTTATAGAATTGGACGTAGAGGTGGCAATCTCTTTTCATTGTTGGCCAGAAGTAGCCCTATTGTGTGATTTGATCGGTGAGTCTCTGTCTACCGGCATGGGTGTTGCAGGCACTGGCGTGTACTTGTTGGATGATGTATTGTCCTTCGACGATTGTGACACATTGTAGTAGTGCTCCTTTGGTGAAGGCTTCTTTGTATAATGTTTTGTCGAGTATGTAAAATCGGGCGCATCGGTTCCTTATAGTCTTCTGTTCAATCTTCGTAGTGTATGGAGGAACGTATTGATGCTTCAGGAAGTTCTAGATGTCGAAATACCATGGCTGTCTGTCATCAGTTGGTGATTTTTCAAACCTGAACATGGCGACTTTGGTTTTTAACTTGACGTGAGTTTCTTGAGTGGGGTCTTCATTTGGTCCCGTGCTTGTGGGGAGGATTGGTAATTCTCTCTTAACTATCCATGCTACCGAGTGGGTGGGTACTGTCAGCTTTTTGATGAAGAAGGTCTTGGTACTTTATCCGATGAGTATCTGGATGACTGAGGCTAACGTGGCAAGGGAGTCCGCGAGCTCGTTTTCTAATCTAGGGATGTGCGTGAAAGAGATTCTTTCAAATTTCTTTACCAAATATTGAGCAGTTTTTATATATGCCATCAGCTTCCTTTCCTTGGTCTTCCATTCTCCTATAACTTGTGAAATTACGAACTTAGAATCGCTAATGGTTTTCAACTGTTTAACGCCTAATTATAGTGCTGCTCGTAGTCTAGCTATAAAAGCTTCGTATTCCGTGACATTATTAGTCATAGAGAAGTCTAATTGAAAAGCCTTAGATATAACAACTCCTTTCGGGCTTAGGAGGACTATCCCAATACCTTTTCCTTTGTGGTTTAGAGCACTGTCGAAATAAAGGATCCATGACGTCTTATCGGGCTCTTTGTTATGAATTGTGAGTAGGTCTTCATCAGGGAAATTTGCGTGTATGGGCTCATTACTCAGGAGTGACAGATCTGCGAGGTAATCGATGATCGCTTATCCTTTGATCGACTTCTGTGTGACATAAGTGATATCGACTTCTTGCAATATCATATGCCAACGAGCGATCTTTCCTGAGGTTGCGAGCTTTTCAAATATGTACTTCAGAGGGTCCATTCGGGCTAATACTAGTATCTTATGTGCTCTGAAGTAGTGCCACAATTTGGTTGAGGCCCACACCAACGTGAGGCAGGTCTTTTCTATTGAAGTGTATTTTCGTTCGTACTCGACCATCGTCCTACTAAGGTAGTAGATAACCTTCTCTCATTTGCCGTCTTCTTTATATTATCTCAAAATTACTCCCATTGCTTTATCGTTTGCTGAGAGGTAGAGAATTAGGAGTCTTTCGGGAACTGGTGGCGATAGTATTGGTGAGTTAAGGAGGTACTTCTTGATATTATCGAAGGCTGGCTGACACTAGTCATCCCATTTGTACTCAGTTCCTCCTTTAAATAGTTTGTAGAAAGGATCGCATCGGTCTGAAGGTTAGGAGATAAATCTCCTGATGAATTACAATTTTCCTATCAGGCCTTGTAATTCTTTGATATTACTAGGAGGTGGCATCTCAAGGATGACTCTGACTTTAGGAAGGTCCACTACGAATCCTCGTGTGCTAAATATGAAATCGCATAATTTTTCGAAGGTGACTCCGAAAACACATTTCTTTGGGTTCATTTTTAGCTAATCCTTCTTAGCTCTTTACAGCACCAGTCAAAGTGCTTCAACATGTCCTGCCCTTATTTGAGACTTCACTAATATGTCATTGACATAGCAGTCGTGAAAGATAACCTTCATGGTACGTTGATACGTGACTCCTATGTTCTTGAGCCCAAAAGGCATGAGGACGTAGCAGTAAGTTCCCCATGGAGTGGTGAAAGAAGTCTTCTCTTGGTCGGACTCTGCTAATTTGATCTGATTATATCCAAAGAAACCATCCATAAAGGATAAAATCTCATGTCCAGCGGTGTTGTCGGCTAGAGTGTCAATGTGTGGAAGTGGGAAGCCATCTTTTGGGCATGCCTGGTTGAGGTTTCGGAAGTCAATGTAAACCCGTACTCTACTGTCTTTCCTAGTGACATGTACTATGCTGGCGACCCATTTGGGGTAGAGGACAACTCGGATGAATTTAGCTTTGTGTAATTTGTCAACTTCCTCTTTAACTTGAAGGGCCGTTTGTGGGTGCATCCTTCGAAGTTTATGCTTAACGAGCTTTGCATCGGGTTCCAAGACAAGGCAATGTTCCACTAAACTTGTGTCTAAACCAGGCATATCTTCATAGGACCATGCAAAGGAGTCGAGATGTTCTTACAGGACTTGTACGATTCGTTGACGTTCCTTGGAGTTGAGTGTTGCGCTAATTAGTAGCTTCTTGGGTTTCTGTTCAGTGCTAAAGTTGATTTCTTCTGTAGGTTCTGCGACAGCTTGAGTTTGCTCGTCGAAATGCTTGATGACCCATTGGAAGTCCTGCGCCTCCTCAGTGACTGGTGTTCCCTTTTCATCCTTGGTAAGCTCATATACTGCAAAATTGCTACACTGGGAATTTGATTTTGCAGAAGGTAGCCCTTCATCGGCACAATTTATGACTGAGAGATCTTTGATAAGGTGAAGGTCGAGGCTATTGATCCTTTTCTCAAAGTCGCGAAGTATCTCATCTAGTATGATCATTGGCCTGTTATTTAGCCTGGATGCCTTGATTCCTTGCGCGGGAGAGGGGATAGAAATCTTAGGAGAAAAGTCTCCTTGTTGGCCACAAAATTGATTCGAGACTCAGGGTTCCCTCCCTTTTCTAAGGTTTTCTGATTTTTTAAATTTTGTATTTATGAATTTTTAGGATTTTTTGCTTTTTCTATTTTTTGATTTTTGATAGTAGATATGGTACAAGGTCGGTCGCCTCAAGAGGCGCCGAGAGAGTTGCTTCCTCTAATTGAGGGAGCGAGATGGCTGTCGGAGCCGTTTAAGCGAGTTTTGAGGAAATGTGGACTTGTTCTGAATTCAACATTTTTTTTATAGATTTCTCATCTGATGAGATCTTTTGAATAAGCGACGTGGGTGACAGTGGTATTGATGTTCAAATTTCCTCTATCACATTTATTGCCTCATTTTCAAAGAAGCTATGGAGATCATAATCGGTTTAGCTATCATCCTCTAAGTTATAATGCGGTTGCTCTTCCTGTCGAGGGTGACCTCCTAAGGGATCCTCAGGGGCAGTGAGTTCTTTTCCTTGAACTTCATAGTATGCTAGGATGAGCACACACGCTTGGCAATGAGGCTGGTAATGGTGAGAAATGCAGGGAGATCCCTAAGGGCATTCCCATCCTTCTGAGTCAAAGTTAGGGTTGATATCAAACTCGTCTTCTTGATTTGACAATGCCTGAAGCCCTTGGTTGGCCTGCTCTGCTAACTCAAGTACAGGGAGGTCTATCCAGTAATCCTCATCATCACTCGGTGGAGGTTGCCACTCTTCTTCGAGAGATTTCTAGAATATTTGAAGTTATGGGGTGTCTGGGGATGGAGGAGTATCTAGTTCAAATTCCTCTTCAAGCTCTATAAGAGTGATGCGAGTGTTTTCTCCTGGGTCAACCAGATGGTTGTTGGAATTTCCTTCTTGTGCTGGTAGCAGAGTTGGTAGGTCATTACTTTCTTCTGTCATTATGGGACCGACATCATTCGATCCTACTATTATGGAATGTTGGATTCAGTTAGCGAAATGTTCTAATATGTTGATGCATGCCCTGCAGCGGGGATGGTATGGGTGAGCGATACAAGGGGAGTCTCACGGGCATTTCCATCCTTCAAAGCCAAGGCCGAGGCGGATGCTATGCAAGCTAAAATCTTCTTGTGAAGTGTCATCCTCTTCCCATGTTGAGTGTAAGTGCTCTTCACCATCTTGCAAAGGTGCTATGGGAAAGTCTTCATCATCGGTGGATTCCCAATCTCCTACTTATGGCTAGGGTTCTAGAGGTTCTTCCCTTTTCTCTTCTGTAAACTCCTTTATGTCAAACAAGGGTTTGATCTCCTCGAGTTATTTGCTAATATCGTTATTCAAATTCGTTAAATCCTTAAATGCTTTTGCCATTCATTCGATTTCCATTTCTTGGGATTTAGTGAAGGACACTTCCTTCTGCCTCGGTACATCTTCTTTCTTAGTAGTCCCGTAGACGAAGTGGTCATATAGAGACCATTTTGGTGAGGTAGGGAATAAGTCGACTTGTGGGCCGTTCGATTGATAACCTAACCCTATGTGTTTACGTATTTTCCTTGGGACAACAGCCCCTACACGACCTTGCTTATTATTACCAAGTCCGGTGTGGGGGATGTACCCGAGCTGATACATAAGGTCTCACCCTTTTGTCGCGATTGGGTTGATGTCATAGAGTTTGGCAAGGTCTGGGCCAACCTCTCTTCTCATGAATTTTTGTTGACACGTTGGGGGAGAAGTAGGAGGGGTAGGGGATGGACTTCTGCAATGGTTGCCTCATCGAGGATTCAGGTCTTTTGAATGTGGCCTGTGTTCAGCATGGAATGATGGGCTGTCGAAATACTCATCGCATAATCAATTTCCATCTCCTGGAGGGGTGCATCAGTATATATACGGATAATGGAGTCTTCGTACAGGAATTTGACACATTGGTGGTATGTGGAGGCGACGACCTTTATTGACTCTAATCATTTTCTTCTTAAGATAAGTTTATAAGTACTGGAGGAATCATAAACATGGAAAGTGACGTCCTTTGTTTTCGGTCTGAGGCGAACTTGGAGTTTGATAGTTCCTTTGACGAAATGATGCGAACTGTCATAAGCTATAAGAGATAGTGTGGAGGGCCTAACATCTTGCTCCGTGTACTCGAGTGTCTTTAACGTCGTGATAGGGTAGATATTGAGTTCTGCTCTTGTATCGACCAATGCATGGGGTACAGAGAATCCTCTAATTATGACCGTAAGGTATATGAGAGCTGCACTTTCACGGAGTGACTCTTTAGGCATGTCTGCGTCCATGAAAGTGAGTGCCGGAGGTTGTTCCATGACTAGGCGATTTGATGTAGCTCATCCAATGTTGTGCCCTCAAGCATCCTTATCAGCAGTCGGTGATGGTCATGCAATCTCTTGATGAGTTCTAGTATTGATATTTGGGTCGGGATCTTTTAAAGATGTCGTAGGAGGTCATATTCTTGTCCTGGCTTGAGTGCAATTTCTTTGCCTGACCGATGAGCCTTGGGTGCGGGTGGTTGGAGTGGTTGAGGTGTGAGAATTGGTGGAGGGATAATGTGAGGTGGGGGAGGCAAGTTTACTTCTCTTTCTTTCACATTCCCCTTAAGTGGTTGTGCGTTCATGAAATCCTTATTTCTAGGGAAAGGCAGAGTGGATAATTAGTTCATGACTTAAGGATAGGGCAAGTCGATTGTTGACCAAACCTGGTGTTGCTCGACGCTGATGTGTCTGTGAAGTGAGTGAAATTCGAGGTCGGAGCGCATACTTATACTGTGCCACTCCAAGGTGGGAGATATTGTGTGTAATCTTTCTCTTCTAGGAAAGTAGAGACCAGTGTCTTGCACGGGTTAAGATGTTCTTCTCGCTCACTTTCTTCTACATTTAGCAAACACTCAGTCTTTGTTTCATCTTCTTGGCTTAGAGTCTTTCGGATGACCCTGTCTACCCATGTGGTGATTTGGGCTGCAGTTTGAAGAACATGGTCTCCATACTCAGGCTTTGAATTGGACGAGGGGAGCGGTGATGGTATTGGTTCAAGATTTGGAGGGGTCGAAGGTTCTGGTGGGCGACTTTGGAGGAATGGTCTTCGGGCCCTAAAGGAGTGGACTTGTATCTGAGTGAATTTTGGGTAAGGAGGTGGGCTCGGCGGGGCGATTCGAGTGATCGAGGCCGAGGGGTGTGAGGGTGGAGGAAATTCCACAGGGGTAGCAAAAGTGTTGGAAGGTTGGATGCGAGTGATTAAGGTGGAGGGTTGGAAAGAGGATTGACCGGGGAGATCCACGGTGGTGACTTGGGCTGGTGTCCCTAGGTTCTGTTAGGGTTGACTATTGTTAGGGTTTGGATTCTTGAGCGCTTCCCAGTCGATTTGGTTTTGATCATTCATGTCATAAATTACACCCCGAAGGACCTAGCAGTCTTTCAGATTGTGTCCCGCATATCGATGGAATGCGCAGTATTTGCTATAGTCTAGGTTCGTCAGCCATGGATGGGGTCTTTTCTGCGAGAATTGGAGGAGATTTTGAGTGTTAGGAAGATGGAAGATGTTGGAGATGGTATCAGGTAAAGGGGGATAGTGTTCTTGCCTCGGCTGGTAAGGGCCTCTAGTTGGGTTGAAGTTTTGTTGTGAAGGTACATTATTGTAGTTCTGATAAGTGTTGGGATATTGGTTTCTATTCTAGTATTGGCCCTGATTTTGGTTTTGACCTTGGTTTTGGTTTGCATATCTTTGTTAATTCGTATCTTTATTTTGGTTTATATACCGTTGCTGATTTTGATTCTGCCTAAAATTTCTCGATTAAAAGTTTTCATTCTTAGAGTTTTGGCCTTGATTGACAGTTGTGTTAACCTGCTCGGTTCTTGAGACTTTCTTGTTATTTTTTTACTTTGATTCACTAGAAGAGCCTACTCTCGATGTGACTATGGATAGGGCAAGGTCTCCGCCTTTGATGTGTCACGCTAGTCAGGATGCCTGGGAGTGGAGTGCGGTGAAGTCGGGGCAATCACTTCTGACCAGCGCGCTCTTTAATGGTTCTCTAGTGTTATCGATGATAATGTCGATCGAGTCTTTCTCTTTCATTGAAGTGTCAGTCTTAGAAGCAAGTTTCCTCCATCTGGCGACAAAGTCAGCGAACTCTTCATCGGGTCCTTGCTTTGTCACCATTAGATCACTAAGACTGACTATCTCTTGAATTAAGTGTTTGTATTAGTCTAGGAATTAACTGTTGAACCCAGCCCACCTATCTTTAACTTCTTCTCCTTTACCTTCTGAAATCTCAGAGTGAGGGTAAGGTTGAATCAGGTCATGAGGTTTAGGTTCAAGCACTCTAGTGTTTGTTGAAGAAAAAATGGATTTAAAGGCTCAAAGAGTGTGTGCAAAAGGGTAGTTTTAGTGGGTTGGTACTTTAGGCTCAAACTAATAAAATAGAGGCCTTAGATCATCTCCTTAGTGTCATGAGTGCTGCCAATCAGTTTCAATTCAGGGGTGCCTAACTTCTAGTGAAAAGATATTGAGTCAGTCATTCCTTAGAGTAGAAAAATCACCAAAAACACTCTTCAAAAGATATTTGATAAGCCCAAATCTCACTGGGTATGGTCTTAAATTAACTCATGGGGTATATTTTCACCTTTTTCTCTCCTCTCTAGTTCACTAAGCACTAATTGAAAAAATTTCTTGATGTTAACTTCATGTAGGTGCTAATTTTTCAAAATTTTTAGTTTTAAATATCTGTAATTTTTTTTTTTAAATTTCCTCATTCTCATATGGGGGTGGGAATTGACTTTATTTATCTCAATTCAACCCATACTGCTGCACTAGAATTAACTATTCTACTGGCTTACCACCCTGCCATACCCCCAAACCTAAGATAAACAGTGTCCTCACTGTTTCAACAGACATGTATAGGGACAACAAGGTGTATAATAAAAAAAATATACTAAACTATAATAGAAAACCAAGAGAAAACTAAACTAAGAGTGCAAAAAAATTAGACTAAAATAGAGAAAAAGAGAATTTATACAAAATGACAACTAAGAAAACGAAACATCTATACACACTTCTAAAACAACAACTATATAAAATAGAAATTACACTAAAAACAGTAGGTATATACAAAACATTAGCTATACTAAACAACTAAAATAAGAAATTCCTAAACACAACTACCTAAAAATGATTTGAGTATGAATCTAAATTGATGGCAATTAGTTATCAACATTAATAGCACACATTTTAAAGTAAGATTCATACAAAATCAGATCACACAAACACAATATTTACAGAATAGTCCGGATGGGGGTGCATGAATGATAGATATTTTGGTTATCCCATCTGGATCTTAGCTGAATTGTAAAGAATTGCAATACTGAAGCTCATCACTCGACCAATTCAGTATTTAAAAAATAAATACTGAAGCTCGAAGCTCGAAGCTCGAGGCTCAAATTTTATATTTTGGTTATCCCATCTGGGTCAAGTGTTTATCAATCACCCCATTGTCTTTGAAGATCTCAGGTTTGATGCTAATGCAAACTGCATGGAAACTCTGGGGGTTTCCATGCAGAGGAAGGAGAAGAAAAGCAACCTAAAAATAGCAGTGTAGCAGTAGTATATGTGTGGCAATCCATCATCAAAATATAAAAAAAAAATATTAAAAGAAAAAATAGAAGAGAAGTCGAGAGAATTACTTCAGAAATTGAAAAGAATAGAAGAAGCTAACCACTTTGATTCTAAAAAATATTAAGGAAGATGAAGCAGTGCTGAAATGAAGGTTGTGAAGGCATGAATCATCTCCTCACCTTACTGATTTCTTAATTTTGAATCCATTCTACCCCTCCTATTCTTTTTAAACCTCAACCATAAGCCACATTACAACCCATCAAAAAGACCTTATTGATCCAAAGTGAAATGAGATGTCATGTGGAGATGAGAAAATGTCTAATCTATAGTGAAAATTACTTGAGGACGTCAAGAACTTATATGCAAAGCCCATGCTCATGCTTGCAGGCCTATTTGAGGTCTGTGACTAATCTTGAGCTAATGAGAAAGTGAACACCTTGGATTTTGTGAGAGATAGCCCTAGATTGGGTCTGAAATTTAATTTCAATGGGGTGGTATCTGTTAAGTAGTGAAAAATGCCAGTTTTCACCCCTTAACCTGACCTCTGATGGACCTGTGAGCACACTAATAAACACCTGTTGAGTTAGTTTTGTAGATAGTAATAAAAGATAGGAATAGTATAGAAAACCACTCAAAAAGGCCGAACAAAGAAATCCATCTCTCAGCATAGTGCAGACCCAGCAATGGCACATAAGAGGGCTGCACACCATTGGCCACTTGGGGCATGTGGCAACAACAGGACAAAGTTAAGAAAGTGAAAGCAGACAGAAAACATTCCATCGAGAGGTTATCTGAAGGCTTCAATAGGAGCTGAGGGCTAAAAATGAAGGAATCCATGCAAATGAAAGGATTTCGATAGGATCTGAAGACAGAGAAAGGAAGAATTCTTGAGGATTGAGAAGTTTGATAAGATCTAAGAACCTATCGAGTAGCTGAGAGAAAGAAAGAAATCATCCTGTCGAAAGCCTGCCTGAGGTGTAAAGGGAACCTATCGGATGGTTGCCTGAACCTTTCGAGATGGAGAAGCTGGGGCTCAGACCTATCGGAAGGTACTTGAATATTTTGACAGGAGTGAGAGCAATCCTAACGAAATGTTGGCATGCAGAGCTGAACCGTCGAAAAGCTTTCCCAATTTGTCGAATACGCCAGACAAAGGGGCAGAGAACGCTGAAACTTTAAGAGAAGGCTCATCCTATCAGAACCCATCGAAGAGGTCTAAGAAACTAGCGAAAGGACCAAAAAGCTTCATTTGAACCTGTTGGAAGCTTCCTCAACCTATCGAAATCGTGTGAAGAACTTCTTAGAAAATAGGCTGTTCACACACTGCAACTTGGTGACCTGCTGCATGCAACCCGAGGCACTTTGGTGACCAGCATGATGACCCTGAAGATGCTGTAGGAAACCCTAACCAACCCCATGTGCTCTGACAGAACTCTAACGAACTCTGAGGACCTTCTAGAAGGGAATATTAGCGGGAGAAACGAGAGGGGAAAGCTATATAATGAGATCCCCAATTGTAATTAGGGGGGATCAAAATCTGGAGATTAGGGCTTGCAACAAAATTCTGTTTTCCCTCCTTTAGCTCAACGATGGTTGGCTAACTCCCTCAGAGCAGTAAGGGGTGAGGTCTGATCTGTAATTGGGTAAGGTTGAGTGTTATTTATGGGTCAATTGCTGCACATACTACAGATCTGAGAGCATTTCATTGTAGAGTGAGTTTTATGCAATGTAAATGTTGATTTTATTGTTTTATTTAGATCTATAGTTCCCTTGGTTTCATTTGATGCTCAATCGGATTTGTGTAGAAGAGTTGGCTGATCATCTCACCCACTTAACTAGTAGACCTCTTGGATACCATTTGATCTCCCTAGATCTGATATCCCTACAATTGCTTGTGTCTGTGATATGGTAATTGCAACATCTGTAGTGGTTTTAATGCTCTGATTGAAACCATTGAGTTGGAGGAAATCTATAGGATGGTCTATGACCATTGAAGTGGACAGACCATAGCCTTAAGATCAGTTCAATCTCTGGTTTCACTTGGATTCTTCAACCTTAAACCTTTGGGTTGGATGAAGTTTATAGGATGGTCTGTGACCATTGAAGTGGACAGATCACAGCCTTAAGATCAGTCAAATCCCTTGGTTTATCGTAGATTCTTCTACTCTGTAGCTGTGCTTGTAGCCAGCTGAGAGATTGGTGTGCTTTGAATCCCCTATAACACGATCAGCTAAACCCAATTGCAGTAAGTCCATACTCCAAGCTGTTCTTCTCCATTTTCTGTTTCTAATCCCTTCCAATTGTGAGATCTGAACTCTGGATTTGATCCTAATTTATTCTGCATTTTATTTGTAGTTTAGCTTAAGTGACAACCCATTAAAGCCTCTCCCCTTTCTTTTACTAACCTAGTATTAGGTAAGGTGCCAGATCTCTTTTCAGATCTGGAGATTTACCATATTTTGAACTCACCTCCCTATGGAGATTCCCTTACTCTCTTAAAACTTTCTACAACGGGCCCTGAATACTTGCAGGTCTCTGTGTGTGATCTGCCTTGAATTGAGTGAATTTAAACCCCTTTTTGAATGCAAGGCAGAAAATCAACAAGTTTTTGGCACGACTGTCGGGGAAAGTGTGTTTTTAAATTGGTAGATCTGAGTTTGTTTTAGTTTAGATCATAGATCTGTGATAGTTAGTTTGATTTTTCCCTAACTGTGTTTGTAAGTCTTGTTGTTTTCTAGTTCTTTTTGTCATTTCATCAGATCTGAAGCTGCTGCTAAGGAAGAACATTGTGCTAGAGGCTGCTCTTGAGTTTGCTTCCCTCTACCCCTATTAATTTGTCAGATCTGTTGATTTTGTTTTAGATTCATTGGTCATTTGTTTTTTTCCGAATTATTATGTTTGAAGATTTGCCTTGCAGTAAGATTGTGAGTGGTGTATGTTTGGAAGGAGAACTCTGAACCCTCAGATTTTCCATTAAATCCAGAGGTTGAAAGAATTCTCAGATCTAGACAAATTTCACCTACATCTATTGCAGCTGAATCTGTCAAAAGGGTGAGCAACTGCAGCCTAGAACTCTAAAGGAATTTAATACACCAGGGGTCTAAATTCAACCTTCTGCATTCAATTCCCTGCTGCTCAAGGAAATTATGAAATTAAGTCTTCCATAATCTAGATGCTACCCTCATTCTATGGCTTGTCCAAAGAGGATCCATACAAGCACATTGATGAATTCTTAGGACTGTGCACCACTTTCAATATCACAGGTTTGGGGGAGGAGGCAACCAGGATGAGAATCTTTCCTTTTTCAATGAAGGATAGAGCCAAGACCTGGTTATCCATGCTTCCCCCCTACAGTATTCAGTCCTGGAGTGATCTTTAATGTCAATTTTTGGCCAAATTTTTCCCCATGTCCAATACAAGCCAGTTGAGGAAGGGCATTATCTCATTTGCTCAAGATTCAACTGAGGATTTTCACCAATCTTGGGAGAGATTCAAAGAACTCCTGAAGAAATGTCCCCATCATCAAATCCCTGAATGGCAACTTGTCCAAAGTTTCTATCAAGGGATTGACTCCAAAAGCAGGGATATGGTTGATGCCTCTTATGGTGGTACTTACCTCCACAAAACTGCTGAGGAGGCTTGGGAGTTGTTTGATATCATTAGTGAGAACTCCATGCAAAGGGAGACTTTGTCTAGGGATTTAGATCCTCCTAGAATGGTGAAGGAGAATACTACCAGAGGGAAGATGTATGAGGTAAATGTGCATAGTGATTTGGAGAAGAAAGTGGACAGTTTGGCATTAAGATTTGATAAGCTCATGGGAACAATGTAGTCACCCATGACTGCTAGAGTAGAGGAGGCATGTGCTAGATGCCAGTCCCCTACTCACTCCCTTGAGGAATGCCCCTCAGCTGTCCAATTTCTAGATTTTGTTATAGAGCATGTGGCTGCCACCCAATCCTATGGGCAACAGCCTGCTGCTGGGTACCAATGGAGAAACCACCCCAACTTGAGGTGGAGACAAGATGCCTACCCAAACCAGCAATAACAGTAGCAGCCACAACAGTCCATGCCCTACAAAAATGCTCAACCCTACCACCAAAGTTATGTTCCCATGCCTCATTACCAGCAACCCATGACTCAGCCTGCACCCCCTCCAGCTGTGAGATCACTTTCTTTGGAGGAACAAGTTCTGGCCTCATTACAGAATTTGGGTCCCTTATCTCAAATAGTACACTCTCACAGCCAAAGCATTAAAAAGATAAAAGACCATCTTGATTAGCTGTCTAATGCTTTGAGTAAGAGGGAGGAAGGGAGGCTGCCTAGCCAACCATTGGATAACCCAAGGAGACAGTTTGTAGTGGGTGAAATTTCTTCCACCCATGAGGAAGCTAAATCTGTTACTACATTGAGAAGTGGAAGGTTGATGGATAATCAAGTGGGCCGTGAACCTAAGAGAAATTTGAAAAAAGAAAAAGAAGTGGTTTTCGAAAGGACACAATAAGAGCCACCAATGGTGGACAACCAGCAACAACCCAGTTTGAATAAGAAAGAGAATGAGGATTCTCAAGAAAATAAAAAATTTAAGAAGAAAGATGACCAGTTGGCTAAGGCTGCAAATGAGGGAGTAGTCCCACATTTGCCATTTCCCAAGGCATTGCAAGGACCTTCCCCTTTCGACAACGGGCAAGGTAAAATAGAGGAAATGATGGAAACTTTTAAGCAAGTGAAGATCAACTTGCCTTTACTTGATGCAATCAAGAAAATTCCAGCCAATGCCAAGTTCTTGAAACACCTGTGCACCCATAAAAGACAGTGTAGGATACATTTATCAAAGAAGGTCTTTTTAGTAGAAAAGGTAAAGCAATTATTCACTATAGCCACCCCAATCAAACTCCAAGACCCTGGAGTCCCCACTATCCCCTGCATCATTGGAGATCATACCATTGAAAAGGCCTTGTTAGATCTGGGAGCTAGTGTGAACTTGCTTCCATATTCAGTATATAAGAAGCTGGGATTAGGAGAGTTGAAGCCCACACCTGTGGTCTTACAACTAGCTCATAGATCTAAAAGGTAGCCTGTGGGGATCATTGAAGATGTTTTGGTTGGGGTTGACAAATTCTTTTATCCTGCTGATTTTCTGGTACTGGACATGGAACCAAGCAAGTGTGTTACTTCCATACCTGTAATATTAGGAACGCCCTTTTTGGCCACAGCTAATGCTTATATACAATGCAGGTTAGGAGTCATGTAAGTATCCTTTCGTAACATGAAGGTCAAATTGAATGTGTACAACACATCCAATCAACCCCATCTCGTGGAGGATTGTTTTTCCATCGATGTGTAGATGAGATTCTGCAAGAAAATTTGAATATGTTGCTGCATGGTAATGAGTGGTTTAATGTTTTTGACGAAGTATGGAAGGAAACAGAGGAAGAGAAGGCCTCCACCTCTGAGATTGAGCATCTGAAAATTGTATCTTCTGAAGCAGAGCCAGCAAAGCATCACCCATGGAGGCTTGCTTTGTTGCCTCTTCCACCACCTCTAAGGCACCCCTATTGCCTTCCCTCATCAGTCCCCCAGATGTGGAGTTAAAACAGCTACCAAAATCTTTGAAATATGCCTTTTTAGGAGACAATAACAAATTGCCAGTGATAATTTCTTCTTCCCTCACCATTGAGCAGGAAAAAGAACTACTTTGTGTGCTAAAAAGGCATAAGAGGGCAATAGGATGGACCATTGCAGACTTAGGGGGGATCAATCCTGCTGTGTGCATGCATAAAATTCATCTTGAGGAAGGCTCTAAACCTTCTAGAGAGATGCAAAGGAAACTCAACCCACACATGCAGGAAGTTGTGATGAAGGAGGTAGTCAAACTCCTCGATGCTGGGATAATTTACCCTATCTCAGATTCTCAATGAGTGGCACCTACCCAGGTAGTACCCAAGAAATCTGGGATGACAGTAATGGAAGCTGACTCAGTGGTGATTCCAACCAGCATGCACAACCGTTGGAGGGTATGCATAGATTATCGAAAGTTCAATGAGAAAACCAGCAAGGATCACTTCCCATTGCCCTTCATAGATCAGATCTTGGACAAGTTGGCAGGCAAGGCCTATTACTGTTTTCTTGATGGATATTCAGGGTACAATCAGATCCTTGTCTACCCCCAAGACCAAGAAAAAGCCACATTCACTTGCCCATTTGGAACCTTTGCATACAGAAGGATGCCATTTGGGTTGTGTAATGCACCTGCCACTTTCCAAAGATGTATGTATGTCATTTTCTCTTAGATGATTGACAAGTTCTTGGAGATCTTCATGGATGATTTCTCCATTTATGGAGATGATTTTAGTCAATGCTTACACCATCTCAGCTCTGTGCTGCAAAGGTGTGAGGAGACCAACCTAGTTTTGAGTTGGGAAAAGAGTCACTTCATGGTGACTCAAGGCACTGTCCTAGGACATGTTGTCTTCCACAGAGGAATAGAGGTTGATCAGGCTAAGATTGACTTAATTGCACATTTGCCCCCTCCCAAAACTATCAAACAAGTCAGGTCATTCTTGGGCCATGTTGGGTTCTATAGGAGGTTCATCAAGGACTTCAGCAAAATTTTCAAGCCTCATTGCCACCTGTTATGCCTGGAGGTTCCCTTTGAGTTTAATGATGAATGCCTAGCTACTTTTGAACTATTAAAGACTTGTTTGACTACATCTCCTATCTTGTAAGCCCCTGATTTTTCTCTACCATTTGAGCTGATGTGTGATGCATTAGACTTTGCCATTGGTGCTGTTTTGGGCCAAAGAAGAGACAAGGCACCATGTGTGGTAGCGTATGCTAGTAAATCAATGGTTGATGCTCAATTGAATTACACCACGACTGGGAAGGAGCTCTTAGCCATTATATTTGCTTTGGAAAAATTTTAGAAAAATTCAGGTCTTATGTGCTGGGATAAAATATCACTGTGTTTACTGACCACTCAGCCTTGAAATACCTCTTGTCCAAGAAGGAAGCCAAAGCAAGACTAAGCAGATGGATTCTTCTTTTGTAGGAATTCAACTTCGAGATTAAAGACAAGAAGGGAGTTGAGAATGTGGTTACTGACCATCTATCAAGAATCCCTGAGGCTGAAACAGAGAGCTTGTCCATCAATGACTCTTTCTTAGATGAGTAGCTTTTTACTGTACAGAAAAGTATGCCCTGGTTTGTCAATAGAGTAAACTACCTTGTTGTGGGAAGGATCCCTCCACATTGGAATAAGGATGATAGAAGTCTGTTCTTCTCACAGATTCGCTATTACATGTGGGAGGATCCTTACCTTTTTAAGCATTGCGCAGATCAGGTGATAAGACTTTGTGTACCTGAAACCAAGTTCAAAAATATTCTAATCATATGTCATGAACAGGCCTGTGGGGGCCACTTCAGTGGTAACAAGACTGCGGCGAAGGTGCTTCATAGTGGTTTCTATTGGCCTACACTGTTCAAAGATGCCTAGCAGCATTGTAAAACTTATCCTCGATGTCAGCAAATGGGAAGCATTACAAAGAGAAACTCCATGCCTTTGCAACCTATACTTGTTGTCGAATTGTTTGACATTTGGGGAATCGATTTTATGGGACCTTTCCCCCCCTCCTATGGATATAATTTTATCCTTGTAGCTGTGGACTACATGTCCAAATGGGTAGAGGCCATAGCTATAAGAACAAATGACCACAAGGTTGTCATTAAATTTCTAAAAGACAACATCTTCTCGAGGTTTGGCATCCCCAAAGCTATTATTAGTGATGGGGGAAGCCACTTCTGTAATAAACCTTTTGATAAGCTGATGGAAAAATACTCTGTGACCCACAGAGTAGCCACTCCCTACCACACACAAACCAGTAGACAAGTAGAGATTTCCAACAGGGAAATCAAACACATTCTAGAGAAGACTGTGAGAACTGACAAGAGGGACTGGTCCATAAAATTGATAGATGCCTTATGGGCTTATAGGACTGCCTATAAAACCCCCATAGGTATGTCCCCATTCAAACTAATTTATGGCAAGGCATGTCACTTGCCTGTTGAGTTGGAACACAAAGCATACTGGGCTATTAGAGTACAAAATTCTGACTTAAACTCTGCTGGTATACACAAGAAACTCCAGTTATCTGAGTTGGATGAGTTACGATTAGAAGCATATGCAAATGCCCGGATTTACAAGGAGAAGACCAAAGCCTTCCATGACAGACACTTGTTACGGAAAGAATTCAAGACAAATGACAAGGTATGGATGTTCAACTCTAAATTGAAATTCTTTTCAGGAAAGTTGCAATCTAGATGGGATGGGCCTTTCACAGTTGTACATGTTTCTCCATCTGGGGCTATAGAAATCATGGACCCGAGAGATCGTAGGACCATGAAAGTCAATGGTCAAAGGCTAAAAATTTGTGTTGAAAAAATTCTTCAGCCTGAGGAGACCATTGATCTTCAGGACCCTCCAGTTTAATACTTGATTTCATTGTGTATAATATGTATCATATTTCTTTTTGTCTTGATAGTTTGTTCATGTACAATAAAATTGCCATGCTAGAGGTAGGTTATCATCTTGATATTGCTTGCAGTTTAGGGATCATGGGAGCATGTTTATAAGGTCAATAAATCAAATGATAGCATAGCAGTAGGAGTTTGCTGGGTGCTGAGACTGAGCACTACACTGAAATGTGAAGTTATTGGGCTTTTGAGACCTTTTGATAGGTTACTTGCACCTTTCGTGAGGTCAGTCGATGATTTCGATAGGTTATTTGAGATTTTCGATAGGCACTGAAACTGGTCGATAGATGAAATCAACTCTTCGATAGGATCAAGAGGGACAGAAAGAAAGTTTCGATAGGTTCTGGATACCTATCTGGAACCTATCGATATGATGGATCACCCACCATAAACCTGTTGAAAGGATGATTCCACCTATCGAAACCCCATCGAATCATTCCATTTGAAAGCTTTATTCACTATGATTTCGATAGGATGCCTTGGCCTATCGGAATCACTCATCTCATCCTATCGAAATCATCTTTCATTCTCTATAACCTTTCGTTAGGACAGTCTCTTCCATTTGAAACCTACTGAAAACTCTAGCTCCCTCTTCCTCATTTGCCCTTCTTATTATCAGAGCACATTTTCATCCTTATCTATTAATCGGTGTCTCAGCATTCATTGCACATACTTCCTTGACATAACTACCACTCCTAAAATATAGCCCATCATGCAGTCCGCGCTCTATTTCCCACACAGCAACCACCGCTCTATTTATTCCCACTTTCATTTTTAGCCTAGAAGAATGCGAAAAAATTTATTGTACCGATTCATATTCCAATGCCCATGCACCTTAAATATCAGCCTCGTCCAGCCCTTCCACATTCATTTCCCTTGACCTGTGCAATCCTTCCATCCCACAGTCATGGCCGACGACAAAGCTCAAGACTTGCTGTCCAAGTTCTACCCAGCCTGGTCACCACCGCCACCACCAGTCGAGCCTGATCCTCTCCAATTTCTCTGGGATGAATACGAAGAGGTGCAAAGAATCCTGGACAAGGAGGAAAGGAAAAAAATAAGAGAAAGAAGAAGAAGCAGAAGACCGAGCCACCACCTCCTCACCCCCACCCTCTCCAACCCCCCCCCCCCCACCACCTGCTCAGCTCCCATCTCGTTGATCTTTCAATTCCCACCCCCCCTGGCTTGCAGTTCCTCTTACACCGTAAGCAGGGTGAGGATATCCCTGTGCCAGGGGGATGACGAATTTTGAGTGACAACAGATTTTGTTATTCTGTAGAGATTATTCTCAGTTTTGTAGTGTGCTATTTTAATGAAATGTCTTTTTGATATCATTTGTGCTTGTATGCTTTCAATTTCTGTTTCTATTTCATTTCTAATATTATGTCTTACATGTTTCCTTACTACCATTCTCCCCACAGTGAGGACACTGTTTAGTTTAGGTTTGGGGGTGTGGCAGGTGTGCCAACCAATGAAACGAGTTAATGCTAGTGCAGCTATGTTGAAAAAGTTTTTGAAAATAAAGTGATTTCCCACCTGATTTTTTGGAAAAAGAGGAAATTAAAAACTTTTTAAAACTGAAATAAGATGTAGTCTACCAGTCTTAATGAAGCAAATGTCAACAATTTTTGAAAATTTTTTGATGTGTAGTAAACCTGAAATGAGAAAAGACTGTGAGGATGCCCCCCAGAAAATTTTGATGGTAGGCCATACCCAGTGAGATTTGGGCCTGAAAAATTTTCTTTGAAGAGTGTCTTGGTAATTTTTTTTGCTCTATGGACTGATTGGATCTAGTTTTTCTCACTAGAAGTTAGGCAAATCCAAGTTGAAATAGCTTGACAACATTCATGACATTGAAGACATGAAGTAAGGCCATCCCTTGGACAGTTTGTGCTTAAAATGTCCCACCTTTGAACTGCCCTTGATACAAACCATTTGAACCATAAAAATCCCAGTTTTCTTTGATGAAAATTAGAAAATTTGAACCCAAAACCTTTTGACCTGTTTCAGTCACCCTCAATCTGAGAAATCAAGAAAAATGAGAAGTGAGGTTAGAGGAGCAAGGTTCGATGATTGATCGAAAAAGAAGGAAGCACATTTGGTGATATTGTGGCATTCCGGCCCATTAAAAAAAAAAAAAAAAAAAGAGAAAGAGAAGTCATTTCATTGAAAGACTGAAAAGAGGATTAGAAACTGAGCACTTCAAATCTAAAAGTTCAAAAGTAAATGGAATTGTGCTTAAATGAAAAAGGTTGAGTTGTAAATCACCTTCTTACCTGGCTGATTTCTCAATTTGAATCCTTTTTACCCCTTTATTCTTTTGTAAATTTCACCCATAAGCAACATTACAACCCAATAAAAAGACCTTACTGATCTAAAATGGATTGAGCTGTCATGTGGAGATGAGGATTTGTTTGATCTACGATGCAAAGAATTAGAAAAATTCAGAAATTAAAGCAATGCCTATGCTCATGCTTGCAGTCCTATGCGAGGGCTGTAATTGCTCTTGAGTTGTGTGAAATGATAAACCCTTCTATTTTTATAATGAGCGAACAGCCCTGGTGAGACTTGGGTCTGAAATCCAATTTGATGGGGGTAGTATCAAAATAGAATTCTTAAGTGAATGGTGAGCTCTGCATAAATTTTTAGGAGAAAGGCCTTGGCATGATCTGATTGATAATGAAGGAATTATAGTAGAATTTCATGTTTTGAACTGATGATATTTATGCTGAAAATCTTTTAAAATTGAAAGTACATGGTGTGGAACTTATTTTATTTACTTAAACTCTATTTTAGCATACTGCATAAGTATTAAACTGATTTTATTGGAGAAGTTTGTGGGTACCTTCACTGAAAACCCTCAAGAGAGTTCAGTCCTCCACTAGGGATCACCTAGGGGTTAAAAGGCTTGATGCATATGCTAAATGCATCCGTGATCCCTACGAAAATGACATTTTAATTCTTTATTTTTCCTTTGCTAAGGGACTAGCATAGCTTAGGTTTGGGGGTGTGTTAAGTAGTGAAAAATGCCAGTTTTCACCCCTTAACCTAACCTTTGATGGACCTGTGAGCACAGTAATGAACACCTGTTGAATATGTTTTGTAGATAGTAATAAAAGATAGGAATAGTGCAGAAAACTACTCAAAAAGGTCGCACAAAGAAGTCCATCTCTCAGCACAGTGCAGACCCAACAATGGCACATAAGAGGGTTGCACACCATTGGCCACTTGGGGCGTGTGGCAATAGCAGGACAGAGTTAAGGAAGTGAAAGCAGACTGAAAACATTCCATTGAGAGGTTATCTGAAGGCTTCGATAGGAGCTGAGGGCTAAAAATAGAGGAATTCATGCAGATGGAAGGGTTTCGATAGGATCTGAAGATAGAGAAAGGAAGAATTCGTGAGGATTGAGATGTTCGATAGGATCCAAGAACCTATCGAGCATCTAAAAGAAAGAAAGAAATCATCATGTTGAAAGCCTGCCTGAGGTGTAAAGGGAACCTATCGAATGGTTGCCTGAACCTATCGAGATGGAGAAGCTGGAGCTCAGACCTATCAGAATGCAAGCAATCCTATCGAAATGTTGGCATGCAAAGCTCAACCTATTGAAAAGCTTTCCCAACCTGTCGATTACTCCAGACAAACGAGCAGAGAATGCTGAAGATTTGAGAGAAGGCTCATCCTATCGGAACCTATCAAAGAGATCTGAGAACCTAGCGAAAGGACCAAAATGCTCCATTTGAACCTATCAGAAGCTTCCTCAACCTGTCAAAATCGTGTGAAGAACTTCTCAGAAAATAGGCTGTTCACACACTGCAACTTAGTGACCTGCTACACACAACCCGAGGCACTTTTGTGACCGGCACGAAGACCCTGAAGATGCCCTAGGAAACCCTAACCAACCCCACGTGCTCTAATAGAATTCTAACGAACTCTGAAGCCCTTCTAGAAGGGAATATTGGCGAGAGAAACGAGAGGGAAAAGCTATATAATGAGATCCCCAATTGTAATTGGGGGGGATTGAAATCTGGAGATTAGGGCTTGCGAGAAAATTCTGTTTTCCCTCCTTTAGCTCAACGATGGTTGGCTAACTCCCTCAGAGCAGTAAGGGGTGAGGTCTGATCTGTAATTGGGTAAGGTTGAGAGCGTTATTTGTGGGTCAATTGCTACACAGACTACAGATCTGAGAGCATTTCATTGTAGAGTGAGTTTTATGCAATGTAAATATTTATTTTATTGTTTTATTTAGATCTATAGTTCCCTTGGTTTCATTTGGTGCTCAATCAGATTTGTGTAGAGGAGTTGGCTGATCAACTCACCCACTTAACTGGTAGAGCTCTTAGATACCATTTGATCTCCCTAGATCTAATATCCCTGAAATTGTTTGTGTCTGTGACCTAGTAATTGCAGCATCTGTAGTGGTTTTAATGCTCTGATTGAAACCTTTGAGTTGGAGGAAATCTATAGGATGGTCTGTGACCTTTGAAGTGGACAGACCATATCCTTAAGATTAGTTCAATCTCTGGTTTCACTTGGATTCTTCCAGCTTAAACCTTTGGGTCGGATGAAGTCTATAGGATGGTCTGTGACCATTGAAGTGGACAGATCATAGCCTTAAGATCAGTCAAATCCCTTGGTTTATAGTAGATTCTTCTACTCTGCAGCTGTGCTTGTAGCCAGCTGAGGGATTGGTGTGCTTTGAATCCCCTATAACACGATCAGCTCAACCCAATTGCAGTAAGTTCAAACTCCAAGCTGTTCTTCTCCATTTTCTGTTTCTAATCCCTTCCAATTGTGAGATCTGAACTCTGGATTCAATCCCAGTTATTTCTACATTTTATTTATTGTTTTGCTTAAGTGACAACCCTTTAAAACCTCTCCCCTTTCTTTTTTATTAACCTAGTATTAGGTAGGGTGCCAGATCTCTTTTCAGACCTGGAGATTTACCATATTTTGAACTCACCTCCCTGTGGACATTCCCTTACTCTCTTAAAACTTGCTACAACAAGCCCTGAATACTTGCAGGTCTGTGTGTGTGATCTGCCTTGAATTGAGTGAATTTAAACCCCTTTTTAAATGCAAGGCAGAAAACCAATAGTATCTACACCTGATTTTCGAATTAATAGCAAGCTTAGTACTGATTTATACACACTATTTTCCTGATGAGAACTGAATGGTGGTGATGAAAACACATGCTGATTTGAGTTTTAAATTGTTTACATTACTGCTGTAATTTCCTCTGATTTTTAAAGAATAGGTGTGGAATGATGCTTTATTTATTAAAATATGTTTTGTCATTAGCTGCACTCTACTTAATTGTTTTGACGGTGAAGTTATCTTCACTGAAAACCCTTAGGAGACTTCACTCCATTAGGGATCACTTAGGGGTGTAAAAAGGCTTGATACATAAGCTAAATGCATCCGTGCTCCCTACGAAAGTGGCATTTATTGTTTTGAATAATAGTTTTGATTTTTCCTTTGCTCGAGGACTAGCAAAGATTAGGTTTGGGGGTGTGTTGAGCACTGAAAAATACCACTTTTCAACTCTTAACCTAGCCTTTGATGGACCTTTGAGCTAGCTAATAATGAAGTTTTAAGTGTATTTTTGTAGGTGACAAGAAAATATAGCTTAGTGCTGCTGTCCATTATTCTGAAGCCAATAAGAATGAATTTTGAGCTAAGTTGTTGAGCTGATGAGTTTAAATTGACTGCACCATGATGGTTCACACCATTGGGGCTGTTATGCATGCTTCAGGGCCCTTGAAGTCCTGCTGTGAGAGAGAGAGATGGAGCTCAGAGTCTATAGAGTGCTGCTGCAGTGAATTTAAATGGAATAGCTGTTGAGCATGTTGTAGCTGTAGCCGACTATACAAAGAACACACTCAGCATTACAGCACATTGCACCTTCAGCAGGTTAAGTAAAACACTAGCAGCTCATGCATTTTATATGAGAAGCAATATAGTAATTTGTGTGGGACACGACAGCTGAACGCAGCTGCATTGAATAGCTCATGCAAGCAGCAACAAATATCAAGCAGACTTGATGCTATAATGCTGCACACGAGAAGCTCAAGCTGCACGTATCATCCCCTCGAGCTATTAATTGAAGCCCTCGAGTAGTTCACACTTGATACCTTAAACTTGTTGAGCTGTAGCAGCCACTAATTGAGCCCCTCGAGCAGTTCACTAGGGCTATTGTTGAAATTATTTTATACTGACATAATTAATTACAAAATGGATGGTTAAAATTCAGCAGAAAATAAAATAAAATAGAATGGATTTCAGCACAAAGTACAGCCTGCAAGATACAGGGTCTGTTGTACCAAGTTTTAAAGTAAGAGTTTGTCCCACAGGGAATTATGATCTAGAACCCAAAAAGGGTTATGTTAGTAGGCCTCCAGATCTTACTACAGATATGGCAATTCTAAAGAAAGGAAGTGTTGGTGTCACAACTAAAACTAAAACTAAAGTAAGAAATAAAATGTAGTCCTATACTATAGAAAGGATTAAAAGAATGGTGATGGTGATGTGGCAAAATAACAATAATAAAATGGTGAGAAGTATGCAACTAAGGTCACGTCAGTCAAGCAAATCAAATCTAGAGTTGTCTCTATAGTAATCCTTCAGATGGCTACAAGCACATCTTTGAGGTAGGGGAATCCAACTCAACCCCTGTGATTTAAACTGGTCTTTTAAGGCTATAATCTGTCCACTTAAATGGTCACAGATTATCCAAGGGAGAGGATAAAATCAAAAAGATTAAATCAGAAAACTAACCTAATCCAAGAGAATGGATTGATCTTATGGATATAACCTGTCCACTTAAATGGTCACAGACTATCCAAGGGATTTCCTCCAGTCAAATGGACCAAATCAGAACATAAACACCATTGCAGACACTATGTTTGTAAGGCTACAAGCACATGCATTCATAGGAGTAAACAACTCTTGAAAAACTAGTGGAAACCACAGTCATTCATAAGTTGTTTGGGGATCTAGAATCAGCTGGTCATTGCTATAAAGGGTCTACAATGACTCATCTCACAAAGTCTGTAATCTCTATACAAGATCAGATCTAAGAGCTTAGTGATGGAAATGTAAAACAGAGGGTGGCATGTCTCTGCAACAATCTCTCACAAGGCTACAAGCTCAAGTATAGAGAAGAAGAATCTATCTCAGATCTGTGGTTTGAACCCGCCTTAGGGCTATAGTCTATCCACTTAAATGGTCACAGGCTATCCCAGGGGTTATCCAAATCACAGATGGCGAAGATAAAACAAGTAAACTACTGCTGCCACCATTGTTGCAAGGCTATAAGCTCAAACAACAATGGGAGCATCAAATCTAAATTGATTTATGTCAAAAATACAGATAAATAAGGATTCAGTCAAACTATGAAAATGGCATTTCATTGCATAAAAGATACTTAAAATGGTACCCTCATGACAATAACTTGTGCAGAGCAAACCAGAATAGCTCCCAAAATTTATACAAAACCCCTTACAAAATTGAAGCAACTATACCTAGCTGTTTACAAAAAAGACTTAGCCAGCAAATGCTGAGCTTAAGGAGGGAAGCAAAATTAAGAAAAGATGACCTAATCCTAACCCTAATCTGACCAAAGCTCTTAGCCAAATTAGGTTTAGTAAAAGGTGATGTTTTTGCTAAAACATTACAGCTTATATACACAAGTCTCTTACTACCTTGGCTAATAGGAGTACAGAAGATAAAACCCTAATTTATGCTTGAAGACATGGCCCAATGGTGACCCTTGGATGCCTTGAGATGTGTGGAATCAATGAGAACCTCGACATGTGTGCCCTAGAAGTTGGGAATTCCCCAAAGTGACCTTGTGTATGGAGTGAGAAGCGGGGATCCCAAGCTTCGCACAGATGAGAGTTGTAAGTTGGCCTCTCGTGAAGCTGTCACGTGGTTGATATTCTAGTTGAATGAGCTTCGCGAGGTCTCTTTTGCATTGCGCAGCGTAGCTTGCATAGGTGGTTCTCTAGATGGCTGAAGTAGCGAGGCTCTCACTGGGCTACATTACATCTCTCCAAGCTATCGTGAGGATGAGTTTGAGCTATACAGGATTGATTGTTAGGATGGGCTGCACCTCTCGCGTGGTTGGCCCTGTCTTGGAGGTGCGCGAGGTCTTCACAAGAAAATCTCTTGGGCATCTCTCTCCTCTTGAGCTGCGCGAGTTGTGCGTAAGTTCCTTTACTACTGGGGGCTTGAGCTAAGCGAGAGCTGCGCGAGGAGGGTTCTTAGGCCAAATTGAACTGCACCAGAGCCTTGCGAGTTTGCTTTCAACTACGTGAACATTCCTCTATACATAGTTGTTGCTGTGCACAGACTGCTGTAATAGTCTCCTTGTTAGGCTATTTCAAGTGCTTGCTACTGACTTTATTGAAGACAGTGATAAGAATGGTGTAAATGACAAAATGAATGAATGGTAGACTGAGGATTACGAAGCAACAAGCCTAAAATATGTACAGTCTTGTAAGATACAGGGCCTGATGTAACAAGTTTTGATAAGTAAGAGTTTGTCCCACAGGGAAATTGATCTAAAGCTCCAAGGGACCTATCTATAGTAGGCTCTCCAGATTTGACTACAGATCTGGCAATCCTTAATGGAAGGGGATTAAAGGTCACTATAATCTAAATCCTACGGTAACTTAATGTATGGATTACATAAAGGGTTAAGAAGAATGGTGGAGTGAAAAAATAAATATAAAAGGGTGAGAAGTATGTTATTAGGTAAAGATCTAATGGGTCTTGTAACTCAGACTCTGATCTGTTGCTATAGAAATCCTGTCTAATGGCTACATTATCACCAAAGAGGAAAAAGAATCCAACTCACCCCTATGCCATGATCCAATCCCTTATGGCTATAACCAGTCTACTTAAATGGTCACAGACTATTCAATAGGGGAACCACAATCTAGAGATGGGTCAGAACAGGCTTACCATTATAGGCACTACTTCATCCAAGCTACAAGCTCAAGAATCCATAGGAACCTCATCCTCTAAAGTTCTGTGTGTGGGGCTAGGCCTACAAAGTGCACAAGCCTGGACACACAGGACCAGCAAGAGTTTGAGTACTAGCTTTCAAGCATGGCTGCTCACTGCTTTAGTAAGACTGCAATAATCCAGTCACAAGCCTACAATCTCTATAGCTAAATCAGATCTACAATCTGATGATGGATCTATACAAATATAGGGGACTCTGTCTATGCACAATCTCTCACAAGGCTATAAGCACAAGCGCAGAGAAGAAGAATCTATCTTAGGTCTGTGGATTGGTTTCACCCTAGGGTTATAACCTGTCCACTCGAATGGTCACAGACTATCCACAGAGGCTATCCTCCTCACAGAGGTCTAAGACAGAACAAGATCATTGTTGTCGCCACTATGTTCACAAGGCTACCAGCTCAAGCTCCCATGGGGACTCAGATTTAGTGGATCCTGTGGTGGGGGAAGGCCTGCAATGTGCCTACCCTGGACACACAGGTCACTTGGATCTAAATAAAACCTTAAAAACAATCCTCCATTGCTTACGATACAACTTAGCAATGGAGGATCTCAAGGCAGCAGCCTTCTACAAAACAACTCACAACAGAACATCTTCCCATAAATGCAATAAATCCTATTACAAAACTCCATTACAATCTATACCATATAATTATACAAAAGGCATAGCCAGCAAGTGCGGGACTATGGAGAGAAATAAAAAGGAAAAAGAAAACTCCTAAACCCTAACCTTAGCCTACTGTAACTCTACAGTTAGTTTTTTGGAAGAAGGACAGAAGTTAAGTCCCAAAAAGATCAAGCCTGCTTAAACCTAAGCTAGGCTTAGGATTATATAGTAGTCGGCTTCCCTTCAATTAGGGTTAGGAAAACCCTAATTTATCAATGTGATTGTGGCCCATTCCTATCCCTTGGATGTCTCGGTGTGTGTGCACAGAAATTTGAGCATTAGAGTGCGTGCCCTAATTGCTGGAAGTCCCCAGATTGCCCTTACAGAAGTGGGGAGAAGTTTAGAATCCGATCCTTGCTGGGTAGAAACGATTTCAGATGCTTCCGTGTGGCAGAATTGGCGTCGCGGGGTTGAATTGGCTTAAAGTTCATGCAGTCGCGGGATTGACACTTTGGTCGTCGCGAGATACTAATGGCTATCGCGAGATTGCTCTTTCAGCTTTGAATGGCGTGGGGATTGCTCGCGAAGTTCATCCCTTGGTGAATCTCATGACAGATCTTCGTGAAAAAGCTGTGTTCATGAGTTTCTGGGTCACGCGAGCATTTCCTAAAGGTCTGTACCTCACGACCATTGCACGATAGCTGCGCGCAGGGATACCTGGAGCTCTCACTTTTGAGTGAATCGCGCGAAGCTTAACGACTCCTTTATTTTGAGCTGTGCGAGACTGCGCGAATGCTTCACTCTCTTATGGCTAAGCTTCGTGAGAACCGCGCGAAGACTAATTTTGCATTTCTTTCTGTCACCAATCTGCTCAAGAGTAGCGCGAGGACTGTGCGACCAGTTG
This sequence comes from Chloranthus sessilifolius, assembly GCA_021018995.1. Taxonomy (NCBI): domain Eukaryota; kingdom Viridiplantae; phylum Streptophyta; class Magnoliopsida; order Chloranthales; family Chloranthaceae; genus Chloranthus; species Chloranthus sessilifolius. The sequence continues at coordinate 17,864,166 of CM037586.1, forward strand.
TTGTGCTTCCTCCAGAAGTCCGTGACAACTACACGAAAGCATTATTTTTGGTTCAATTGAACCCTGCGACATTTACGCGGGGCATCCTTCTTGGTTTATTTCTGCTTTGATGTGCCTATGCTTCAGCCAACTCTCTGTCTGGGTTCATCCTTCATTCTGCTGAGGTAGTTCTGGGGCAACAATGAGCTTCTTGGCATGGTTAGGGGTTTATTTGCAGCTACTGCTTATTACCTACAGAATAGGCTTAAAACACATTTATTAAATGATTAAGAGCCTAACAGAGATTAAGTTAAGGGGTGAAAAGTGGAACTTTTCAGGTCCTAACACACCCCCAAACCTAATCTTTGCTAGTCCCTTAGCAAAGCTGTAATTAAATGCCACTTTCGTAGGGATCACGGGTACATTTAGCATATGTACCAAGCCTTTTAAACCCCTAGGTGATCCCTAGTGGAGGAGTGAAGTCTCCTGAGGGTTTTCAGTGAAGACACCCACAAACTTCACCATTAAAATCAGTTAAGTATAGTGCAGATAATGACAACACAGATTCTAATGTTTAAAGTTTCATTCCACACCCAATTTTTTTTTTTAGCACTTAGAGGAAACTACAGCAATATTACAAACCATTTAAAACTTAAAAGTTAACATGTGTTTGCCTGACCACCATTCATTTACATTAGAATTTCAATGTATAAAAATAAGTACCCAGTTTGCCTTTGATTCAAAATTCAAGTTGGATACAATCCCAATGGGGTTAAAATTCAGACCCAATTTTCACTAGGGCTATCTCTCAACATTAATATCCTGAGGGTGTTCACATTCTCAACAGCTCAAGAGCAATTGCAGACCCCAAATGGTCTTGCAAGCATGAGCATAGGCCAAGCTTCTAATTTCTGATATCTTCAAGGATTTTCACTATAGATTTGGCAACTCTTCATCTCCACATGACAGCTCATTTGACTTTGGATTCACAAGGACTTTTTGAATGGGTTGTAATGTGGCTTATGGCTGAGGGGTGTACAGAATAAAGGGGTAAAAAGGGGGTCCAAATGATGAAATCAGCAAGGTAAGGAGTGTTTCATGACTTCACAACCTTCATTTGAGCAAAAACTTCATCTTCCTCTATATTTCAGACTCAAAGTGGCCAGCTTCTCCTCTTCTTTTCTATTTTTAGATGATGTCTTCTCTAGACTTCTCTTTCTTTTTCTCTTATTTATTTCTTTATTCATTCTTTTGATGAAATGCCACACAACTGCCATTGATACACAGCTGTTCACAAGTTGCTTTTCTTCACCTTCCACAGAATATTGGACCATTCTCAGTATCTTTACCTCCTTCTCCTTTACCTTCTGAATTCTCAGAGTGAGGGTAAGGTTGACTCAGGTCATGAGGTTAAGGTGCAAGTTTTCTGGTGTTTGTGAAAGAAAAAATATGATTTTAAGGCTCAACTAGTGTATGTAAAAGGGCAGATTTTAAAAGGTTGGATTTTTAAGCTCAAACTGTCTAAATGAGGTCTTTGGATCATTTCCTTAGTCTCATGAGTGCTGTCAATTAGTTTTGATTTGGAGTTGCACAACTTCTAGTAAAAAAGTCTTGATTCAATTAGTCCTTAGAGCAGGAATAATGCCAAAAACACTCTTCAAAAGAAAATGTTGGGCCCAAATCTCACTAGGTATGGTCTTCAAATTTAACTCATGGGGTGTATGTTCGTTTGTTTCTCTCCTCTTAGGCTCGCTGGGTACTTAACTCAAAAAATTTTCTAATATTAGCTTCATGGTGGTGTCAAGATCAACTTTTATCTGTTTCCAAATGTCTGGAAAAATATTTAAATTTTTACATGTTTCCTCATTGTATCAAGTTAAGTGGGAATTAACTTCATTCATCCTAGTTAAACCACCATTACTGCACTAAAATTAACTATTCTATTGGCGGACTGCTACACCCCCAAACCAGTCGGAGCAATGCCCTCACTAGTTTGAAGGTGAGAACAGGCAGTAGATTCTATTCAGACAGCCAAAAAGAAACACAGTAGAAGATAGAGAAACTGGAAAAAAATTAATGGTAAGAATAGTATAGAACCCAAAGAAATTATCATTAACAGAAAAACGAAAATGGTACAAAAAGAGGGTAAAAGAAAAAAAAAACTAAATAGGGGGGGGGGGGAAGGGATCAAGAGAGAGGCGGTGGGGGAGGGTGTGAGGATGATGGCGGGAGAGAGGTAGGGGGATCCAATTGTCTCTTCTTCTTCTCTCTCTTCTCTCTCTTCTCCTTCTTCTCCTTCTGCCTCTTTTTCTTTTCTTCCTTGGCTAGGATCCGCTGGACCTCTTCAAACTCATCCCAGAGAAATTGCAAGGGGTCCGACTCCTTTGGCGGTGGGGGTTGTCATCCGCCATTTGTGTGAGGAGGTATGGACTGCTAGGGTTAGAATAGGAGGGATGAGATGAAAAGGAACTGATGGCCATTTTTAAAAGAGTTGGATGGTGGAACATGAATCGGCGGAAGTGAAGTTGTGGCCCTTTTCAAACTTGGTAATAAATGAACGTTGTGTGGGGAAAGAAGAAACACCCAACTGGTTCTTGGAAAAGAGAATGAGCATTAACTGAATGTCTAAAGATAGGCATGGTATTTAAGGGGATCAGTGTGTCGCGCGGGGATCCTCGCGAAGAACAATCAGTGATGAGTAGTTTACATTTCTCGCACAGCTGAGCGGGGGATCTCCACGAGGTAGCCATACATGGCTCATTAATTTGAAAAAGGAGCCATTGAAATCCCTGAGGCAGGTATTTGCACAGATTTATTCAACCACCATCTACATCCATCCTGCACATGGATTACTATTTCAAAGAAGCATAGCCTCCCTAAACTTATCTCCCATGAATGGCAAAAAGAACAAAATGAAAACTAACAAATGGAAACAAGCACACAAAACAGAGCAATAGACAAAAACTGGAAATTCTATTAAAGTTGAAGAAAGTATTTATAAATGTAGTTACAAGAAACAAAACCTAATATACAATCTAGAAGCTAGGATCTAATCTGAACCCGAATCTATGTAGAAATCCCAGCCCATCTTTTTAGCATGTGCCCTAAGGGCATCTCTGTCCTGTTTTTTCTTTTCCTCCCTTTCCTTTTTCTTTTCGGCTGGTGTTTTCTTGGCAGTTGGAGCTCTAGGTGCCTTCACCCTTACTTTTGGTTGCTTGGGTCCTTTAGGTTTCGTGGGTGCTTGAGGGGCTTTTCCTTTGCACTTAGCAGGGGGGGTGGCAGGGGATTTTCCTTTTCCTTTGCTTTTGGCTTCCTCAGTGGGGACCACTGGGGATTTTCCTTTTCCTGTGCCTTTGGCTTCCTCAGAGGGGACCACTAGGGATTTCCCTTTTCCGATGGACTCAGGTTGGGCAGGGGAATGTGCCTCCTCAGACTGGGTAGCAGGCTCTTTGCCAATTTTTAAAGGGACAACTTTGGGAGCAGACCTCTTAGCAGTAACTTTCCTCTACTTAGGATAAGTTTGCTTCTGTTGAGGTGCAGCAGAGGCCTTGGTAGTGGGAGGTTGCTCAATAGGAGGTGATGGAGGAGGGGCAGCTGGAGCCTTGCCTTTCTCTTGATGGGTCTTTAGTTGGGCCTCCTCGGATTGGGCAGCAGCAGATGGAGTAGATTGGAGCTCTGAGATTGGCATTTGAACAGAGATTGGTGTGGGCTGCAGAGGAACATTTCTGGCAGCAGCCAATGCGGATTCCAATGAGGTGAGCTGTATTTGATGTTTGAGGATGTCAGTCTCATGGATCTCCTTTTGGATTCTGTGGATCTCCTGGGCATTGTTAAGCCTTTTTTCAAACATTCTGGCCCGGGCCTTCTCTTTAGCAGCATTTGCTTTCTCAAACTCCCAATTCAGCTCATGATAAGTAGTTGTAGCCTTTGTCTTCTGATAGTCCTCCAGGATATTTTGCCACCCCAAGGAGATGCCCAGAAGTTGCTTTCTGTGGGCCTCCTTCATTTCATCGATCTTCTTCAACAGGGGGGTCTCAATGGATTGGCGAAGCTTGGCCATGCCCCTCAGGACATCCTTCCGAAGGTAAGCATTATCCCTCATGTGGTGGAGGATGGTGAGGCAGGGAGGGCTGTAGAAATGATGTTTTGGGGCGATGGGTAAATAGGAAGTGGAAGGAGCAAACTATGATTAGTCCTGGGGGGGAGAAGGGGGGGGAACAGGGGGTAAGTCTAGTTGTGGGGGAAGGGGGAAAGGTTCTGGGTCAGTCTGTGTATGTTTGTCGGTGTAAGTTGGAGGTGGTAGGATAAGAGGTGGGATGGAGGGTATAGGGGGAAATGAGAATGGGGTAGGTTCAGTAGGAGTAGGTGGTGATGGGGGAGGAAAAATGGGAATGGTGAAAGGTATGAAAGGGAAAGGGGGGTAAAAGTTAATGGTGATGGTGGGGGGGTTGGTGAGTCAGGAGGGAAGTCTGTTTGTGTCTCTTTATCAGTGGAGAGGACCAGGGGGGTTGTCGTGGGTGGTGGAGGGATGGGTGGATTGGTTAAGTTGTGTAGGGTGGATTGGATGGAGGTGAGTTCAATCTGTATCTGATCCTATTTTTGGGTATTGGTTGATAAATGGGCTTGGAGGTCTTGGATAAGGGATAGGATAAGGGTCAGTGTGTCAAGGCTAGGAGGTTGGGTTTGTGAAGAAGAGGGTACTGGTTGGAAAGGTGAGGAAGGTGCATGATGGAAAGTGGAGGGAGGGGAAGAGGGGGGTTCTGGGGAGTGATGCTGGGAGGTAGTTGGGGAGTCTGGGAGAGGGGTGTAGTGGGTGGGTATTGTTTCAAGGAAGGTAGAAAGAAAGGCTTGGAAGTGTATGGAGGTGTTAAGGGTTAAGTCTATGTCTGTGAGGGGGAATGTAGGAGGTATGGCTGAGGTGGTGGTGTCTTGAAGGTGGGGTGTGTCAATGGGGATAGAAGGGATTGAGGGTGGTGTCTCGGAGATGGTTGGGATGGTCTCAGTGGTCTTTTGTTTTTTGTAGGAGACGAGTGGAGGGCTTGCAGGTTTATGTGTGGCTGATGGGGGAATTATGGCTGTGTACTGAGGTAAGGTAGGGGATGGGGAGTCCTCCCAGGTACCAAGCACAGGGGAAGGGAGAGTGGGCATGGAGAATGGAAACAGAGGGGGGTGAGAGATGGATGCAAGAGGGGTAGTGGATGCAGGAATAAAAGGTGGAGGGGGAATGGGTGCTGCTACAACAATGGTACTGATAGGCTCTGGGGGCACTTCCTTGGTAGCAGGGGTCGATCCTGATCTGGTTGCCTCTTCTGCTTGCTTGGGTAGATCCTGAGCCTCAGCTTTCTTCTTCTTCTGGGCCTCCATCAAGCTCCTGCTAATTCCCCATTACCTCTTGGCAAAGGTGGTAGGGGTAAGGGTGGTGGTCTGTTCAGTCCTTCCTATCTTATATCCCCCCTTGATCAGCAGCAAGGTAATGATTCTTGCATAGGGTAGTGTGTGAGGCTTCTTGTTTGACCCTATTTTCTCCACTACGTCTTTCATTGCCTCAAAAATTAGCCAAGCTGCATGGAAACCATGGACCATGTGGAAGGAGTAGACAGCATCCGCAATGGGGGTTCTCCTCTCCTGCTGATGCCCTAAGCAATAAATGTTCTTTCGCAGGACTTGGTCAATGAATAGGAGTTCAGGTTCTAATTCTCTCCTTCTGATTGAGTCCCCTGTGGCTTTTAATCCTCTAGTTAGGGCCCATGTAATTGTATCAATCGATGCACTCAGAGGGGGGCCACATCCACAGCTAGGGTCGAATGCTGTTGGGATGCCCAAAACTTCAGCAATCACCTTAGGGCCCACTAACATATCGAAGTCATCGATCAGCACCAGCAAGCACACTTGTCCATCATTGTCTTTCTTGACCCTGATGTGATGATAGAACAGCTGCACTAGCCTAGGGTAGGCTAGTGCTGGAATTCCTCTCATCAATGGCATTAGCCCCGCTTTGCTCATGAACTGTATTGCAAGGGCAGAGAGAGGTTCTTTCTCAAAAAATGGTACATCAAAGGCTATTTCAGGCTCCAATGGAATTGACACCATGAGCTCAGAAGGAGTAGAGAACTCAGTGGTTGGTACCGTCGCCTCCTCAACCACTTCCTTTCCTTTTTTGGGGGACTTTGAAGTTTTGGCCTTTTTAGGGGTGGTCTCTGCAGGGTCCTTGTCCTTCCCCTTTCTCTTTTGTGCAATTTTTAGAGCCATTTCTAACTCTGTCTTTTAGTATGAGAAACAGAGACTGAGATCTAGGGTTTGGTTTGATTTGATGCACAGGGCACCGCGAGTTCTCTGAGCAGAGGGCAATAGATGTGTGTGATGCTTGGAACAACTTTGTAGATTTGTGAAGTGTATGATGAGCTGTAGGGTTGATGCTGGAGGGGAGAGGCGAAAGAGCGCCAGAAGCTAGGGTTTCACAGAGGGAAGAAGGAAGAAAATAATGGAAAAGGGATCAAGCATGGGGTTAAAATACTTATCGCGAGGCTCGGCGCGCTTTGGGACATCTGGTCGCGGGGTTGGAAATGAACCTAGTGAAGGTGTTGATTCAATCTGGATTGCGCGACAATCTCCCAGGTTGTCCTTGGAGCGCGCGACAAAGTGAGATTAATTCATGTAAATTGCGCGAGCGGCTCCTAGGTCTCTATTTGGATTGCTCGAAAATCTCTGAGGTTCATTTTGAATCTCGTGATAGACTTAGAATCTCGCAACAGTAAATAAAGTATTTCTGTTGAAATGTGCGAGAGTCTCCCCGTTTACCTTCTGAATCTCGCAATAGTCTTAGAATCTCATGATAACTAATGAATAGCTCGATGTGGATCGTGCGAGAGGTTGTCAGGTACACATGAATCTCGTGATAGCTATTGATTGTTTCCATGCGAACTGCGTAAAGTGCTCTCAGACTCCCTTTTTAACCTTGCGACAGCCTGAGAATCTCGCGACAGCAAATGAAGTATGTTGTTTGTAGTGCGCGAGAGTCTCTCAGGCTTCAATTTGGACCCAGCGACAGCAAGGTATAAAGCAGAGAGCATGTGCTCTCTGTGTTGCCCTTTTTGCATGCTAGCCGTGGTTGGATCCTAGTCATGACCCTCACTATGGCTACCTCTAGACACTCAATCATACAATCAGGGACAACAAAAAAATTGACCTCCCATATTAGGCATTCAACAGAAACTATCAATTGAAGAGCAGTAAGAATGAAACCAAGCATCAACAGTTTAAAACAGATAGGTCCAAATTCAGATATGACCACTAACAAATCCAAGAGAATATAAACAAAAGAAAATAAGATAAATCAACCAAAAACTAAGTACATATGATACAGTAATGACACATCTATGGATCAGTTTGAAGAAGGATCCCCTTGAAAACGAATGGTGTCCATGGGTTCAACAGGTTTTTCAAAACAAGGCTTAAGCCTCTGACCATTCTCCTTCAAGGTTCTCCCAGACTTGGGATCCTTGATTTCCACAGCACCAGATGGGGAAACATGCATGACAATGTAGGGACCTTCCCATCTGAATTTCAATTTTCCAGGAAAGAATTTAAGTTTGGAGTTAAACAACCAAACCTTATCACCAGCTATGAAACTCTTTCTCAATAGCCCCTTATCAAAGAAAGCTTTGGACCTTTCCTTGTAGATCCTGGCATTAGCATACACATCCATCCTTAGTTCTTTCAATTCCGACAGCTGCAGCAAACTGTGATGACCAGCAGAAGTTAGATCTAGATTTAAATGTTTGATGGCCCAATAGGCCCTGTGTTCTAACTCTACTGGGAGATGACAGGCCTTGCCATAAATCAGTCTGAAAGGGGACATACCAATGGGAGTCTTATAAGCCCACAGTGCATCATTAAGCTTGTCAGCCCAATCCTTCCTATTAGTCCTCACAGTCTTCTCAAGGATATGCTTGATCTCCCTATTTGAAATTTCAACTTGCCCACTGGTTTGTGGGTGGTAGGGAGTAGCAATCCTATGGGTGATAGAATATTTCTTGAGTAAGCTCACGAAATTTTTGTTGCAGAAATGGCTCCCCCCATCACTTATAATGGCTCTAGGGGTGCCAAATCTGGAGAAGATATTCTGCTTGATGAACTTGAGGACAACCTGATTATCATTAGTTCTTGTGGCAATGGCTTCTACCCATTTGAAAATATAGTCCACTGCCACTAAGATGAAATGAAAACCATTTGAAGGAGGAAAGGGGCCCATAAAATCAATACCCCACATATCAAACAGTTCTACAACAAGGATGGGCTGTAAAGGCATTGAATTTCGTTTAGACAACCCTCCTAGTTTCTGACATCTTTCACAGGTCTTGCAGTGTGTATTGGCATCTCTGAAAAGAGAAGGCCAATAGAATCCACACTGCAACACTTTGTCAGCTATTTTTCTCCTACTAAAGTGACCCCCACAGGCATTTTCATGGCACATGGCTAGAATACTGGGGATATCACTTTCGGGAACACATTTTCGAATGATTTGGTCTGCACAATACTTGTACAAGCAAGGTTCCTCCCAGAAAAAGAATTTGACCTATGAGAAAAATAGGTTTTTGTCCATTTTTGTCCAATGGGTAGGAATCTTGCCTATAACTAGATAATTGACAATATGTGCATAACAAGGAACTAAAGATTCGATGGCAAACAGTTGCTCATCTGGGAAGACATCATTTGTAGCAAGTTCATCAACACCTTTTTCCAACATAATTCTGGACAAGTGGTTAGCCACCACATTTTCTACACCCTTCTTGTCCTTGATTTCGATGTCAAACTCCTGCAACAGGAGTATCCATCTAATCAATCTGAGATTTGCATCCTTCTTGGACAGTAGGTACTTTAATGCTGAGTGGTTAGTGAAGATGACAGTTTTAGACCCAAGTAGGTAAGGTCTGAACTTATCCATTGCAAAAACCACTGCCAGAAGCTCTTTCTTAGTGGTTGTGTAGTTCAGCTGAGCTTCAGCAAGTGATTTGTTGAGATATGCAATGACCACAGGCAGCTTATCTTTTCTCTGACCCAGGACAACACCTATTGCCAAGTTAGATGCATCACACATCAACTCAAAGGGCAAGGTATAGTCAGGTGTTTGGAGTACAGGGGCAAAGGTGAGGCAAATTTCTAAAGTTTCAAAAGCTTTAAGATATTCAGTAGAGAAGTCAAAGGGCACATCCTGACAGAGCAGGTGGCACAATGGTTTGGCAATTTTGCTGAAGTCTTTGATAAACCTCCTGTAGAATCCAGCATGCCCAAGGAAGGATCTGATTTGCTTGACTGTTCTTGGAGGGGCAAATTTGCAATGAGGTCAACTTTGGCCTTGTCTACCTCAATTCCATCTTTAGAGACCACAAGGCCCAACACAATTCCTTGTGTTACCATGAAATGTCTCTTTTCCCAGCTAAGACCAAATTGGTCTCTTCACATCTTTGTAAGACCTGATGGAGGTGTTGTAGAAATTGGTCAAAGTTATCCCCATAAACTGAAAAATCATCCATGAAAATTTCTAAGAATTTGTCAATCATATCAGAAAATATGGCATACATATATCTCTGAAAGGTGGCTGGGGCATTACACAGTCCAAAAGGCATCCTTCTGTAAGCAAAGGTGCCGAAAGGATAAGTAAATGTAGTTTTCTCTTGATCAAGGGGGTGCACAGGGTTCTGATTGTACCCTGAGTACCCATCAAGAAAACAGTAAAAAGCTTTCCCAGCCAACTTGTCCAAGATTTGATCAATAAAGGGGAGAGGGAAGTGGTCTTTTCTGGTCTTGGAGTTGAGTTTTCGATAATCGATCCAAAGGGTCTCCTCCGGCTGGTCTCAACTCGCCAGACTCGGTTGTGATCACTGTTATGCCAGATTTCCTGGGTACCACCTGGATTGGTGCCACCCATTCAGAATCAGAGATGGGGTAAATTACCCCAGCATCCAGGAATTTAATGATTTCTTTCAGGACCACTTCCTGCATGTGAGGGTTCAGTTTCCTTTGCATTTCCCTGGAGGGTGTTGAACCCTCCTCTAGATGAATCCTATGCATATAGATCGATGCATCAATCCCTCCTAGATCAGCAATGGTCCAGCCAATTGCTTTCTTGTGCTTCTTCAAAACTGTTAGCAATTCCTCCTCTTGCTCACTGGTAAGAGAAGAGGAGATAATTACAAGAAGTTTCTCGTCTTTCTCGAGGAAATCATATTTCAATGTCTCTAGAAGCTTCTTCAGCTCCAGATCAGGGGCTTGTTGGATGGACGGCAGGATTGGTGTATTGTTGGTTGGAGGAAGGGGCAGCATTGTAGGTTTCCAATTAGAATGTTGCACTAAGCCCACAGAGGACCTCACTAGGGACATGTCTTCTGGCATTAAAGCTAGGCTTCCTTCTTCCACCATGTTCCAAACTTCAGTTAAATCAGTGACAATGTTGCCCCACTCCAGCAGAGAGGGCAGTTCTTCTTCAACAATTTCTTCTAGTACATCCACTGCAAAGCATTCCTCATTGTCCAGCTGAGGGTACTTTGCATTGTTGTACACATTAAGTTCAACTTTCATATGTCCGAAAGTGACGTCCATGATCCCAGACCTGCATTGAATGCATGCATTGGCAGTGGCCAAGAATAGTCTACTCAGAATAACAGGTATCGGGGATGTACTCTTGTTGCAGCCCATGTCCAAAACTAGGAAGTCTGTAGAGTAGAAGAACTTGTCTACCCCCACTAGGACATTCTCAACCACTCACATGGGTTTCCTCTCAGACCTATCCGCCATCAATAGAACAATGGAGGTGGGCTTCAGCTCCCCCAAATCTAACTGCTGATACACACTGTATGGCAGCAGGTTAACACTGGCTCCAAGTCCAAAAGGGCCCTTCCAATCGTGTGGTCTCCAATAATACAGGGAATAGTAGGTATCCCTGGGTCTTGCAACTTCTCAGGTATTGTCATGGTTAATACAGAGTTAACTGTATCAGTCGCAAAGACCTTTTTGGACAAGTGGCTTCTGGCCTTCCTTTTCAGAGTACAAAGGTCTTTCAGAAACTTTGCATAGGCTGGGACCTATCAGATTACATCAAGCAAGGGTAAATTTATCTTGACCTGCTTAAAGGTCTCCATCATTTCCTCGATCTGTGCCTGCCCCTTATCAAAATGGGTAGGGCCACTCAAAGCTTGAGGGAATGGAAACTGAGGTACTGCTGGTTCCTCAGCTGCAAGCCTATGACTGAACTTTTGTTTTTTTCTTTTTTCTAGTTTTATCTCCTGCTAAGGCTCAACTACAACCTCTTTATTTTTCCCTTGTTGAAGGGCAGCAGGCAGTTCTTGACTCTGTGCTCCCACAAAGTCCTTATCACTTTCACTCGACATATCATTGGGAATGACCTCTCCTTGTTCCTTTTCCACCTGGTTGTCTACCAACCGCCAGACCTTAGGGCTGTGATGGCATTAGCCCCCTCAAAATTTGAGGGGCCTTCTCCGATGGAATACTGGCCTTTAGGGTTGGCTACTGGCTGGCTTGGCAACTTGCCCTCTTCTCTTTTAGCTAAGGCATTGGCTATTTGGCCAAGCTGCTCTTCTAGTTTCTTAATGCTTTGACTGTGAGAAGTCGCAGTCTGATTCAAGGGACCAAGGCTTCACAATTGGGCCAAAACTTGGTCCTCGAAAGAAGCACTACAGGGCTGAGGTGGGGGAACTATCAATTGATTTTGTTGCTGGGACTGTTGTTGCTGCTAGAAATTCGACCTTGGGGCATAACCCTGGTTAAAATGCTGTTGTGGCCTTTGAGGTAAGGCCAACATCTGTTGTGGCTGCATATAATTATCTTGCCTCCACCTCAAATTTGGGTGGTCTCTCCATTGATAGCCAGCATTTTGGTGCTGGTATCCATATGATTGTTTATTGTAGCCACCAGATTGTTGCTATCCAAAAGATTGGGCAGCAGCAGCTTGCTCTATTACCAACTCAAGGTATTGCCCCGCAGGTGGGCACTCCTCCACTGTGTGTTGTGGAGATTGGCATATCAGACATGCCTCCATCACTTGTGCAGCCATTCTGGGCTGCACCACAGTCAAAAGTTTATCAAATCTTTCAGTAAGACTGGCTATCTATATTCTCAGGTCATCAATTTCTCGAACTTCATACATCTTCCCTTTAGAAGTCTCAGCAAGCCCCAACTTAGAAGGCTCTTGAACAGTTCTAGATGAGGACATCTTCTGGAAAGCATTTTCAGTTATGACCTCGAACAAGTCCAATGCCTCATCAGCTGTTTTATGCATGTATGTTCCACCACAAGAGGCATCTACCATGTCTCTGCTCTTCTCATCTACCCCATTGTAGAAGCTCTGAACAAGCTGCCAGTCAGGGATCTTGTGGTGGAGACATTGTTTGAGCATCTCCTTAAATCTGTCCCAGGCTTGGTTAAAATCTTCAGTTGGGGATTGGGCAAAAGCAGGTATGCCTTTCCTCAACTGGCTGGTTTTGGTCTCTAGGAAAAATTTAGACAGAAATCTTGTCTGGAGGTTGATCGATTTTAAATAAACCCTTGCAAGTGTACAAGATCTGTTCTAGTAAGGCAAGAACAAGGGTGTCGAACCCACAGGGAAATCTGAAATTTTAATCAATTCTTCCTAGAGATTTAGAAAATATCCCCGAGGAAGTACCAAGGGGCAGATTTAATTTTTACCAAAAATTAACACTTTTTCTAATTGCAAGAAAGAAAATAAATTAATCTAAAAATTATGTAATGAAAAATCTAAGAACAAATTTTAAAAACAAGATCAAGGAATTTGCTACCCCAGATTTATACCCTTTTCTATTTTTAAACCCACAATTTTATTAACATCAAACACACCATCATTCTAAGAGAAACATGACTAGTAATTAAGCATGATCATTAACCCGGCATACCCTATCTAAAAACAATGACTCAGCCTAATCGCGGTATGAATCATGTGAAAAGCATAGCGTATCTCATGGTATTTTAGATCAAAACAATAAAAACATGATCACTACACTTTGAGAAAAACGATTTGATGATGAAATTATCAAACTATGGCATTAAACATAAAATATGGGTACTTATCTGGGGATCGCATCCTCCTTGATCTACAGCCTTTAGCCTCTCATCCTTGGTGCAAGATCTTCAATTTCATTCAAAACCATTCCCAAAGTAAAGAGCAAAGAAGGTGTAAAATAAAATATGTTCTCGGAAAATCTCAACACAATTTTATTACTCTAAGAAAACCCTCTACAAAAGTCTCTCTCGGCAAATTATTACACAAATTTTTCTCAGAATGAAAACTCTCCCTATTCAAAAAGCTCTCTTTTACAATGCCGCAGCCTCCTATTTATAATAGCCGATTCAACCTAACCCTAATTGCCTCAATCGATTGAGGCTTAAATCTCAATCGATTGAACTTTTAATTTAATCACCTTTAGGACACTTTTGCCTTTTTGTCTCAATCGATTGAATTTCATGTCTCAATCGATTGACACTAGTTGGAAGTAGATGCCCTAATTGGTGGAAATCTCCAAAGAACAAATGCCAAAGTTGAAATGCACAGACTTTCGCTAGGTTAGATTTCTCCTCGCTGGGTTGGATAGTGCTCTTCGCGTGGTTGAATTGGAGAAGGATACTTTCACTGTCGCGTGGTTGCTTTTATTCATCAGTCATCGCTAGGTTGACTGCACAGCCGTCTTCGCTAGGTTGAAAAGCTGTAGTCGCTAGGTTGAATTGTGTGGCGCGGGAACCGCGCGACGGCCATTTTCTTCCAAGCTACTGACTTGTTCATCGTAACCTCATGACGAGTTATTTGCCTCTTAGAATCCAAATGAAGAAGCTTTCACTTGACTCAAGGCTTATTTACACTTTGTTCCTCGGCAACTTCAATATCTTCCCTTCTTGATGGAGTTTGATTCCTTCACGATTTCAGCTTCTTTGGACCCTTTTGTCCATAGCTCTTTTGTAGCCTTTAATTTCTTTCTTTTATACACTTGGAAGATCCAAAGGTCAAACACTGTTATCATCAAAACCTCACAACAACCATCAAATACTTTCATCGAAGGCTAAGTGTAGGATTTAAGGTATGAAATATAGTCATATTTCAAAGACCGATCACACCCCAAACCTACACTTTGCTAGTCCTCGAGCAAAGAGAATAATAAATATAAAAATAAAACTAACATCCTAAAATTTAAATGCCACTTTCAGGGAACACGATTGCACTTAGCATGTGCAACAAGCCTTTAAACCCCTAGGTGATCCCTAGTGGAGGAGTTGTGTCTCGAGGGTTTACGGTGAAGTTACCCACAAACTTCCAAAAAAAAATTTCAAACCATCAAGAAAATTGAGTTTTCAAAACATGATTTTTATAACATATATACCATTCAAAAACAAAACATCATTAATTGGTTCAACATGTGAATCATCAATCTTAAATACCAATGTCATGTCAATCATGCTAGTATCCATTCAAATTAATCTAATGCTCAAATTGTTAGATAACTCATTCATTCATGCTTAAACGTGAAGTGTGTGCATACCAAAACCAAGATTCATCCATCTTAGAACTAGTCCAAGCGGAAAATCATCGGATCTCATGTCTCAACTCAATCCTCACTTTAGGTATACTCTAAATAAAATCACTTCGATGATGGGTAAGTTTTCGACATGTGAGAGATCAATACAAAACAAATCAAAAGGTCTCACATGATAAATGAAACACGATGTAATCAATGAACAAAAACAGATCTCATAAGAATAGATACTTGAATATCCTAAGCATGTCATATCAAGTGTCATAGGTATCACATATTTACTCTCCACAAGGCAGTTACCAATGCACGATCGGATCATGAAGGTCTTTTGTAGGGTTGTAATGGGGCTCAGGAAAGGGTAAGAAAGAAAGGGAATTTAGATTCAAAATTTCTGAGAAATCAGAAAAGGTACTAACTTTTTCTTTCTATTGCTCTTCTTTTTCTTTTCTAATTTCTCACCATTTTTCTCAATATTTTCTTTTCTCACTCTTTCTTCTTCTTTTGAATTTCTTTTCTTAATGGTACCTCACATTTTCATTCTTTGTCAAATTTCTTTTTTTTTTTTTTTTTTTTCTTTTCTCCCCTTTTTTTCTTTTATATTTTGCCATACTCTCTCAAGAACACCACAACTCGGTATCCCTCCACTTACTCTTTTCACTCATTTTCATCCCTCGCTCCCAACGCCTCGAAAATAAGAAGGGTAAAGTCGAATTTTCGTAAATGGTAAAGGGTTAAAGGTTAATGTGGCTTATCAAAGAATGTATAAAGGTAAATTTTCAATAGGCTCAAAGGGTACTAGAAGGATAAATTTATATGAGGTGGGACATTTTAAGCACAAACGAGCCAAAGATGGCCTTCAATCATATCCTTAAAAGATGGTAATCTTGCCTATTTGTCTTGAGTAGATATACAGTACATTCTAACACAATAATTGAATTTGATTTCATGCAAAGTCACCAGCCAAAAATAAAATGTATGAGATTATGCAAAATAATTCGTATTCAAAGAAAACTCCGAGTTTATGTATTCACTCATCAATGACGGGAAATTAGCTCTAAAGCTCACCAGGTTTAGTCTCCACTAAGAACCTACGATCCAACGTTTAAAATAATTCATCGATTTCTAAATCTTAGCTTGGTATAAGTGCACAAATTCTAAGCATGAATTTCAAAGTCATCCACAAATTATCACATTAAGCTTCATTATCCTAGATACAAGTAATCAAAATATGCCATCAATATTCTCATGCATCATCAACTAAAGTTTGAAAACTACTGCAAAGTAAATCATGTATGATGGTTAAAATTATTTATTTATTATTATTAGTATTATTATTATTATTTATTTTTTTTTTTTTTTAAATACATAACACAAGATAGATAACCATACCCCCAAACCTAAGAATGACAATGTCCTCATTGTTTGAAATAAGTAGGCACCCCCAAACCTGTTGAAAAGTACCTCACACAAAGATCAGGTGCAGAGAATATATGCATCAAATTAGAACATGACCAAAAATAGATTGAAGGTAATGTGGCTATATGTATTTGGAAAGTAAAAAAAACAACCTAAACTAAACTAAAAACTAAATTCTAGAACTAACAAAAACAAAAAGGAAAACAAAAATAAGTAAAACACACTGGGGTGCCTCCCAGGAAGCGCTGAGTTTACATGTCGACAGCTCGACCTTTCAAAGGATCAATCCTCGGGATCACGGAGGTGCATCGCCTCAATCTTAAATCTGGTGGACCGCTCAAACATTGGTTTGAGTCTTTGCCCATTAACTTTACAAATGCGATTGTCGACAAGGCTCAATTTCAATGGCACCATGCGCACTAATGGACACTCACGAAATGGGCCTTCCCATCGAGATTTTAATTTTCCCGGTGGAGCTTCACGGAATTGAATAACCAAACTTTTGGCCAACGTGAAATTCTTTTCGAGAAATGGACGATCATGCACTTTTTGTACCTTTCCTTGTACATCTTGAATTCTCACGCTCAGAGCGTAATTCCTCCAATTCATTCAATTGCAATCATGATGCGACGACCGCTTGCATGTTAGAATTAAATCTTTTTATCGCCCAGAATGCTTTATGCTCCAATTCGACAAGAAGATGGCACGCTTTCCCGTAAACAATTCGAAACGGAGACATTCCAATCGGAGTCTTGAATGCGGTCCGATAGGCCCACAGAGCCTCTGAGAGCCGGTTTGACCAATCTTTTCTATCCGGTCGGACCGTTTTTTCTAGAATTCGCAATTTCCGATTAGACACTTCCACCGACGCTAGTTCGTGGATGGTACGGCGTAGCAACTTTGTGAGTGACGCCGTACTTCTTCATTAAGGTGGCAAAATGGTTATTACAAAAATGCGAACCGCCATCGCTGATGATTGCTCTTGGAATCCCAAATCGGTTAAACACATTTTCTCTGAGGAATTTGACCACAACCTTATGATCATTCGATCGGGTTGCCACAGCTTCTATCCATTTCGAGACATAATCAACAGCCACTAGAATATATGAAAACCCAAAGGATGGGGGAAAAGGACCCATAAAGTCAATCCCCCAAACATCAAAAATTTCAACAATCAGAATTGGATTAAGGGGCATCATATTCCGTTTTGAAATATTGCCAAGTTGACATCGTCGGCATTCCTTGCAAAATTGAGCCACACGAAGATGGAGGGCCAGTAGAATCCGCTTTGAAGGATTTTCTGAGCGGTCTTCTGTCCTCCGAAATGGCCGCCACAGGCCCCAGCATGACACAAGTGTAGGACGCTCATTTGCTCCTCTTCGGGTACACATCTCCTGATGATCTTATCGGAGCAGAATTTGAACAGACATGGTTCATCCCAAAAATAGTATTTTATTTGGGAGAAAAAGAGATTCTTATCATTCTTACCCCACTCAGTGGGGATTCTGCCAGTAACCAGATAATTCACAATGTTCGCAAACCATGGAACCTTTGCACAAGCTACATCAATTGCTATCAAATGTTCATCCGGAAACGTGTCACGGATGGTCTCAGGTATTGCAGATTCTTCAGGTAGAATTCTCGACAAATGATCAGCCACCACGTTCTCAACCCCCTTCTTATCCTTAATCTCGAAATTGAACTCTTGGAGCAGAAGGATCCAACGGATTAATCTCGGTTTAGTATCCTTCTTTGCTAGAAGATATTTCAGCGGAATGAATGCGAAAAGACCACTATTTTCGATCCAAGCAAATAGGAACGAAACTTGTCCAGAGCATACACCACAGCTAATAATTCTTTCTCGGTGGTGGTGTAATTGAGTTGGGCATCAATTAATGACTTGCTAGCATAATAAATTACGTGAGGTAATTTATTCACCCCGCCTAGGAGCTCCAATTGCGTAATCGGATGCATCACACATGAGTTCGAATGGGAGAGAATAATCCTGGATGATTGGTGCATTGGATAAGAGCTTTAATTTCAAAAATGCTTGCATGGGTCCTCAAGTAAATTCAAAAGGAACATCTTTGCCAAGCAAGGTGCACAATGGTTTAGCCACCGCTGAAATCCTTAATGAACCTTCTATAAAATCTCGCATGACCCAAAAATGATCGAATTTGTCGAACATTTGTTGGGTGGTGGCAAGTTAGCAATTAGATCAACTTTTGCTCTATCCACCTCGATTCCTTTCTGTGAAACAACGTGCCCCAGAACAATCCCTTGTTTAACCATAAAATGGCTCTTCTCCCAGCTAAGAACAAGTTTGGAGTCAACACAACGTTGCAGCACTTGTGAAAGATGATTCAAACAAGAATCAAAGGTTCTCCCAAAAACTGAGAAGTCGTCCATGAATACTTCAATGAATTTTTCGATCATATCTGAAAATATGGCCAACATACATCGTTGAAATGTGGCCGGGGCATTACATAGGCCGAATGGCATCCTGCGGTATGCAAACGTACCATAAGGGCATGTGAACGTTGTCTTTTCTTGATCAGCTGGGTAGACAGGCACCTGATTGTATCCCGAATACCCGTCAAGAAAACAGTAAAACTCTTGCCCAGCTAACTTCTCAAGGATTTGATCAATGAACGGAAGGGGAAAATGATCCTTTCTGGTGGCGGTGTTTAATTTCCGATAGTCAATGCAGACACGCCATCCAGTAGTTTCTCGAGTGGGGACCAATTCTCCTTCACAGTGATTCCGGACTTTTTTGGAACTATTTGGACAGGACTAACCCATTCACTATCAGAAATCGGATAGATGATTCTAGCATCAAGGAGTTTAATGACTTCTTTTAGAACGACTTCTTGCATGTTTGGATTAAGTCGCCTCTGTGGTTCCCTTGAAGGTTTACTCTCATCTTCCAAATGTATTTTATGCATACATACCGATGGGTCAATCCCTTTGAGATCAGTGAAAGTCCAACCGATAGCTTCCTTGTGCTCTTTCAGCACCTTCAACAACTCTTTTTCTTGTTCTGCCGACAACGTGGATGAGATTATTACTGGAAGTGTTTCACGAGGTCCCAGAAAAGCATATTTAAGGGACTCTGGCAATTGTTTCAATTCCACAATTGGTGGCTGCTCAAGTGATGGAGGCAGCACTTCCTTCACCTCAACAGGTAATGATTCTATCTCAGGCACACTCGCATCTAAGTGATCATCCTGGCATGATGAGCTAGACTCTATCTCGTCGGACTGCTTCTCTTCCGATCCTTTCTCTTCATAGATGGCCAACAAAGCATTTTCAAATTCCTCTTTGGTAAGCATTGAAGGTAATGCCTCATCCACCACTTCATCTATCTGATCGATGTAAAAACATTCGACCTCATCCTCGTTTGGGAAATGGTTCATCGCATGGAAGATATTCAATCGAACCTTCATGTTTCCAAAAGAAACGCGTCCATGACTCTGCTCGACAATTAATGCAAGCATTGGCAGTAGCGAGAAACGGACGTCCAAGGATGATGGGGACTTGATTAAGTGACTTAACAGGTGTGTCCATGTCCAAAACAATAAAATCCACTGGAAAGACAAACTTATCTATTCCAACCAAGACATCCTCAATAACGCCTCGGTGCGTCTTCCGATCTATCTCGCCGATTGCTTGTGACCGTTGTGGGTCTCAATTCACCCGATCCGAAGTTTCTCGTACAATGAATATGGGATTAAATTAACTGGCTCCCAAATCCAATAACGCTTTCCCAGGTTGCCCACCAATGACACATGGAACAGAGGAACTCCGTGGTCTTTTAGTTTTGTGGGGTTTCCAATTGCAATATGGGCCTGACTTGATTAGTCAAGAACACTTTCCTCGAAACATGATTACGTGCCTTTCTCTTCCGAAAGTGCATAAATCTTTGAAAAACTTTGCATACTCGGGCACTTGCTCGATCGTTTCAAGGAATGGAAGGTGTATCTTTACTTGCTTAACTGTTGCGAAAATATCTTCCATTTTCGTTGGTCCCGTTCGCATTCTTGATGGAGGAGTTAGGCGTTGAGGAAATGGTGCCTTTGGGGCAAAAGGTGCGGGTTCCCCTTCAATCTTCGTCTTGTCCTTGTTGGGCGGTTGAGGGAGACTCATCCTCTATCACCTTTTCTTTTCTCTCTTCTTTTCTCTTCCTCTTTCTCTTTTCTTTTCTCTTTCTCCGCTCTTCACGACGCTTTCTCTTTCTCGCTTCGCTCTTTATGCCGCTTCACTTTCTTCCTCTGCTTCCACAGGCATTTCCACTTGATTATGAACTTCCGTCCACTTCTCAACGTAATGTGACTTTCAACCTGTTGACTATTTAATGGTCCTTCATCGGATGATGCTTGGCCACGAGGATTGTTGATGGGTTGGGGAAGCTTACCCTCCTCTCGTCGACTCGGTTGATTTGCCAATTGGTGACTTGGTCGATTATCATCTGTTGAAAAGATTGCATACTGCGCTTCACCTTTTCTTCCAGATCAGAACCCTTTGAAGTGCTTGTATGAGATTGATTAGGATTCTGATTGAAATTCTGATTTTTCCGGAAATAAAAATTTGGATGAGAATATGGAGCATTCTACGAAAGTTAGAATTCGGTGAAAATTAGAATTCTCGAAAATTCTGTTGTGGACGGAAATTTTCTGAAAATTTTGTGGAAACGCTTGTTGTCCACTCATAGGATTGGCTCGGTATTTGTGGGTGAAGTGAGCATGGTGATGTGATGCACCCCATCCTAAGTTGGGGTGATTTTTCCACTCTGGGTTGTAGGTATTTGAGTACGTGTTTCTACCTTGCCGCTGATAAGATTGAGTGACATTTATCTGCTCTGGAAGAGTAGATTCATCAGGAAGGAATGTCAAGGTAGTTGGGCACTCATTAGCCATATGACCTGGGTGTTCACAAATTGAGCATACAGTGGGGGTGACAGGAACTTTAGCTTGCTTGGTTGCAGCTAACAACATGTTCATCTGTTTGGACAGCATATCAACCTTGGTTGATAGATCAGAGTTATTATTGTTGACCTCATACAATCCGTCTTTGGTCAACACATGAGATTTAGGTGCTAAGTCCAAAGTGGTTCGCCCCAGTGTCTCACTTTGTATCGAGGTTTGATACAATTTCTCAAACAATGCCCACAACTCATCGGCCTCTTTCGTGGCACAAGATCCACCGCAAGATGCATCAACCATGCGTCTTTCTTCAGGAATCAGTCCATTGTAGAAACTTTGGACTTGTTGCCACCTTGGAACGTGATGGTTAGGGCAACTTCTGATCAACTCCTTAAAACGTTCCCAACATTCATGGAATGTCTCTGTAGGTTGTTGGGAAAAGAAAAGGATCTTTTGACGCATCTCTATGGCTTTAGTCATGGGAAAATACTTTTTGAGGAACTGACGATGTAGCTCGGCCCAACTCACGAATAGATTGCGGTTCTAAAGAATAGAACCAAGTTTTGCCTTGTCTCTTAAAGAGAACGGAAAGAGTCAGACTTCGCTTATCTCATCGGTAACATTGTGGACTCGAACATTTTGCATACCCAGTGAACTCGTTCGGATGAACGCATGGATTTTCGTTTGCCAAACCATGGAATATTGGTAGCATTTGAATCATCACGATTTGAATTCATAATGATTCCTGGAATGGGAGCATGCATGATACACTCGATCCTCGTAAAACCGGGATCATTATAGTATTCAAGTGTTCTAGGTCCCTCATAGTAATTATTGTTCCCATTATTTCCATTATTTACATTGTTGCCATTACGGTTGTTGTTTTCATTCATTTCTTGCTCTTGATCACCATGGTATCGAGGGATGATACCGATTCCTTTGGATTCTACGATTGTCTCGCAAAGATCGTTCGATCTCCGGATTAAACGGTAGCAAATGTGGGTGATGAGAACGAGTAAAGCTCATACACCACACCCACAATCAAAGGTTTGAAGAACCCAAAATAAGTCCTCAAGCAGACTCAATCGATTGAGACAGTGGTCTCAATAGATTGACAGAAGCACATAAAATTTCACACAAATGACTTGTCAGTCAATCGATTGAGAGGCTTCTCTCAATCGATTGAGGTTCAAAGATTAAAACACACAAGAGTTCTGTCAATTGATTGACATAGGAATGTCAATCGATTGAGAAAAGAGTAGAGAGCACACAGAAAGTAGCTCAGTATCAATCGATTGAGAAAGGAGCTTCAATCGATTGAATGCTGCTATGAACAGAGAGCAAAGTAAGAAGAAAAAGGAAAGAAAACCACTCAGGAAATTTTTATTTTTATTTTTATTTTTATTTTTTTATTTTTATTATTATTTTTTATTTTTATAATTTTTTTTTTTATTTTAAAATTCAGAAAAATAAAAATAAAATCTAAATTCGAAAATTAGAAATTAGAAATTAAAAACCTAGAAAATCTTTCCTAAAAGGAAACTTCTAAACTAAGAATATAAATTTCCTAAAAATATAAACTTCCTAAAAAAATGAATAACCAATTTTTAGAAAATCCTAAAATTTCTAAAAGTGGAAAATAATAAAAAAAAAGAAAAACTTCTAAACTAAGAACTTCTAAAAACCTAAACTTCCTAAAGAATAACACAAAATCTAATCTAAGAAAGAAAATTAGGGAAAGAATTTTTATTTTTTTTTATTTTCAAGTTTGTCAATCGATTGACAGAGTTGAGTTAATCGATTGAGGCACAATTATTGCCAAAAACACACAACCTCAATCGATTGAGAAACAAGTCTCAATCGATTGACTGTTATAAAACAAAAAAAAATCTCTAATCGGAATTTACTCAAAATTTCGCCGATTTCCCCGGCAACGGCGCCAAAAACTTGATCGATTTTAAATAAACCCTTGCAAGTGTACAAGATCTGTTCTAGTAAGGCAAAAACAAGGGTGTCGAACCCACAGGGAAATCTGAAATTTTAATCAATTCTTCCTAGAGATTTAGAAAATATCCCCGAGGAAGTACCAAGGGGCAGATTTAATTTTTACCAAAAATTAACACTTTTTCTAATTGCAAGAAAGAAAATAAATTAATCTAAAAATTATGTAATGAAAAATCTAAGAACAAATTTTAAAAACAAGATCAAGGAATTTGCTACCCCAGATTTATACCCTTTTCTATTTTTAAACCCACAATTTTATTAACATCAAACACACCATCATTCTAAGAGAAACATGACTAGTAATTAAGCATGATCATTAACCCGGCATACCCTATCTAAAAACAATGACTTCGCCTAATCATGGTATGAATCATGTGAAAAGCATAAGCGTATCTCATGGTATTTTAGATCAAAACAATAAAAACATGATCACTACACTTTGAGAAATACGATTTGATGATGAAATTATCAAACTATGGCATTAAACATAAAATATGGGTACTTATCTGGGGATCGCATCCTCCTTGATCTACAACCTTTAGCCTCTCATCCTTGGTGCAAGATCTTCAATTTCATTCAAAACCATTCCCAAAGTAAAGAGCAAAGAAGGTGTAAAATAAAATATGTTCTCGGAAAATCTCAACACAATTTTATTACTCTAAGAAAACCCTCTACAAAGTCTCTCTCAAATTATTACACAAATTTTTCTCAGAATGAAAACTCTCCCTATTCAAAAAGCTCTCTTTTACAATGCCGCAGCCTCCTATTTATAATAGCCGATTCAACCTAACCCTAATTGCCTCAATCGATTGAGGCTTAAATCTCAATCGATTGAACTTTTAATTTAATCACCTTTAGGACACTTTTGCCTTTTTGTCTCAATCGATTGAATTTCATGTCTCAATCGATTGACACTAGTTGGAAGTAGATGCCCTAATTGGTGGAAATCTCCAATATGCCCTCGTGAAACGAATCGCGAGTTGAAATGCACAGACTTTCGCTAGGTTAGATTTCTCCTCGCTGGGTTGGATAGTGCTCTTCGCGTGGTTGAATTGGAGAAGGATACTTTCACTGTCGCGTGGTTGCTTTTATTCATCAGTCATCGCTAGGTTGACTGCACAGCCGTCTTCGCTAGGTTGAAAAGCTGTAGTCGCTAGGTTGAATTGTGTGGCGCGGGAACCGCGCGACGGCCATTTCTTCCAACTGCGCGATGGCTTGTCTATCAGAACCTCGCGACGAGTTATTTGCCTCTTAGAATCCAGCGAAGAAGCTTTCACTTGGACTGCGCGAAGGCTTATTTACACTTTGTTCCTCGCGGCAACTTCAATATCTTCCCCTTCTTGATGGAGTTTGATTCCCTTCACGGATTTCAGCGCTTCTTTGGACCCTTTTTGTCCATAGCTCTTTTGTAGCCTTTAATTTCTTTCTTTTATACACTTGGAAGATCCAAAGGTCAGAAACACCTGTTATCATCAAAACCTCACAACAACCATCAAATACTTTCATCGAACGGCTAAGTGTAGGATTTAAGGTATGAAATATAGTCATATTTCAGCACCGATCAGAGGTCTTTCCAGGAAATGATGCTATTGTTTGGGAGAGTAGATAACCAGGTCATGGCCCTGTCCTTTAGGGAGAAAGGAAAAAGCCTTAACCTAGTGGCTTCTGGTCCCAAACCAGCAATAGAGAATGTTGTGCACAGGGCCAAGAACCGGTCAATGTGCTTGTAAGGGTCTTCCTTGCTAAGCCCATGGAAGAGGGAAACATTTGGATGATGGAAGTTTTGATTTCGTAGTTTCCCTGAACATCTGGGAATTGAATGCTGAATGGAGAATTGTAATCGTCCGGAGCATTCAATTCCTTCAATGTTCTAGGTTGCTCTTCACCCGTAACTGCTGTCCCAATTTCAATTGGGGGCTCGACTGTGGTGTGTCTGTGCCTTCTCGGTCTTCTACCCCTTTCTATCTCAGGGTCAGCAGGCTCTAATATAGGACTAAGGAATCTCCTACCAAACATGCACACACTCCAACAGCAGGGAAAACTATTCGCAGGCACATTGCACTTAACAAAATTTGCAACTATCTTAACCAACTGCTATAGAATCTTCAAAGGAGAAATCGACTGAGTTTTGAGGGCTAGAGAAGTGCAAACAGAGGTAGCCAGACTCCCAGTGCAATTCTACTCTCCTTCTCTGCTACGGTCCAGATCTGCAAGAAAAATTCCAAATGTAAATCAGCAGTATCAATTATTAACAAGTACAGCTACCAAAGAATAAAGAATAAAAAATCTAGAGTCTACTAATAGATTAATCTCCCCGGTAGCGGTGCCAAAAACTTGTTAGGCTATTTCAAGTTCTTGCTACTGACTTTATTGAAGACAGTGATAAGAATGGTATAAATGACAAAATGAATGAAAGGTAGACTGAGGATTACGAAGCAGCACGCCTAAAATATGCACAGTCCTGCAAGATACAGGGCCTGATGTAACAAGTTTTGATAAGTAAGAGTTTATCCCACAGGGAAATTGATCTAAAGCTCCAAGGGAGCTATCTATAGTAGGCTCTCTAGATCTGACTACAGATCTGGCAATCCTAAATGGAAGGGGATTAAAGGTCACTATAATCTAAATCCTAAGGTAACTTAATGTATGGATTACAGAAAGTGTTAAGAAGAATGGTGGAGTGAGAAAATAAATATAAAAGGATGAGAAGTATGTTATTAGGTATAGATCTGATGGGTCTTATAACTCAGACTCAGATTTGTTGCTATAGAAATCCTATCCAATGGCTACATTATCACCAAAGAGGAAAAAGAATCCAACTCATCCCTGTGCCATGATCCAATCCCTTATGGCTATAACCTGTCCACTTAAATGGTCACAGACTATCCAATAGGGGAACCACAATCCAGAGATGGGTCAGAATAGGCTTACCATTATAGGCACTACTTCATCCAGGCTACAAGCTCAAGAATCCATAGGAATCTCATCCTCTAAAGTTCTGTGTGTGGGGCTAGGCCTACAAAGTGCACAAGCCTGGACACACAGGACCAGCAAGAGTTTGAGTACTAGCTTTCAAGCATGGCTATTCACTGCTTTAGTAAGACTGCAATGATGTAGTCACAAGCCTACAATCTCTATAGCTAAATCAAATCTGCAATCTGATGATGGATCTATACAAATATAGGGGAGTCTGTCTATGCACAATCACTCACAAGGCTACAAGCACAAGCGCAGAGAAGAAGAATCTATCTTAGGTCTGTGGATTGGTTTCACCCTAAGGCTATAACCTGTCCACTCGAATTGTCACAGACTATCCACAGAGGCTATCCTCTTCACAGAGGTCTAAGACAGAACAAGATCATTGTGCCGCCACCATGTTAACAAGGCTACCAGCTCATGCTCCCATGGGGACTCAGATTTAGTGGGTCCTGTGGTGGGAGAAGGCCTGCAATATGCCTACCCTGGACACACAGGTCACTTGCATCTAAATAAAACCTTAAAAACAATCCTCCATTGCTTACGATACAACTTAGCAATGGAGGATCTCAAGGCAGCAGCCTTGTACAAAACAACTCACAACAAAACATCTTCCCATAAATGCAATAAATCCTATTACAAAACTCCATTACAATCTATACCATATAATCATACAAAAGGCATAGCCAGCAAGTGCTGGACTATGGAGAGAAAGAAAAAGGAAAAAGAAAACTCCTAAACCCTAACCTTAGTCTACTGTAACTGTACAGTTGGTTTTTTAGAAGAAGCACAGAAGTTAAGTCCTAAAAAGATCAAGCCTACTTAAACCTAAGCTAGGCTTAGGCTTATATAGCAGTCGGCTTCCCTCCAATTAGGGTTAGGAAAACCCTAATTTTTCAATGTGATTACGGCCCATTCTTGTCCCTTGGATGCCTCGGGGCGTGTGCACAAAAATTAGAGTATTGGAGTGTGTGCCTTAATTGCTGGAAGTCCCCAGATTGCCCTTGCAGAAGTGGGGAGAAGTTTAGAATCCGATCCTCGCTAGGTACAAACGATTTCAGATCCTTCCGCATGGTAGAATTTGCTTCGCGGGTTTGAATTGACTTGAAGTTCATGCAGTCACGGGATTGACACTTTGGTCGTCGCGAGATACTAATGACTGTCGCGGGATTGCTCTTTCAGCTTTGAATGGCGCAAGGATTGCTTGCGCTGTTCGTCCCTTGCTGAATCTCACGATAGATCTTCGCGAAGAAGCAGTGTTCATGAGTTTCTAGGTCATGTGACCATTTCCTAAAGGTCTCAGACCTCATGCCACGCGCTGACATTTGTCTTGAGGATACCTAGAGCTCTCACCGAAAGTGAATCGATAAGCTTAACGACTCCTTTATTTTGAGCTGCGCGAGACTGCTTGAGTGCTTCACTCTCTTATGGGTGAGCTTCACGAGAACCGTGCGAAGACTGATTTTGCATTTCTTTCTATCATCAATCCACGTGAGAGTAGCGCGAGGACTGTGCGACCAGTTGTTGTGCTTCCTCCAGAAGCCCGCCACAACTGTGCGAAGGCATTATTTCTGGTTCAATTGAACCCTGCGACATTTGCGTGATACATCCTTCTTGGTTTATTTCTGCTTTGATGTGCCTATGCTTCAGCCAACTCTCTGTCTGGGTTCATCCTTCATTCTGCTGAGGTAGTTCTGGGGCAACAATGAGCTTCTTGGCATGGTTAGGGGTTTATTTGCAGCTGCTGCTTATTACCTACAGAACAGGCTTAAAGCACATTTATTAAATGATTAAGGGCCTAACAGAGATTAAGTTAAGGGGTGAAAAGTGGTACTTTTCAAGTCTTAACACTCCTCTGCATGGGTCAACTATTCTTTCATCTATTTGACTTCGAGTGCACACTTGGGCTACCAAAATGATCACGAAGGTGTATACTAGCATGGTGTATCCTCTGTTCTTGCATCTGCTTCAAGGCTTAGCTTTAAAAGTCTCTTCTTTGGCCTCCAAATGAGTGGACTATTGTGCTAAGCTACATTTTTATTTCTAACTATAAAACACACTCAAAAGAGGATCATTAAATGGCTCCACGGAGTAGTAAAGGCTAGGTTAAGAGGTGAAAAATAGTATTTTTCAATACTTAACACACCCCCAAACCTAATCTTTGCTAGTCCTCGAGAAAAGCAAAATTTAAACAACTACTCTAAAAATGTAAATGCCACTTTCATAGGGAGCACAGATGCATTTAGCTTATGCGTCAAGCCTTTTAAACCCTTAGGTGATCCCTAGTAGAGGTGTGAAGTCTCCTGAGCGTTGTCAGTGAAGACACCCACAAACTTCTCAATAAAACAGTTAACACAAGTGCAAGCATGATTAAATCAATTTTCAACAAATAAAGAATCAACCCACTTCTGATCTTTCAAATTTGAGGAGTTTCAAGACATTGAATGCTAATAGCTAACGCCTAAATCATGCATGTATACTCCTCAAACCAATCAGCTGTCATTAAGAAATACAGTGTGTGCAAACCAGTACTAAGCTTACCAATGATTCAAAAATTAGGTTCAAACAATGCTCAATAAGTTTAATCTTAGACCCAATGGTCACCAGGGTTTCCTCTCACACATGAATTTAAAGGGTGTTTCATTTCACACAAGCTCAAGAGCAGTTACAGACCCCAAATGGGTCTGCAAGCATGAGCATAGGCATTTGCTCCTAAATTTTGGCATCATCTACTTCTTCTCACCATAGATCAGACAGCTCCTCATCTCCACATGACAGGTCACTTCACTTCGGATCAACAAGGGCTTTTACATGGGTTGCAATGTGGCTTATGGTTGAGGTTTCTAGGAAGGGAAAAATAGGATTCAAAAACAGATAAATCAGCAGGTGTAGGAGGTGATTCATGACTTCACCTTCTTGAATTCAACAATCTTTAAAAATAATTATATTTTAATAAACTTTCTAATCTAATCCTAATCGGATGAAAATAATCCTGACATACTCAACTTTTCGTAAAACCTAGTATACACATTAAGGGCACGTTTGTTTCGTCGTCATATGAACCTTGTAAAATAGAGAATGCATGTAATTTTTTGATGACTGGATTACATGCAAAATTTACTTTGCATGAAATATTTGAGTGTAAAATGGTTGTTATTTTGGCAGCAAAATTTCCTCGTAAAATTCACTTTTTGTGTTTTTTTTAACATTACAGCCACAAGAACAACTTATGTAATATATTTAAATTAATGTGAAAATTGACATTCTCCATTCATCGTTGCTAGTATCCGACTTCATCGGGCATGATCGGCAGTGGTGCAACCATAATTTTTGCTAGTATCCGAGTTCATTAGGCATGATCAGCAGTGGTGCAACCATAATTTTCCTGATGGGATATCTCATGAAGATCGATTGGGCCCAACTGCTCAGTCCTAAAAGTACCTTAAAGATTTTTGTTTAACAATGGAGGGTCCTTGACCGTCCCCGCCATCAGATAACGTCGCTCTACCACTAAGCGATTGGACCCGATTGCAAACCTGATAAGGACTTGACGCAAACCCGACCCATTTTTTTTGTTGGGTTGAGTTTAGATATAGCTTGACCCGGACACGTAACCAAAATGGGTCCATAATTTTTCAATGCGACCCCCCTGGGCCCAACCCGATTCTACTTGGTACACCCTTGAACAGGATCCGGCCCGACTCATTTGCATCCCTAGTGGAGATGGTTAATACAAGTTACTTTTTTGTAAAGTACTCGCAGAAGAATTTTCCTCATGAAGTTAGAGTGTACAGATTAGATGGTTGGAATCTCTCAGAAAGTTTAATCACCATTTGGTGCTTAAATAATGTTGAAACAATCTTATACCATTAAAGCTAGACTTTAATCGCACACCAATAAGCCTACCATTTTACCATGTGATGAACATTTGTGATCAATCTAAATTGTCCAATTGGAATGCGGGTCAGCCCAAAGAAACATGCCTATAAGTAGATGTGAACCATCCGATTGATGATCTTTAATATCAACCATTAAAACAAAAAATAATGGTTGATATTCAAGTCCACAAATCATATGGCTTAAATCTCCCTATCGGATGGCTTAAATCTCCTTACAATGGTTGATAGCATAGTCCACATATCCGATGGTTTAAATATCCCTAAAAAATCATTTTGACGGTTCAGATCACCTACATCTTAAGACCTTATGGTCTAAGATCATTTAAACACGATTTGGGTGTGTAAGTGATGGGCAGGAGAGTCGATCCCAAATGCCTTGCATATAAATCGATCACAACCAGCAAAAAATTAAAAAAAAAAATAGGAAGAAGAAGAAGAAACACTACAAAAAACAAGATTATTAGCGGCAGCCAAAAACTGCCGCTATTAACAAAAAACTGCCGCTAATAGTCTTTAATAGTTTTTTGTTAATAGCGTCAGTTTTTTGCTCCAAAAAACTGCCGCTAATAATCTATTTGTTTGTAGTGAAAGACGAAGAAAAAAATCAACGCCCCTACCTGATTTAAAGCTAGGGCACAATGCATCCACGCAGATTCAGGTAAGTTCTTCATGAATTCAACCCTTATTTCTTCTTCTTCTTCTTTGTATCTCTTTTTTTTCTCCCGTTTGCAACCCTAAAAGGGGCGAATCCAATTTCTTGTTAAAAGCCGGAAGACGCCTCTGTTAAAACCTTAAATCCAATTTCTTGTTGTGTTTTGTGTGATAGTGATCTCAGCTACCGTTGAAGGTAGAGTTGAAGCCCAAAATTTTCTGCATCATCCGATCATAGCCACCTTCAGCGGCTGTAAAATCCATATCTGCAATGAACTCCAAAAAGTCATTGAAGAGGGCTTAAAGGCTACACTGGAAGGGCGATAGAGCTGTAATTATAGCCGTTGTGTGGCTGCGTCGAAAATTGCAGGTAAATTAATATTATTATGAGGCCCTAGGCTCGTAAGCCTAAAAAATTACAGGCAATCTACACCGTCGATTACTGTTAAGTAGTGAAAAATACCATTTTTCACCCCTAAACATGAGCCTTGAAAGACCCTTGAGAAGACTAAATAAGTGCTTTAGTGTGCATTTTACAGCTAACCAATCAGACAGGTCCAAATCCAAAAAGCATCCCAAAAAGATCAAAAAGCTGACAGCTCAAGTCAAGTTTAAAGAAGGAGTGAAGAAACAGCCTCAGCAATGGCTAAAGAGGGTCTAAAAGAGCAGACAAAGACCTGAAGCAAGAGAGAGTTCAATTCGCAAAGAACTTCTACTATTCGCAAAGAAGAATGGGAGCCTAGAGTTCAATTCGCAAAGAAGAATGGGAGCCTAGAGTTCAATTCGCAAAGAACTTCTACTATTCGCAAAGAACCTTGAACTTTGCGAAAAGAAGAAAACACTCCTCGAAAAGAAGATTGAACTTTGCGACGAGCTTGAAGTCATTGAACTTTGTGAAAAGGCTCGAACTCGCGAGATGGCATTCGGGATTTGCGTCCAAGGGTATTTCAGAAACTTTGCATGCGCCTAATGCAATCAAAAGACCAGGAACATTCCGGAAGGTTCCAATCAAGATCCGAAGGCATATTCCAACCCATGTGAGCGCCCAAAGTTAAATTACGCGGAACTTCCAAGCTCAAGTAATTTCAAACCCATAATGTAATTGATGCTTCGCACCGATTCAATGAACCATCGAGCATTTCCATTGGTTAAAAACAGATCTGGATCCCCGTGCTCAACCCTCATTGGGCAATCCAGATCTAAAGCATTCCTGATTGGTCAATCCAGCCATGCGCAGGATGGAGGAAAAAGTATAAATAGAGAAGCCATTCGCCCAAATTGGGTATCCAGATTTTAGAGTTTTCATCTCTGTTTCCCTCATTCCGGTCAGATAGCTTATCTGAACCCCCTGTAATCCCTTCTTGTAGTTTACCTTTGAGAGCCATTGTGAGTGATTTGTACTTCCAAGTTCGGATTCAAGATCAGAAGTCCGAGGGCTCTCGAGAAGCTCGATCAGAAGTCTGAGGGCTCTCTAAGAAGCCGTGCTCTGTAATTGTAATTTTGGATTTTAAAAGGTTGCAGTAATTTGTGTCTTCTCCATTGGAGTCATGTCGAGGGTTCTGAATGTTCACCTTAGTGCATTAGACTTCTTTAGATTCACTCATCCGCATGCAACTTCCCTTAATTCATCACCCCTGTGCGAATTAGCGTTGGTAACCTAATTCTAGCGATTTACTGATGATGTTCATGTTCGAACTAAAGAATAGGCCACGTAGCGATGATCCGTGACCATTTAAGTGATGATCACGCACCATAAGTCTAAACCTATTCCTTAATTCGGATTTATTTCTCTTACATCTGTGCTGGTAGCCAGATGAAGATTGAATCTGCTCTGTTGAATTACAGATTCTCCATTAAAATTCAGAGGCTAAAGTACATGAAGCTATTATTTCTGCATTTGTCTTATTTTAAACATCTCCCCAACTCGGATCTGGATCATGTAGTTAGTTCTTTTCTTTATTTGCTTATAGTTAAATGTGACACAATCCAACACTCTCTTTTATCTATTCTCTTTTTTAGATATAGAGCCGGATCTGGTAGCACGGATCGGAGGTTTATCTCTCGGTTTAGACAAACTTCTCGTGGGACGATCTTGAAATACTTACTTTTAAAACTTGCTACAATTGGCCCCGATCTTGCGGGCCGTTGTTAGCCCCAATGTGCTGATATCCCTTTCATAAGTTAACATCCATTTAACCAAGCATTCTTTAATTCTTTCATTTTTGATTCATAATGCACACAATTATGGCACACTTGGAGCGACAACAAGTTTTTGGCGCCGTTGCCGGGGAAGTTTGTTCTAAAATAGATAGACCTAAGTTTTTCTATTTTGTAGATTTGATTTTTATTTTAATTTTTGCTTTAAACCTGCACTTTGCATTCCAAGTGCTTGATTAAATGTCTCTCAGCTTTTGTATAGAAAACTTTTTCTTACGCAAATTTTTATTTTTCCTAGAGTTTTTATTCTTTGCCTTCTAGTTATTTGAATAAATCCGCCACTCTTTTGTCTTTTGTCAAATTTGGGCAATAGCACGAGTTTTTCTTTTATTTTGTCAATACTTGAATAAGGTAATGCTAGCAGTTTTGGATGTTTGCGATCTCGAGCACCATTCCAACAAGGAGCATCATCGGACCAAAGTCGGAGCAGATCCGCTTGAGTTTGCATCCTTCTCCTTTGTATTCATTTTCTATTTTTAAATTCTTGAGAACCACAGAATTGTCGTGTTTAATGTTTGTTTTGATTATAATTTAGCATCTTTTAGGCATCTGATTTTTTTACAAAACCAAATACAAAATAAAAGAAGTGAAAACACAAATAGAAAATCTCGAGTTGTTTCTCATTATTTTGAAGAGTAAATAAGGGCTCTTGTTGAGCCCGGGCGATCAAAACAAAAATAATAATAATAATAATAAAAAATAGAAAATTATAAAAACAATATAGATATCTTAGGATGAATTTGTTTTCTCCATTTGCATCCACTTTTCCCATCCGGACTCGAGATCATTTTTTTTTAGGAACCATGCAGGATAATGAGTAGTGAATCATAGGCTGTTTTGAATATTCAATGGACCCACTAATTTTATTTTCCTTCGAGATTTCTTCATCATAAAGGGGTCTCAGCTGTGTGTGAACCCTGTTTTTAATATGTGCTCCCATGCTTCATTATTATTATTTTTTTTTCATACACAAAAATTGAGGAAATGATGGAGACATTCAAGCAAGTTAAAATTAATCTACCTCTGCTTGATGCAATCAAACAGGTCCCTGCTTATGCAAAATTTCTCAAAGAGGTGTGCACCCACAAAAGGCAATCTAGGATACATTTATCCAAGAAGGCCTTTGCTGTGGAGAAAATCAACCAAGTGCTATCAATTGCAACACCACCTAAGATGCAAGACCCTGGAATCCCCACAATCCCCTGCATCATTGGGGAGCACACCATTGAGAAAGCCTTGCTAGATCTGGGTGCTAGTGTCAACCTGCTTCCCTATTCTGTCTATGAGAAGCTAGGTTTGGGAGAATTGAAACCCACTCAAGTGGTGTTACACTGGAATGACAGATCCGAAAGGAAACCTATGGGGTTGATTGAAGATGTTTTGGTAGGAGTAGACAAGTTTTTCTACCTTCGACTTTTTGGTGTTGGACATGGAACCAACCAAAAGTACCCTTGCGCCATCCTATCATTACAGGAAGACCATTCACTGCTACTGACTAATGCATGCATTCAATGCAGTCAGCATCATGGAGGTGTCTTTTGGAAATATGAAAGTTAAATTGAATGTGTATAATGTCATACTCAACCTCAATTCTCTCGAGGAATGTTTCCATGTTGACATCATTGATGAGTGGTGGAGGAGTCTTTACAAACATTTCGCAAGGTAAAGACTCCACCACGAATTTAAAATGATTGGGGATCCACCGAGAAAGAAGGAAAAGGAGATCAAATTCAACGGAGTCTTTGTGCAAGGCACTCACCAACTTGATCATCAAGTTCTCTCTCTTGGAGACCTGCCCTCTCCCTCTTCCACAAGTTACCAAGGTACCTTTGTTGCCTCTTTTCTCAAATTTCAAAATTGGAACTCAAGCAGCTCCCAAAAATCTGAAATATGTGTTTTGGGAGATCATCAAACACTACTGTGATTATTTCTTCCTCCCTTACAAAGGAGCAAGAAGAGGAGGTTGGTAGTTCTAAAAAAGACAAGAAAGCAATTGGTGGACCATTGCTGATTTAGGAGGAATAAACCCAAATTTGTATGCATGCATAAGATCCACGGAAGAGGATGCCAAGCCTTCTAGAGAAATGCAAAGAAGGTTGAATCCTCACATGCAAGAAGTGGTAATGAAGGAAGTTGTCAAGTCGCTAGATCTGGGTCATTTACCCCATTTCAGATTCTCGCTTGGGTAGCACCCACAGTGTGGTGCCTAAGAAATTTGGCATCATCAGCAAATTGAATCTGTAAACTTATGTCCACCAGACAAACAACTGGATGGAGGGTCCGCATAGACTACGAAAATTAAATACCATGACAAGGAAAGACCATTTCCTCCCTTCATTGACCAAATCCTTGATAAGCTTGCAGCAAAGCTTACTACCGCTTCCTTGATGGGTACTCGGTTACAACAGAGATCCTGTGTACCCACAGGACCAAGAAAAGACCACCTTCACCGCCTTTGGCACTTTTGCCTATAGGAGGATGCCCTTTGGTCTTTGCAATGCCCTGCTTTTTCAAAGATGCATGTATGCCATCTTTTCCGACATGATTGATCAATTCATGGAGATCTTCATGGATGACTTTTCAATTTATGGAGACAGTTTTTCCCAATGCTTACACCACCTCAAGTTGGTGTTGCAAAGATGTGAAGAAACCAATTTGGTTCTAAGTCGAAAAGAGTCATTTTATGGTCACCCAAGGCATTGTCCTAGGACATGTGGTCTCCCATAAAGGCATAGAGGTGGACCAAGCAAAATTGATCTAATTGCACATTTGCCTCCTCCCGTAAGGCTGTTAAACAAATCGAAGTTTCTTAGGGCATGCGTGGATTTTATAGGAGGTTCATCAAAGATTTCAGAAATTTCCAAGCCACTCTGTCATTTCTTGTGTCAAGGTGTTCCTTTTGTGTTTACTAATGAATGCATGATGCCTTTGAGGTCCTTAAGAAATGTCTCGATTTCAGCTCCCATCTTGCGCCCCCGACTATTGGTGCCCTTTGAGCGATGTGTGATGCATCGAGACTATGCCCTAGGAGCTGTCCTAGGCGTAGAAAGGATAAGCTTCCCCATGTCATAGCTTATGCCGCAGATCCATGATAGATGCCCAGCTCAATTACACAACAACCGAGAAAGAGCTACGGCCATTGTGTTTGCATTGGAAAAATTCAGCCTTATGTTTTAGGTTCACAAATTGTGGTGTTTATCGACCACTCGCCCTAAAGTACCTTCTGCCTAAGAAGGATACCAAGCCAGTTAATCGGTGGATCCTCCTATTACGGTGAGTTTGATCTACGATTAAGGATAAGAAAGGAGTGGAGAATGTGGTGGTACGATCACTTATCCGAATTCTCAATATCGAGGATGATAGCTTACCCATTAATGAATCATTTCCGATGAGCAACTTTTTGCCATCAATACCCATTCCTTGGTTTGCAAACATAGTCAACTTCTTGGCTATTGACAGATTCCTCAACATTGGAATAGAATGGATAAAGATCTTTTCTTCTCACAAGTTAAACATTTCATTTGGGAAGATCCTTATCTATTCAAGAATTGTGCGACTAAGTGATCGAAAGTGTGTCCCGGACCATGAATTCTCGGCATATTGTCAATGTGTCATGAACAGCCTGTGGAGGCCATTTCGGGCAATAAAACAATGCAAAAATTTCGCAGGTGGTTTCTATTGGCCCACAATCTTTAAAGATGCCTTACAAAGATCAGAATCTTGCGAATCGCCAAAATCAAGCAAGATTTCCAAAAGAAACTCAATGCCCTCGCAGCCAATCACAGTAGTTGAGTTGTTTGATGTTTGGGGCATAGATTTTATGGGCCCCTTTCCCCTTCTAATGGAAACAATTTCATCTTGGTAGTGGATTATGTCTCCAAGTGGATTGAGGCCATAGCTACCAAATCCAATGATCACAAAGTGGTTTTAAGATTCCTCAAAGACCACATTTTTCCAGTTTGGATTCCCGAGCCATCATTAGTGATGGGGAAGCCACTTTTTGTAAAGTTTGACTCTCTATTAAAAGTACTCATCACTCACAGAGTAGCCACTCCCTATCATCCACAAACCGGTGGACAGTGGAGATTTCAAATAGAGAGATCAAACATATTTTGGAAAAAAGCTGAAGAAGGACATGAAAGGATGGTCCTTTAAGCTTAATGATGCTTTGTGGGCATACAGAACTGCTACAAGACTCCTATAGGGATGTCCCCTTTCAGACTGGTTTATGGCAAGGCATGCCATCTACCAGTAGAATTAGAATATAAGGCCTTATGGGCAATCAAAACTTTTAATATGGATCTAACTGCCGGTAACCACAGGTGAAGCTTCAACTCACCGAATCGGAAGAATCAAGATGGATGCCTACACTAGCTCCAGATTGTACAAAGAAAAGGTCAAATCATTCCATGATAGGAGCCTCATGAGAAGAGAGTTCATACCGGGGTCCAAGGTATGGTTATTCAACTCTAAACTTAAATTCTTTCTTGGCAAATTGAGATCCAGATGGGAAGGGCCATACACTGTCATCAAGGCCTCCCCTCGGAGCGTGGATATTTCAGATCCCAAGGATGGAAGAATACTCAAGGTAAATGGTCAGAGGCTCAAACCATGCATTGAAAACACCCAGGAGCCCTTGCTGCCCACCTATCATCATGAATCTCCAAAAATCTGATGGTAGAAAAGTGTATAATATGTTTGTACAACATTGTTTTTCTTATTTTTGCTGTTTCTGTCTATTTTTTTTTGCACGCATAGTGTAAATACACTTCAAAGTTCAAATCGCAAAGTAAAAAGTACTTTTTGAAAAGTTCAAAGTTCTATTCGAATTGATTCTCGAGTCAGAATGAACTACTCAAAAGAACCATGTTCTGCTCAATAGTTAAAATTTCCTTTTGAATAGAAAATGGGAGAGAAGTCCTTTGCTAAAAGATCTTTACGAGCACAAATTCTATTTTTTGTATCAACACTTTTCTTTTCTTTTTTAACTTTGTATTCAAATTCCCTTACCTTGCTTTTCTGCTTTCTTTTATTAGCATTAGTTTCCTTTCATTTGCATAGTAATCCTTCTATTTGTTAGATTTTATTTAGTTCTAGCATTGTTTTGTTGATTTTTCTTACAATTGTATATCATGTTTTCCATTTCCTTGCTCATATCTTGGTTTTACATTTTTATTTTACTTGCATATAGTTTAGATTTTTACATTCTTAGTTTTTCTTTCTTCTTTTACCCTCGCCCCTAGTCTCTCCTTGTCTAGAACATTGAGGACAATGTTCATCTTAGGTTTGGGGGTATGGCAAATGTGTCCTGCCCATGGGATAATTAGCATAAGGGCATCACAATCACCAAAGTAATCAGAAATGAATCAATTTACTTAAGAATCATGACAATGTGGAAATTTTAAAATTTTCTTTGCAAGAATTTAGACATTCTAAACCCTACAATATTCCACATTTCCATGATGTTAACAGGAAAATACACTTGTATTAGCACATAGCAAGTCCACGGGAAGAGAAAAAGGTAAAGATATACTTAAAAGCTCAAGGAAAACCATAACCAAAGTGAGAATTGAGCCTATATGTTTTACATCTCTGTTGAAGAGTGTCTGAGGCAACCCTTTTCTGATTCAAAGGACTGGCTCAGGCATTAGATCCACTAGAAAATAGGAAACTCCAAATCAAAACAAACAACAACATTCATAAAACTGAGGGAAAGATCAAGGCCTTCTTTGGACGACTTTTGAGCTTAATGAACCAACCAAGAAAGATCTCGCCTTGTTTGTACCCCAATTGAGCCATAAATCCTACAATGCTTCATCAAAACACCCATTTTTCTTGCAGCTGAAACAATGGAAGCAGTTCAGCCTTCCCTCACCTTGAGAATTCAGGAGTTAATGGAGAAAGAAGTAAAGATGGAACATTTCTGGGCAAATATCAAAATAAATGAAGAAGAAATACCTCAAAAATGGGCGATTATGGTGGTGAGAAAGTAAAAGAAAACAATGTGAAAAAGAAGCAAGCAAAAAGGCAAAAGGGGAACTTTATGTTGAAAATTCAAGATCAAAGGAAGAAGAAGCGAGTACTTTGAACACGAGAATCTCAAAAGAAGCTAAACTCAAGAAGGTGGAGTCATGAACCACCTCCTTCAATTCGACTTCTCAAAATCCAAACACTGCTCAACCTTCCTATCCCTGAAACCTCACTCCACGAGCCATACAACAAACCCAGCCTAAAAGTCCTTGTGATCCAAAGTTGAGTGAACTGTCATGTGGAGATAAGCAGGTTCCCAATCTATGGTGAGGAGATGTCAAGGATGTCAAGACCGAGAATCATGCCTATGCTCATGCTTACAAATCCATTTGGGAGATGTAACGTTCTTGAGCTTGAGTGAAAATGAACCCTTCAACAAAAATCTTGATGAGAGTACACCACAGTAAGTGTTTGGGTTGGAACTTGAGCACATTAAGTATGACTTATAACCTAATTTTATTCAAATGATGAACTACGACACATTTGCATGATTTCTATGGCTGCTCACAGATTGGAAAGAGTGAAACATTCATAAGGTTTATAAATGTTGAAATCCCTTGCAAACAATAAACCTAAATTTAAACATTGATTCAAGAGTAACTAATTTTGATCTTTGATTGCTCATGGATGCACTAATGCCAACTGTCCCATGGAGAAGTTTGTGGGTACCTTCACCGAAAACCCTCAGAGACTTCACTCCTCCTCTAGGGATCACCTAGGGGTTTAAAAGGCTTCTTGCATATGCTAAATGCACTGTGCTTCCTACAAAAGTGGCTCTTTATTTTGCTTTTACGTTTCTTTTGCTCGGGGACTAGCAAAGCTTAGGTTTGGGTGTGTTAAGTAGTGAAAATACCATTTTCACCCCTAAACATGAGCCTTGAAAGACCCTTGAGAAGACTAAATAAGTGCTTTAGTGTGCATTTACACTAACCAATCGACAGGTCCAAATCAAAAGCATCCCAAAAGATCAAAACTTTCATGTCAAGTTTAAAGAAGGAGTGAAGAAATAGCCTCAGCAATGGCTAATGAGGGTCTAAAAGAGCGACAAAGACCAAGCAAGAGAGAGTTCAATTCAAAGAACTTCTACTATTTGCAAAGAAGAATGGGAGCCTAGAGTTCAATTCAAAGAACTTCTACTATTCGCAAAGAAGAATGGCGACCTAGAGTTCAATTCAAGAAGAACTTCTACTATTCAAAAGAACCTTGAACTTTGCGAAAAGAAGAAAACACTCCTCGAAAAGAAGATTGAACTTTGCGTAAGAGCTTGAAGTCATTGAACTTTGCGAAAAGGCCCCGAACTTCTGCGAGATGGCATTACGGGGATTTGCATTTCGTCAAGGGTATTTCAGAAACTTTGCACGCCCCAATGCAATCAAAAGACCAGGAACATTCGGAAGGTTCCAATCAAGATCCAAGGCATATTCCAACCCATGTGAGCCCAAAGTTAAATTACTGGCGGGAACTTCCGGAAGCTCAAAGCGAATTTCAAACCCATAAGAATTGATGCTTCGCACCGATTGGCGAACCAGATCGAGCATTTCCATTGGCCAAACAGATCCGGATCCCGTGCTCAACCCTCATTGGGCAATCCAGATCTAAAGCATTCCTGATTGGTCAATCTAGCCATGCGCAGGATGGAGGAAAAAGTATAAATAGAGAAGCCATTCGCCCAAATTGGGTATCCAGATTTTAGAGTTTTCATCTCTGTTTCCCTCATTCGGTCGGATAGCTTATCCGAACCCCTGTAATCCCTTCTTGTAGTTTACCTTTGAGAGCCATTGTGAGTGATTTGTACTTCCAAGTTCGATTCAAGATCAGAAGTCCGAGGGCTCTCTGAGAAGCTTCGATTGTAAGTCCGAGGGCTCTAAGAAGCCGTGCTCAGAATTGTAATTTTGGATTTTAAAAGGTTCTGAATTTGTGTCTTCTCCATTGGTGTCATCTCGGGGGTTCTGACTGTTCACCTTAGTGCATTAGACTTCTTTAGATTCACTCATCCGCGAGCAACTTCCCTTAATTCATCACCCTGATGCGAATTAGCGCTTGGTAACCTAATTCTAGCAAGATTTACTGATGATGTTCATGTTCAACTAAAGAATAGGCCACAATGGTAGACAGATCTGTGACCATTTAAGTGGATGATCATGCGACCATAAGTCTAAACCTATTCCGAATTCGATTTATTTCTCTTACATCTGTCTTTGGTAGCCGGATGAAGATTGAATCGCTTTCTGTTGAACTCTGATTCTCCATTAAAATTCAGAGGCTAAAGTACATGAAGCTATTATTTCTGCATTTGTCTTATTTTAAACATCTCCCCAACTCGGATCTGGATCATGTAGTTAGTTCTTTTCTTTATTTGCTTATAGTTAAATGTGACACAATCCAACACTCTCTTTTATCTATTCTTTTTTTTTAGATAATTATAGAGCCAGATCTGGTAGCACAGATCTGGAGGTTTATCTCTCAGTTTAGACAAACTTCTCTGTGGACGATCTTGAAA
Organism: Chloranthus sessilifolius; assembly: GCA_021018995.1. Taxonomy (NCBI): domain Eukaryota; kingdom Viridiplantae; phylum Streptophyta; class Magnoliopsida; order Chloranthales; family Chloranthaceae; genus Chloranthus; species Chloranthus sessilifolius. The sequence continues at coordinate 17,905,315 of CM037586.1, forward strand.
TACTTACTTTTAAAACTTGCTACAATTGGCCCTGATCTTGCAGGCCAGTGTTAGCCCCAATGTGCTGATATCCCTTTCATAAGTTAACATCCATATAACCTAGCATTCTTTAATTCTTTAATTTTTGATTCATAATGCACACATTTATGGCACACTTGGAGCGACAACAATTACCAGAGTGGAATATGGTGAAACGAACAAGAAGGCTGCATAAAAATTCCGACCGATACCCCTATTTTCACTAGATTACGCGTGATTTCTCCCTATTACTATGAAACGAACGTAACATAAGTGATGCATATCTTCTGCAACTACCTTAAGGTATTGGAGGTTTACTTTACTCGATAATTGATGAACTTCTTATCAATGGATTTTTCTTTAGATTCTATTAGATCACTAATTATTTTGAGCTTCTTTCTCACTACGAGGCTATTGAAGTTATATTAAAAGGTTCGCCAATACCGATACGTATCAATGATATGTATCGGTTTCTGGCCAACCGATACGTATCGGCCCGGATACTGTATCTGTATCTGCCTCACTATCGGTCTCTGTATCGGCCGATACGGGCACATATCCGCCAATACCTGATACGTATCGGCCGATACGGAATGGGTATTGGCCAATATACCAATCTCTTTTTATTTATTTATTTTTAATCTGGAGGGATATGCACGTATTGGTATTGGCCGATACGTATCGGTCGATACGTATCAGTCCTCCACTGACCGATACCCAATACCTGATACCAATCCCGGCATTGATACCTAGGTTATATAGCATGTCACTTTATTTCCAACTTCCAGATTCTCATTTCTCCGCATCAAATCCAAACCATTAGATTGAGAAAAGAGTTGTCCCTAGAATTAAATTTGGATTGATTTGCAAAATAGAAGGTTAATACAAAAGATCTCTGAAAATACTAAATGCATGTTGCGCTATGATAGCCTTATGATAGCCATGCTTTGCAAATCCAAGACTGGGAAGGTTAAACTTTATATTTCCATAACATAGGATGCTCTGAAACTTTAGAGAATATATTAGAGGTGGGGATAGGATTTGATTCTTCTGTGGGGGAATTCTACATTAGTCGCTATTTTAATTCTATCATATACCAAGAAGACACAAAAATAGAATTATGTCCACTATATGATATGACGTCCACTATCAGGACTTGCTACCCCACGAAACCTCTTGGCCTAATTAACTCTAAAATCGTAAGGCTACGGATCAAAAAATGAGGTAAAGAGGATTGGACTAGCCCTTAAATATCAAAAGTCCACTATGCTTCATCGAGCCAGTTAGGGATTAAGAAGTTAAATTCCATAAGATTGGCCTCGTTCGTGCATCTATCTTATTATATAAATTTAAAATGTTGATATATAAAATATATTATGTTATTTAAAATCAAAGGCTAGTGTTACTATCCTATCACTTTTTGTTAAACAAAAGAAAATTTTGTTGACTATTTTAAATCCAAGGAACAAGATTGTTTTTCATCTCAATCTTCCACACAATAGATCTTTAGCTTATAGGCCTGCTATCAGATGGTCAGATATTGATTCCATGTGACATAATATCAATCGGTATTGGTGAACCTTTTAATATAACAGCCCGGATTTCCTTATCCAAAATCTGCGCCGTAAAATCGTAGAACACAATTTGATTACAGAGTTCCCTTCGGTATCGGAACGATTTGATGCCTTTATGACAGCTCAACCATCCCCTGAATAAGTAATTGAACGATCAGACTATTAAGCATCTGGTAAGGCTATATAAGTGCGGAGCAAACTGGCAAACACATAGCATATGACAAGAGATTTTTCCATCATTTCTAAGTAACCAACACTATACATTCCACCGGTGAAGGCTGGCCTTCACCTAAACAATGGACAAAAAGAACTATACAAAAACCGTATTCAAGTTTAAACGATTTACTACACCAATTGTCAAAAGTACTAAAGTTTCAAAAGTCCAAAGCACCAAGCTAAGGGAAGAAATCCTTGGGTGGCTCTTCTTCTTCAGGGTTATAATCAGGGTCCTCTTCTTATTCAGGATCCCTTTCTAAATCAACACCTGCAGCTGTGATGTATAGTTAAGGAATGAGCTACAGTCCATGCTCAGTAGGAAGAAAATAATGTTAAATTATATATAATCATTCTACTTCATGGTCTTGGTGCATAAGTAAAAACAGTTCAAGTCTATCATATTGATTACATAGGCATAAATCAAGAATTTAAAACATAATCGTAAAATATATCATATCATGATGCAGAAGTCTTGTAGAAACAATACATATCAGAATAAAAATCAGAACAGATTTCAGAGCACATAGATGTCAACAACATACGAATGACGGAAACATGAGAACTTAGAACCAAATATATCATATTGCATAACAGAGAATATATCGAGGCATATCATATCGCATAATAGACAAACAAGACATATCATATCGCATAACAGAGAAACGAGATATATCATATCACATAACATGGCAAGGAATCCTGTAGCGGGAACTGAGTAGTCCGTAGTGGACACAGGGTAATAACCTCGAGGACTCTACCCCTCTCATGGAAACTCCACTCCTCGATGCACATGATTAGAATCATATAACATATCACATATTCCCATAAAGAAATTTGAGACTTATATCACATGTACGCAGATCAAAATTCAAGGAATTGGAGCTGATCTGATCGAATGCAAAGATATATCACAGTACGAAGTGCAGAAATCATGCAATTCATGTGCAGAAATCAAATTTGCAATATTCAAAACATTTCAAGGTTTCATATATATATTTATGGAAAAACACAACACATTAAATAATTGCATCAATGGCACGAATTTGAGCAACCATATAACCAGGCAAAGGTATTCTTCCTTAATCGAAGCTAAAATCCCTTCAAAGGTTCCTCGTAATTAGCCTAGACCACACATTGTACATGTACTAAGGGTTAGTGAATAGTACGGGGCATAAAACATGATCTTGCTTAGCATAAATGGACAAAAAATCAAGCTCACAAAAACAAAGCACCTCGCTGCGGTGAGCTACAGGGTCGCCGCGGTGAGGTGTACAGGTAGTCAAGTGGCACCTGGGCTCGCTGCGGTGATCTTGTACAAAGCCGAAATGGCTTGAGGTACTCGCCACGGCGAGGGCTTCAACACACTTCTCGCCACGATGAGGTTTAGGGTCACCGCGACAAGCCTGACAAGCTCGCATGCTTTTGATCCTTTCTTACAAGCCTGAAAACTCAACTTTTCTTGTATAGTTTATCTTAATTTCACATTCTAATCGTAATTTATGACTTCGATCCTAGTTCAATTGAGCATGCACATTCTGAAACATCAGAATCGAAGGAATTCGGCTACCATGCCTCTCATGCGTCCGATCTTCGAAAATCCCTTTGTATGTTATTCCAAATTCGACAATATCGATCATAGTCTCAAGAAATTGAGGTTTATGAGATGAAGTTAGGGTATTTACCTTCGTGGATTCTTCACACGCGAAGTCTCCGATCTTTGGTGTCGAAATTTTGTTGTTTATGTGCCCTACTGTTCGATTATTAGATCGTAGGATTTCGAAGTTCAAAGGATTGTTGCGATGATCAGAATCGTAGTGATTCTTCGAGGTCGATAACAAATCGAAGTAGTGATCCAATGATTGATTTGAGAGATTGAAGGAGATGGTTCTTTTCCTTTCTCACTCAGCTGGTCCTCTCCTTCTCAATTAGGGTCTCAATGCAAAACGCATGCAACCATGTGTGGGAGCTCTCTTTTAATTTGGGGGAGAGTTCTAGTGTATATTTTGTACACCTAATAATAGGTGCATGGGTCTAAAATAAAACCAGTGTGTAGCCCGTACACCTACCACTATGTAAGGGTCTAAAACAAGCCAACATTGAAAGCCAAATGCTCAATATTTAAGCTCTTTACTAATAGTGCCCTCAAGGTGTAAGTGTACTAGTTACACAATTTAATAATTAGGCCCTATTCCATAGATACCCAATTCTTATTAACGACTTGGCTTATCTTGATTATCAGGCATAAATTATTTCCGGTCTCGAGTATTAGTACATCCTCGGAGAACACGGGTTCAAATTTCTAGGGTGTTACATCCTCCCCCCCTTAATGGAATTTTCGTCCTCTAAAATTGATGGCGATTATTGGGGATGGACGACGTGTCATCAAACCCTATCCTACTGATGATCTACTTCATGCAATAAAAATTCCTTTACAAACATTCATGATAAGCATGGATGTGTTCAGAGGTTGGTCCTAATGACGCATAATACGTCTCCGATAATCGAAGTACAAGCACAGGTGCAGTCATCATGAGCAATCATCTACTAAAATTTTTCATCATTCGAAAAATCAGACTTTCCGTATAGATAACATATTGCAATAATCATTACCACTAACGACTTTCATTCATCCACACTTAGACACATGTTAATCTAAAATATGCTTGTACATAATAGCACGCTAACACATTTTTGCCGATTAAAGAGAAATCACAGATTTCTATATTTTGTACAAACATGAATTTTCTAATGTTCAAAGCACTTCAGTGCGATCACCAAAAGAACTTACTGTTTGCTAATAATCGGTCTATCATCAATCCTTGTGCTCACCTAGCATGTCTGTTGGCTTCTCCTGACGACGTCCAGCTCCTGCAGTAGAAGGACCAACTCCAGAATAGGACATGATCGATCATTAATATACCAATACATAGAAAAATCGTTAACCTTAGTCAAACAGTCACAAGTATTGATCTCGGATTTTTGCCTCTCGTTCCCACGTCATTTCTGTAGTAGAATGCTTACGCCAATGAATTAGGACAAGTGGGATATGCTTTGTCCTCAAAATCTACTCCTTACGATCTAATACCTTTATTGGTTTTTCGATTAGCTTTAAGTTCTCTTGAACTTCTATCGACTGATAGTCTAATATGTGTGCGGGGTCTCTCACGTATTTCCTCAGCATCGACACATGGAAGACGCCATGCACACTAGACAATTGCGGAGGTAAGGAAATTTGGTACGCTTCCTTGCGAACCCGACCCAAAATTTCAAATGGTCCTATATAACGTGGACTTAGCTCCTCACGTTTCCCGAATCGCATCACCCCGTTAGTCAGCGAGATCTTGATGAACACATGCTCTCAATTCTAACAAGAAGTGTGAGTGTTAGAATGATGCACAGTCAGTCGGAACCACATAACACTAACTGGTTCAAGTTTACCTGCAACTCGATGTTGGTTCTTTTGAGATCGGCATAGATTTTCTATTGGCTCTGAGCAACTTTCAACCTTTCCCTGGTGATTCGGACGATCTCATTCGTGCTTTCAACTAATTCTAAGACCAACAGTACCCGTTCTCCAACTTCCTCCCAATTAATCGGAGATTTACATTGGCGGCCATACAGTGCTTCAAAAGGAGTCATTCCGATGCTTGCTTGGTAGTTGTTGTTGTATGAGAATTCGATCAAGGGTAAGTATTTATCTCATGATTCTTGAAAATCTAGCATGCACACCCTGAGCATATCTTTGATCACTTGGTTCACCCTTTCGGTTTGCCCGTCGGTCTAGGGGTGAAATGCTAAATTCAACTCTAACTTTGAACCCATTCCCTCTTGGAACCTTTGTAAGAACTATGATGTATACAACGGGTCTCTATCTGATACAATGCTAGAAAGTAAACCGTATAATCTGACAATATTTTTCAGGTATAATTCTGCAAGTTTGTTGGTTGTATAACGCGTGTTGTAGGGTAGAAAGTGAGCAAACTTGGTTAATCGATCCACGATTACCCAAATGGTGTTCTGTCCTTTCTATGTCCTCGGCAGTCCAAGTATAAAGTTCATGGAAATATTCTCCCATTTCCATTCAAGGATTGGTAAAGGCTGCAAAAGACCTGAAGGGTGTCTATGGTCGACCTTCACTTGCTGACAAACTAAGCATTTTACTACGTATTCTGTAACATCTCTCTTTAACCCTTTCCACCAGAAATTCTTCTTGAGATCATGATACATTTTTGTACTGTCTAGATGAATAGCGTACATCAACTTATGGGCTTCATCTTATATCGCATGTCTCATATTGTAGTCAGTCGATACGCATACCTCTGAACAACAAGGACTCGTCGTTCTGGATAGAGAAGTTTGGTAGATTTCCACTGATTACTTCTTGTCTGATAACCATAAGTCCCACATCGGTCAATTGGAGTTCTCTGATCCTATTGAAGAGTGTGGATCGTATCTTAATATTAGCTATCAAAGCTCCCGAATCTTTCACCTCGAATGTAGTGCTACATGAGGCTATGTCCTCAAGTAAACGCCATCTATGTATCCTTGTAATGAGATGTGATAGATGAGCAGATGATTTTGGACTCAAGGCATCTGCTTTCACGTTTGCCTTTTCGGGATGGTATTGGATAGAGCAATCGTAATCCTTCAAGAATTCCATCCACTTCCTCTGCCTCAGATTCAAATCTTTTTAGGTGAAGAGATACTTGAGGCTTCAAGTTTGGTAAATATTTCAAATGTTTCACCATAGAGTTAGTACCTCCAGATCTTCAAGGCAAAAAAGAGTGCTGGCAGATCGAGGTCAAGCGTGGGATAGCTCTTTTCATGGTCTTTTAACTGTCGCCAACCATATGCAATAACCTTATCATTCTGATTCAGCATACAGCCTAGTCCGCTGTGTGGCGCATCGCTGAAAACTGCGAATCTTCCACTACCTGAAGGTATAGCGAGTACTGGCACGGAGGTCAACCTTCTCTTAAGCCCCTGAAAGTTCTGTTCACATGCCTCGGTCCACTCAAATTTTTTATTCTTTCTAGTGAGTTGCATGAGTGGTCCAACAATTTTGGAGAATCCTTCTATGAATCACTGGTAGTAACTAGCTAATCTCATAAAACTACAAATCTCGATTACGGTTCTGGGTTGCTCCCATTTCACCATGGCCTCAATCTTAGCTGGGTCAACTAATATACCGATTTTTGAGATGACATTTCTCAGAAAACTCATTTGTTCCAGCCAAAATTTACACTTGCTTAGCTTAGTATATGGTTTGTGGTCGCGAAGCATTTGTAGAGCTAAACGTAAGTGTTGTTTATGGTCTTCCTTCGTCTTCGAATATATGAGGATATCGTCCACGAAGACTACTACAAACTGATCAAAATGAGGTTTGAAAACTCTGTTTATGAGGTCCATAAAGGATGTTGGTGCATTTGTCAGCCCGAATGACAGTACTAAGAACTCATAGTGGCCATATCTAGTACAGGAGGCTATTTTGGGAATATCTTTAGCTTTCACCTTCAATTGGTGATATCCTGACCTCAAGTCTATCTTGGATAAGAATCTTGCCCCTTGCAACTGATCGAAGAGGTCATCGATCCTTGAAAGTGGATAGCGGTTCTTTATTGTTAGCTTATTCAATTGCCGATAATCGATACAAAGCCGCAGGGATCCATCCTTCTTCTTTACAAATAGCATTGGTGATCCCCATGGTGAAATACTCGGCCTGATAAATCCCTTATCGAGAAGTTCTTGTAATTGATCCTTGAGCTCTTTCAATTCAGCTGGTGCCATGCGATAAGGAGCTTTTGACACCGGCTCAGTGCCTAAAGCTAAGCCTACTGCAAATTCGACCTCTCGGTCTGGCGGTAAACCCAGTAATTCTTCAGGGAATACATCGAGAAACTCGCACGCGATAGGGATGTCAATGATGTGAATCTTCTCCTCCTTCCGTTCTTATAAGAACGCTAAACATCCACTACATCCCTTGTTTAACAATCTTTCAGCATGAATGGCAGATACCAAAGGTGCGAAGATTGGTTGGGTAATGTAGAATTTGAATGACTTCCTGGGCCGAAGAGTAACTATCTTCCTACGGTAATCAACATTAGCCTACTGAGTGGATAACCAATTCATGTCAAGGATTATATCGAATCCTTACATATCTAGCAGAATCAAATCAGTTGTTGTCTCGTGACTTCCAATATCAACAATGATTGATCAACACACTGTATCTATACTGACAGAATTCCCCATTGGAATCGATATGGTCAGGATGAACTCTAAAGGCTCAGGAGTGATACTTAACTCTGCTGCAAGGTGTGATGAAAGAGTGTGATAGACCCCGAGTCTATCAACACTCGTGCTTAGTGGAAACAAATGTCACTCTTCTGGTATATGTGAATAGTACCTAATTCAGGCATATTATTTTAATTAGAAGCACACACAAAAGTTATAGCACGCAATTCAATAAAGTTGGAGGCTATTTTATTTTATGCACCTTCTTCATCTAAAATTCAAGAGATTAGAATGACAATTCACAAAAAAACACACCTTGGATCACGACGTTGCTAGTTTGGGCATGCTATGCCAAAATAGCATAAGCTCGGCCGTGTACCGTAGGCCATAAGGATCTCTGAGTAGTAGTCTTTATCGTTGCATTCACCTTCATTTCTGGGCTTTCCCTAATCTTGTGCCCCATTTCTCCACACTTGAAACAAGCTCCCATAGTTCTCCAACACTCTTCAGTTTTATGTGTCTTCCCACACTTCACACATGATTCCATTGGTGTGGAGTAGGTAGTACGAGAAGCTGTACGAGAGGCTGTCGGTTGTGTTCTTGATACACCCGTTGTTGTTGTAAGAGTTGTAGTGCAGAAGGGCCTTGTGGGTGTAGAGTCGAGTGGTCTCGATGACACCGTTCGAGTAGGCTGAGGGGGTGGCGGCATCAAGAATTTAGGCCTTTTGCTAGCCTGCTTCGAGTCATAAGTTTGGGTCCTACTCTTCCTGCTCCTATTTTGCTCATTTCTTCTTTAGTACATACTTTCAAAGTTTCTTTCAGCAATGAGGGCTAGTCGTATCACTTGAGCATATGTCGTTGCTTCAAACAAGGAAATTCTTTCCTTGATTACCGGTTTTAGGCCGTATTCAAACTTTTAGCCTTCATCTGTTTGGTGGCCACTAGCAATGGTGCGAATCTCGAGAGCTTGATAAATTCAACTTCGTATTCGCGTATAGTCAATTATCCTTATTCCAGAGTTACAAACTTAATCTCTATCTGACGTCGTTTAGGTGCGGGGAAGTACTTCTCATTGAATACTTCAGTAAAAGCGGCCCATATCCAAGGTGTCCCTGGTGCTCGAGTCCTTTCGACGGATTTCCACCAACGATCCGCCTCTACCTCGAGTTGGAAGGAGGCCCAACTCACTTTCTCTCTTCTGTGCACCTCTTGGAGGATCTTCTCCATCTGGTTCAACCATGCTTTCGCTTCCAGCGAATCGGTCTACCCATAGAAACTAGGAGGTCTCATTCTCCTAAACTCTTGGAAGCCGGATGGCTGCCTTCTCTCTTCAAGTATTGTCATGGTGTTTACCATGGTTTCCAATAACTGTTGATTATTACCAGTATTGTCCCCTACTCCTGAGGTAAGATTGTTGTTATTATTATTGCCTATAGGGATCACTTAGATCCAGTGGCTACACCTTCACCATTTGTAGTACCTCTAGTATTCACGGTCCTTGGTCTCCCTCTTCTTGGGGGCATGTTCACCTGTCATGATTAAGAAAAAGCTTAATCCAGACAATTGTAAAAGTCTAGCCTAAGATACGATGGAAATATATGCCATTGCCTTGATCCTAAGCCATAGCTTCAGTCTCCCATGAGACGTACAACCTAAGCTCTGATACCACCTGTGACAGCCCAGATTTCCTTACCCAAAATCTGTACCGTCAAGTCATAGAACACAATCTGATTACAGAGTTTCCTTTGGTATCAGAACGAGTTGATGCCTTTGTGACAGCTCAACCATCCCCTGAATAAGTTATTGGATGATTAGACCATCAAGCATCTGGTAAGGGTATATAAGTGCGGAAGCAAGCTGGCAAACACATAGCATATGACAAGAGATTTTTCCATCATTTCTAAGTAACCAACACTATACATTCCATCGGTGAAGGTCGTCCTTCACCTAAACATGGGACAAAAAGAACTATACAAAAACCGTATTCATGTTTAAGCCATATACGGTACCAATTGTCAAAAGTGCTAAAGTATCAAAAGTCCAAAGCACCAAGCTAAGGGAAGAAATCTTCAGGTGGCTTTTCTTCCTCAGGGTTGTAACCAGGGTCCTCTTCTTGTTCAAGATCCCTTTCTAAATCAACACTTATAGCTGTGACGTATAGTCGAGGAATGAGCTACAATCCAAGCTCAGTAGTGAGAAAATAGTGCTAAATTATACATAATCATTCTACTTCATGGTCTTGATGCATAAGTAAAAACAGTTCAAGTATATCATATTGATTACATAGGCATAAATCAAGAACTTAAAACATGATCGTAAAACATATCATATCATAATACAGAAGTCTTGCAGAAACAATACATATCGAAATAAAAATCAGAACAGATTTCAAAGCACATAGATGTCAACAACATACGAATGACGGAAACATGAGAACTTAGAACCGAATATATCATATTGCATAACAGAAAATATATCGAGGCATATCATATCGCATAATAGACACACAAGACATATCATATCGCATAATAGAGAAACGAGATATATCATATCACATAACATGGCAAGGAATCCTGTAGCGGGAACTGAGTAGTCCGTAGTGGACACAGGGTAATAACCTCGAGGACTCTACCCCTCTCATGGAGACTCCACTCCTCGATGCACATGATTAGAATCATATAACACATCACATATTCCCAAAAAGAAATTTGAGAGTTATATCACATGTACGCATATCAAAATTCAAGGAATTGGAGTTGATCAGATCGAATGCAAAGATATATCACAGTACAAAGTGCAAAAATCATGCAATTTATGTGCAGAAATCAAATTTGCAATATTCAAAACATTTCAAGGTTTCATATAGATATTTCTAGAAAAACACAGCACATTAAATAATTGCATCAATGGCACGAATTTGAGCAACCATATAACCAGGCAAAGGTATTCTTCCTAAATCGAAGCTAAAATCCCTTCAAAGGTTTCTCGTAATTAGCCTAGACCACAAATTGTACATGTACTAAGGGTTAGTGAACAGTGCGGGGCATAAAACACGATCTTGGTTAACATAAATGGACAAAAAATAAGCTCACAAAAACAAAGCACCTCGCTGCAGCGAGCTACAGGGTTGTCGCGGCGAGGTGTACAGGTAGTCAAGTGGCACCTGGACTCGCTGCGGCGATCTTGGACAAAGCCGAAATGGCTTGATAGTAGGCTTATGAGCTCAGATCTTTTATGTGAAAGATTGGGGTGAAAAATGATCTCCATCATGTAATTTAACGTTGTCAATGATTTTTTCCTTTGTTTAGCACTACAAAAATAAGGTGTATTAGCGGCACTTGCGGTTAAGGCAATTTTTTGTAGCGGCAAGACTTATAGCGGCAGTTTTTGGTAGCGACATGACTAATAGCAGCAGTTTTTTGCTAAAAAAACTGCCGCTAATAGTCTTATTTTTTGTAGTGTAGGTAAGGTGACTGTAATATAATTGGTTTCAATGATCAAAATTTCGGCCAAAATGACCGAAATTATCGGTTTCGGTCCCCACCAAAGCGATAATTTGGGACCGAAATTTCGGTCATAAAATTTATGGGGTTGAAATTATCGGCCGAAATTCAAATTTTCGGCCGAAATTTCGGTTTGGGTCCCCTTCGTAACCGAAACGAAAATCGAAATTTTGATCCTTGATTGATTTTATGGTAACACCAGCCTAATCAAATTACTTAAACAACTTTTAATATTACTATTAGATTCCTGGAAAGGATAGTTGTAGGGAGTATTTGGATAATTTGAAAATCTTAATATTACGCTTAGATAATTACCAAAATAACTCTTAATATTACTATTAGATTCCTGGAAAGGATATTTGTAGGGAGTATTTGTATAATTTGAAAATTCTATAAAGAGATATCTTAGGTCTTCTTTTGCTTCATTCAAAATATCTATCTTAAACGAAAGATTTTTAAATTAAGTGTGGTACAAGTGACGATCATTCCAATAAATACTTAAAATGATGAATCGTACAACACGTGGCTTAAAATGAGTACTTCTCTATTTGCACATACTGAATTAGACATGGGAGATTGTTTTCGTCCCAATCATGGATCAAAATTTCGTCCGATACCGACAAGTATCGGATGATACGTACTGATATCGGAGCTGAACGATACGGTACATTCAATATACTATATAGTTCAGTTGTATGGAAAATACCGAACGATACATTCAATGAATCGTTCGATATCAGACAATACCGATATGGTGCATGCATAAAAGAACTCTATCAGGTGATTCAAATTTGATATACAAGATTTTTAAATTAAATGTGGTACAAGTGACGACCATTCCAATAAATACTTAAAATGATGAATCGTACAGCACGTGGCTTAAAATGAGTACTTCTCTATTTGCACATACTGAATTAGAGATGGGAGATTGTTTTCGTCCCAATCATGGATCAAAATTTCGTCCGATACCGACACGTATCGGACTATACGTATTGATATCGGAGCTGAACGATACGGTACATTCAATATACTATATCGTTCAGTTGTATGGAAAATACCGAACGATACATTCAATGAATCGTTCGATATCAGACGATACCGTTATGTATCGTCCGATACATATCATTTTGGAGCTCGAACGATATGTATGGTTAACCCGAGATTTTGACCCATGGTCCCAATCCCTCCCCCCCCAACACACAATTAATCTTGAGACCATGAGCGTAAAATCCTGAGACCATGAGTGTAAAATAAGACTTGAATTAGGCAACACGACACTACAAAAAAAATAAGACTATTAGCGACAATTTTTTTAACAAAAAACTGCTGCTATTAATCCTGTCGCTATCAAAAACTGTCATTATTAGCTCTGCCGCTACAAAAAAAATGCTTTAATTACAAGTGCCGCTGAAACCCCTTATTTTTATAGTGCGAACTTCGGTTACAGTTAAAAAGATTCTCGTGCCCCAGAATATGTTTTATTTTGGTTATCTACCGGCTCTTGCCCAAGACATTTGCATATCTAAGGCACAAATCTCCACAAAGAGTGTAAGATGACACCCAACGTACTCCCATGGTGGTATAATTGTCGGAATCTGATCATATCACAATGTATTTTATTCTTGGGAAATTTAATTACTTTATCGATTCTATCATAGACACTTTTTATCCGTATTTTCACCTTTACTCAAATCGATAAGCTGAGAGCCTAGCCGACCTATGATTAGGTACATGGCAATGAGACACATATGTTAGGATAGATGAGTGGAGTAAGAAAGGGTAAAGTTAAGATTGAGTTTATAAGAGGAAATTGCATAGTAAGACCTCTAAAGAAGAAAAAATGCATAATATTATTTGAGATAATTTAAACATATCCATCAGAAAATAAAAAAAATAAAAATTGAAGAAACCTTATATAAAGGATTGACATGTTAGGAGCACAAAAAGATACGTGAAGAAGAAGACCAGTAATGTCCCCACATTGAGTCTCCACTATTGGTAAAGCCGTCATACTTCCTTCCCCTAAACAAGAACTTAATTTAGCAACTTTTTCCAAAAGGCGTGAATGCAAATAAAAAACATCTCTTGGATATGCTTCGCGACTGGGTGGTCTTCTTCATAAAAGAGACATTTGACGATAAGCTTGTGCCTGTTTAGAAGGATCATCATAAATTATTGAAGTAAATAATTACATGAAAGTAATGAGAAAGGACCTGAAGAATTGTAAAGTCATGAAAAGCTTTGTATTGACTAGAGACAAATAAATAGGATATATAAAGCCAACTCAAAATAGATGCGATATACCCGTGGTCTACTACCCTTGCACTTAATATTAACTAATTTATTGGGCAGTGATATATAGTAAATAATTTTTGGTAGACAATTTTTGCAAAGAGCTTACATGGCGCGACGTGACTGGCTGTACGCATAATGGGACCAAGCATTGCAGCCTATCACCTTGGGCCATATAAATTGTTTGCAAAATTATCTATCAAAAATTGTTGACTAATTATTAATTTCAAACTTTATTTTAAAGTTTGCACCAACCTGATGCTCGAAATAATCAATCAAATATCTTTCAGACGGCCAATAAAGAAAAAGGCTGCCAGTTATATTAAAATATTATATTTATTGAGTGTTTAATTAGCCTTTTACAATAGAAGAAAAGGATTAGACCCCTCATCAACATCAACAGCAACCATCAACATCAAAAAATTAATCTAGTTTTTTGTAGCTTTTCAGCGACTGAATCCGACCATATGCTTTTCACCATTCAAGAGCCTTGAGATTCGTAAAAATCAGATTTCGAAGAGAGATTAACGAGATAAAAATCTCTTCGGAAGTTTTATGATGTTATGATGCCAGTGACCCACCATTAATATTGAGTGGTGAAAGCATTTGAATCTATGCATACGTTCATGTAATTATTTAGGTTGATGATTACGGATGGTTAAGATCACTTGATTAATGTAAATATCTGACTAGGACCAACTAAATAGGGTCTTGTCATCTTTTAGGAGTTAAAATTTGCACCCCAGATTTGTACCGTGGTACATGCTAAAAGAGAGACTTTGTCGTTTTTAGATTTATGCTATGTGGAACATTATGAAAGTCGTCTAATTTGAATACTATGATATATATAAAAATATCTTAAGCTAAAAATTGGCATGAAACATAATCTCTATCGTCCAAATATAATATAATCACGTAATTTAATGATTTGACTCCGACAAATTAGATAATAAAGATCTTGTTTCAGATCTTGTTTCATGCCAATTTTTAGCCTTTTTATATCAGTCTTCAAATCAAATAGACATATATCTCAAAAATAATGCAGGCTTTCTTTTTAAGCATGTACCACGGTACAAGTCTCATGTCCAAGTTTTAGGTCCCTCGACTTTAACCCATCTCTTGTCTTATATCTCACCATTCTGGATTTGTGGCTAACTGCTAGCATTATCGCAAGGATACGTTTTTGTGTCTCGGGATTGCAAACGTTAGAGGGAAACTTACCTTTTTAAGAACTAGTAAAAGTATATGTGCGCTGCACATGTCAATTTATAAAATTATTAAAAAAATAAATATGTTTTGGATATTGTTATGGGAATCGTTTTTCTTTTGAATCTTTGACACAAAAGATCTTGGGATCATGGTCCTATCATCATACGGTAAGATTTAGATTCCATGTGATAGACCTTCCGAGAAGTGATTCAAAGAACTACGCTTGATAATACATCCATGATCATGTGAATTTTTGAAATGTGTCACATGAAATCAAAGTATGACCATTTGATTGTAAGCTCATGATCTCAAAATCTATTATGTCGAAAATTTGGATGAAATGATCTCTATTAAGTCTCAACCACGGTTCAAATGCACAAACTTATGCACTATTGACGACTTTGAATAGGTGGTGGAGATCATTTTTCGTCTCAAACATCAACAAAATAGATTTTGAGATTGGCTCACCATCAGGCAATATTATTTAATTCTATGTGTTAGACCTCCCGAAAAGTAGTTCAAGCATAACATTTGATGTACGCTCATAATCATATTCCTTTTTGGGAATGTGTCATGTGGAATCAAAATTTGATCGTTTGATGATACATTGATGATCTCAAAATCTATTATATTGAATATTTTAATGAAAATTATAACACTCCAAATTTTCAAACTCTAATACACATACTATAGATGTATATACTTAACAAGACATATAGCATAGACCAGTAATTTTCGAAATAATTTTAAACTTAAAATTACACACCTTGGTCTAAGAAGGACTTATGTATATAATTGTGTAAATAAATACACAATCTTTGGGAGACCACTAGTGGTAAGAGACTTGAATTTTAGGCAAGGGGTCTAGAAAACAAACTATGCTAGAGATTTCAAAAAGTTCTATTTTAGACTTTAAACCAAATGTGACAGCCCGGATTTCGGCACTCCGAAACCCGTGCCATCAGCACGATCACCTTGACCGTGCCCCTTAGCTAAGCACAGAACATTGGCATATCAAGCATAAAATGAAATAATAAATGAAACTGTAGAATTTAAATCTATATTAAAGTAATTCTCCAAAAGACAGTTCTACCCTCATGCCTCTGCATGAATGGAGAACCGATCCGAACCATCGATGATAGCAATCATCACGGAAGGTTCGCCCCAAAAGAATAATCCCAAACTCAATATATACATGGTTTAACCAAAACAAGGCTTGACATACCAAGCCGTACCAATCTCTCTCAAAAAGTCCTCAAAGCGGCACAACGGAGTCCTCTAGAAGAAGTCCTCAGGAGGTGGCTCCAACTCTTCGCCGGCCGCAAGGTCCGACTCATCCGGGTCAGCGTCCCCTGAAGCCTCGGCAGCTGCTAGTAGTGGACCTGCGACGTATAGTCTATAGGGTGAGCTACATCCTAGCTCAATAGGGAAAAAAACACAGTTGAACATATAAATTATTACTCACATATATTCCATGATATGACATGCATGATGTGTCTATGCAATTACTGATGAAGCTTAAAAAGTATTACATTTTACTGGTAGTTTACTCGTGTCTTTTATTTACTCATGAATGATGCTGAAAAGGCCTAAAGCAAAACTTCAACTTTCAACTTAAGTAATCCCCGAGCAATATAGCATCGAGCCCCGATGAGATACCCATCATCGTCATCTATATAGACACTTTTAACGTATTCCCTGGGAATATAATATAGTACCCAAGCCCTTTCCTCGGGATTGGTGGCGGATTTCACTTGTCTCAAATCAACACCCCAGGGTGTGCTTACTATGTCTTGGATAAGCCTGACCGCTTACGATTTCGCACCAGACGTATCGTCACGGATATCCCGCCGCGTCATGTGGATATCCACCACGTCGGTGGGGTACCCTATCAAACCTCAAATAACAAAAATATCGGTGCCTTACATATAGTTATTCACCGTGTAAGTGTGCTATCTTATATCAGTTAGACCCTATCAAACATGATTCAATCTTGGATACATCCCTGGGATGTATCCATCCACTTGTATCACACCTGATGCTCTTATCTCTTTACTTCTTCATCCCCTAGGGATGGCTCATTATAATTACTCTTATGGATGTCACACACACACACTTTTCACAATTCTTAAGCAATAAAATATTTGAATTTGAATTCTATATCACTACATACATGCTCTTGTAAAATAAAGTACATGTTCAAGGTGTTCCCTACCTCAAGTCTTTGTTTGCTCAACGCATCAAGGTCCCACGTGGCTCCTTGTGCACTAGCTCACACGTACCACCTATGGTACCACATAACAGGTGAAACACATCACTAAAGATGCAATAAAGGAGGTCCAAGACCCTCCATGAAGCTTAAAGTCAAACTCAAAAGTCAACAAAATTTAGCACAGTCGATTAATCGAACTCCAAAGTCGATTAATCGAAACTCATTCGATTAATCGATTTCCAAAATCGATTAATCGAAAGTAAATATCGATTAATCGATTCTCAAATCGATTAATCGAGATTTTCATTCGATTAATCAAATCCTAATTCGATTAATCAAACCTCTCTGATCAGCCAAGTCGATTCTCAATTCGAGTAATCGAGTTCCCAAAATCGATTAATCGAATGAAAATCAATTAATCGAAATTTGAAATCGATTAATCGAAATCTCATTTCGATTAGTCGATTTTTCCCCAAGTCCTTTCCTCCAGCCCCTGGGGTCCACTGGAGGTTCCCAGTCGATTAATCGATACCCAAATCGATTAATTGAAAACCAAAGTCGATTAATCGAAACCCAATTCGATTAATCGAAACCCAATTCGATTAATCAAAATCGGGGTCCTCTGACTTTTCAACTTCTTGGCCAATTTCGATTAATCGAAACCCAATTTCGATTAATCAAAATTTCCAGATTCTTCCCCCTTTTGAGCTGTTCTTCCTAATCTTTTGCCACACTTTTTCCTCTATTTTTCTAAACCATTATCCTATGATTTAAACCATTTTTAACTACAATTTAACCTCTACAACCTATGCATTTTATTCACAAAGTTTTACCTTGAATAAATCTCAAATTGATTAAGTTGAGCGGTTGGAATGGCTAGGGTTTCCAGCTTTGCTTCGAGCGGATCCCTCGCGTCGAATCCGACGTTTATTGCTCGAATCCCCCCCCTTCAACTGGCATTTACTCCTTGTATTAACTATGGTCTCCTTCTCTCTCTTCTTTGCTCTCTCTCAATCAACCAATTAAAAGAGAAACTAGGGCTATTAAACCCTTTTATCTTCCCTCTAACTTGTGTGTTGAGCACATGCTCCGCAGTAGGTGTATGTGACTTCGCATTTTCCATCATGCACCACATAGACACACAACTCATCACATCTCATCCGTTCATCACACCCCATACTAACTATTGGACTTCTATTTGGTCAAACCTATGACCGATCGGGCACGGATCCCGAGGTCACAGTTTAGCATGATTTTTCAGGCTATTACATCCTCCCCACCTTGGAAATTTTCGTCCACGAAAATAACCCAAGGTTCGTCGGTTTGGGTCTCTCCCCCCCCCCCACACTCTCAGGTGAGGTGGTCCCGTTTACTCAGACGCATTTAGGTATTTACCAATACAAGCATGGAAGTACATTAACAAAATGAAACAATTGCTGCCAAAAAGTTTGATTTATATTTAAAATTTGGAAATTTACAATGCCAGATAAGTTGGCATACAAAAATAATCTACAGGTATACAATGACGACTCTAAATATATAGAAGACTCAAGCTGTCCCCTCGCCAGGCTGGTCGGGTACTGGAGTAGGCTGCTCCATGTGTGCCGACCAGATTCGGGGTCACTGGTCTCGGAGCGGCCGTGATGTTGGTGGTGTAGACTGTGCTGGCTGGGTAGTCGGAGGTAGCGGGCTGGTCATGGCGTCTCGTCGTGAGCGGATGTAGATGTGGAAGGAGCCGCGTCGGTAGTGGCTGTGGTAGGATGGAAGACGGGTCATCGGTGGAAGGCGGTGCGTCCGGCTGTCCACTCCTCCTCCTGGGCGAGGTAGCGGCAGTAGTCGGTCGGGTAGATGTGGCGGAGGGTGTGAAATAGAAGGAAGTCCATCCTCCGGTTCATCCTTTCATTGCCTCTTGTGCCTAGGATGAGGTGGGTGTAGGTGTGGCAGTGGAGGGTGGCGGTGTCTGTGAGGCTGCTGTGTGAGAGGTAACCCTCTCCACGGATGGCTCGGCTGGGGCAGGGTGTGCCCCACCCACAGGTGGGTTCTGCTGTGGTGGTGGGGGTGCTGGCCACTGGAGGCGGGACCCGAGGCAGTGGGGTCCGCTTGAGCAGGTTGTAGATACGGGTCCATGAAGACTTGGAGAACGTCTTCACGCAATCCGTAGCCCTCACCTCGTGAGGTGAGATGATGTAGGAGGGATCGTTGGAGTAGCACTCCAACATGCTCGAGATGAGGCGAGCGTAGGGCATCTTCTCCTTGGGCCGGAGGTTGCCCTTCATCAATTTGCCCTTGATGTACCTCATCCCCTCAAGGACGACCATGGTGGCGTCGAATCACCGGCCACAGAAGGCCGCATAGAGTGCGTGTTGCACTCGATCCACGCGCTCGGTGTTGTGGCACATTGGGTAAAGGTTACACTTGATCACCGAATCGAGCATCCACATATAGTGGGGAAGGTCAACCCTCTTTATGGAGGAGCCCGACCCCTTTTTACCATTGGTCATGCGGGTCATGACCTCCTCAAAGCAGGGGTCCTCCTCGAAGGGTGGGAATAGGGTGGTCTCTGGGGTAAAATCGAGGTAGCATTCAAGCACCTCGTGTATGTGACGACGAGTGATCGTGTACTCACGACCCTCGATCTTGGTCAAAATGCAGTCATCGGTAGGGCCATCCGTTAGCCCTTGGTAAAATAGTCTAATCAGTCTAGGGTAGTAAGAACCCCGGATTGGTTTGAGAAGGTTGCCGAGACCGGCGTTATTGAGGTAGTTTCGAGCCCATTGGGTCTCGCCCGGTACATCGGGAATTGTGAATAGGGTTGGGTCAATGATGTATTCGACCTCGAAGGTCTTGGCCGCCCACCATTCATTTGGTTGTACCACATTAGTGGGTGGTGGTGGCATGGGTGTGGATCATGGAAGACTCACAGACGCACTTCGTCGAACCGGAGGTGGTCTCCGATGTCGACGGTGACGGAGTCCTCACCGGCGATGGGGTAGGTAGTGGTGGTGCGGCGTTCTTACGCCTAACCGGCAATTTAGAGGTTGCCTTCTTTGAAGACAATCGGGTCTTGGGTGGCATGGTGGGTAAAATAGTAAGAATCTAGGGTTTTTATAGCTCAAATTGAAGGAAAAGTACAAATCTAGGGTTTACCTTAGGTTTCGATGTGAAAATGGGCGATCTCGGTCGGAAAGCGACGAAGAAAGCGCAAAAACCCTAGCATGGATGAATGGCCGGAGAGGAAGAAGAAAAGGGCGCTCGAAGAACTCAAGTGCAAATGATTCGAATGGGAAGAAAAATCCCTAAATTTCAATATATAGGCCTCGGCTCGATTAATCGAAATCCAGAATTTATTAATCGAGATTTCAAACTAGGTTAAGCCGCGTAAAATCGATTAATCGATTTCCCAAATCGATTAATCGAAAGTCAAATTCGATTAATCAAAACCATTTCGATTAATCGAAATCGTATCTGTTTAAATTTTTAAGTTTTTGAGCTCACTGGCGCGAGCCAGTCGATTAATCGAAATCCATTTCGATTAATCGAAATTTCAAAATCGATTAATCGAAATTCACTTCGATTAATCGAAATCGTGCAGTAAGTTCCAAAATTTTTAGGATTCTTTAAGTTATTCGATTAATCGAATTCCACTTCGATTAATCGAATTCCACTTTGATTAATCGAATTCCACTTCGATTAATCGAATTTCACTTCAATTAATCGAAATCGTTCCTCTGACTTCATATTTCTTCCAAGTCCCTTTAGTAATTCGATCAATCGAACTTCCAGTTCGATTAATCGAAATCCCAAATCGATTAATCGAATTTCCAAAATCGATTAATCGATCCCAAATCGATTAATCGAAATTATAACTCGATCAATCGAAATTGCATTCTATGTCTGTTCTAACTCTTTTTCAAATTTCGATCCGGCGGTGCGATCGACCAATCGAACAAAATCGATTAATCGAAATTCCAAATCGATTAATCGATTTGAAATCGATGTCGATTTGCCCAATTCTGATTTTCAATTTCTTTGGTTCTTTGATTTCTTTTTTTTTTTTTTTTTGTAGTTTATGACATCAAGTGGTTCATAGTTCCATGAAAACACATACACTTTGTCATATGCATAAGAATCTGTTCGTTAAATCATACTTTGATCAAAACTTCCATTGAATTACAAGTATCGTGGAGATTCCACAAACA
This sequence comes from Chloranthus sessilifolius, assembly GCA_021018995.1. Classification (NCBI taxonomy): domain Eukaryota; kingdom Viridiplantae; phylum Streptophyta; class Magnoliopsida; order Chloranthales; family Chloranthaceae; genus Chloranthus; species Chloranthus sessilifolius. The sequence goes on from CM037586.1 coordinate 17,926,769, forward strand.
TGCTTGTGGTTTACATTGGATTCTCACGTCATTGGAAACAAGGCTGGATATTGTTCCTTCACATCGGCCTCTCGTTCCCAAGTAGCCTCTTCTTTTGGATGATTGTTCCACTGAACAAGCACTAAGGGAATCACTTTAGTGCTGATGCTTGTTCCTTTCGATCCAAGATTTCCACAGGTTCCTCTATCGTGCTCATGTCCTCACACATCTCCATAGGTTGTTTTCCTAACACATGAGACGGATCATTCACATACTTTCTGAGCATCGATATGTGGAAAACGTTATGTACTCAATCAAACAGCGGTGGTAAACCAATGCGATACGCAACTTCACCTACGCGTCCCAAAATTTCAAATGGTCCAACATAACGTGGGCTTAACTTCCCTCTCTTGCCAAATCTCATTACGCCTTTCATAAGTGACACTTTCACAAACACGTGCTCACCCACTTTATAGTCGACACTAGTCCGCGCTTCATGTCGGCGTAACTTTCATCTACTACTGTCTTTGACTTGACCTTTCTCTGATAATTCGAACAACGGTGGCGTTGTCTTCAAGTAGTTTTAGCCCTAACACAAATTTCTCACCTGTTTCCTCCCAATTGAGGGGTGATTTGCATCGTCGTCCATACAAAGCTTCATACGGTGCCATGCCAATGCTCGTTTGGAAACTGTTGTTGTATGCGAATTCGAGCAACGGTAGATACTCATCCCAGTACCCCTGCATATCTAGTATGCACGCTCTGAGCATGTCTTCTATTACTTGGTTCACTCGCTCTGTCTGCCCATTAGTTTGAGGATGGAAAGCTGAACTAAAGTCTAGTCGTGTTCCCATTCCTTCTTGAAATTTCTTCCAAAACTTGGATGTATATAGTGGATCACGATCTGAAACTATGCTGCTTGGAATCCCATGTAATCTTACAATCTCCTTCATGGGTCTTCTTCTTGTCGTAGTATTGTATGGCAAAAAGTGCGCTGATTTGGTCAATCGGTCCACGACGACCCAAACGACATTGTGTCTCTTGGCAGTATGGGGCAATCCAATAATGAAATCCATTGATATCGATTCCCACTTCCATTATGGGATTGGTAAAGGTTGCAATAGTCTAGCAGGATGTCTATGATCAACCTTCACTTGCTGACAAGTCAAACACCGTGACACGTATTCGGCCACGTCTTGCTTCAGTCCTCTCCACCAGTAGTTCTTTTTCAAATCTTGGTACATTTTGGTGCTACCAGGGTGGATAGCATAATTTGACTTATGGGCCTCATCAAGAATCGTTCGTCTTAGATCGGCATTGTCCGGAATGCATAGACGGCCCTTAAACAATAAAGAACCATCTTTTTTAACCGAGAAGTCCAACCTGATGCCTTCACTCACGTCTTGATGAATCTTTGTCAATGTCGGATCTTTCATCTGTAGATCATGGATATGTTCAAATATCACTGGCTTTACTGATACGTTAGCCAAAAAGGATCCGGTGGCTTTTGACTCAATGTTCGCATCGTAGAATGCCAGGTCTTCCAATAATTTCCATCGGTGCATACCCAAAACCAAACAAGCTAACTGAGCTGAACCTTTCCGACTCAATACGTCGGCTACTACATTCGCCTTGCCTGGAAGGTATTGTATGGAGCAATCGTAATCCTTGAGGAATTCCATCCACCTGCGCTGTCTCATGTTGAGCTCTTTCTGTATGGCTTATCGGAGGCTCTTATGATCGGTGAAAATTTCAAAAGTCTCACCATACAAGTAATGTCTCCAAATCTTCAGCGCAAAAATGACTGCTGCTAGTTCCAAGTCATGAGTCGGGTAATTTTTCTCGTGTTCTTTCAGTTGTCTTGATCCGTAAGCTATCACCTTCTTGTGTTGGTTGAGTACACAACCAAGGCCATTGTATGACGCGTCGCTGTACACGGCGTATCCTCCACTGCCTGAAGGAATCGCTAACACTGGAGCCGAAGTGAGTCTCGTTTTGAGTTCTTGAAAACTCTTCTCGCATGCCTCACTCCACTCAAACCTTGAATCTTTTCGTGTCAGCTTTGTGAGAGGTCCCGATATCTTTGAAAACCCCTCGACGAAACGTCGATAATAGCCTGCCACTACGTGAAAATGTGAAAAAAACAACTGTCCAAAACGGTCGTTTTTTCGAAAAACGACAGTTTTTGGCCGTCGAGTGAGCCGTCCTAGAAAAAGCAGTAGCATTTTTCAACGACATATTCGTAGTCATTTTGTCATCAAAATAACGATGCCGTATTTGTATCGACACCACAAGCATTTGTTGGGCTTGTTTTTATGTCGTTTTATTGAAAAAGACATGACATATTTCCCCCATAATCGACATAGTTGGACTGTCGTTTCTCTTTAGAATAATCACGTTCATAAAACAACCACGGTTTTGAGCAGTCGTATTGTTTATTTATACATATTTTAAAATATTTAAATTTTAAAAAATGATGATTTTTTTATAATTTTCGTCTAAAATCTAATGAAATCTATAATCATCAAAATACATAAAATTTTAAATTCACCATAAGAAAATTCACATCTTAAAATAAATAAATTGATAATCATCATCCTTAATTACAACTTTCAACTTTCAATTTTGAAATAATCATAAAAAACATAAAACTTAAAATTCCCAAAAAAAATTACTAAGCATCCAAATCCATTAAATGTCTATAACCAAATAAATCCAATTTATATTATGCCTAACAATAATCATATAAATTGGATAAGTCCCTTTGGCCAGATAATTGTATCCCCAATTGTAATATCTGCTAATGTCCCTTCACTTGCATACAGCTCGGCTGCGATATCATAAATATCATCTACTATGATGCTAAATGAATCTGTTGATGTTGTCGTCTCTCTATTAATACGTCCCAGTGCAACAAGTTTTTTCCTGGAGTTCTTTAATAAGCAACGCGTAGATGATTGATCCACTGGTGAATTAGGAAAAACCGATAAATGTCCTTGTGCCTACGAAAATAATGATAACTGATTAGTATTAAAAAAATTATATCGAAAAATTATAATTTTGAAAAGGAATTTAGGCCTTCATGAGATTGAAATTTGTACTGCAAGAACACGAATCGACATATGTGTTCCTTGAGAGAGAACTTGACTCGATAATGCATTGACTTTTTCCTCAAGGGTCTTGCGTGCCTTACGGTCCTCATCAGATTGTTGAATAAGTAAATCAAACTTCGATTCAATGTTTTCACGTGCTCTCTTCTCCCGTTGAGCGTTCTCTCTGCAAGGCGCTGATGCTTGAATAGCGGTCTTAGATACACCCCTACCCATACCCCGTACACAACCTCTTCCATCACGGCCACAAACCTAAGCAACAAATTGTTTTAGAATTATAAATTCCTTACAAGAAAAAGAAGAAGCAAAAAAGGGAGGTGAGCATTATTTACTTTAGCAATGTGGTCAAGATTCTAAATCGTTATCCCTAGAAGAGGATTGTTCATGATGATTCTTCTAATATTATCTGTAAAAATAAATATTAATTAAGCATTTCAATACTAAAATTCTGATGTAAAATGAACTAAAATAATAGTCTTACTAGTTGCGCTCATAGCGGGAGAAGGACAAGTCCCATCTTTCTTGGTATGAGAGGCTATATATATTGTGTCCTAGTGACTCTACCATGAACTACGCTTTTTACATACAATAAAAATATTATGTAAATATTAATATTTTAAATAATTATATACAAATAGAATATTAGATATATATTACCAATTCCTCCGCCATGTTAGGCCCTCGTCTACCAGAGTGTGTGGATTTTCATCTTTTCCTGGAAGACTTTCCTTTTCTCGACGTGCTTGCTCTTGTTCCGAACACATATCAACAAAATTTTCCCAATCTTCTTTCTTCACACGATTTGGTATATCATTTTTCCGTTCCACATTTGTCCGATGTTTATCGTAGTGTGCGCAGTCATGTTTCCCTTTGTTTTCCATGAAGTATTAGCTTTCGATAAGACCATGCTTTTGTGACTTATTGAAATATCATATTTAGCTTTGTGATAATAAAAAAGAATAAAAAATTATTAGTAGAACAATTAAATTTGATTTTAAATGATTTTCTTCCACTCATAAAGACTTTACTCCATATAATAAAAAAATGATTAAAAAAATTATTAGTAGAACATTTAAATTTGAAATAAAATAATTTACTTCCACTCACAAAGACTTTACTCCATATTTGCTCTTTCACGACAATTGATGCGTCACGTAAATCTTTGTATGTAGGTGGGCAATGTGCCCTCGCCATTCGACCTACAAGCGTAGAGAATTCTCGAACCTTCTCCAATAGGTTGTCCATATTCATTGAAATGTTGATTTTTAGGCTCACCTAAATGAATAATATCTTGTTAGCAATCTAATCATAACAATTATTATATTAAAAAAAAGCAAACTAACGGTCCCTTGAATATCGCTTTGTTCAGAGTGATTTTCTTGAGCGTCATTTTGTTCAAACCCATTTGGTTGAGACTCAAACCCACTTGTTTCAGATTCAGATTGTGCCATCAATTCTTGCCTAAAATTAAAACAAAAAGATTTATTCATTGGTTGTTTGCTTCATAGTCGCAAACAGAACACATACATTCATTGTCTTCAAAATAAATATTTCAGAAAAACTGCAATAATTCTTTTAATATTGAATAAACAATTATATTGAATGATATAAACCTCATTTACAGTGCGATTGATTCAAACCCGAATTAGTCCCACCCTACTACGGCAGCAGGATGGGTAGGTTATATCTATCTTTTAATCGCTTTATTTAGGGTTTGATTCTTTATCTGCTCCATCTTCATGTCAAGAAACCATTTTTTGTAAATAAGAAAAGGTTGAGGTATATGTTGTACAAATTAAAACTTTTAATTTCCCACAAAAAAAGGAAAAAACAAACAAGATAGATTAATAGCTGCTGTGAAATAAATCTCAAATTGTAGCTAATCATTCATACTGAAAGAATATGTTGCTTGATGGAAAAAGGTGGTGGTAGCATAGGGAAAATGCATCAGCACTTGATAAATTGTTTCAAACTAAATTTGGATCATAAAGCGTAATTCCAGCTTGAATAGGATGAAATTGTAATTTGTAAATGTTTGTATTAAAATGTTTTGAATAAAATTAAGAAAGATACACAAATTAATTAAGAATATCTCGTACAAACTTATAGCTAAGTTAACAGTATATTTAAAATTTATCGTCAACTTTTTGTCGATATATTAAATTCAACTAGGGGGGAAAATAGGTGAGGCTGGGTTTAGGCCTGCTTTAAGTGGGCCAAATGTTATCGGTCCTAACATTTAGCCAGTGGTTGTGTTCAGCTCAACCTCCTCACAAAGTGGTCAACCTTCTGAGCTATTTATGAGCCACAAATCAGTGAAAGTTAACTTTTGATCATTCAATGATTAGGCACTCAAAAACATAAGCACATTTTCAAAGGTCAGCAGTTTGAGATTGACACGACCATAGTTACCAACTCGGAATTCAGGAAAAAATGGGGAAGCATTTGGGAAAAAGTTTGGAAATATTCATAAAAAAATGAGTTTAAAATGTAAAAAATCACATTTAAAACATAAAATCGCGATTTTTTTAAAAAAATGAGTATTTTTTAAATAGACGAGCTTTAAATGTATTTATGACATTTATTGAAAAAAAACGCGTTACAAATGAGTTTTTTCAAAAATTCGTCAATTTTGGTAATATGGATACGAGTGCCGCTGCTGGAGCTTGGGAAGGGCACCTAATACCAAGTCTGCCTTGATATTCTAAACATCAAAGTACTTCTAAAAACAATGAATCCATACATGTAGGGCGGCTGCAATCGAGCTGGGCCGAGCTTGAGGTTGGATTAGCTCTAGCTCGGCTCTATCTTATACAAGCCGAGCTGGAACTTAGCTCTCGGCCATTCGAGCCTGAAAAATCTCAGCTCTAAATTGGCTCTCTTGCTTCGTGAGGTCAGTACGCGGCCATCACCCCAAACCCATTGAGGTTTGAACCAATATTATTTTAAAATTGAACTACTAAGAAAGAGCATAATAAGCGAATAGGAGACCATGCCACAGGATCACGTGATACGTAAGTTGTCACCCGTTAAATGACTAAAAGACACGTGATACGTAAGTTGGCTCTCTTTAACACCATTTAAACCATGATGGATAGATCAAGAGCTTAATTCCACTTAATGACTACCTTATACTGATTGAGTTACGAATAGAAATGTTGGGAGGGATACATAATGTAATAATCCTGAAAAATTAATCCTCTGATTGTTTCTCTTTAAAGTAAATTTCTGTCTAATAATAAATAAAGAATCAACTTGTGCCCCTCTATATCAACACTATATTTATTGACACTTCAAAAAGCAGTAGAACTTCCTCAGACCATAGTCACAAAAGTCTGGAGACTTGTAGTCATCCCGACTATGCCTCATACACTTGATCATTGAATAATGTTGCACCAACATTTGACATACCAAACAAAAATTGCATACAAATAACAACTCATATATATATATATATATATATATATATATATATATATATATATATGCATACACACACATATACACATACACTAATCGAACAAATCAAACGATTTACCGCTTACCTATAATATTACTTCTGATCAAGAAGGAATGACTCCATGATGCAACAGATCCGATTTAGCTTTTCTGATCATGAGAAGCAATAGTGCAATGTTTTATAAAAGGCGTTAGTGAAATTATATTTGTGCATTTGAATCTCAGAGAGATTCCATCCTCTCTGTTTATTTCTCATTTTTTAATATATTTCTCTTACTTACCGATAAAAAAAAGAAAAAATTAAGGTAACAATTCCAATTTGGAGTAAACTGATCCATAGGAACAATTTTTATTAAGCAATTGACAAACTGGGTTAGAATAAAAGATAAGTGCGAAAGTAACTTCTCAAAAACAAATACTCTCAAAATCGGCGAGAGACACATAAGAAATTCAACAACAACAAAAAATATATCAATTTGAAGAGCTTTGATTCATTGTTTAAGAATGAAAGGGAAGCGGACCATCTAGCAATGCCAAAAATCTAGCCCAGACCCAGCTCATTTTCTGTCGTACTTTCTATGTAGCAGTGAACTGTATCAACCATTTAGACTAATCAAACACAGGAAATAAGTCTTTTTTGTGTATTGGAAATGGGAGCTCACCTTATGCTTAAAATAAAACCCTTACCGTCGCACTTTTGAGCCATGCGACAACTTGTTTGAGACATCCACATTGTCCAAGTGGTTAAACATCATATGAAAGTCACGCAGCCAAAATTATTTTCATTAGAAGATTTGAACCAGTCGATCTGGGTGGTTTAATGTGGACCCTTGTCATACCTAACATATGGTTCAATGTTATCCCATTTTGCACCTACTATACCCAGATCCATGAACCGTCTTATTTCAAATAGAATTATGTTGAATAATGAATTGCCCGTTGCCCATGGGATTGAATCTCAAGTTGTTGGATTTAGCAAACATCCATAACTTAGAAGGTGGGCACTTTATATATTTTACTTCATAATTAGAAGCACCAGAGTTCTATTTTTATTTTGACCATCTGATCGATATTTTATTGTTGGTGACACATACTGGCTCCATATTCTTTTATAGTTATTGGAGAAACTAATCGCTTATCATTCTATCACGACATGGTCATTGGTGGTCTCCCTCTTTGGCAATCTCATTATTTAATCATGATCCTGTCATCGTGGGAGTCTCTGGAGATCACATCCGGTGATCTTTTAGCAGCCTACACCTCTGTATTTGGAAGTGCCATCAGCTATGGTGTCTACTTCTACAATGCGACTAGAGGTCATATTCAACACCCTTTCTACATGTTTTATGTTTTATGTTTTTATTTTTTTAGCATTGAACAGTTAGTTATTTTGGGCCACTATTTTCTTCCACAAGATATCTAGACATTGCCAAGTATTTAGTGATCTTATCTAGACTAGTAAAGTATCTTGATTAAAAAAAATCAAAGTAAGACGAAAACACACTTTCATAAGTATATATACATGATTCTAAAATGTAAATTTTACTTATGAAAATAAACACTAACGCCATGTATTTAGCATCTTATTTATCCGAGTTTCAGAAAATTTGGAATTGTGATCATGTAGATATTTTGATTTTAAAGATCCTTTTGCTATAATATCTGTGTTGTTCTGTGTACTTTTATGGAGAATAGTACGACGAGATTAACTTTTTGACATTCCGTGCTGTGTCTATGTGCATCATCTTCTTAATGGTTCTGTTTCAACTCCCATTTTACTGCCCCAGTTACACTTAATCATTTTCACTGGCCTGTAGTTTACTTATGCTATGCTTTAAAGAACTTGGTTGTAATTTTATTCAATTCCTTAGCAATGATTTGTGCATTTTAGCTTCAAAAAATTATCATCAAATATATGCCAATTTATTGGGGCTCATAGTTCTAACCATCTAGTTGCTTGACAGATGGGTTTGGTTGAGCTAGATCAAGATGAGGAGTGCATCGAAGACAGATCAGACCCGTTATTATCTCCAGGTTCTCCGGGTATAAGCGGTATCGATGGGGACCCAGAGATACTTCCTCGAATAGGGGATGAGTACCAGGTGGAAATTCCACCTTCAATGACACAATTGGATGCCTTCATCCTAAGCGAAGGCATCCGACATGAAGGCACGGTTGATGTTGAATATTTGTTGCGATTACGATTACCCATCCGATTACGTGGATCCATAATGAAATTGATCGCATCAAATGTGAGCTTTGGATCTTCTAGGCAACCCTAATGATGAGATGAAATTGGGTGCAGAGATGCCAAACCCGAAACTAAAGAAGGCCGGTGACTTCTATAACCAGCATGTAGGTGCAAAAATCTTTGTTGAAAGTTCAAACCAGCATGCATTGGATAGTGGTGAAGGATTAGGAAGCAATGGATGCCAAGTAGTTTGCAATCAGATGGATGCAGACTCACCTTGTTTGCAGCAGCAACAGGGGGTATAACAACAATAGAAATAGGCTATTTAATAGCGGGAAAACATAGTCTAAACAGAGAGGAAATAAGGTCCCAAAGAACTTTAAATAAAGACACAATGGGTTTCTAAATTTTAGTGTCAATAGGGCTTTGTTTATGTCCAGAATAGGGCCACTTGAGACCCAGTTGGGAACAGATTTATGGAGATTTAGAATCACGGTTACTTCTCGTGCAAGAGAGAAACATGACCACTTAGAACAGATCACATTCTGCCTTTATATAATCTCTCAAGTGACTCACTTAAAGTGAATCATGTGCCCATGGGATTTTTCTGAGAGGTTTATTTTCGGCTTCTCTTAAATTTTAAGACTTTTGAGTAGTTTTTATTGTCTTATTTATGTTTAATTTCTAGACTATCGAAAACTCAATATAGAGTGTACTATTTACATTTTCTGTTTGAACCACAAGATGCCACATAGAAGGAGTTTATGTGACAATGCTATTGCCACCAATCCCTAAAGTTGGGGTGTCTCTATGGCCCAGGCCACATCAAGTGCATTAATACTTGTAGAAACAATGGCGACTTACACATGCCATGGTTGACACAGGCCCACAAATGACTTCATTGCTTTAAGGAGCATGGTTGGGCCAAAAGCTAGACCCAATGAAAGTGAGGAACTGAGAAAGAGGTAAAGGTCTCACAACTCACAAGAACCATAATGACTGGAACAGGGCCCACCACCAAATTGCCCACATGATCCGACCACATGATGAGTGCCCTTTATACCTCAATAAGATCGACCACACCACTTACACAAGGCAAATGGGTCTTAGCGATTAGTCAATTGACCTTTTATATCAATATAAATGCCAATAGAGTAGGAAACTAGAAGGATATCAGATGAGAATTGACAGAAGCTATGTTCCTCTTTAAAATTTACTACTAGCACCCTACATTTCTAAAGCATTTATTCAATCTTCTGAAAAATGATTGAGGAGTGATCACATGAGTCACTGCAGCACCATGTAGAGGCTTAAAGCCCAATATTATTTATTTAAAATGAAAAAATGAACCCTATTTACTACAATTCATATTACCACATAATGACATAGAATGGAAGGTATCAGTCCATTTATTTTCTTCATTTTTCTTTCTCATTATTTTGAGAGGCAATTAAAAAATTAGAAATTTGATGAATATTTGAAATTGGATTCCATTACCAACCTCAATAGAATGCTCTCAAGTACATGCATTATAAATAAGTGAAATAGGAGTGACACTATGCTAAAAGATAGGGGTTTATGAAAAATAGCCTTTATTTTAAGAGTTACAGTGCTCACCCATCATAGTCCTCACATCGGTATGACTGCATGACATGCACTCACTTCCAATGCATGAAATATTTGAACATCATTTGGTGAGGTACACTGCTATAATTTGACAAGGAGAAGGGCAAGTATATTTGGCAATGAGAGGGAACTGACAGAGCTATGCCCAACGCATTAAACCACCTCTAGTAAAAGGAAAAAAATGAAGGAAACTCTATTTGAATTAACCAAAAACTCTAAAAGCACCTGCGTAGCTCACCTGTCAAATCATCTAAAGGTGGAGCTAAGTAGAGCTACCAAATAAAAAAACACTTCTCTTTTAATGCTAAAGCAAAACGCCAATCTAACAATAAGAAAAAAGACACCGAAGAGATAGTGCTATAAACTAATCTCCATCTTCTTCCACAACATCAGTCACTAATGTTAATGCTAAAGCATCTGTTGTTGTTCTTGCCTCAAATACTAAGGGATCTTCATATGCATCAACATCCTGACTCAATCTCTTTGGAGCATCTAAGACGACATACCAATCATCCCTGGTTTGATCTTTGCAGTAAAAAACTTGAGTGGCTTGAGAAGCAAGAATAAATGGCTCATTATCCTCATGCGAAGTCTTCATAAGCCTTCGAAGATTAACAAACACTAAGCTTGTTTCTGGATCAACTACACATCCATTTGTTTTGTCCTCAATACGCTTTTAATCACAATAAAAAACGGTTTCCTTAAAGCCATCATAATCCAATTCCAGTATTTGTTTGATAATGCCATAATAAATGACTTCTTCCTCAATGATGTTCTTATCCTTCGCACTGGATCTGAAACTAGTTAAAGCTTTCATGGAGACTCCACTATTTTGTGTGCTTGTACTCATTTCTGACTGTGCTGTACAAAAAAGATATCCATTAACCGCGTAAGCACTATATGATATGGCATTAAAGTTCGGACCATCAACAAGCCTCTTTAGCATAGTATGTTGTTCATTTTGTAATTGTTCTCTTAACCAAGGAATATAGTTGTCCCTTCGATGCTTATCGCTAGACTTGTGGTGTTGAAGATAAGCTTCGTACTTCCTATAAAATTTTAAAATTAATCAGTTAAATCTCTAAGTATGAAAACTAAATATACAATTAAGATGTAAATAATATTTTACTTACTCCTTCCATTGAACATTTTCTGGTGAATGTTCTAGAACCCATCTACGCACTTGCTGGTACTGCACGTTTTGAAGACAATAAGCTTTACCCCTTTTATCGATTGGATACCCACGAGTAACATCGAAGCCCACGAACGACATCTCCCCTCGCTTATGGCTTCCCTTGCTACCATCCGGCATGCACTCCATGCAACACCTCATACACTCCTCCATGAGATATTGCTCGCAATAGACCCTCCAGGTAGGTCGATTCTTTACGTAATGTTTATATGTCTTCATCATCCTACACATTATTATTTTTATTTAAAATAAATTTTTATACTGTTAAATAAAATAATTTACCAATTATATAATCTGAATTTACCTCTCAAAGGGATACATCCATCGATATCGAACAGGTCCACAAACCAGTGCCTCCTCTGCCAAGTGCACAACAAGGTGTGTCATAGAAACAAAAAATGAAGGTGGAAAGTACTTTTCAAACACACACAGTGTTTCGGCTATGCGCACTCTCATGTTCAATAGCTCAGTACGGGTTATGACCTTAGAACATAGGACATTAAAAAATAATGATAACTGTCGAATAGCGGCTCTCAAAGGCTTTTCTTTTTTGAAAGCATGCATTAGAAGCACTGGCAACAAATGCTGCATAAGAATATGGTAGTCGTGTGACTTCAGGCCCTTGAGTTCGAAATCTTCAAAGCTTATGTTATATTTCCAATTTGCACTGTATCCAATTGGAACTTTGAGGTTATGCAAGGTTTTACAAATTATTTCTTTTTCCTCTCGAGACAAGCAAAATGGAGCTCTAAGGTAATGCCACTTGTCATTCTTTTGCACGGGCCAAAACTTTTTCCTTATTTTCATATCCTTTAGATCAAAACGGGCTTCAATACCATCCTTAGTTTTACCCTTTGTGTCCATAATAGTTGCAATTAAGTTTTCTGTAACATTTTTTTCAGCATGCATTACATCCAAATTATGACGAATTGGTAGATCCTACACATATAAAAAAATTATGTTAGTATTCAAGGGATGTACATAAGAGATCACATTAATATAATAAAATATTTTATTTATTACCTTCCAATATGGTAAGTCATAAAAGATTGATCGCTTTGACCATGCACTATTCTCAATCGTGGACCTCTTTCTCTTCTTTCCTGCTACCTTTCCGAAGTTGGTTTGAATAGTTTCCATTTTGCCTAGTACTTCAGAACCTCTCAAACGACGTGGATGTTTTGCATGTTCTTCCTTTCCATTAAACTGTGACTTTTGTGTCCTAAAAGGATGACTTAGATCTGTAAGAAATCTTCTGTGGCCCATATAAGCAAATTTCTTCCCATGTGATAACCATACTGAATCAACTCCTTCGCTGCAAACAGGACAACCATAATGTCCTGATGTCCTACAACCTGAAAGATGGCCATATGCTGGAAAATCGTGTATAGCCCACAATAAAATTGCTTTCATATTGAAGTTAGACTTTGTATACGAGTCATAAGTTTCAACACCGGTATACCATAATTCAGTCAACTCTGCTATCAATGGCTGCAAGTAGATATCAATTTCATGACCAGGACTTTTTGGGCCAGGAATCAATAGTGCTAGCATTGTAAATTCCTTTCGCATGCACAAAGACGGAGGAAGATTGTAAGGAACAATCATAACGGGCCAACAACTATAAGAATTGTTTTTGTTCCCAAAGGGATTAAATCCATCTGTTGCAAGTCCTAGACGAACATTACGCGTCTCTAAAGAAAAGTCATTCCAGCGAACATTGATTGATTTCCAACATGAAGAATCCACAGGATGACGCATGTAATTGTCATTTTCAACTGACATTGCATGCCATCTCATTTGCTCTGCAATCCACGGAACACTATACATTCTTTGCAGCCTTTGAGATAATGGAAAATATCGTAACTTCTTCCATGGTAATTGTTTAGTCTTCGGCTTCGAAGGATCCATTGGTTTCCATCTACTCTGATTACATGTAGGGCATTTATCCTTATTTGCATGATCTCTCGATAATATGCATTGGGGCATGCATGAATGATTTCGGATGCAATGACTTGATTAACTTCTTCGAATTATAAGTGCTATCCGGCAGAGTATTTTCTTCAGGAAGAATTTTTTTTATCAGATTCAGTAACTCCGTGAAGCTATTATTAGACCATTGATGTCTAGCCTTCATGCTCAACAACTCAATTGTGATTGACAATTTCGTATGGTTGGGTTGACATGAAGGATACAGGGGTTCTAATGCATATTTCATCAACTTATCGTACTCCATATTCTCTTGTAATTCATGTGGTGTCTGATCATCCTCTTCATCATGAGCTTCATTTAAGCATGCATCTAAGTCTTCAGGACGAACACGTCCAAATGTGTCATCCAACATATCTGTCAGTCTTGTGGATGTATTTTCATTTTGGTTACTAGTTGATGTACTGGGAGCCCCAACGTTGACCTTAGTTTTCAGAAAATGTTCCCCGTGATAGTTCCATGTTGTGTATGACTTATCTATGCCATTACAAATTAAATGCTCTGATATGACTTCTAAGTTATGCTTTCTAAGATTACGACAGTTGACACAAGGACAAAAACACCAATCAACATCTTCATTTTGTTTTGCGAATGAAATAAAGGATTGGACTCCTTCCATGTATTCTTTAGTCATGCGATTTTCCATAGCCATCCACTCTTTGTTTGGAATTGTCAAGACATCTTCTACAAATAAAAATACAATCGAAAGACAATATGAGATTAGTTAGTTAAATAAGAAGATACATAATTCTATGATCATCCTTGATATCCCTACATTGGAAACAACTATCCATAAGTGATCAAGTGAGGCAGAGAAAATGCTGAGATTATAATCTCGGTACCACCCCTCACCTAATCATTTTATTGATCACGTGATAGGGAGGATTATCGAGATTAAACACTTGACCTTAACATCATGTGCAAGCTCAATATTGATTTTAAGGTCACTTTTTTGGGTGTGTACCACATGAAATAAAAAATAACCATCTGATGGTACGACCATAATCTGAAGATCCATCATGTGAAAGATTGAGACGATAAAAAAATTCCATCATATGACTCAATGAATTCAATGTGTTCCAACGTGGGTGAACTCAAAGATTGGGTGATGGATTTAAAGGTACTCTTATTTAGAATCTTCTCTTAGTGCAACCTACCCTATTCCAAATCTATAAAAAAACAACCTACCCTATTCCCATCATGTGCAACCTACCAACAGCAGTCGCAGTAGGCCAAGATGGACAAATACCCGATAACGTATCTGTCTTGGCCGATATGCATCTGTTCAAGATGGACCGATTCCCGATACCTGATACCGAGATCGGAGCTTTCTGGCGATATCGGACAGATTAAGTCAAATTCACCATTATCACCTATAACGTATCTGTAATGAATTTTGGTTATTGGGTCGATTTTGGATGCGGGGTTTTTTGAATTTGCATTTACAGGTCACCTAACACTCGGACCACTTACCTAATACTAACTCTAATGAAATTATGGTGTTATTATGATTTTTTATTAATTAGAAGAGTTAATGTAGCATCCAAAATATAAATCACCTATATAAAGTTTGAGAACCAATAATCAAGCCAATGCATAGAAAGAGAAATGCAATGTTTGTATTTAAAAAAAAAAACACCTTCAAGGACTAATTATAGTTAAAAGAGGTCTCTAAGTCATCAATGTCCCTGCCCAACCTGACCTATAAGAATGAATAAAACAGAAGTGGGTCCTAAGTGACCCATTAATTTCTAATTAAATTTAAATTGAATTTGACTAACCCGTTAATATCCCCTTATCCATGACATTTCAGTCGAAAGATTGCTTCATTAAGCTCACAAATAAGAGCATGTATGGTAACAGAGGATATCTCTAAAATCTAACTGCAGGCTACAACGGCATTTTCAAGGGGAGAGCGGGCTCATGCATCATACCTTTCAGAACAAGATTGGTTTTCACTTTCCACAAGTAGGAAAGACCATGGGACTTCAATATTCAGATCGAGTTTTATATCCAGTACCTTTAGTTCAATTTTTATTATATAGCACCTAAGATTGCATATATCGACCAATTTAATGTTAAGCTATATTTTAAATATTCAATTACATGCAACTATGGATGCGTATATGCTTCAGAGATATGTGAGTTGGTTGTAGACTGTCATTTCAACTAATTTTACTATGATTTTTTCTTGGCAACGATCATGCGATGAAAGGGTGACAGCTATATGCTGTTTAATTGGTCCTACTAATGCTTATGAGTGTGCATGGATCAATGCTTTAAAGATGAGTCCTGATTAAGTCCAATGATAAAAGTGGGAAGAAGCGTGTTATAAGAAGATATTGTAGAAAGCAAGATCTTCAAGTCCGTGGGTCACAGTAGCAAGAAAGGAGAAGGCCCCATACAAAAAAAATCCAGAAAAGTCCCTATGCAAAACATGCATATTTTACACCAAAGAAGTCAATCCTCAATCAGAAGATTTTTTTTGTCGCCCATCCTGCTTTTTGACGATTCCGCAACACCTTTTGTTTCATCTTAACATCTACAAAGCAATTCAAGCATATTCATTGGTCAAAACCCATCTTTCTTAGAAACACAGAGCACTAAAACACCCATTTATGTGAGAAATCTGATAATACTAATGAAAATAGGTTTTTTCCCCCCCCATAAAATCCCCAAATCAATGATCCCAAGTCCCAACCATTCAACACAGAATCTGCAACTAAAACTCTGACTGTGAAACAGAGAAATAAGAACAAAATCCCTTCCTTCTCTTCAAAACCCAGTTGACCAAAATAAAAAACCAAACCTCCTCAACTTTTATCTCAGAAATTGATACCCAAAACCTTTTCAACATCCAAATTTCTAGGGTTCTTAGAAGTCATAAACCAAGCAATATGAAGCCAGTATGCAAAAAATTACTCATAAATCAAAGAAACGAGCAAGATGAAGCCAAAATGTAAAAATATATACAAAAATCGAAGCAATGCAAGAAAAACATTAAAGAAATGCTAGGGTTTAGTTTGAGTAAGTAAGAAATGGAGAGATGAATAAAATACCTGAATTTTGGGGTTTTGCTTGGAGCGAATCAACGATCAGACTTTCGACTTTCTGACTTTTGAGCGAATCAGCGAAGATGAAGAAGAAGAGAGGGTTTCGGATTAGAGTCTTGGAGATGGTTGAGAGTTTTTAGAGAGATAACAGAGAGAGGGCGGGTTTAGAGAGGGGGTTTTAATCTTTTTAGAGAGAGAAAAGAGAGAGATCAGAGAGAGGGCGCCTGGGCGTGTGGGTTTAGAGAAGGTTGGGCGACGACGAGGGTTTTAGAGAGAGAGAAAAGAGATAGAGAAGCCAAAGGGAGGGCGTGGGTTTATAGGGGGACGAGAGGAAGAAAGAACGAAGAGGAGGAATTAGGGTTTTGTTTTAGCATTTGTTTAGTCCCTTTTTATTCTTTATATGAATTTTTTTTTAAATGACAAGTTTAACCTCCTAAAAAATTTATAATTACCCGCTTATCCTTTTCTTAAAAAACCACAGTTATAAGATACTAAACAACTGCTTTAGGCCGTTGATTAGTTTACGACTGCTTTTAGCTGTGAGTTTTTTCTTAATGCTAATGTTATTTTTTTCACATTTTCACGTAGTGTGCTAAGCCCAGAAAACTTCGGACATCGGTCACTGTCTTTGGTTGCTCCCATTTAACCATTGCTTCTATCTTTGCTGGATCTACAGTGACACCATGCTTTGAGACGACATGTCCCAAAAAGCTAACCTCTTCCAACCAAAACTCACATTTGCTGAGTTTGGCGTACAATTGGTGTTCACGTAGTGTCTGTAGAGCAATCCTCAAATGTTCTTCGTGTTCCGTCTTGGATTTGGAGTATATCAAAATATCATCAACAAATACTACGACGCAGGAGTCCAAGTGTGGTTAAAACACTCGATTCATCAGATCCATAAACGACGCCGGAGCATTCGTCAATCCAAACGGCATCACAAGGAATTCATAGTGTCCATACCGTGTCCGGAAAGCTGTCTTCTGAATGTCCTCTGCTTTGACTCGCAACTGATGATACCCAGATCTCAGGTCGATCTTAGAAAAATACCTTGCTCCTTGCAGTTGGTCGAATAGATCGTCAATTCTAGGCAAAGGGTAGCGGTTCTTCACAGTGAGTCTTTCTTCTTGACAAACAAAATCGGTGCTCCCCATGGAGACACACTCGGTCTAACAAACCCCTTGTCCATAAGCTCTTGTAGTTGTTCCTTCAACTCCTTTAACTCAGCAGGAGCCATTCTATAAGGCGCTTTCGAAATAGGCTCCGTTCCTGGTGCTAAGTCAATGGCGAATTCCACTTCTCTCTCTGAAGGTAGTCCAGGCAATTCCTCTGGAAACACGTCGGCGAAGTCTCGCACAACTACTATCTCAGAAATGACGTTCTTTTCTTCCTTGTCCTCCTTTAAGAAAGCTAAGTATCCACTGCAACCCTTTCTGATCATTTTCTCGGCCCTTACTGCCGAGATAAGTGGCACAGATGACGACCTCACTCCTTGAAACCGAAATGATCTTGTGTTGGGTCTGAAAATGACTACCTTGTTCCACAATGTCATACAACCACCCATGCCAAGGATCACATCAAACCCTTGCATGTCTAACAGTATCAACTTTGCTTCCAATTCATGCACCTCTAAGTCTCGAACTGCTACAATGATGGATTTGTAAGCTAACTCCGTGTCTACTAACTCTCCAGTCGGAATAGACACAGATAGGACGAAATCCAACGCCTCTGGAACAATCTTCATCTTCTTGGCGAAACGTGGAGTGACGAATGAGTGGGTAGACCCTGGGTCTATCAACACTCGAGCGTCATATCCAACGAAGCATATTTTTTCATATATAGTTAAAGTACCTATAGTATACATACATATAATAATTTACACATCAATTTACACCCTTAATTCACATATAGATTTTGTATTGAGAAGAAGAATCTATGCAATTCCTAATGCATGCACCCCCTCTATCTAAAATTTCAATGAAATGGAAATTTTCTTTAATTTAAAAGAGTTTAACCTTGGATGACATCATGCACGTTCCTTGCTTCCTGAGCAGTGACTGCATAAGCTCTCCCCTGAACGATCGGCTTCCTTGCTTGAATGGGTCGTGGTGCTGCAACTGAAACCGTCTTTCTTTTATCCGTCTCGGGGCAATCCTTGATCAAGTGGCCCACCTTGCCACATCGGAAACAACCCCTAGTTCCCGCTCTGCAATCCACTGTTCTATGAGGCTTGCCACACTTGGCACAAGTCTCTTGAGGCGCGGAAGAAACAATACGAGAACCCTGTGTGATAGTGGCGCCAGTAGACATGGCAGGGCTCTCATAGCGTAAAGGTCTCCCCGACGCAAGTAATGGAAACCTCTGTTGGTGTTGTTGTTACGCCGGCCTTCCAAAACCTCCCTGAAACTGTGGTCTCTGATTTTGGGCCATGAACCTCGGCTTTTTGTTCACCGGTTCATAGGTCTCCGTCCTTCCTTGTTCATTTCCTCCCCGCTGCTGCTCTCTCTGTCTATATCTATTTGTGTTTTCTTCTTCCACAACCAATGCCTTACTCATGACCTCTTCATAGGTCCTCAGCTGAAATGGAGCTACGCCTCCCCTAACCTCAGGCTTCAAACCTTGCTGAAACCTCTTGGACTTCATCACGTCGGTAGGCGTGAATCCGAACAAAGCAGGCAAGTCGTAGAAACTCCACCCCATACTCTCTCAACATTGTCATCCTCCCTTGTACTAATCTGTAGGAATTGTATCTCAAGTTGGTTCCTCACCACGGAAAATATTGTTTGTTGAACTCCTCAACAAACTCCTCCCAAGTCCAAGGCAACTCACAGGGGTCTCCGAGCACGAGTCCGTGTCACGGATTTCCACCAAGGCCTCCCCATCCAACATATGCGCCCATCTCACACTCTCATCTTCCGTGCATGTCGACGCTAAAGACTTTCTCCATCTCCATCTCAGCCGCCATTGGTTCCGTCATTGCCCATAAAATGAAGGAGGTCTCATCCTCCTAAACTCTGTAAAAGATGAGGGCACAGGCAACGCAGGTCCTACAGGTGGTGTAGGTGGCTACTGTTCTCTTGATGCGTGAGCTGCAAAGGATGCGACTTGTTGTGTCATGGCAGCTGCCATAGTCTCCATAGTGTGCATCATCCTTTGTCGCTCCTCTCTATCTTCTTGTCTTTCTCTCACTCTCTCTTGTTCTCTTAGATCTTGATCCTGCCGATCTCGATCCTCTTCATCATGCTGTCTACTACTACTGCCCCCTGGGGCCTCAGTACCTCCTAAAGGCACTCTATTAGTAGGAGAGATGTAATCATCTCCACTACGTAGACTCCTCTGTTGGCCTCCCCTTGGTCGGCCTCTTCCTCTAGATGACATTTGCGGCTGCATTTGAAACTAAAGTTTCGTTAGCAGAAGCCCCTATGTTCTGACCAAAAAGGACGATTGTCAGAATGGCTAAAAGAAAACGACTTTGATACCAACTGTGACAGCCCGGATTTTGACACTCCAAAACCCGTGCCATCAGCACGATCATCTTGACCGTGCCCCTTAGCTAAGCACGGAACATTGGCATATCAAGCATAAAATGAAATAATAAATGAAACTGCGGAATTTAAATCTATATTAAAGCAATTCTCCAAAAGACAGTTCTACCCTCATGCCTCTGCATGAATGGAGAACCGATCCGAACCATCGATGATAGCAATCATCACGGAAGGTTCGTCCCAAAAGAATAATCCCAAACTCAATATATACATGGTTTAACCAAAACAAGGCTTGACATACCAAGCCGTACCAATCTCTCTCAAAAAGTCCTCAAAGCGGCACAACGGAGTCCTCTAGAAGAAGTCCTCAGGAGGTGGCTCCAACTCTTCGCCGGCCGCAAGGTCCGACTCATCCGGGTCAGCGTCCCCTGAAGCCTCGGCAGCTGCTAGTAGTGGACCTGCGACGTATAGTCTATAGGGTGAGCTACATCCTAGCTCAATAGGGAACAAAACACAATTGAACATATAAATTATTACTCACATATATTCCATGATATGACATGCATGATGTGTCTATGCAATTACTGATAAAACAGTTAAAAAGTATTACATTTTACTGGTAGTTTACTCGTGTCTTTTATTTACTCATGAATGATGCTGAAAAGGCCTAAAGCAAAACTTCAACTTTCAACTTAAGTAATCCCCGAGCAATATAGCATCGAGCCCCGATGAGATACCCATCATCGTCATCTATATAGACACTTTTAACGTATTCCCTGGGAATATAATATAGTACCTAAGCCCCTTTCCCCTGGGGATTGGTGGCGGGATTTCACTTGTCTCAAATCATTACCCCTGGGGTGTGCTTACTATGTGCGGATAAGCCTCCGCACTGGCTTATGGTTTCGCCGCCGTATCGGTCATGGATATCCTGCCGTGTCAGTCGTGGATATCCAGTCACGTCGGTGGGGTACCCTATCAAACCTCAAATAACAAAAATATCGGTGCCTTGCATATAGTTATTCACCGTGTAAGTGTGCTATCTTATATCAGTTAGACCCTATCAAACATGATTCAATCTTGGATACATCCCTGGGATGTATCCATCCACTTGTATCACACCTGATGCTCTTATCTCTTTACTTCTTCATCCCCTAGGGATGGCTCATTATAATTACTCTTATGGATGTCACACACACACACTTTTCACAATTCTTAAGCAATAAAATATTTGAATTTGAATTCTATATCACTACATACATGCTCTTGTAAAATAAAGTACATGTTCAAGGTGTTCCCTACCTCAAGTCTTTGTTTGCTCAACGCATCAAGGTCCCACGTGGCTCCTTGTGCACTAGCTCACACGTACCACCTATGGTACCACATAACAGGTGAAACACATCACTAAAGATGCAATAAAGGAGGTCCAAGACCCTCCATGAAGCTTAAAGTCAAACTCAAAAGTCAACAAAATTTAGCACAGTCGATTAATCGAACTCCAAAGTCGATTAATCGAAACTCATTCGATTAATCGATTTCCAAAATCGATTAATCGAAAGTAAATATCGATTAATCGATTCTCAAATCGATTAATCGAGATTTTCATTCGATTAATCGAATCCTAATTCGATTAATCAAACCTCTCTGATCAGCCAAGTCGATTCTCAATTCGAGTAATCGAGTTCCCAAAATCGATTAATCGATCCCAAATCGATTAATCGAAATTTGAAATCGATTAATCGAAATCCCATTTCGATTAGTCGATTTTTCCCCAAGTCCTTTCCTCCAGCCCCTGGGGTCCACTGGAGGTTCCCAATCGATTAATCGATACCCAAATCGATTAATCGAAAACCAAAGTCGATTAATCGAAACCCAATTCGATTAATCGAAATCGGGGTCCTCTGACTTTTCAACTTCTTGGCCAATTTCGATTAATCGAAACCCAATTTCGATTAATCGAAATTGCCAGATTCTTCCCCCTTTTGAGCTGTTCTTCCCAATCTTTTTCCACACTTTTTCCTCTATTTTTCTAAACCATTATCCTATGATTTAAACCATTTTTAACTACAATTTAACCTCTACAACCTATGCATTTTATTCACATAGTTTTCCTTGAATAAATCTCAAATTGATTAAGTTGAGCGGTTGGAAAGGCTAGGGTTTCCAGCTTTGCTTCGAGCGGATCCCTCGCGTCGAATCCGACGTTTATTGCTCGAATCCCCCCCCTTCAATTGGCATTTACTCCTTGTATTAACTATGGTCTCCTTCTCTCTCTGTTCTTTGCTCTCTCTCAATCAACCAATTAAAAGAGAAACTAGGGCTATTAAACCCTTTTATCTTCCCTCTAACTTGTGTGTTGAGCACATGCTCCGCAGTAGGTGTATGTGACTTCGTATTTTCCATCATGCACCACATAGACACACAACCCATCACATCTCATCCGTTCATCACACCCCATACTAACTATTGAACTTCTATTTGGTCAAACCTATGACCGATCGGGCACGGATCCCGAGGTCACAGTTTAGCGTGATTTTTCGAGCTATTACACCAAACCTCTAAAACTCTAAATTGAATGAACCGTAAGATAAAACCTAATTTTCTCTTTAAATAAAAACCTACCCTCTTCTCTTTTTTCATAATCCCATAATTCTCTTAAGGAAAAATCTAGCTTCTTCTTCTTCTTTTTCTTCTTCAACCTCTCTAAAGCCATTAAGACACTTTGATCTGCGATCAAGAGGAAGAAGTGAACTCAAGCGAACGCTTGGAAAGTCGATAGATCATCGTCGACTCGTAGTTCACGCTTCAAAGGTAATATATTGATAACTTTTAATAGAAAAGTCCGATTAATCATTATAATATATCGTTTTGGGGTAGCTCGAGACGATACATCTAATGAGCTTGAAAGTAGCCACAGCGCGGCGCTGTTATAAAAATCACATGGTGCTGTCATAGGTCACAACGTGCTGTGACAAACCCACAGCTCACTGTCACTGGAAGAAAATTAGTATCGCTGTCTTCCGATGGTCATAACTTTTGATAGAAAACTTCGATTGACCTTTATAATATATTATTTTTGGATAGCTCGAGACGATGCATCCAATGGGATTAAAAATATCCACAGCTCGTTGTGGTATATATGACAGCTAGCTGTGGATATCGAAACAATGTATATTTTTGTGTATGCAACCACAGCTTGCTGTGAGCATTGAAAATCAGGAATATTTCTATACAGTTAAATCGTACGATT
This sequence comes from Chloranthus sessilifolius, assembly GCA_021018995.1. Taxonomy (NCBI): domain Eukaryota; kingdom Viridiplantae; phylum Streptophyta; class Magnoliopsida; order Chloranthales; family Chloranthaceae; genus Chloranthus; species Chloranthus sessilifolius. The sequence goes on from CM037586.1 coordinate 17,950,103, forward strand.
TTAAATTTTTAGTGATTTATTCCTTTGTGTAAATTATACATGGACCATAGAAAGGAGAATCAGACCTATTACAAGGAGAATATCTCGTTCTGAATCGTCCAATCTTCAAAATCGAGGTAGGAGAAATTCACTGCATAATTACGTTTTAATTTTGATCCATGGCTTTAGTGTTATTCTCGAAATAAATCTCTGAAAATTAGCATTGAACTCATTGAAATTATTGCATCGAAATTGAAAATTATTTTGAATATTGCACATTAGAATTTACTTTGAATCATAAAACTTTTGCATATGAATAATTGCATGTTTAATATTTATTTCTGCATTAGATTTTATATATTGAATTAAATCTGAATATTGAAACCTTTGAATCAATTTTTGAACTTTGGAACCCTTTGACCTCCTTGGACTTTGAATTATGAATCGTGAATATTGAATTATGTGATAGAAATTTGCATGTGATTTATAGAGATTCATGTGGAACGAATCCTGTGTTTCGACACCTTTGGACCTTTGGACCGCACAAGTATCCGTTACAAAGCAGGGGCTTGGACACTTTAAAAAATTGTTCTTAGAACGGCGATGGTTAGGATTTTTATTGATTTTGACTTTGGCTTTAGTGCTATATTCGCGATCTAGAGATTATTTAAGTTATAGAACTACGATCTACATTGAATAAGGAACTGTATGCGAACCCTAAGGATTAGTCTCATTAAATCCTGTATGAAAATCATTATGAACATATGTGTTTCGCTCTTTGCACCTTAGAAATTATGTTTCGTCATTTAAGCAACTACTTTATTTACCATTGGAATTATATTTTGATCATATGAAATATAATTGTGTATTGCACTACCCTACAGAGCTTAGATTGTTAGCTCACCCTGACCCTATGTGTCACAGGTACTGAAGTAGTTTCGGACCCTAAGTTAGAAGAAGATCAGGAATTCATACCAGTGGACGAGGCAGATCTTCTTTCTGAGCAGTTTTATTCATAAATTTCTTTGGACACTTAAATTTCGTATAGTTAAATAGACTTTTGAACCTATTAATATTATTTTGGATGTTAAGCACCACTGTTTGTGTGACGAACGATCGTCAACGGTGATTTTACTTTTCAAGTGGACAATATATGCAATAGTTTTTATCTAATGACTTATTTTCTATTGATACTAAAGAATCTCTGTAATTAGATTATGATTTATGATCTAGCGATCCGAAAATTTTCATATGTTTCGGGTTGAAAATTTGGGGTTGTTACAAAAATGATCTCCATCGTGTGTTGAATGAGATGATAGAGATTTATTTTCGTCTCAATCTTAGATAAAAATAAATCTTGAGATCATGACCCCACCATCAAACGGTAAGATTTGGATTCCACATGACAAACCTCTCGAAAAGTGATCCGTGAACCATAGTTTATTAGTCTCATGATCATGTTCCTATGTTGGGATGTGCACCACGTGAAATTAAAGTATGACCGTCTGATGGTAGGCCCATGATATAAGATATATTGTGTTGAAGTTTTGGATGAATAAAAATCCCCCTCATATAAATTTAAAAAGAGAAATGAAAAGATACATATGAATGAAGGCGTGGAGTGCTGAATTCGGATGTCATATCAAATGCCACGTGGCATGATCAATCCAAAACAACACCTGCTTTGAGTTGATCAATCAGGACATGACTTAAAAAAATTTAACTTTTTTATCCTCCATTTGATAAATCAAAGATAAATTGACCTCCAAGCATATTTAGTCCATTGATTTTGAGTACCTTTGAGCAAATTTTCGATGCTGATTATGCATCCGATAATGTGCCTAATTTCTTTTTTGTAGTACTTGATCGATCATTAGATTACAACCTTTAAATTAGACGGCTCATATTATATTTTGACATGGTATAGTTTCTCAAAATATCAAGTCTTTCTTTCAAATTATGTGCAAGAGCTAGCATGAGACTGTCAGATTTTGATGGTATGCCTATGATGTCAAGACCCCTTATGCTTGAGTGTGATATAGGTCATGTGATTTTAGAGTCATTTTTTAAATTAGTGTGCCATGTAGAATAAAATTATAATCGTCTGCTGATATACCCATGATTTCAAGATCAACTTTTTGAAAGTTTGGGATAAAAAATTATTTCCATCTTAGGATTCAATGCGATCAATGCATGGAGGTTAGATAAGGCCCTGTTCGGTAGAAATCTTGGGATAAATTTTTTTATTTTACTTTTCATAGGATGGTTTTAAAAGAAAATCATTGGAAGTTTCAAAAGTAAAATTTAAAGTCTAGTTCTAAGTAAGAGAGATTTTAGGAGATATTAAATAAAGAGAGTCATTACTTGCACTCGCTTTTTAAGTGATTGCACGTAGGTTAAAATAGACTTTGTATTTATGGACATGTGACATGTTAAAATGCAATCTGAGCCGTCTGATTTAAAGTTCATGATCTATAGATCCTTAGTAGATAAAATTGACATGCAATATAATCTTCATCATGTGATTAAATATAGTAAAAGGCTATTATTTGATTCAACAGTTGACAACAATAGATCATAAGATAAATATCGTGTTTTGCTCCAATCTTATCCACTAAGGATCTATAGATCACGAACTTTAAATTAGACAACCTAGATTGCATTTTCTCATGTCACATGTCCCTAAAATACAAAGTCTTCCTTTAAATTCGGTGCAATCACTTAAACATCGTGTACAACTAATGGCTCCATAAAAAAAACGGTAGAGTGATTTTAGGAGATATTTATGATTTTGGATTCTTAGGCTAATTTTTTTTTTCTCACTTAAACGTCTAATTTTAAGCAAGATAAATCTCAAGAGATATTAAATAAAATCGTGGAGTGATTTTAGGAGATATTTATGAAATAAAGAAAAAAGTCTTATAATAAAATTAAGATTCTATTTTATTTATTAAATTATAAGGGTATATAAGGAATTATTTTAGGGATAGATTAGATTTATGAGGGAAATTTTGTTCCAAAATTATGGAAACACAAAATTGACAGAAAGTAAAAAATTATTCGTGCTTTTATATAGTAGTATAGTATAGATTAATTTATGTATAATGCTATATTCGTTGACATTAAAAAAATTGTACTACTTGTAACTTTTGTACATACAAGTAGGGTTATTTTGACTAATGATATGAACTATATTGATACAATCCTAAGCTTTATATAATCAATGTGATCGATGATCCTCTCAATGGTAATCATGGTTTGTCTAAATATATACATTATAATATATTTCATTGTTTTTAATTTTAACGACTAATATTGAACACCATTGATCGGACGGTTTGCATTGCCTTAAAGTTGTGATTCTTTAAATGAAATGTATTGCAAAGATAGCTAATTACTTGAACTCTTTAGATTGATCATATATACACACCACGTCATATCATGGTGTAAGCTCAGGCACATTTTAATGTTGTAAGATCAATTAAACAGCAGTTTTCATATAACGCTAGATACGTCTCACATATGGTACCCTATCCGATACGTCGGATTTTAAGATTTAAAATTAATTTTTATCCGATACATGTTCACGTACAGGTGCGAGTGGTATGAACTGAGGCCCGTGAAAGGCCAACACGTGTGCATATCTATATAACCGAGTTGGCCCCTCTAACTTCGCTTACCAATAAATGCAAAAAAGATTTGGACAGCTGTGTGCATGTGCACCAATTCGGTGGCCGTAAGTGAACTACAGTGCTCATATATATATATATAAAAAAGGTAAAAGAGGATTATATTTTGTTTTGTTGTGGTTTATGAACTGTAAAGCAAAGACATCATTCACCAAAGAAACCAACCACCTAGATCCCTCAATCTGTCCGCATATCTAGGCCTGATAATGACAAAACAAGCGGTAATAGATGCAAGAAAACAGAGACTCCACTTCCATACTTTGCTAGAGAGTGGGAGAGAGATCTCACAGAGACTGATGTTTTTGTGTGTTTGGATCCCATTAGGGTTCATAATAAAGAGACTCCACATCCATTAGATTTGGCTTTGATTCCTTTGTTCCCCACTCGGCTACGAACACATATAGAGGAGACAGGGGAAAGACACTCACCACCATCCGATGATTGACCCGACGTGGGACGTTTGACTTTTAATAGTACTAAGTACCAGCAGAGATTGATGGGTCAGGAATCATGATATATATGGCCTAAAACCTCGAAATTAGAGTCTGTCTCGTCGGTAATCGTCCTATATGCATCAAGTGACCCATGCAATCGATTCCTCATTATTTTTGGACTTTGTATTAGGTACAGGAGCTGAAATTTCAGATGGTCCCTCTGCACTGATGAGCCTTGGGATTGGGATGTCAACAGGTCGTTTGGGTCGGGCTGAACAATTATTGGGTCCACGGTATATGCTCGGCCCCGACCCAATTAGGCCAAGACTTCATCAAGGCCTGACCCAATCCGACCCGCAAGGTCTAAGGGGATTGCTTTCCCTGACCTAGCCCTTCCTAATTCCAAAACCTATAAACCCCTAAACCCGGTATTGGGATGTATCCAACCTTTTTTTTTTTTTGAAAGCGAGCTTGAGGGTCCTCATTGTTGTTTGGCTCTAACTTGGAGATTGAATTGTAGTTTGACTCTAACTTGGAGGTTGACTTAAACTATATGGTGAAGCTTAGACCTAGGAGGAGAATTGTTATTTGATTATAACTTGGAGAGTTGGAATTGTAATTGGACTCTAACTTAGAGAGAGAGCTTTTGAGAGAGTTTTTCAAGAGAGAAACTTGGATGAATACTTTGGAGAGGCAAGGTATTGGAGAATTGCTTGAAGATTAAAGATCCGATTGAAACCGTTATTGTGTCGAAATCGTTACTATATTTCTGCAGATCTCTTCTCTGTTCTTTGAAGGACCGTATCCTTAATTTAACAATGGGTTTGTTATTGAAGATCATGTTTGATCTTGTTTGAGAGTGTACTAGAGAGAAGAGAGAGTGTGCGTTGTAAAAGTTCATAAATAGTGCATACTCCTGTAGACATAGCCCTTGGATTGAGTGAACCACGAAAATCTTGTGTTGTGTGTATGATTGTTTCTTTGCACCTTTCTTATTTTTTCGCATTCATTGCGATCCGGAGTTCAGTAGAGTGGGTTGAATTCCTAACACTCCCCCTATTATTGCAGTAAAAAATATTACAAATATAATCACAAATCAAATCCTTCCTAACAAGAGAGTGCAGACCTTGTGGTAAATAATTAGACATATCCTACCTCATTACTAAAATGGGTATGAAAAATTGAATTGGGTTACACCTTTACGAGGGGAGGGGCGACAGCTTCTTGAGTCTATGACCAGCGCCGGCCCTGTTAGCATGTAGGTCACTCTTTGTTAGAAAATCAAAACAAGAATTTGTTTCCGTGAAAACATGATGAATGGAGATTTTGGAACATAATATCTAAAATGCCATTGACGGCAGCTCCACTTCCAAAGCCTCTTGACCTTCTTTGTTGATCAAAGCTACCATGATTTTACAATCAGATTCATGAATCAAGTTTAGAGGTTAGACCTTGATGCGATGGTAAATGCTGTCTGCCCAAAGCAATTGGTCCCTGAGTTCGAGTCTTGGAATCAGTCTCTCCAAAATGGGGGTAAGGCTTCCTACCATCTACCTCTCTTAGACCCTGCTAAAATCGAGAGACCCTTGTGCGCTGGGCATAACCTTTTTATTCAAGAATAAAGTGTTGTATGTTCAACTCTATAGCCAACCTAAGACAAAACAACATGTCATGAAGCTCACATTCTTAGCTCCCACATGCTATTCCTCAAAATATTCTAGCATTTTGCTCCCGCCATATATGTTAGATGGCTGCATTCATGATCAGGATGCACGGTCTATCCTTTCTTTTGGTTGAAGTTTAGTCTCACATTGTGTAAATTACAGCCTTGTCTCTCCCCTTATAATATCTTAGGCCCCTTCACTCATAGCCAATTGGTTTTGAGTTGGATGCATATATTTATCATGATATCACAGTAGGCTTTTCTCCACTCCACATCACCCAATTCAATTGTCCACGTGATTTGGCTCACTATCGCTAATACGTGCGGGGTGTGTCAAAGTTTCAGCCCACATCAGATAAATTATAGCCCCGTCTCTCCACTTATAATATTTTGGATCCCTCTATTCATAGCCAATTGATTTAGAGTTTGATGCACAAATTTAACACTTTATTTGGCTAGGCCTTAACATCCAAAAATTTAAGACCAATCTGCTTTCAATGAACGCCAAATCTAGCAACACTTAGTTCGCTAGTTTGCTCGATTTGAATTGCAGGTTCACAACTCGCAATAGTTGTCCTTGAAGTCGAGTCAGATAACCAAACTGCCGTTCTCTGTATTAATGGTGAATATGCTATACTGGAAGCTACATTTTCTAGTGCGAAGTATTAAAGAGCCACTGCTAGCACGTTTAGGAGTTTAAAGTAAATCAAATATATACATGAAGGGAGCTCAATCGATATGCTGATTTCATGGCACGACTTGGGAAGAACTATGCAGCTATTGAAAGTTGGCCAATGAACCCTATATTTTGCAATCTCTCTTTAAGAGATAGATTTATTTTCTCTTAAGAGATGATTTATCTCTAGTTTCCTTTTTTAATAAATGGGTGAAGACCCAACAACCTCAACTGAACTCCAAAAAAAGAAATGCAATTGTTACTATCAAACTTACCTGATTAGTCTATCAAAAAAAAAAAAAAAAAATTTACCTGATTAGCTAGGGGTGGGTTTGAGGTTTTTGTTTTTATACGTAATATTTTTCTTGATAGGTGGGTAGGATTAATTTTAAAAGTATATGTCACAACCCAGAATTCTATCCGATCACGAGGGCTTAAAATTCCGTGTTATGACACCGCATGCTTGTTAAGGCGATAAGCGGACGTGTATACTATCTCATAGTTCATCATAAAAATAAGATCGATGCATTTAATTATTAAATTAGACGGCTCATTCGTAAAAGCGGAAAGTGTAGACGGAAATTAATAAGGGAAAATTCTAATCACGCATCTAAGATATAAAATAAACTAAAGTTTCACGTATGATAAAACCGTCCCATACGTAAACACAAAAGATGTATAATCAAGAAAAATAACTAATAGCAAGTCTCTAATGAAAACAATAAAGACTAGAATCAAAGGATCTCTCAATGCTCATAGTAGTTAGCCGGATCTATGCCCTCATCCAAGTATTAGCCAACATCCTTATCTTCATAAGCCGCTTTCGGTACAGCTACTTCTACGTCATCAAAAGTAGGGTGCTCTGTGTTCTCACCTGCAACTATTAGGTTTCGTGAGATGAGTTTACGCAGTCGTGTAAGCTTAGTGAGTTGCATAATCGATCCACCATAATTTACTCAGGTGATCAAGTGTGCAATTGCTTGAATTGCAGTATTTTTGAAATAAAACCGAACAACTTTGTATAGTTACAAAATATCTACGAATCTCATGGCATACCATATCGAAGCTTAAAGACATATCATAGAATGAAATGTACATGATGCACCGTGTTCTTATTTCTTTTTCTTATCCGTTTCATCAACTTATCCTACATGACATATCTTAAATTTTAACATTATTTCATACGCCTGCACAACGTACTTCACATTTTACTCATCCTATTTAAATGTTCTGTGTCAGGCCTGCTGCTCGAGCCTACTACGCGAGGTCTACGTGTAGATAATTGCCTAACCTCCACAACATAATATAAACTACCATCCAGCCTGATGAGGCTGTGCGCATCAGTAAAATAGGTTCTCTTAAGTCGAAACCTTCAGTGTACCCTTAATTCGAGATAAAGCTAAATATATTGTCCTTAAGACTCATCTTGACTGCAGACGTTGGACCCTTACGGTGGCTCATAAGGTATGACAAGTGTAAAAATTAATTCATGTTTAACTGACCTTCATAGTATGTCTTATCATATCATTATTCGATTCTGGGCTTAGGTCACAACCCCTATTTCATTATTGACATGGGCTTAAGTCCCAGTTTCTTATCATATCGTACTTTAACATATTTATTTCTCATTTTCTTCTTATAACTTAATTGGAGTGAGCCACGGTGCGATAGGCTTCACTAAATCATACTTTTCAAGGGACGGGTTTCGTAGAAACTTGGATGTACTTCATGCGCCAGTCTATACTCCCATACAGGTATTGCATCCGTATATGAATGCCTACATTTCAAGTTTCACGTGACCGTAAAAGAAACCTCACCATGACTGTTGCATTAAAATGCTATGCTGAGACATTTATTTAAAAAGTGTGATGGAAAATATTATTGACAGCAAAAAATATGATAGATGAAATTGATTGATTCGACACACAAATAGCATTCTAAACTCAGTCCTACAAGAATTAGGGCAGTTGTAGCAAGTTTTAAAAGTAAGTAAGAGTTTTTCCCACAGAGAGTGGTGATCTAAAACTCTAGTAGACCTCCAGATATGATAATTTTAAGCTATTCTAAGAAAAGAAGGAAAGAGAGAGTTTTTCGGGTGTCACAATTAAACTAAATCTAAGCTACAAAACAGAATGCAAGATATATCTGAAAGAGGATGAAGGTGTATGGTAAAATAAAATATAAAATGGTGAGAAGTAGACAACTAGGGGCTGATTTTGGTTGCAAAACAGATCAGGAAATGGATCAGGAGCTGACCTTCACTTGGCTATAAGCACAAGTGCAAGGTAGAATAATCCAACCTACACCAAAGGTTTAAATTGATCTTAAGGATATGATCTGTCCACTTGAATGGTCACAGAGCATCCTAGAGATCTCATACAATCCAAAGGCTCAAATTGAAACAAGAAAATCATTACAGTCACTATGTTTGTAAGGCTACAAGCTTATGCATCCATAGGATCAAACAATCCACACAGATCTAGTGAGAACCACTGGAAAGTACATATTGAATGGGATCTAAACTCAGCTGGTCATTACTTCAAACAGCTTGCAATGACCTAGCTCACAAGGCTGCAATCTGTGTACAACTGCAGATCTCTTCACTGAAAATAGATATGGAAATTAGAGCAAGGGTAGGATCTGCTACAATCTTTCACTTGGCTACAAGCTCAAGTGTAAAGAGGAAGAATCTAATTCTACCCTCAGATCTAGATTAGTCCTAAGGCCATAATCTGTCCACTTGAATGTTCAAAGATCAGCCTATAGATTTACTCCAGCCATGGGGATAAAGAATGGAATATGAAAATTACTGTAGGCACTACGGTTGTAAGGCTACAAGCTCAGGCAACCATAAGTGCATAAGATCTATAAAATTCTAATGCAAATGATTAGACAAATCACAGATCTAATGAAACTAGAAAAACATCATTACATTGCTTAAACAAAACTTACAATGCTTTGCTCTCAAGCCTACAGTCTGTGCATGAATCCAAGCATCTCTACATTGATTTACAGAACTTTTACAATTCGAATCAGCCTTTGGCTGCTACCTAGATCTAATCCAACAGGCTAGATTAGGGAGAGAAAAGAGAAAAAAGAAAACCTAACTAATTTGAGCTATGGAGAACTCAGGCTATTCCTTTGTTCCTAGCTTCCTTGCTGAGAAATCACAGCTCAAAGGCTGCTATTTATAGCTTTGCATTGATCTATGTGCTTTGTATATTGGCCAATCAGAGAAAAGAGAAGTCTTTTCAGTTCAGCTAAAGTAGTTTCATTACAGCCAAGGGAATGTTCCCACTCAGTAATAGAATAGTTTGCACATGGACTGCTGTCCCATGTGCCTTGTTGGAGTTCTCAAAAATGCCCCTGTCGACCACTGATAATGGCTGAAAATAGTTAGAACCCGAGCCTCGAGAAGTTTGAAGAAATTCTGAAGTAAACTCGAGAGGATAGAGGGTTGTACTCGACAGGTTGAAATATTTTGGAGCTTCATAAGTGAAATCTCGAGAGGATGCTTGAAGAACTCGACAGGTTGGTGGCTGAAGAGTGATCAAATCGAGAGGTTGGAATGGTTGTTGAAGGTAGAGCTCGACAGGTTCACTACTAGCCTCAGAACTATTCGTGAGGTTCACTTCAGTAGGCATTTACACTTCGATAGGGTGCTTAAGTGAACTCGACAGGTTCTGAAGCAAGTCGACAGGTTGAATTCAACTGTTCGTGGAGTTGCTTGCTTCAGCCTCCATTCGACAGGTTGGTCCTCCAGCTTCAACACCATTCGTGCGGTTCAGTTTCAACACTGTAATACCACTCGACAGGTTCAACTTCAGCTGATGAACTGCTTGAATGCTTGCATGTATATTTTCAAATTTGCTCAAGTGCTTTCATTAAGCTTTAGCCATGATTTATATTTCAGGTTCTCAGGCTCCCAACTCGAGAGGTTGTTTGCTGCACACATGAGGTGCTCTAATTCTGCATAGCAGCTGCTCATCAACATCTTTAAGTGTGTGGGTCTATAGGCTGCTGCTCAAGATCATCAAGGCTGTTTCAGTGCACAAAGCTGAAGCTTATTGCTGCTAATGTTTACTTTTGTTAGCTCCATAGCTCGAGATAGTGCTCGAGTTGTTTATGTGTGTAGCTGCTGCCATGTATTGCTGCTGAAGCTATTCTACTCTAGTATGCACACAGCTGCAACTCCTTTTTACCTCAAGCACATAATAGGTTGTTGCAAGAAGCTCTTTGCACTGCTTGAAAGATGTTGAAGTTGTTTGCTCCAACTGCAGCTGTTGTCTTTCAGGTCATGGGCCCAACTTGTCTCAGCTTTATTGGATAACTCTAAATCTCCTCCTCTTGGCACTTATTAATTGAAAAACTGCACTATGCTGCATATTTATTTCTAGCTACAAAATATACTTAAAAGCAGTTATTAATTACTCTAAGTCCTAGCAAAAATAAGATTTAAGGGGTAGAAAGTGGTCATAAATCAGTAACTAACACACTCCGAAACCTACTATTTGGTAGTCCTCGAGCAAAGGAAAATTAAACCATTATTCTACAAAATTTAAATGCTACTTTCGTAGGGAGCACAGATGCATTTAGCATATGCACAAAGCCTTTTAAACCCCTAGGTGATCCCTAGTGGAGGAGTGCAGTCTCCTGAGGGTTTTCAGTGAAGGTACCCACAAACTTTTCAATAAAACAGTTAATGTCAGTGCAACATGTCAAAACAGAGTTTAACCAAATAAAAATCATTCCACACCTTATTCTTTCAATTTTTTAGAGGAGTCACAACAGTAAAACAACATTTTAACAGTGACATCAGGTTTTAATTCCTCCACAACCAATCAGCTTATATCAAGGGTATTGTGTGTGGAAATTAGTGCACAACTCACCATTAATTTGAAAATTTTGTTTGGATATTACCCCCAAGAAACTTAATTTCAGACCCAAGTCTTATCAGGGCTCTCACTCAGAATAAAATTGGAAGGTGTATCATTTCACTTCTGCTCAAGAGCAGTTACAGCCCTCAAATAAGACTGCAAGCATGAGCATAGGCAGTGTTACTAAGGTCTGAAATCCTCTGGCTCTTTTCACCATAGATCAAACAGCTCTTCATCTCTACATGATAGCTAAATCAATTTCAGATTAGTATGGTCTTTTTTTTAGGGCTGTAATGTGGCTTATGGTTGTGGTTTTCAAAAGAATAAAAGGTATAAAGGATTCAAAATTGAGAAATCAGCAAGGTGAGGAGGTGATTCATGACTTCACCTTCTTCATTGCAGCACAACTTCATCTTCTTTTTGAATTTTTAGAGCCAAAGTGGTCAGCTTCTTCTCTTCCTTTCAAATTTTCCAATGAAGAATTTCTTTGACTTCTCCTTTTCTTTTTGTTTTGTTTTTCTATTTTTCTCTTTTTGTATGCTTTCCTTTGTATTTTTCTCATTTTTTTTTTATATATGGGCTGGAATGCCACACAACTGATACATAGTTCTCATCAAATGTCCTTTCTTCTTCTTCCACCAAAAGCTAAACCAGCTCTACCATCTTCAACTTCTTCTCCTTTACTTTCTAAAATCTTAGAGTGAGGGTCAAGTTGAATTAGGTAAGTGAAGTTTGGGTTCAAATTCTCTGATTTTTTTTTTCAAAAGAAGCTTGGATTTTTAAGGCTCAAATGGTGTGTATCAAGGGCAGTTCAAAGGGTAGGGATTTTTAGGCTCAAACTGTCCAAATGAAGGCCTTACATCATGTCTTTAATGCCTGGAGTACTGTCACGCTGTTTCAACTTGGAGTGCACAACTTCTAGTGAAAAAGAGTAGGTTCAATCAATCCTTAGAGTAGAAAAAATTGCCAAAATACTCTTCAAAGAATTTTTTCACAGGCCCAAATCTCACTGGGTTTGGTCTTCCATTAAATTCCTGGGCTATATCCTCCCAATTTCTCTTTTTTCTGGTTCACAAATCACCAATTGTGAAAAAATTTCTTGATATTCGCTGCATGAAAATCTTAGATTTACAATAGATTTCAGTTTTTAAAAGTTTTTAATTTCCTCTTTTTGCAAAAATCAGGTGGGAATTCACTTTATTTGAAAATTTTTAGTCCAATGCTGCTGCACTAGCATTAACAATTCCATTGGCACATTCTGCCATACCCCTAAATCTAAGATGAACATTGTCCTCAATGTTTGCACAGTGAGTAACTAGGGGCAGCAGGGTTTATAACAGTGAAGAATGAACTATATACAGAAAAGAAAGAGAAAATAAAAGCACAAAACTGAAAAAAAATAGAAAGAATGCTAGACAAAAGAAAGAAACAAAACCACATTCCTACAAAAATAGAAAACAAGGACAAAAACAGCAAAACAGCAAAACACTTCAAAAAATAGCAAAACAAATACAAAAATCTGCAAAAACAGTAAAGAAAAATAAAAAAATGGCAGCTCTACTAAGACTCCTAGAACAGTAAAACAGGAAATTTTTATACATGGTCTGAAAATGAATCATGAGTAATGGCAGGGATATTGGATGTACTGTGAGAGGTGATGGAGTGCAAGCCTGGAGGTAGAATGAGGGAATGACAATCACGACACACTCTCATTCATTAAAGTACAATGATCCTAATGCCAAATAGGATTAGTCATTTCACAATAGTACATCAACAATTATGGAACATATTTTAATCAAGATTTATCACAGTATATACAGAATGAAAAATACAAACATGGCTATGATACACATGGTAAAATGCTGAGATCTCATAACAGGTGGAAAGCTCTTGAAAGTGGGTGGTTTAAGAGGCTCCACATAATTTTCAACGTATTATTTGGGCCTTTGGCCATGGACACTCATGATCCTTCCAGAAATAGGGTCCATGATCTCAATAGTCCTAGATGGGGGTACATGTATGACAATAAATTTGGCAGTCCATCTGGCACTCAGTTGTCTGGAATTTTTTTTTTATATTTTTGTTTTTTATTTTTTCATATTTATTTATTTTTATCAGTTGGGGCTCAACAACATCCCTTATTTAAACACTACTGCTAAAAATACAAACATTACTGTTGAAGTAAAGGATTGCAAAAACAACCACTACTACTGACTTCAACAAGCAAAGAAATGAAGCTGTAATCAAAGGAGAAGGAAATGCAAACTGAGGTGAATCTGATCCAGCTGTAAGCTGTTTGCTCCTCTCTTGGCTATTGCTCAAGATCTGCAAAAGTCTAAACACTACAGTAGTTCTTTATTCAAGCATATCAAATGCAATAAATAAATCAAAAATAAAATAAGAAGAAAACCTTTGGCTATTGCTCTAGGTCTGCAAAAATACATAAACTACAGTAGCCTTTATTCAAACACAACAAATGCAATATCAGATCTGAAACAAAACAACAATAAAAACTCAGAAAAACAGCAAGAAAAAAATCAGATCTAACTAAAAAAAACTAAAGAAAAACTCAGATCTATAAAAAGAAAATCTCATATCTACTAACTAGATCAAAACTCCCCGGTAACGACACCATAAACTTATTGTCGTTGTAGTATAGTGGTGGGTATTCCCGCCTATCACGCGGATGATCCATGTTCGATCCCCGATAGCGGTGCCAAAAACTTGTTTTCTTATAATGCTATGCCGAGATAATTATTTAAAAGGTGTGATGGAAAATATTATTGGCATAAAAAAATATGACAGATGGAATGGGTTGATTCAACATACATATAGCATTCTAAACTCAGTCCTGAAAGAATCAGGGTTGTTGTAGCAAGTTTTAAAAGTAAGAGTTTGTCCCACAGAGAGTGATGATCTAAAATTCTAGTAAACCTTCATATCTACTGCAGATCTGGTAATCCTAACCTATTCTAAGTAAACAAGGAAAGAGAGATAGTTTTTCGGGTGTCACCATGAAACTAAATCTAAGCTACAAAACAGAATTAAGAGATGGATTTGAAAGAGGATGAAGGTGTATGGTAAAATATAATATAAAATGGTGAGAAGTAGACAACTAGGGGCTGGTTTTTGTTACAAAATAGATCAGGAAATGGATCAGCAGCTGACCTTCACTTGGCTACAAGCACAAGTGCAAGGTAGAAGAATCCAACCTACGCCAAAGGTTTAAACTGATCTTAAGGCTATGATCTGTCCACTTGAATGGTCACAGAGCATCCTAGAGATCTTATTTAATCCAAAGGCTAAAATTGAAACAAGAAAACCATTGCAGCCACTATGTTTGCAAGGCTACAAGCTCATGCATCTATAGGATCAAACAATCCACACAGATATAGTGAGAACCAGTAGAAAGTACAGATTGAATGAGGATCTAAACTCAGCTAGTCATTGCTTCAAACAGCTTGCAATGACCTAGCTCACAAGGCTGCAATCTCTGCACAACTCTAGATCTCTTCACTGAAATTATATCTGGAAATCAGAGCAAGAGTCGGATCTGCTACAATCTTTTACTTGCCTACAAGCCCAAGTGCAAAGTGGAAGAATCCAATTCCACCCTTAGATCTAGATTAGTCCTAAGGCTATGATCTGTCCTCTTGAATTGTCATAGATCACCCTACAGATTTACTCCAGCCATGAGGATAATGAATGGAACATGAAAATTACTACAAGCACTACGGTTGCAAGGCTACAAGCTCAGGCAGCTATATGTGCATCAGATCTATAAAATTCTAAATCAAATGATTAAACAAATCACAGATCTAATGGAACTTGAAAAACATCATTACATTGCTTAAACGAAACTTGCAATGCTTTGCTCTCAAGCCTACAATTTGTGCATGTCCAAGCATCTCCACACTGATTTATAGAACATTTACAATTCAAATTAACCTTTGGCTGCTACCTAAATCTAATCTAACAGGCTAGATTAGGGAGAGAAAAGAGGGAAAATAAAAGGAGAAAAAAAAACCTAACTAAATTTAGCTAAGGAGAACTCAGGCTAATCCTTTGTTCCTAGCTTCCTTGCTGAGAAATCACAGCTCAAAGGTTGCTATTTATAGCTTTGCATTGGTCCATGTGCTTTGTATATTGGCCAATCAGAGAAAAGAGAAGTCCTTTCAATTCAGTGGAAGTAGTTTCATTACAGCCAAGGGAGTGTTCCCATTGCAAACGCAAAAGCAATGTACTTACTCTGACAGACAATAATATGGCAAAATAAACTGCTCTTTACTGATTAAGCAGGAACTAGCAAACTTTATATACAAGGATAGCAAATCCAATGTATAGCTTTCCACTGATGACGGCCACCCGTCATCTAAACAATGGAAAGAACACCTATACATCTCAGAACAAAATATCAAACTATCATATGTGATTAATACAAGTTTATCCAAAAGACATCTATCTCTCTCTCTCTCTCTCTCAAACCACAAACCTATTTTGGAAAGAATTCTTCTGCAAATTCTTCCTCTTCGTCTTCTTCGTCTTCTTCCTCTTCTTCTTCGTCTGGCTGATATGTGGGGTCAGCTGCTTGCTCTAGATCAAGATCTGTAGCTGAGGCATTGAAGTCATAGGATGATCTATCATCAAAGCTCAGTAGAGAATTTTACATTTGCTAACTTATATTTTAGTTTTACCACATTCTCTTCTAGAGGCATAAAATAAAATGAAGAGTACGACTTTATTATCATGTGAATAATAAAACAAGCTGACATGCTGAATTAACTCATGATGTAACAGGTATGAGAAATCAAGTTAAAACAAGATACACGTACAGGCAGAAATAGAAGGATCAAGCTCCCGAGTTAGCGGGATCACTTGAACTGAGATAAATCAAGCTCTCGAGTTAGCGGTATCACTTTTTACAAATACACCGTTAAGCTCCCGAGTTAGCGGGCTCACTTGGACCAAGAAAATCAAGCTCTCGAGTTAGCGGGATCACTTGTTACAAATACACCGTCAAGCTCCCGAGAAGGCTGGATCACTTGACTTAAACGAAGCAATAACACGTAAAGCAATGACGTATAAAGTATAGCAAGGATAGCATATTTGAATAATGCCATATGAACTATGCATGAATATCCAAGAACGTACATGCTCAAACTAAAATACAGTAACATAAGGCAAACTAAACTTATTTAGCATTGAATTCTGCCTCTGTAAATAACATATATGTATTAGATCTAGATACTGAGATCGCATGCTTTGGTTTCATTTATTCAAAACTACTATGCAGGTATCATTGACATGCATTCATCATCAACAAATTGGATAACAATTCAACTCAACTCGCCTTACTTCAGAATTGATAAGGTTTATAATTAGCAGGTCTTTTAACTATCTTGTTCATCATGTAAGTTATTTCAGCACTATATATATATATATATCTCGATCTATTCATGTATGATGAAAAATATGCCATTTGAGATGAAAGTAAGGGAACCAAAGATAGGTTAATAAAATAAATTCCCTACCTTATCACCTATGCTGACGTGAATCGTATTGTAGGTGTGCTCATGCATCCGAGAACACCATTCGTGGATAATTTCTCAAAACTGTTCTTGTGCACCAAGTTACACCTATAGTATATATATATATATATATATATATATATATATGTATAGATTTTAGTATATATCAAATGGGATAATGGGTTACCTGAGACCCAAGATACATGCTTGACAGGGTTCATATATTAGAAGGTCACCGCATATATACCATTGATAGACCAAGAGCCTGTTAAGCAAAGACGACAGCCAAACAGCAGCAAACCATAGGTTGCCGCGGCAAGCCATAGGGGTTGCTGTGGCAAGCAGCTCAGCTGAGCACCTTGCAGTGGCAACCTTGTGAGCTTGCTGCGGCAAGCAATACTTGCCGTGGTGCCTCCTTGTCCCCTTCTCGGTTTTGTACCTATATGGTTTTTTGTTCACTTGCTTCTATATATATATGCATATATATCTATATATATTTTCTATTCCATTCAGCCTGAAATTCAGCATGCTATGCCCTATATTTATATTTATATTTATAGTAAATTTGTTATGCACGATCCGGAGTGCACAATGATTCCGGCATGATATATCCCATGTACCTCATCAACACCAAACATTGTCTGTGCTGCCGATTCAAGCTAAAGGAATCAACACCACAGAGAAATCATTTAGGATTCACTAAATTACCTATATTCAAGTCTTAGTCCTTGTACCTTTTGGTGATCTTGCGGCCTCGACGGTGCGGTGCCAAACATATATTGATGTTTGTGCTTGCCGAGCTCACATAAAAATCAGGAATGCGAGAAGGTTGTTGAGATCAAAATCTGCCCTTGACATTTTCTCTATGGCATCTATGCTCTCAGGAGTCTCAATTCAAAGGTGGCAATGAGTGATACTGGAAGTAGTTTTGTGTTAAAGCTAGCAGAAGGTACTGTAATTGCTGGCTATATTTGGTTATCTCATCCAGGTCTGTTGTTTGCTATGGTTTGAAATAGAAAAAGGAAGACATTTTATAGAGGTTGGTGTTTACCTTGCGTGCATGGAGGCGAATGCTGACTCACGAAGTCGTGTAGTCATAAGAGATGCAAAGCAACTTATAAGCATATTAGGGTCATATTCCAAGCTAGGCTAGCACTTGGTGGTTGAGTATATCCCATAATCGACAACCGGGCTTCCCTTGTATATAAGGCTTATACACTGTTTCAGTGTATAAGCTATTTAGGTTAGGTTCTCATGCAAAGCCCAGGTGGGCATTTCTTTATATGGGCCGATAAGCCAACAAAGATTTAAGTCCCCTATAAAGCTTATACACAACTCAAATGTGTAAGCCCTTTCTGATTGGGTTTGGCTGTAGTGTAAAGCCATTAGCAATTCATTAACCTAGGTAAACTACTTAAACTAACTAACAAGCAATTACACTACTTAACCTAATGGTATATGGAAGGTTCCAATTTCTAGTGTATTTTTCATACACTATCTTTACGTGTATGCATGATCGGGTTTGATGAGAAATGGATACGGGGCCACTAAGGATCCTTATCATGCACAAAGTTTGGATATCAATGTAGTACACTTCTATTTGCGTCCCGTGTTTAGGCACCTGCTTGGCCTGACCTGTGAATATGGTTTTAAACTTAGGGCATTTGTTACATGTAAAATTCTAAAGCAAATGATTAGACAAATCACAGATCTAATGGAACTAGAAAAGCATCATTACATTGCTTAAATAAAACTTACAATGCTTTGCTCTCAAGCCTACAATCTGTGCATGTCCAAGCATCTCCACAATGATTTACAGAACTTTTACAATTCGAATCAGCCTTTGGCTACTACCTAGATCTAATCCAAGAGGCTAGATTAGGGAGAATAAAGAAGGAAAATAAGAGGGAAAAAAAAACCTAACTAATTTTAGCTAAGGAGAAGTCAGGCTAATCCTTTGTTCCTAGCTTCCTTGCTGAGAAATCATAGCTCAAAGGTTGTTATTTATAGCTTTGCATTGATCTATGTGCTTTGTATATTGGCGAATAAGAGAAAAGAGAAGTCTTTTCAGTTCAGCTAAAGTAGTTTCATTACAGCCAAGGGAAAGTTCCCATTCAGTTATAGAACAGTTTGCACATGGACTGCTATCCCATGTGCCTTGTTGGAGTTCTAAAAAATGCCCCTGCCGACCACTGATAATGGCTGAAAATAGTTAGAACCCGAGCCTCGAAAAGTTTGAAGAAATTCTGAAGTAAACTCGAGAGGATGGAGGGCTGTACTCGACACGTTGAAATATTTTAGAGCTTCATAAGTGAAATCTCGAGAGGATGCTTGAAGAACTTGATAGGTTGGTGGCTGAAGAGTGATCAACTCGAGAGTTTGGAATGGTTGCTGAAGGTAGAGCTTGACAGGTTCACTACCAGCGTCAGAACTATTCGTGAGGTTCACTTCAGTAGGCATTTACACTTCGATAGGTTGCTTAAGTGAACTTGACAGGTTCTGAAGCAAGTCGACTGGTTGAATTCAACTATTCATGGAGTTGTTTGCTTCAGCCTCCATTCGATAGGTTGATCCTCCAGCTTCAGCACCATTCATGGGGTTCAGTTTCAGTAGTGTAATACCACTCGACAGGTTCAACTTCAGCTGATGAACTGCTTGAATGCTTGCATGTATATTTTCAGACATGCTCAAGTGCTTTCACGAAGCTTCAGCCATGCTTTATGCTTCAGGTTCTCAGGCTCCAACCTCGAGAGGTTGTTTGCTGCACACATGAGGTGCTCTAATTCTGCATTTGGCGATCAACATCTTTACGTTTACGGGTCTATCTCGCTCAAGATCATCGTATGTTTAGGTGCTTTCGAGATATGAAGGTTATTATTGTTGATGTTTACTTTTGTCAGCTCCATAGCTTGAGATAGTGCTGGAGCTGTTTATGTGTGCAACTGCTACCATGTATTGCAGCTGAAACTGTTCTACTCTAGTGTGCACAAAGCTGCAGCTCCTTTTTAGCTCAAGCACATAATAGGCTGCTGCAAGAAGCTCTTTGCACTGCTTGAGAGATGCTGAAGTTGTTTGGTCCAACTGCAACTGTTATCTTTTAGGCTATGGGCCCCACTCATCTCAGCTTTATTGGATGACTCTAAGTCTCCTCCTCTTGGCACTTATTAATTGAAAAACTGCACTATGCTGCATATTTATTCCTAGTTGCAAAACATACTTAAAAGTAGTTATTAATTACTCTAAGTCCTAGTAAAAGCCAAGTTTACGGGATAGAAAGTGGTCATAAATCGTATGTCATATCTTATCTCTTAACATATCATGCATATGCCCTATCGTAATTTTCTACATGTTGAATGTCATATGATAAAGATGAAACAGATAAAAGAAAGAAACTATTACATGCACTCTAAGTCATTGTGTGAACATAATAAAATCAATCTGAAGTATAGAACATGAAACATTGAGTATAATTGAAGCATAAGAAATATTATAAATACTTTTATTCTATTGTTGATTCCAACCACTCTTCCATGGAGGTAGTCATGCCTATATAACTTATGGTTTGATCGGTAAAGCGATTGAACTAGTTTCGAACCCTAAAGAGATAGACACATATCCTTACAAGTACTGTAGGAATCTTAAAAGAGGTAACAGACATTGCCATTGTGTCTAGAAGGCCCAAACTATAAAATCGAGTCCTAATGCGCTTAAATCGAAAAGATCTCAAAGATTGAGTTTTAAAGGAAAACAACTTCAAAACTATCAATCTCGACTGGTCGAAATTGGGTTTTGACCGGTCAAGGTTAGAGAAGAGAAGGAAAACATATCTCGACTGGTCTAAAGTGAGTTTCGATCGGTCGAGTTCCCTGAAGGAACCTGAAGAAAGCCCATCTCAACTGGTCGAATTTGACTTTCGACTTGTCAAGATCAGAGAAGAAAGTTTGGAAGAAAGACAAAACTCGACTGGTTGAATTTATATTTCGACCGATCGAGTTTCCTGAAAGAAACTCGAGAGGAATATCAATCTCGACTGGTCGAATTTAGATTTTCGACAAGTCGATTTCATACAGAGGAAAAATTCTGAAGGAAAGTTGTTGACAAGTGAAAAATACCATTTTTTCACCCCTAAACTTAAGTCTTAATAGACCTTTGAGAGAACTAAATAAGTGTTTTAAGTGCCTATGTTGCAGCTAACAAGAAAGATAGGCTTAACCATAAAAGCAGCTTAAAAGTGCCAAAAAGATGACAATCCATGTCAATCCAAAGGAAGGAAGTGAAGAAACAACCTCATCAGCTGCTGAAAGATCTAAATTGAAGAGGCAAAGACCTGTAAGAGAAGCAGGGAACAATTCAAACAGAGAAATGCACTACAGAGTTCTTTTCGCAAAGAACCTGCACTTTTCGTAAAGAACCTGGAACTCTGCGAAAAGGACTAAAGCTCCAGGCTTAGCTTTCGAAGAGCAACTGAACTCTTCAAAAAGAAGATTGAACTTTGCGAAAAGGAGAAAACACAATTCGAAGAGCATCTGAACTCTTCGAAAAGAAGATTGAACATTGCGAAAAGAGCTTCAGAAGTCACAGCACTTTGCGAAAAGGCCCCTAAGCTCTGCGAAAAGGTATTTTTGAGATTCGCAGCTTTAACAAGGGCAATTCAGTAATCTGTTGCACGCGTCCCAGTGCATTTTAAAACCTAGAGACATTTCAGAGGGTTCTAAGCATGAAGCGAAGGAATATTCCACCCCACGTGAGCACCTAGAGAGGGAATAACTTGGCGGGAACTTTTAGAAACTCTAACAAACTTTCAAAATGCATAACAGAATTGATGCCCTTTTCACCCAATTGGCTGAACCAGATCAAGGAATTCTGATTGGCTAGAACAGATCTGGATCCCCGTGATCGACTACCATTGGTCAATACAGATCTGAGAACCTCTAATTGGTTAATACACATCTGAGCTGGACCTGGGGAAAGCTATAAATAGACGAAGCATTTGCCCAATTGGGGCATTCAGATTTTGAGTTTCATTTCTAAATCCCCCATTTCCCAGCCAGACAGCTTGTCTGCAATCCTTGTAATAGCCTTCTCTGTACTTACATTTGAGAGCTGTGAGAAACTACTATAACTCAAATAAGAGTTTGCGTCCAAGACTGCAAATCCGAGAGCGGTTAAGCCGTGCTTTGTAATTGTAAGAATGAATTTTAAAAGGTTGCTGTAAACTATGCATTCTCCATTGGACTCATGTCAAGGGTTCCCTCTGATCTCCTCAGTACATTAGACTCCTTTAGATTCATTATTTTGCATGCAATTTCCCTTGATTCATTAATCCTGTGAGAATTAGTGTTTGTAACCTAGTCTCTTACAGCATTTGTAGTGATGTTTCTTGTTCTGAATTGAGGATTTGGATTGAAGACTATTGGATGGTTTGTGGCCATTAAAGTGGACAGACCATAGCCATAAGTGTAAGTCTAATCCTTGAATTAGATTTATCTCTCTTACATCTGTGCTTGTAGCCAGATGAAGATTGGATCACCTCTGTTGAGCTGCAGTTATTCTCATTAGCTTTCAAAGACCAAATCAGATTTAGATATTACTTCTCATCTTTGTTTCAATCATTCCGCCAACTCGGATCTGGATCATTTAGTTAAAGTTTTCTTTGTTTTTAGTTAGTTAAACGTGACAAATTCAAACCTCTCATCAGTAATCTAGATAGGATAAGAAGCCAGATCTGGTAGCTCAGATCTGGAGGTTTATCTTATATTTTAGACAAATTCTCTTTGGACGATCTTTCACTCACTTACTTTTAAAACTTGCTACAATTGGCCCTGATCTTGCAGGCTAATTCTCTTCTAACTGTGCTGATATTTCTTTAATTTCTTATATAGTCTAGAGCCACTGTAATTTGGCAACTATAAATCTGTTTTCAAAACACACATAAATCAAGCACACTAGAAAGAAACAACAAAAGTATGAACTTGACTGGTCGGGTTTGATTTTCAACCGATCGAGAGCAGACAGAGGACCACAATCCTTATACAATATGAATCTCGACTGGTTGCCTTTGAATCACAATCGGTCGAGTTTGATATTTCAGGCACATGTTGAGTTTTTCGACTGCAGTCTGAGGCTTCCTTCTTTCGATCTTTTTAGGGTTGATTTAGGGTTTCTTTTTGTAGTAACTAAATAATTTAAGATGGATTGAGAGGCACCCACCTGTTGACGTGTGAATCAATTTTCGTGATGATTTGGGTTGACGACGATCAGATTCGGAGCGTCGATTACTCTAGTTTTTTCGCAAGTAATCTTCTCTCACGACTGAATCTTCACAACGACGAGGAGCCTTAATGGGGGTGATTAGGCTCTAGACAAGGAGAATCGGCTGCTGATATGATGGTGGTACACGGTGGTGGCATTTCTGCAGAGGAGAGAACAAGAGAGAGTGAGAGAGACGGCTGAGAGAGAGAAAGGTAATAAGCTATGTTTTTCTCAGGATTCTCTATTTATAAAGAACAGGCAATTTAGAGGAAGAGCCTACTTCGGTAAGTTTACCTTGCTAAAAAAGCAAGAGTCCTTTAAGGACTCTAATCATTACCAAGGCAATCCCATGAATGGTGGGATTTAAATGCCTTAGTTGTTTGAAGGCATTAGGTCACTTGGAAATTTGGTTGCCCTTTTTATGGAAATCGAACCTTATTTTGAATTTTCTTAAATTAAAAAGCATTGGCTATGATAAGGTATGCGCACAAACACCTGGACTTAGTACTTCACCCATCTATTACTATTAAACTAGGTCAAACTAGATCCAGGTCATAACAATATATATTAAAATTTTATAATATAAATTTGTTATCTTTAGTAAGTGAAATGAAAATGCCATTTGATTAGCTATAAACTTAAAAACTATAGTCTTAGGTTTAAATTTCCTCTTCATATTTTTAAAATTTTATTTTTAAAACAAAGTAATTATCATTAATCAGTCAATTCGTTATCAGACCGAACTGAACTGCAAAATGGTTCATGTGATTCTCTAGGTGAATGAGCGAACTAAGTAATGGTTGATGTGATTCTCTAGGTGAATGAGCAAATTAAGTAACATAGTCCTTAACAAAGCCATATCGTGAAGGAATCATCACTGCTCACTTGCACATATTACTCATTGTCATCAATTTACATTGAACCACTTGCCATACCCAGAATATCTGTTTCGAAAAATTTGAGGTGTTCCCCAAAAAAAACAGCCCACTCCATTAGTGGAACTGTCCTCTTTAATTTCATATCAAGAACCCGATAATTTGCCATTTTGACACCGATTTGAATGAAGAACATCTTCAAGAGGACTCATCTGATTTCATTTAGAAATATGAGTAGGACCAATTGGTCACGCTCGAGACTAGCACAATGAGTGTTGAGGTAGTGCGAGTGTGAAGAAAAGAGGAAATGAAATGGAGCGATATTGATATCAATGAGGGAATTGAGAATCAAATTTAGTCAAAAGAGGTAAAAATTGATACCCTTACAGAAGCGTTGGAAGTTGATCTACCCAGCTTGATGATCAGTCACATATTTTAACATTTTTATACCCTCCAAAGTGATGTTAGTCCACGGTTTGCTACTAATGATGTTTTGTTGGTGAATATTTAGAACAACAAGCAGAAGAACAAAGTATTAATATATATGAAAAGAGTCTTCTTAAGCAGTACTGAGAAGATCACAAAAGAAGAAAAGCCACATCATAGCTGAAACACTAGTTCTCGAGCCAACGAAAGGAAATCGTGAAGCCTAGAGCCACTTGAAGTGAAGAAATACGTAAATTGAGAGCCAAGAATAGAGAAATAAGAGAATTGTCATCTCACGATTTTGCAAAAGAGAAGATTGGGAGAGAACGGGGTGAAGTACGAGCGATTGAGCAGGAATCAAATAAAAGAACAAAGAAAAAATACAAAATCGTACCCTCGATTTTGTATATTAAAGCTCATGAATCACCGTTAAAGAACTCATGTGAGAGATGCACAACTAAGAGAGAATTTCTGGAAGGCTGGCAGAATTTATTTTTTTACTGCTGAAGATTAGGAAGAAGAAATTCTACATGCCTCTAGTAGCCGAAGCAAGAAGGATATGTGTCAGGTAGTTGAATATTTTAGTAAACTTAGTTTTATAAATTTTACTTTGTTAAGAGTCCTAAATTATTGTAATAGGTCTTTTGTAAATTTACAAATAAGAGGGTCTGCGTTCATGAATAAGCATCCTAGAAATCTTGATCATAGCTAATAATTAAGATTGGGAGGATGAAAGATCAAAAACTTAGAGTAGTTTTATTTTCTGCAAAGTAGAATAGTTTTAATTTAAGTTTGTATTGCATCCAAGGATTTTCAATCTTAATTGACAACTAAGAGAGAATTTCTGGAAGATTAGAGTAGCATAAATTTACTTTTCTGTAATTTATTTTCAAACAATTTAATTTTTTGTACGTACATATCTGAAGATTGACAAATTTTAATTCATGACTAGAATCTAGAAGGCTGAGGATTAGATTTATTTTTCTGCAAATTTTATTTCAGCATTTAGGATATCAAAAGAATTTCAGATTTTAATTGACACCTAAGATCTACGAGACTTGAGATCTAGTGTAACGATTTTTAAATTAGTATAATAGATTTATTTTTCTGCACCGTAGTTTAAACAAAAACAACTATTTTTTTATTCTTTAAAGGTAAATAGAAGTTTTTAGAATAACAGTCTTCCTTTTGGGATCGATCCTATACTCGTGCTACAATGCCATTGTTCGCCTGCAATAGGTTAAGACAAGGAATAGTTATAGAGATGCCAAGTTTTTGGCGCCGCTGCTGGGGATGTGTTTTTTTTGAAAATTAATATTTTGTCTTTCTATTTTTTTTATTTTTTTTTATTTTTCTTTTCTTTCTAATTCTTTATTCTTTGCAGGTTTGAGTCAGAGCAGTCGATCGAAGTTTCGAAACCTCTCCCGACAAGGAAAGTTAGAAGCCCAGATTTGTCTTCTCTCTACCTATTATTCTTTGAAAAAAAAAAAAAATAATAATAATAATAAATCTTTCTGGCGTGTGCATCACACTCGATCTCTAAATTTAAATCTATTTTAGTGTGATCCGGAGATTGGACGATAGATAAACCTTCACAGAGGAAGCTCCGTTGACCATTGTAAGCTTACGATGCCATCGTCCCTCACAATAATTAGTACGACTGCCTCGCCTGAACCCAACCGACGTTTCAATTATTGCCAACCATTATCATTGAATATCATTATGACATTTCTATTTGAATATACACTTGAATTAATTATGTGGTTTCACATTCTGTCGTGCATGTGCTTTAAAGTCCAAAATAATGCATCTTTTTTGCACACACATTCTTTCTGCCCTACCCCTTACAGCATACCCGCAACCATGGCAGACAACAAACCCACTAATCAGCCAATTAAGTTTCTGACCTGGGAGGACCCACGACCGAAAAGAACGTGGGATCCTCTCCAGTTCCTGTGGGACGAGTATGAGGAAGTCCAACTGGTGTTGACCAAAGAGGCAAAGATGAAGAAAACCAAGTAGACGAAACCGCCATTCACGTCCACATCACCTCCAACCACCTACACCTTTTCCATCTTCACCTCTCCACCGCCTCACCCTCCACCCCCTCGTCTTCTTAACCACCCCTTCCCTCTCGACTTATAGTTCCTCTTTCGACGGTAGCAAGTTGAGGACATTCCGAAGTCGGGAGGTGGCGATCTTTTTGGCGGGATAATTTTGAAGACCTCGAGACCGATTTACATTGTAAATCTTTTTGTCTCAGGGGTGGTTGCTGCTGGTGTCTGTGTCTAGATTTTTCCTAGGTTTTCTTTTTTATAATTAGTTTTTCTATTTTCTTGCACAAATCCTGTAAATATTTTCTTTTGAATATAAAGAGAATTTTCTTTTTATTTATCTCTAATTTTTATTTATCTTTCATGCTTGGTGTTGTTTACCATGTGTTGCTGTCGGATGTAATCTCCTCCAAGTTTGGGGGAGGGATTTGATTTATTTTCACTTATCTTATACCTGGTACACTCAGCACCATGAAATTTTTTGTTACCCCTGTTGTTTTTTATGTTAACAATGAGGACATTGTCCGATTTAAGTTTGGGGGTACACACTACTATGTATATTATATCTGGAATTAAAAAAAAAAAAAAAATTTAGTTAGCTTAGATTAATATTTTAATTATGTTTTTAGGTTTTTTTTTTAGTTGACCATCACATGTGAGTATATATTAGATAAAATGTGATTCCAAACATATTACCATCATCTTAAAAGGAGTTCAAAATTTATGATAGGAAGCAGTTAATATTCATGTTTAGTCCAGATTGCACACATGCATCATAACTGAATTTTGAAACTATATATTGCTTTGAATTGCAGAATTTAGAAAATAGTTTCAGAAATAAGTTACCCAGTGAGCTTTTAGAACTTATCCCTTCTTTGAGAGAGACTGCTATGCCTATGTAATTCCAAATTTTCCTTGAATTTCTTGGCTGTTTTAATTGAAATCTCATTGCTGCTATTTGAATCCAATTCTACGATTATGTTATCTAATTTTCTAGAACTATTTGTTATAAGTATTGACACAATATGACATCACTGCTAGTAAATTTGGAAATGAGAAAAGGCCATTTTTTTTAAAGATTGAGCTAAAAAGCCAAAATCCCTAACAATTTACCTCTTGAACCCATATTCGAAGGCTGAAACCGAATTTCTTTGTATCAAAGTTTATAAACTTTAACAATATGTACATCCAAAAGCTTTCGGTCTTTTACCCTTGCACTTTTGAGAGTGTAGAACAAAGAGAAAAATAGGAGAGTGATAGGTGTATGTATAAAATTGAAAAGAGAAATGCTGAAAAGGGTACATCTAATAAAGAAATCTGAATGTAAAAATATGGGAAAATAAAAAAATAAAAAGAGAACCATAAAGGCTTCCAAACTGTGATAAAGAAAGAAATTCAGAGAGTAAGCAAAAGAGTGAAAAAGGGTTTTATTTGAAAGAAAAAACATGGAAAGAAGTGATTCAACTTTTTGGAACCTTACTGAAGAAAAAAAAAAAGAAAAATATGAAGAAGAATAGGTGAGAGATGTACTGAATTCTCAGAACTTTGAATCCTTTTACCTTTCTTTGGAACCTTTAATCCAAAGCTCCATTACAATCCAATCAACGACCTCTATGATCCGAGGTTTACAAAAGTAACAGCCTAGTAGAGATGTCTCTGATGACCACTATGAAAATCTGATAACATAAGAGTATATTAGATTATCTTTTTCATGAGATTTATATTTTTGTCATGTCCTTGAATTATTCATCATACGTATCATTTGAGAGACCCAACAATTTTAATATTCTTTGACAGTGTATGCCACAATGAGGTTTGGATGAAAATGTTTTCTAAATCTGCAGTTTAGAAAGGTCTATAATGAATGATTTCTTTCATTGGTACGCACACACTCCACACTTTATATGAATTGAAGCTGTTGAGTATCTGACCAAGGATAACTGCTAGGATGAGAAGTAATTAATGGATGAAATCATATTTTTTAAAATCTTGACAGCCATGTGATGGTTAGCTTGTATAATAATAGTAGTTTAGTGTTTTAAAATTTTATTTTAAAATTTTTTGAAAAAATCCAAAAATATTTGAAGTTTGTAGGTACCTTCACTAGAGACCTTCAGGAGACAACTCCTCCACTAGGGATCACCTAGGAGTTTAAAGGCTTATTGCATCTGCTAAATACAATCGTGCTCTCTACGAAAGTGTCATTTAATTTTTAGTTAGAATTATATATCTTTCCTTTTTTGCTAGGGACTAGCAAAACTTAAGTTTGAGGGTGTGATCAGTCATATATTTTACCATTTTTATACCCTCAACTAAGTGTTGTTAGTCCATAGTTTGATACTAATGATGTTTTATTGGTAAATATTTAGAACATCAAGTAGAAGAACAAAGTGTTAATCTACACCAGAAAGAGTCTTCTAAAGTAGTACTGAGAAGATCGCAAAAGAAGAAGAGTCAAATCAGAGTTGACACACCAATTCTCGAGCTAACGAAAGGAAATCGAGAAGCCTAGAGCCAGTCGAAGTGAAGAAATACATAAATCGAGAGCCAAGAATAGAGAAAGAAGAGAATTGTAATCTCATGTTTCTGTAGAAGAGAAGACTGGGAGAGAACGAGGTGAAGTACGAGTGATCGAGCAGGAATCAAATTGAAGAACAAAGAGAAAATACAAAATCGTACTCTCGATTTTGTATATTAAAGTTCATGAATCACTGCTGAAGAACTCATGTGAGTGATGCACTATGATAGCTCGGATATCATCAACCAGAAACCTGTGCCTTCAGGTGGCCGTTTCCGACGATCCTTGAATTGAACACATAAGATGTCAACTCATATAGTGGATTCAAGCAGATCTCTATTAATTCGTAGATAGAGTCATCATATATATGGCAAAAGTTAATACAATTCTATTTAAGAAGATAAAAAGATAAAATGATGATTTTGTCCTTATTGAACCATAAGCTTGACAGAATGAAAACGAACCACCGGTGATAATAACCATCACCCAAATAGTGGTTCAAAACAATAGTTTACATTTCATGAATCCATCGTTCTAAAATACTTATAAAGGCCGGACGTACTGAGCCTTACACAAAATCCACAAAAGCTCTCCAAAGTCCCCTAAGGTAAACAATCCTTTGGCAGAAGATCTGATTCCTCCTCCGGAATGTAATCTGGATCTTCTTCTCGATCAGAATCCTCAACACCAAAATCCATGCCTATACCTGTGATGTATAGTCAAAAGGGTGAGCTAACAATCTAAGCTCAACAAGGGAATATCACTAGCATGCATACCATATTCAAAGCATAGATCTTATGATTGAATTCGAAGCACATTTTACAAAACTAAACTTTTAGATGATTGAATCACATATATATTGAATTCAAAGTGCACACACATAATTTGTTTCTTTCTCACATTCTTGCTCAATTTCGTTTCACATGCTTCTTATGCTTCAAAATGACTTAACACGTAACTTAAATAATCTCCCAAGCGGATATAGCATTGAGAGCCACATAATTACCTATGGGAATCCCGAACCACCGTCATTCAATGAACAATTTACATGATTTCTAAACCACTAAGCTAAGTTAACAGGGTCACTTTGGCCACATTGCCAAGCCCCTGAGCTAAGTTAACAGGATCACTTGCGCCTCATATTGACCATTGGCTGGTCCACATGTACGGTTATCCCGTCGTATTGGATACACGATGAGGACTATTACACATGAACCTTAAATCATTGTGCATATTCTAACTTATAGTTATCACCGTGTATTTGATCAGTATGATTAACTATAGCTAGTTTTAGAGTTCAACATTTGCTTGTCACATTCACGTACACGCTTATCACATTCACGCATGCTTGCTTATCATACTTATCACATTTATGCACATTGCTTATTATATTAGCATGCTTATCACATTCATACACATTATTTTCATATTCACACATACTTATCATGTTCACACACACTCACACATGCTTGTCACACTCACATTATCTATACAGATCATATCGGAAGTCATGATATTGAATTTCCCCTACCTCTTAGGAAAATCGCCTCAAATCACGCAAAGATGGAGCGAAGATCTTTATGTACAATTCCGAATCATAACTTACATTTCAAGGTACTCAAAGGTCATTAACTAAGGCTTAAAGGGTAACACATATCAAAGATTCAAAAGGTTCTCGAAGAAAAATCCACGTTTGCCCAAACTTGCTAAGTCGCGCGTGTGAGTTCCAATGTCGCGCGAGCAAGTCATGTGGCACCTCACAGTCGTGCGAGGTCACTCAAGTGACTGTGATATCTTATTCCTTCTTGATTCACAGCCTGAGATAGTCGAACAAGCGAGTTCTAAGGCCGCGCGAGTGATTTCACATGTTTATATTCAGTCACGCGAGTGACTATAAAAAGTGCATTTCACACCTATTCTGAAGCTCCTCTCGCGCGAGCAAGTCTAAGTCGCGCGAGCGAGGCTCAAAGTCGCGCGAACGACTTTCGAGGTATTGGGGTTTTTTTTCAAAATTGGACTTCCTATCCATTTCCCCTTTCAACTAAGTCTTATGTAACATTAATACAACATTTAGGGCACTAATTGCCCTCATTTATAACCATTAATCTCTAACAAATCTATCCAAAATCACAAGGTCTTACCTCATTTATTTCGCATGGATTTGTGGTCAAATGAACGCATCCTTCGATGCACTCGAAAGGTTTAGCGGTCCACTCTCCCGTGAACTTCAACCGCGATCTCTCTGCGATTTCCTTGCGGTATTCCAAGTTCAAGAAAAAAGATTGAGAGGGAGATCTACAATCCAAGCTTGAGGAATGTCCTTCTCCACAAGCCCTCAATCTTTTCTTCACAAATTAAAACAAACTCTCCCCTAGGTCTCCTCTTGGATCAAGAAGTAAGATGGAGGAGTACCAAGCACATTAAATTGTTCACAATCTCAATCTCACGGCTCCTACATCTCCCAAGCTCTATTCTTCCTTCTCTCCTCTTTCTCAAGCCCACTCTCTCTCTCTTTAGAATTTGCAAAGGCAATAAACCTAAATGGTTTTCCCTTCTCTTATACTTGGGTGGCTTCCTTGTGAAGCATAAACACCATCATTGGGTGTTTCACACTAGCCCGGTTCACTTGCTAACACTTACACCTAACTTGGGTGTTCGACTTTTCTTACTCACATTAGGTAGCACTGCCAAATCTGAAATGGCCCGATGCACCACACCAGCACCTGTACTGAGTTGGTCTACACGGGTTCTAGTTTTAGGGTTGTTACATTCTCCCCACCTGATGAAATTTTCATCCTTGAAAATTGATCATACACTCACCTGTTTACCTGTAACACACATACGCACATGTCGCCTTCAAGTGCAACGGGGATCATACACCTGTACACAGTCATGTTCCTAATTCAAACATATCCTGATACATTGGTTTCAATTGCAATTGCGATCATCACAAACACGTATTCATGGTTCCGAGTCAGATACGTGTACATCCATCAATTCTTCACAAGGTCGTTCACGTATAAATGAACTAGCCATGGCTAATTCAACACATACCTACAATGGATATACAACGCTAACTCATAACCATTCACACATCTAAATCCTAACCATTCATGCACAAAATTGATAACTTTTCACAACAAAACTTACCTCTAAACAATCTAATAAATCGTATCCATTCATGCACATATATACAATTGCATACCCACATAGCTACACACATCCATCGTATTCATAAAAGCCATACTTAAATCACTCAACCATTCACACATTGTGTATAAACTACACAAGAAAATCATTTCATAGCTAACAGCTATTTATAAATTCACCGTTTCTTACCATGGCACCCATGCCACAATTTACAAATTGCTAAAACCATAATTGTTTTCCTTCCATGAATTACCATTTCTCTAAAATAATATCAACCATAGTTCGATTTCCCAAAACATTTCAAAATTCATTACATTGTCATTAATACATAACCAAAAACAAACAAAGCAACAAGCATAGCCTCCCGGCTAATCCTCCTCACCACCAAGTTAGTCCTCATCACCATCCCAATCTGCTCCTCCGACTCTAGAACTCGACTCCTCGGGCATATAAGCTCGGGCAGCAGCCATACGCTGGAGGTAGTCCGAGGGGTAAGCAATTCGCATAAGGTCGCCCACCATCACCTGTGATAATAGAGCTAACGTGTGTGCAACTTATTCTACTATTGTATCTGCTGGACTTTGATGTCTTGGAGGTCCATCCGGCGAAAAAGTTCAGCAGCAAAATCAGCGCCACTGTATGGAGGGATCGGTGGAGGCACTGGGTTCTAAGTCGCTTGACCTGGCTCAACATTGGGTTTCTGAGGTGGTGGTTGTTGTTGCTGTTGCAAGACTTGCTGGGCGAGTTCTTCGATTTGGTGGCGCTTGACTCTCTTTTTCAGACTTGTCTGGCTACCTTTCAAATCCTCATATTTATACACTTGGAGGTTGCCGGTCATACAGGGTTCTGTAGTTGAAATTGGGAATTTTTCTCCTTCCTCGTTGTCATGGGTCTCGATCATATAAGTGATCAATCGGGCATGAGGTAGGCTTTTGAGGAGATTTTTCTGGGCACCCTCCCTGGCATTGTTCCTAACATACACAATGCCATTAGCTACCACAGCCAGAGCAGAGAACCACTTCACCCGATAAGTCGAATAAAAGGCATGAAGAAGTGCGCCTCTTCTCTCTTGCTCGTGCCCCATTGGAAACAAATTCTTTCAAAGTATTATGTCCAGTGGCCACATATGGGTTGGCAACTGAACCTACTTAACAGATAGTCCAGATCCTATCTTTCCCTTGGTCTTATCGGTGACTATTTCATGAAAAGGTACATTGGCTGGGTTTGGGGGTTGCAAAGGTTCACCCTCAACGTACGTTGATGGGCATCCCATCGCAATCAAAATGTCATCGAAATCAAATTCGAATTTGTAGCCATCGATCTCAACCATAAATTCAGTTTGATCGTCGTTCATTCTCAACTTTTGATAAAATAGGTGTACAAGCCTAGAAAGTAATGGGTAAGGGGCGGTTCCAAGAGTGATTTCAAATTGGTGGTGGTTAGATATTCAAGTGTCCATTTGGTCGAATCGTGACTGTCAAACAAACTACCGTGAATTACCCACTTGGTCTCAAGTTTCCTATAATCCTGCCATTCCGTGGGTTGTTCCCTCACGATAGGTGGGGGCCTTGTTTTAGGTTGCTTAGAGGTGAGGGTTTTGAGTGGAAACCTTCCTTGGTCCCATCCTAGTGATTTACGACAAAAACTCGAAGAAAATTTGAATAAATGATAGATCTTACCCCACTTGATGGAAGAAAAATCTTGAATAAACCCTCAGTGTCAAACTTTGGCGAATCTGAGGCAATTCCGAAGCGAATCTGAGGGGAAAATCGAAGGAGAAAGGTAGGGTTGAAGGTTTGGAAGCAAACCCTAGCTTTAAAATCCCTTCGCGCCTAAAATTTTTAAAGAAAAATGGCCTGCAGGCCTCTTATAGGTCGACAGTCGCGCGAGCGATTTGCAATGTCGCACGTGCGACATTCCAGAAATCTAGAGCCCAAAATAATTGCGCGAGCAACTGAGATGCCCAGTTCTCCTCGCGTGACCTTCTGAAACAGTCATTGAGCGACTTAAATCTCGTGCATGCGAGTGCTGAAGTTTCTTCTGATTTGTTCCTTTCTCTGTTTCGGTTCCTTCTACCATCTTTTCGCGGACCCTTTTCTACTTCATCTACACTCTTTATTTAAGTTTATGGCGTACATATACCAAATTCCTTAACCTACTACCATGCAACATCCTTGAGTAAATTTGCGATAACATATTTGAATTTAATGATTCACACATGGGCCTTTCATCTTCATTAAAATTTACAACGTTAATTACATCAAAATTATGCAAAGAGTTGTGGATACGCATCACGTATGTCCGATTCACTTTCCCATGTAGCTTCCTCCGATGCATGATTTTTCCATCTCACAAGTACCAATGTAATACATTTGGTACATAGCACTTGTTCTTTCTTATCAAGAATCTACACGAGGTCTTCTCTAACCGTCAGATCTTCAAAGAGTTAATCAGTTGCTCATTAATTTTGTGAGTCGGATCCCCTACGTACTTCCTCAACATGGATATGTGCAATACATCGTGTACTCTCTCTAATTGCAGAGGTAGTGTAATCCGATATGCAGCTTCACCAACTCAACCCAAAATGTTGAATGGTCCATTGTAGCATGGGCTAAGTTTTCCATGCTTCCCGAAATGCATTATACCTTTTAAAGGTGAAATCTTTAGGAATACATGGTCTCCAATATGAAAATCCACACTTGTACATTTAATATATGCATAACTCTTCTATCTACTATGAGCAATCTTTAACCTCTCATGGATCTAACGTACCGCTTCATTAGCAGTTACAAGAATTTCCAGACCCAAAATAAACTTTTCTCCCATATCTTTCCAATTTAGAGGGGATCTACATCTTCACCCATACAATGCCTCATAGAGAGCCATAACAATGCTTGTCTGATAACTGTTATTATATGCAAATTTGATCAAAGGTAGATGTTTATCCCATGACCCTTTAAAATCAAGCATGCATGCCCTGAGCATATCTTCAATAATCTAATTTACCCTTTTGGTTTGTCCATCTGTCTGTGGTGGAATGTTGAGCTGAAGTTCAACCTTGAACCCATTCCCTCTTGGAAATTTTTCCAAAAACGTGATGTGTACAATGGATCACGATCTGATACTATACTCACCGAAATATCATGTAATATAACGAGCTCCTTTAAATACATCTCGGCAAGTGATCAGTCACGTAATATACCATTTTACTATCCTTAACTTAGTGATGCTAGGACTTAGTTTGCTACTAATAAGTTACTAATGTGTAGACATTAAGAAAAATCAGTAAAATAGAGTCAAAGTGTTAATCTTCATCAAAATAAACTCAAAAGGCAGTAAGAAAGATAATTGGAAGAAAAAGATGAATCATCGCCTACTAAAAGATGAAAAATCGTATTTTACGATTTTACAGAACGATTGAGCGCTAAAGGGGGAAATAGAAAATCGTAATTTACGATTTTTTAGAAGAAAGCCGTTCAAAGCTAAAGTAAGGTAAAATAGAAATCGTCAATTGGAACCTGTACTGAGAGATAGAAAATCATGATTTACGGTTTTCTAGAGAAAGCTCCAACAAAAGAAGGAAATTGTGATTTATGATTTTATAAAAAAGAAGCTTACGCTGCTGCTACTCACATGAAGATTTACACCACCATGAACAAACTTAGAAGATTTCTTAAAGAAGAAGTCTGGTGAATCACGAATTTGAGAAGATTGATAAAGATAAACTCTTAAAGGACTTTGCTACTGAAAATAAGGAGAAAATCCAGAAGTACATCAACCATTAAAGCAAGGAAAGATAAGATTAGAAGTAGAGTTATAATAGGATACTTTTATTTTAGTAGTTTCTTTTATTAGAATTAGGATTTTTGTAAACCAACCCCTTATGATCTATAAATAAGAGGGCTTGGTATAGTAATAAGCCATCGAAGAAATTCCCAACTGAGGTTGTGTTTTCTTCTGATCATTAGATTAGTTTAGTTTAGATATCTAAGGTTCCTCGATCACAATTGATGACTGAGATTGAGAGCTGAAAGATTAGAGTAGATATCTGTAGTTTCTCAGAAGCAATTGACGACTACGGCTGAGGGGTGAAAGATATAATTTTTATTGCTTTCTAGTATAGATTTATATTATTGCAATTTCTTGCTTTGTAAACATCTTCAGATTTTAATTTGAATTGACGACTCAGGTTAAAGTTTGGAGATTAATGTAATGATTTTTATTTTTATCTTTAATTTTCTAGAATTTGATTGACGACCAAATTTTTGGTAGATTAACGATTAGATTAAATCTATATTGAAGGATGCTAGTTTTTTATTGACGCCCAAGTTCTAGAAGACTGAGATATAATGTAACAGTATTTTAAATTTGTAAACATCCAATAATTGAAGATTCTGATTGACAACCACAATCTGAAGGAGGATTTAGGATTTATTTTTTGTAATTTAGTTTAAGAAACTATTATTTATTCATATTTCTCAAGTAGTTTAGGATCTTAAAAGATAAATAAAAGTTTTTAGGAAATTTATATATATATATATATATATATATATATATATATATATATATATATAAATATATCCTTGTGGGAACGATCCTATACTAGCTCTATAATTTTGATTGTGCGCTTCCAATAGGTTAAGACTTAATTAGATACATATAACCAGCAAATCAGCAAGTCTACTTGAGGTATATTGGGTATTGTAAGGCAAGAAATGGGCAGACTTAGTTAATCTGTCTATGACAACCCATATTGCGTTGTGTCCCTTTGTTGTTCTTGGTATTCTCATAATAAAATCCATAGAATTTGACTCCCACTTCCACTCTATTGGTAGAGGTTGCAACAAACCTGATGGATGTCGGTGATCCACTTTCACCTGCTGACACATTAAGCACCTTGAAACATATTCAGCAACATCCTTTTTCAAACCTCTCCACCATAGACTTTTCCTTAGATTTTTGGTACATCTTAGTACCACCTGGATGAATCGCATACTTGGACTTGTGCGCCTCTTCTAGTATGTTATGCCTCAAATCGGCATCGGTCGGTATACAAAAACGCCCATTGATAACAATGATCCATCCTCTCTGATAGAGAAATCTTGTCTAATACCATTAATTACCCCCTGTCTGATCTTCACTAGTTTTGCATCTTTCATTTGTAGCTCATACACATCATCGCAGATCATCGATCTTTTAATGATATTTGCCACTAGGGCTCTCGAATCTTGCACCTCGATCTTACTGTCGTATAGCGAAATGTCTTTCAAGAGTTTCCATCGACGAATTCTCATGATAAGACTTGACAATTGAGCCAAACTCTTCCGACTCAAAGCATCTGCCATAACATTTGCTTTACCTGAGTGATATGAAATGGAGCAATTGTAATCCTTGAGAAACTCAATCCATCTTCACTGCCTCATATTCAAATCTTTCTGCGTGAATAAGTACTTGAGGCTCTTATGATCAGTAAAAATCTCAAAAGTCTCCCCATATAAATAAATTCTCCATAGTTTTAATTCAAAAATCACCACGGCAAGTTCAAGATCATGTGTTGGATAATTCTTCTCATGATCCTTGAGTTGTCTTGATCCATAGGTGATAACTTTCTAGTTCTGGTATGTGATGCATCACTAAATACAACAAACCCTCCAGTGCCCGTTGGGATAGCAAGCACTGGTATAGAAGTAAGCCTCTTATTAAGTTCTTGAAAACTTTTCTAGCATGACCCGATCCATTCAAACTTCACATTTTTCCTTGTGAGTTGTGTAAGCGGACCTGAATTTTTTGAAAATTTCTCTACAAAACGTCTGTAGTAACCAGCCAAACCTAGAAAACTTATCACTTTTGTGACTGTCTTCGACTATTCCCATTGTACCACTGCCTCTATCTTAGCTGGATCTACCTTGACACCTGCTTCAGAGACAACGTGTCCTAAGAAGCTCACTTTTTCTAATCAGAACTCACATTTGCTAAGCTTTGCATACAGCTGGTTTAAGGTCTGCCGAGCAATCTGTAGATGTTATTTGCGTTCTTCTTTTGTCTTTGAGTAGACATGGATATCATCTACAATTACTACCACACATGTCTCCAAATATGGTTTAAATACTCTATTCATGAGTTCCATGAAAGAAGCTAGCACATTAGTTAAGCCAAAAGGTATCACTAAGAATTCATAATGCCCAAATCTGATTCTGAACGCGGTCTTCTGAATATCTTCGGCCTTGACTTTCAACTGATGATAGTCGGATCTCAAGTCAATCTTTGAAAAGAACCTAGCTCCTTGTAATTGATCAAAAAGATTATCGATCCTTGGAAGCAGATAGAGGTTTTTTATTGTCAATTTGTTCAACTGACGATAGTCGATGCATAATCTCATCGACCCATCCTTCTTCTTGATAAATAAGATTGGTGCTCCCTAAGGAGACACGCTTGGCCTTATGAACCCTTTGTCTAAGAGTCTTGTAGCTGTTCTTTCAACTCTTTTAATTCTGCTGGAGCCATTCTATACGTTACTTTTGACACTGGCTCCATGTCTGGAGCTAAGTCAATTGTAAACTCCACTTCTCGATCTGGTGGTAACCCTAGTAGAACTTCAGGGAACACATCTGAAAACTCGCAAACAACAAGAATTTCAGTGATGTTATGCTTCTCGTCCCGTTGCTCTTTTAAAAATGCGAGATAGCCACTACAACCATTTTTCATCATTCATTCGACTCGTATTGCGGAGCTGAACAGTGCAACATTAGCTTTGTCATCGATAAATTGAAATGATTTCTCCTTTGGAGGACGGAAAGTAACAATTTTCTATAGGTAATCAATGCTTGCATGGTAAGAGGATAGTTAATCAATGCCAAGGATTACATTGAATCCTTGCATATCTAATATAATGAGATTTGCTATTGTCTCGCGATATTCAACTCGTACAATGATCAATTGGCCATGATCAATCGGCAGAACATATCCGTGTTCACTAAACTTCCCATAGTAATTGACATGGCAAAAATAAAATCCAATGACTTGAGAATGACCTTCAATCTTTTCGCAAACTGAAAAGTTACAAATGAGTGAGTAGACCCTGGGTCTATCAAGACTCGTGCCTCATAACAACAATAATCTTTTTCTCTATATAGTTGTAAGGTACCTACGTTATTACATATACTGAATGATTAGATGTGCATGATAGAATTTAACATTCAACGTAAGTAGGAATTAAAAGATCATTATATTTATGCACCTTCTTCATCTAAAATTTCTTACAGAAATATATTAACAATTGATAGGCAATTATACCTTGGATTATCTTATTATTCTTTTGAGCATCCTGAGCATTGACCACATACGCACGACCTTGAAGCGGCTGACGATACTCCGTCCTTTCTCAGTTCAGGGAATCCCGAATTATGTACCCCATCTTGCCACATTTGAAGCATGCCCCCGTACCACGCCGATACTCTAAAGTCTTATGTGACTTTCCACATCGAGTACATGTCTCTGCTAGTGTAGACGATGCTACTTGTGAAAATCCTTGAGTAATAGAAGCTCCTGAAGTAAAGGTAGGACTAGGCGAACTATAAAATCTCATAGGTGGAGGCAAAGGTGGCCTAGAATAATTACTCTAACTCGATTGTCTTGGTGTCGGGGCTGTGAACCTTGGTTTCTTATTTGTAGGCTCATAGCCACCCGAGAAGCAGTAAAAAGAAGATTGAGCAAAAAGAAGATGATTTGCCGCTGCTGAAAGTCAAGAAATCATACTTTATGATTGTGCGCTAAAGCTAAAGACGGAAAGAAAGTGAAAATTAAGAAATCATAATTTATGATTCTTTAAAAGAAAATTCTTTAGAAAGCGACAAAGGAGTAAAAAGGTATAAAAGAAAAGAAATCGTTCATTATAGGAAATTGTCCAGAAAGAAAGCTATGTGAAAATAAGAAATCGTGATTTACAATTCTCTAGTAAAAGAAGAACAATCGTAATTTATGATTGTGTAAAGCTTTTTTCGCTGCTACATCTGCTACTGCTGCTGATCACGTGAGTAAAGATTATCACCGCGATATACTGAATTAGAAGATATATGAAATTAGAAGTTTGGTGAATCACGGATCTGAGAAGATAGAAGATAAGCTCTTAGGAAATCTCGGTTGCTAAAATAAAGGAGAATAATCCAGAAACACATAAACAGTTGAAAGCAAGGAAGAATAAAATTAGGAATTAGAGTTATATTAGGAATCTTTTATTTTTAGTAGTTTCTTTTATTAGAATTAGAAGTCTTTATAAACCGACTCCTTATAATTTATAAATAAGAGAGCTCGGTGTAGGAATAGGATCGAAGAATTTCAGCATCAATTGACAACTGAGGTTGGATTTTCTTCCGATCAGTAGTGTAAAATAGTTAGAGTAGATTATATATCAAAGGTTTCTCAAGATCAATTGACGACTGCTATTGGGTGCTAAAGATTAGTGCAGATATCCTAGTTTCTCAGAAGCAATTGACGACTGCGGCTGAGGGGTGAAAGATATATTTACTTTGCTTTCTAGTTTAGATTTTATTTGCTTTATTTATATGCTTTATAAACATCTTCAAGTTTTAATTTGAATTGACGACTCAGGTTAGAATTTGCAGATTAGTGTAACGGATTTTACTTTTCCATCTTCAATTTTCTAGAGTTTGATTGACGCCCAGATTTTAGGAAATTATTGATTAGATTAAATCTGTGTTAAGGAATTTTAGTTTTTAATTGACGCCCAAATTCTAGAAGACCGCAATACGGTGTAATGATACTATTTATTTTTATAAATATCCGATTTCTGAAGATTCGGATTGACGACCTCAATCTGAAGGGGGATTAGGATTTATTTTATGCACTTTAGATTAAAAAAACCATTCTTTTATTCATATTTCTCAAGTAGTTTAGAACCTTAAAATATAAATATAAATTTGAAATAGAAATATATAAATAAGATAAAACTTCTTCGTGGGAACGATCCTATACTAGCTCTACAATTTCCATTGCACACTTGTAATAGGTTAAGACTTAATTAGACATACATAGTAAGCTGATCACGTTTTTGGTGCTGTTGCTAAGGAAGTCTTTATCTTTTTATAATTTTGTTTTAAAAATAAATATTTATCTTTCTCTTTTTATATTTCTTTATATTTTTAACTTTCTTTGATCAGTTTCTAAGTTTTCGCAGGTTTATTCCTGCTAGCCACAGAGAGTAGAGGCTCATATTTGTTTCTCTCCCTACCTTCTATATATATATATATATAAGTAAATTTATTATCATGCAAGGCCACGATAATTTATCTTGACCAATTTACCAACCAACCTATGCCCTGGTAGAATACCCAGTTAACCCTTACTATCCATTCATGGAGGAACCCGAACAAGCTTTCGCTTCACATTGGGTTAATTACAGTACCTACAACCCTCAGTGGGGAAACCATTATGACTTCTCAAGGGTAAACTAGCAAGACTTCTCGTATGCATATCCGCAAGTCCCTCAGGGTTTTCAACAAGCCTATGTC
Source organism: Chloranthus sessilifolius (assembly GCA_021018995.1). Lineage (NCBI taxonomy): Eukaryota > Viridiplantae > Streptophyta > Magnoliopsida > Chloranthales > Chloranthaceae > Chloranthus > Chloranthus sessilifolius. The sequence goes on from CM037586.1 coordinate 17,991,751, forward strand.
AAAAACCAATATTTTGACCAATAGTCCATTAGAAATGACGATGCTGCTATTGTTCAGATCCTTCAAGACCTACAGCAACAGGCACATCGATGATCTAAGGAACTATCTCAACTAACCCAAATTTCCCAAGACCTATAGACCTGCTCTCAATCCATCGCAAATTTAAGGACCAAAGTTGAGCAAATAGCCATGCAATGGGAAAGAACGGGAGACAACCAAAGGTGTTTTCCAATAGGAACCAATTTAAGAGGACAGTCAAGTAAGGGATTCACACCAACTCCTACACCTGACATTCAGGCTGTTCAAACTCTACAGAGTGGGAAAATTATTGACAATAAGGTAGAGATGCCTACACCATTAGTCACCCTGAAACCCATACCAAAGAGAAGAGAACCCTAGAAGAAGTTCCCTTGCCAGAAATATAAAAAAAAGTAGAAAAAGAAAATAAAAAAATAGTAATGAGGTGAGTACACCAAAATCTATGGTTGAAGTACCTTATGTACCGAAGTTACCTTTTCCAAATGCCTTTAGTGCACCATCTCCTTTTGATAAAAATCTAAAAAAATTAGAAGAAATTATCGAAATCTTCAAGGAATTAAAGATTAATTTGCCTCTCTTAGAAGCAATTAAACAAGTCCTTGCCTATGCACAATTCCTAAAGGAGATGTGTAAGCAGAAAAGAAAAAGTTGAAAAAATATCTCGCAAAAAGTTTTCTTGATAGAGCAAGTAAGCTCTGTCTTGCAAGCTAGAACCCCGCCTAAACTTAAGGATTCTAGAGTGCCTACAATTCTATGTATTATAGGCAATCATGTTATAAATAAAGCACTTCTTGGTCTGGGAGCCAGCGTAAATTTGCTACCATACTCCTACGAAAAGATAGGACTAGGAGATATGAGTCCTACTTCGGTAACTCTTCAGTTAGCCGATAGATCAGAAAGAAGGCCAGTAGGAGTCATTGAAGATATTATGGTTGGGGTCGACAAATTTGTTTTCCCTGTCGACTTCTTAGTGCTAGACATGGAACCCAGATCGAAATCTCCAACACAAATTCCCGTTATACTCGAAAGACCATTCTTGGCCACGGCCAATACATGCATCAATTGTAAAACCAGAGTAATGGAAGTTTCTTTTGGAGATATGCAAATTTAGTTAAATGTTTTCTCAGCAACCAACCAAATGGTCCCAATTGATGATGAGGAATGCTTCAGCGTAGATGACATTGAAGAATTGGTGGAAGAAGCATTACCTCTAGTATTATCTAAGGATGTTCTTCAAACCGCATTATGGTATACGGACCTGAAAGAATCAAACTACCAACTAAGGGAGGTGACTTATGTGTTGGACACTTCTGTCTGTGAACTCTAGTCCAAAACATGGAAGCCGTGGATAGAACCTTTGCCCACTACCTCCAATGAACAATTACAACCTTCCATAGAAAAAGCACCATCCCTAGACCTGAAACTACTTCCCAACACCCTTAAGTATGTTTTTCTTTGGCCTAATGAAACTCTCCCAGTGATCATTTCGTCTGCTCTTAACAAGGAATAGGAGAGCAAGTTGCTGGCCATACTTGTAAAATATAAATGTGCAATCAGGTGGATAGTTGCTGACCTTAAAGGGCTTGATCCGTCAATTTGTATGCATCGAATTTATCTAGAGGACAATGCCACAACTTCACGTGAAAGTCAGTGATGGTTGAATCCAAATATGAGAGAAGTAGTCCAAAAGGAAATCGTGAAACTATTAGACGCAGGTATTATTTATCCGATTTCTGACAGTGAGTGGGTGAGTCCCATTCAGGTAGTCCCAAAGAATTTTAGGATTACCGTGAAAGAAAATGCATCTGGTGAGCTAGTGCCATTACACGAAACTACAGGATGGCATGTATGGATTGACTAGTGAAAGCTTAACTCCATGACACGCAAGGATCATTTCCCACCACCCTTCATTGACCAAATTTTGGAAAAACTTACGGGTCAGGAATATTTTTTATTTTCTCGACGATTACTCAGGGTATAACCAGGTCTCAGTCTATCCGGAAGACCAAGAAAAGACCACCTTCATGTGTCCTTTTAGGACATTTGCTTATCGTTGCATGCCCTTTGGGCTATGTAATACACTCGCAACCTTCCAGAGATGCATGATAGCCATCTTTTCTAATATGATAGACAGGTTTCTAGAAGTATTCATGGATGGTTTTTTGGTATTTGGCCAGACCTTCGATTCCTGTCTGATCACCTTGCCCTTGTTCTAGAAAGATGTGAGGAGACAAACTTGGTACTAAGTTAGGAGAAGAGTCATTTTATGGTTCAAGAAGGGATAGTGTTGTGGCTACCCTAGTGTGCTTTAGTTATTGTGTGATGAAAACCAATTAAAAATAAAGTAAAATAAAAAAATGGATTCAGCACAACTAAAGTAATCCTAGACCTTCAAGATATAGGGCCTATTGTAGCAAGTTTTAATAAGTAAGAGTTTGTCCTACAGAGAAATTGATCTAAAACTTAAAATGGGCTATAATAGTAGGCCTCCAGATCTGGCTACAGATCTGACAATCCTAAAGAAAGGGAGTTGGGTGTCATAACTAAACTAAATTAATCCTAACAACAGAGAAATAAAATATAGCCATATCCTAAAGAAAGGGGTCAAGAAGAAGGTGGTGATGGTGTGTACCAAAATAAAATATACAAATTGGTGGGAAGTAAGCAGGTTAAGTTCAGAGTGAGAGCAGTTATATAACTCAGATTTAGTTTGTCACTACAGTGCTCCTTGCTGAGACGCTATCAAAAGCCTCAACAAAGTAGAAATATCTAGTTTAACCCATGCCATTTACGGCGTTCTTAAGGTTATAGGCTGTCCACTCAAATGATCACAGCCTATCCTATAGAGTCTGTCAAATCCCATTAGTTAAACTAGAAATTACCAAACTAGTCCATAGGAGTGGACTGATCATTTCCCCAGCCACTGGACTAGATCAAGCCATAAATACTATTACAACACTATGTAATGCCAGTGCTACAAGCTCCCCGGATCTGTGCACAGATCTGGCTGACATTCATAGGTATTTCAACCCATAAGATCCTAAGTTCTTTGCCAAGGCCAATGGCTCACTGGTGCCCACAAAAAGGTCGAAGCAACAGGTTGAATAGGGCTTTAGATTCGGCTGGTCATTGCTACAAACGGCCTGCAATGACTCAGGCTCAAGTTGTAATTACTACAGAGAGATCAGATCTAACATCTGATGTCGGCTAGGTAAAACAGAGGGGAGCCAGTTCCTGTACAAACCTCCTCACAAGGCTCTAGAAGCTCATGTGCAGGGGAGAAGTATCCTTCTCAAACATGTGAATGGACATAATCTTAGGGCTATACTCTGTCTACTCGAATGGTCACAGGGTATCCCATTAGTCTGTCCATACCACAGAGGCCTGAGAAAGAATATGAAAAATTGCTGCAACCACTATGGTCCACAGGCCTCCGAGCTCTCCAAATCTCACTACAAATCCAGCATTGCTTTCCATGAGGCTATCAAGCTAAGGGAAATCAGATGATAAACAATAGATCTACTAGAAACTAAATGGGCTAGTCCCAAATACATGGATCCTATAGACATCTAAAGAAACCATAAGATCTTTAGATTCAATTAGGCATTAAAACAACAATCCATTGATGAACACAAAATTTACAATGAACAGTCTCCAGGCTATAGCCTGTACATAACTGCTCATCCACAATCCCAATGTATACAAAACCTATTACAAACTGAAATAAACTAAACCTAACTGCTTATAGGGGGATTAACCAGCAAGTGTTGGGCTAAGAGAGAAGAAAAAAGGGGAAAAAGAGGTGATCAAACCCTAACCCTAGCCTGTTGGAGCTCTCAGCCGATAGAGGATGAAAAGAAGGGTTGATGATAAAACTAAACTCTAAGTGTAGTTTATATACTCTGTCCATATGGCTTTGGCTCTGAAGGGATTAACCATAATTTTTCTAGCAAACGTGGCACTGTTACATCCCTTGAATGCCTTGAGACATACGCCTTGAAATTTGTGCCTCGGGATGTGTGCCCTAGCCTTAGGAAATTCCTAAAAGGTCCTTAAGTTAAAACTAAGAAGTGGGGAGTCCGTGCTTCGCGAGGCTGGCATATGAATTCACTTATTTGTGCAGTTGTAGGGCCTTCGCAGAGTAGCTGTTGGTTGGTGGGAAGTGCTCCCTCGTGCAATGAATCTTTAGTTAATCGCGCAGTTCCTTTGCACTACAATGCTATCACGGAAATGATCTGGAGTGCCTAGACTTCTCGCACAGTAGAGCTTCAAAAGCTCTCTCTCGCTAGGTACTCGTGCAGTTACGCTCCTACGCTCACGTTGTAATTGGTAAGGCTTCAGAGTGCGCGAGAAGAATTTTGGGCATCTCTCTCTCTTCCAAGGCCATGCATGAACTCTGCGAGGTGAATTTTAGTTCAGCGCACACATGGACTCGCTATATTCTTTGTGCGGCTGCTTTGAGGCTTGATCTCCATGAGAGCTTCACAACCACACATTCTAAGGATTTTAATCCGTGAGATCTTCGCGATGTCTTTACAGCTCTCCTCTTAACTGTGTGTCCTATCTGCGCGAGGGCATCTTCCATTACATCCATAGCTTCTCGAGGGAACTTCTCAACTTTGTGAGATCTGTCTTTCTATGCTCTGATGTATTGCACTTGCTGCTTTTATAGTTTCTCCATTCTCAGCCAACTTCATTCATCTACTAGGCTTTTGGTCAATGATGATCAGCACCTGGTCACCATGGTGAGCACTACCAGGGTGTTCGATTAGGCTTTAGTTCAGCTGTCATCTTTGCATGTCTTCTTCCTCTTCTTTGGGCCAATAAGGATGGATCTTATGTTAAGCTGCATAGATTATTACTAACTACAAAACATACTTAACAAATGATTATTAGTCTGCTTCAAGGTCTATCAAAGGCTAGGTTAAGAAGTGAAAAGTGATACTTTTCAGTGAATAACACATAGTCTTAGGGCACATTGTCTCCAAAAGAGGAATAGAAGTTGATAGGGCTAAAATTGACGTAATATCAAATCTACCACCACCAACTTCGGTACAACATTCGATCTTTCCTTGGTCATGTCGGCTTCTATTTTCGCTTGATTAAGAATTTCTCAAAAATTTTGAGACCTCTTTGCATTTATTAGCAAACGATGTACCTTTTAACTTCGATGATGCCTGCATTGACGCATTTAATAAGCTTACAGCCCTTCTCTCATCCGCACCAATCATTCAATCACTTGACTACTCCTTGCCTTTTGAAGTAATGTGCAGTGCTTCTTATTACGCAATAGGTGCCGTCCAAGGACATCGAAAAAATAAGAATCCTCACATAATTTATTATGCTAGTTGTACCTTGATCGAAGCTCAGGTTAACTACACTACCACTGAGAAGGAGCCTCTTCCTGTCGTGTTTGCATTGGATAAATTTTGACAGTACCTATTGGGATTAAAGATAATCATTTTCTCTGATCATTCGGCACTAAAATATTTATTGTCTAAAAAATATGCCAAGCCTAGACTAATCCAGTGGATCCTACTTTTGCAGGAATTCAATTTCAAAATCAAGGATAAGAAGGGGATTGAAAATGTGGTAGCTGATCACTTGTCTAGAATCGAATTGCCTGTAACCAGCAGTAGAGAGTCTTTACACGATACCTTCCCAGATGAGCAACTTTTTACCATCCAAGCAATAGAGTCATGGTACACAAATATCGTAAATTATTTGGCAACAGGTAAGATTCCTCCGACCTGGTGCAATCAGGACATGTACATTTTCTTTTCTAATATAAAATATTATATTTGGGAGGATCCAGACCTATTCAAAATATTCCTAGACCAAATAATTCGAAAATGTGTGCCCGATGGTTATAGCCACAATATTTTACAATTTTGCCACACATATACTTGTGAGGGCCACTTCAGAGGTAGGAAAAAGGCTGGCAAAGTACTGTAATTATGATTTTATTGGCCATCATTATTTAAGGATGCCCAAAATTTTTGTCAAGCTTACGATCGTTGCCAGAAGTCAGGAGCTATTCCCGAAGGAACATGATGCCCCTCCAATTATTTTTGATCGCAGAGCCCTTTGACGTCTGGGGCATAGACTTCATGGGTCCATTTCCACCTTCGTTCAGATTCATGTATATACTTGTAGCCGTTGACTACGTATCAAAATGGGTAGAAGCAATAACTACAAGAATGAATGACCATAAGGTGGTATCTCTTTTATTAGGGAAAACAAATTTTCACGATTTGGAACCCCACGTGCCATTATAAGTGATGGAGGAAGCCATTTTTGCAACAAGCATTTTGAGAGCTTACTCAAGAAATACAGTGTCACTCATAAAATCGCAACCCCCTACCACCCGCAAACTAGTGGGAAAGTTGAGGTTTCCTACTGAGAAATAAAGAAAATATTAGAAAGAATTGTCTGACCTGACAGAAAAGACTGATCCCTGAGACTAAATGATGCCTTATGGGCATACAGAACGGCCTATAAAACACCTATTGGCATGTCCCCTTTTCGACTAGTGTACGGTAAAGCCTACCATCTACCTGTGGAAATAGAGCATAAAGCCCTATGGGCAATCAAAGCATTAAATTTTGAATTAGACGCATTCGGAGAATAAAGAAAGCTTGAGCTTAATGAACTGAAAGAAATTCGCAATGATGCCTATCAAAATGCTCGGATTTACAAGGCCAAAACTAAAGCGATTCATGATAAACACATTTTGAGGAAGAGTTTTGAGCTAGGTCAACAAGTTTGGTTATACAATTCAAGGCTAAAACTATTCCCAGGGAAAATATGAAGTCATTGGGACGGACCTTACAATGTGGTTGAAACATTCCCTCACAGGGCTGTCATTATTCAGGATTCCAAAGATATTTGTACATTCAAGGTTAATGGGCAGAGACTTAAACCTATGGTATCTTTACAAGAGAAAGGGATAGTGACCACTATGTCACTAAAAGACCCGGAGTATGTCTGATATTCTCTTGGGCACTGTCGTGCTACCGACTCACCCATAGTGATTTTATGTAAATTACTTCCCTAATTTTAGTTGTACATTATTAGGTGACTGTATATTTCAATATATGTTTCGAGGGTACGAGATCTAGTAGTGATTGTAATTTTTTGGCCATATACAAGCGTGATACTCACGATTTATTCGGGCTTTGTACACTGCTCTCAGAAGGGCACGACTTCCAATGTCATTAGCGTCGCCTCGTTTCACGCTAAGCAGACACGTCTTCCAGCATTAATAAAAGTACCAACCGATTTGCATTCTTCAACGCTGACCATAACCCTCATTTATGACAACCTTTCATTTTCCCTATTTCAAACTGCTTATAAATAAGCATTCTTACCATCTGTCATCATTACATTCCTTTTGCTTCCATCTTCACTACCAATATCCTTCCCATGGCAAATCCACCAGACTGGTCTGAAATATCAGAGGCCTTTCTCCGCCTCATCCGATGCCATGAGGAGGAACTCGCCGCAATCTTAGATGAAAGAAGGCGGATAATAAGTGAAATCATCGCTCTCTACTCCTCCCTCCCTATTCAAAATCAAACAGCAGAACCAACATCTTCCCCTCATATACCTCATTCCCCACTGCCACCTCCTTCATCCTCTTAAACCATCCTTTTCCCTTTTCTATTGGATGCACCTACCGTTAGACGATTTTTTTTTTATATAAGGGCGACAACAAAAGCTGAGGGCCGATTTTTCTCCATTGAAGACTCCTTCTCAGACGTTGCTGGCAGTGTCTTAGTTTAGTGTGTGTCTAGATTTTTCCTAGGTTTATTCCTTTATATAATCTTCTCTTTCTCTCATGTAAATAGTTTGTTTAATATATATGATCATTTTTGTTTCTAAATATTTCTTTATAGTGCAAATTTCCATAATACCGAAAACAGTTTCTCCCAAGTTTGGGGGATCATTGTTAAATCTTAATGCCGATCATAGACTCGACAACTTAAAAGGTTATAGATTTTTGTTGTGTCCCCTATTTTGCACAATGAGGATATTGTCCTATTTAAGTTTGGGGGGATATGTAAATCTGTATATATTAGTAAGTAACAGTTTTTATTTGCTTTTTTTATTAAAAATCTTTTTTTTTTAGTTTCTCCGATTTTAGTTGGAAAAATAGTAATTTTAGTCTAGAGTTAATCATTATATGCAAATTATGATAGAAAAATTTCTCTTGAAAACTTTACAATCCATTATAGCAAAAGTTCAACAATCAAAATAAAACAGTTGTAATTCATATATAGCACTTTTTAACATTGTATCAGATGAATGTTTGAAACTATATGATTAATTTAAACTGCAAAATTTAGATCATAGTTTCAAAATTATAAAATCAGTGAGATCTTGAGCTCATACATCCTCTTTATATTCTGAGAGAGACTGTTTTATTCAACCTTGAAATTTTCCTTGAACTTTTTATGAGAAATCTCATATTGTTGAACTTAGAATCAAGATATTCTGTGATTATGATAATTTATTTCTTTAAAATTATCTGTTAAATATATCAAAGGAATAAGACATTCATACTAGTAAATCGTGAAAATGATCAAAGGCCATCTTTTGTTGAAACTAGAGCTAAAACAACCAAAATCCTAAGAAAAATTTATCCTTTGAACCCATATTGGAAGCTTAAAAATCGAATTTCTTTGTACCAATAATTTATAAATCTTTAATCATATGTACTACCCAAAGCTTTCTACTTTTAACCCTTATAATTTCTGGAAGTTTAAAATATAAAAAGGAAGGGAAGAAGAGGGAGTGAAAGGAGTATAAACAATAACAGATAAAGGATCTGCTGAAAAGGGTACAACTGAGAAGAAATACAATCATATGAAAAATATGAAAAAAGAAAAGAAAATTGTAAAAGACGATTTCATGAAAAGCTTCTAACTGAAAAAAAAAATGAGATTTACATAAGAAAAAAAGAAAAGAAAAATGAGAAGAAGTTATCCAACTTTTTGGATACTTACTGAAATAGAAAAGAAGGAAAGAAGATAGAGAAGGAAGAACTAAATTCTCAGAAACTTTTGAACCCTATCTGCCTTTCTTTGAAACCTTTTAACCCAAAACTCCATTACAAGCTGGAGAAAAGACCTTTGTGATTTATGATTTGGGAAAGTATGAGTCTAGTAGAGATGTATGAAATAGACACTGTGAATGAACAGAAAAGTCATATCATCAGAATTGATTATCCATTTCATAAGATTTACCTTCTTAGCTGATTGTCCTGTGAAAATTATCATACATATTATAATGTGAGAACCCAAAATTTTGACATTTTCTTGAGAGTATGCCAATAGTGAGAGTTTAGATGAAAATATTTTTTAAATCTGCAGTTTAGAAAAATTTATGATGAATAAACTTTTCACTGATATGCATACACTCCATGCTGTATAGAATTGAGATTGTTGAGTTCTGATCAAGGATATTTACTGTGATGGAAAGTAAAGGTGAAAGATTTGAAATTTTTGAAAATCACCAAACATATGACGATTAATTTAAGTAGTAGTATAGATTTTATTCCTTTTTTTTGAAAATTATTTTAAAAAATCTAAAATATTTGAAGTTTGTAGGTAACTTCACTGAAAACCTTCAGGAGACTACAACTCCTCCACTAGGGATCACCTAGGGATTTAAAGGCTTGTTGCATCAGCTAAATGCAATCGTGCTCCCTACGAAAGTGGCATGTAAATTCATAGTTTAGATATTTTATGTTTCCTTGTTTGCTAGGGACTAGCAAAGCTTAAGTTTGGGAGTGTGATCAATCACATAATTTATCATTTTATCACCCTTAGTGATGCTAGGACTTAGTTTGCTACTAACAAATTAATGATGTGCAGATATTATGGAAAAATAGTAAAAGAGAGCCAAAGTATTAATATTCATCAAAATGAACTCGAAAAGTAGAGAAATGAGAAAAGAACAGGAGCCGATGTTCAGAATATTGCCAACACTTAGCCCAACACTAATATAATCACGTTCCAATTCCAAGCCGCTTAGCCAGCTCCCGTCAGAAGCGAGCCGATGCAAAGAATAGGGAATGGGCAGGGAGCACAGTTGACTCTAGAGTAGAGAAGGGTCCGCTATGACCGAGGTTTTACACCCTTGGGGCAATCACTGAATGTACTTTTGCCTTTATTAATAGAAAAGGGATTAGTCACAGCCCTTCAACTACGACCTCCTCTAAATCCCATCCCGAGGAACTATGACCCCCAACACTCACTGTAACTTTCACCAGGGTCCGGGTCACCCAACCAATCGTTGCTTCCTATTAAAGCACGCGATACAAGATTTAATTGAGGCAAGAAAAATCATTCCACCCGCACCTTCCCAAGGGAACTAGCACACAAATATACATCAAGCAGGTCAGAGACCTACTACCGGAGAAGCAGGTCAGAGACCCACTATTTGGATGGCAGAGGAAGGTGTTGAAGAATTTGAATTTTACCCGTTGGATTATATCAGCAACTGGGGCATTGCAGGGAAGCCATGAAGAAAGAGGTATTAGGGTGATTGAACCCTTGAAATTGTCGAATTATTTCCCCAACCCAGCACCCCAAATTGAACCCTTAGATCTTAGGGCTTATTTCCCATTACCCACTCCTGTCAATTATGTATAAATTAATGCCTATCCATCGTACGCTACCACCACCACCAATTAGCCAATAGCACATCAAGTCCCCTATACCCCACCACCACCTATTAAGTATCAATGGTCCACCCCTACCCCATTACTCCCAACACAACCACCCGCAAACTTCATCATCCTAACTTGGACTACTTTCTCCACCCACCCATCCATCACTGAGGTGAACTAGGTTTTACCCACCCTTCCCGAGACATTAGTACAAGCGCATTAAACACCGGTAGCCACTCCATTTCTGATTTCGGGACCAACTTACAATCCTCATCAAGTCCTGCTCAGTTATGAACAAACGAATATCAACGCCGATAACAGCAAAGAAGAGGTGGTGGACTTTGTTACCAGATCCAAGATCTCTAAACAACTAGAAGCACTAGCAACAACACCAGCTCAACTAGAGGGGAAGAAAGATAGTGCAATAAACCCATTCGAGAAAATGAGCCTAGAATATATACTAGAGACTCAATTAAGAAGAATGTCGGCTCATATCACGGTCTGGGACTTATTGATGACGTCCCCACTTTATTTTCAAGCCTTAATGGGGGTGTTAAAGAATGCACACATATCTCTTCAAGTGAGCCCAGATGAAGTCAGGCAGATAATTGGATAGGTGATGGCTCCCAATGCCATTTCGTTTTCAAATGTCGATTTATCAGAGGAGGAAAATAGTCACTCAAAATCCCTCAATATCACTATAGAATCCGGAAATATGATAATCCCCTAGGTATTAATAATTGATAATGGTTCTACTCTAAATGTATGCCCCCTGAGAACAGCTACGAAGATTGGAGTAGATTTGTACATGTTGAGACCTACAAGAACTAGTGCCCGAGGTTTTAACAATACAAGGGAGATAATGGGAGAAGTTTATCTTGAGCTTGTGATTGGACCAATGACCTTCTCCATACTCTTTCAGATAATGGACATCAAGTCCTCGTTCAATTTATTATTAGGGTGCCTATGGTTACACAAAGTTGGAGCGATACTATCGACACTGCATCAGAAGCTCAAGTTCTTGTCTGGATAGAAGGTTATCACCATAATAGGAGATGGGCACGATGAGAAGGAAAAGGCCACCCACAACATTGAGAACCTAAAAGTTTTGGATGTGCCACACACGGCTGAAGATACTGACCTCCATAGATTTGAGTACGAGGTATTGGCTGTAGTCCCAGATCCCCCAGAAAGCATCACTTCAAGAACCGGAGGTGGAATGGTAGCGGTAGTGGCCATGCTCGAGAAATGGGGCAATCAAAAGGGTTAAGAACTAGGGCCCAAACTGTAAGGCAGGAGAGAACCAGTCACTGCCAGAGGTGGACAAAAGGTCAGATTTGGGTTAGGTTACAAGCTCACAGAAGAAGAAGTCCGAGAGGCTAAGCAGAAAGCCCGAGCCACGACAGCAGCAAGAGCCAGGGGGATAAACCTAGAGGAGAAGCCCCGTCCCAGGCCTCACATCAGAGATTCATTTATAAGCGTCGGGGTTGTGAATATAGATCAGAATGGGGTAACCCGATTAACCCCACATAAATGCATAGCACCTGTTCACCCCTCCAATCCTCAGATTATCCCTCCCAGCCTAGAAATAAACTTGGCCATGTTGTCTCTCTTTGAGGAACAATGTCCCACACCTGCAAAATCTCCCCTTGTGATAAACCATCACAGGACTATGCTAACATTTGAGGATAGAGTCTCAGACGAACTTGGGATCAACAAGATGGAGGCTTACTCCAAAGAGCCATATCAGTCAGCACCCTCCATCCAAATCCAAACAGGTGAAGGAATGGCATCTCAGGTACGCAATTGGGCATCTATGCCCCAAACTCTGAAAGTGACAGGTAGCCTGAAATTCGGAACCAATTTCCTAAAAAAAAAACCTATAAAAAGTGAGATGAGCCCTTGGTAGGCAATACCGTGTATATATAGGGACTCACTTTGCCAAGAGCCTATTTTTAAAGAAAACAAAAATCTCAAAAACATAAAAAAAATATAAAATCCAAAAATATTTTCTTTTAAAATTTCGAGTAAAATCAAAGAAAAGGATGCCTTAATCGAAAACCCAAAAATATTTCCTGTAGAGATACAAGAAGAGGTAGGAGTCACGAGTCTGGATGAGGAGATCCCTACTGAGGAGCTTCCCAATGAACTCCTGGAATGGTTTGCCAACTTTTAGCACGGTCCTACCCCTATTGTTGAAGAAACTGAGGATGCCAATTAGGGGACTGAGGAGATTCTCCAAATAACCAAGTTCGGAACATCACTGTCTCCCGAAGAGAGAAAGAGCATGATTGATTTCTTTTGGTCATATCAAGACATCTTTGCATGGTCATATGAGGACATGCCTGGTTTGGACACCAATTTGGTCGAGCATGAGCTGTGACTCTACCTTGATATCAAACCCATCAAGCAAAAGCTGCGATGTCTCTGACCCAAATAGATGCTGAAAGTCAAAGACAAGGTCATCAAGCAGTATGACGTGGGATTCCTCATGGTCTCCAAATACACCCAGTGGCTAGCCAATATCGTTCTAGTATCGAAGAAGAATGGAAAGGTCCGTATGTGCATTGATTTCAGAAACTTGAATAGGGCGAGCTCGAAAGACGATTTCCCATTATCGCACATTGACATCTTTATTGATAACACTGCTAAGCACGGGATGCTTTCATTTATGGATGGATTCTCGGGATACAATCAAATCAAGATGGCAGAGGCAGATCGAGAGGAGACAAGGTTCATCGCTCCTTGGGAAACTTTCTGCTACCGTGTCATGCCATTCAGGTTGAAGAACATTAGTGCAACATATCAAAGAGCTATGATTGTACTATTTCATGACATGATGCACCGAGAAATCGAAGTATACGTCGATGACTTGATCGCCAAGTCACCGGAGCGAAGTGACCATCTGATAAACCTCCAGAAGCTGTTTGAGAGGCTAAGAAAATATAGGTTACATCTAAATCCTCATAAATGTGCATTTGGTGCCATGTCGGGGAAACTATTGGGCTTTATTATCAGCAGGAGAGGTATCGAGGTTGACCCAGTCAAGATAAGGCCATCATGAAAATGCCACCCCATATATTGAGAAAGAGGTTAGAGGGTTCTTGGGCAGGATACAGTATATCTGTCGGTTTTTTTTATTACACAACTCACTTCGATCTGCACATAGATCTTCAAGCTACTGAGAAAAGACTCCCATTGAATGGAACGACGACTGTCATGCCGCTTTCGATAAAATCAAGGGCTACCTTCTCAAACCACCTATTTGAGTACCACCCAAGCCGGGGAGACCATTCCTAATGTATCTCTTTATGACAAAAGCCTCGATGGGATGTATCCTAGGGCAACATGATGAGACAGGAAAAAGAGAGCAGGCCATCTATTATCTGAGCAAGAAATTTACTGACTACGAGATGCGCTATTCTCATCTGGAGAAAGCATGCCTGACTCTCGTATGGGCTACATAGAGGCTCTTCCATTACTTGTTATCTTAGGCCATTCTACTTTTGGCCCGAATGGACCCGTTGATGTACTTGTTCGAAAAGCCAGCCCTTACTAGGCCAACTACCCAAAAGATGATCAAAGGACAAGCATTCGCTGATCATCTTGCCAACAATCCCTTACCTGATAATGAGCCCTTAAGAAGCGAGTTCCTGGATGAAGACATCTTGTTTATGATAGAGGACGATATAGTAGAGACGGAAGAATCCTGGGTAATGCATTTTGACGGGGCAGCAAATGCCGAAGGTCAGGGAGTTAGCGCTATTTTAATCTTGTCAAAGGGGTCGCACGTACCAGTTTCTATCAAGCTCAACTTCCCTTATACAAATAACATGGCCGAATCACCAACTTGATCTTAAGGTCACTCACTCAGGGTATTTGGCGATTCATAGCTAATCATATGCCAGACGAATGGAGATTGGAAGACAAAGGATGTGAAACTGATCCCTTACCACGAGCACCTCGAGGATCTAATAGTATGCTTAAAAGCTGTCACGTTCTCCTATGTCCCATAGATAAGGAATCGCTTTGCCGACGCATTAGCAACTTTGACATTAATGATAGAGATCCTCTATGGTGTTGAGATGAAGCCAATTATCATCGAATAGAGGAATGAATCGGCCTTTTGCCTATAGCCTGAGGAACCCCTAAGGCCTGATGATGAGCCACCATGGTTCTTAGATATCAAAAATTTCCTCGAGACTCATACTTTCCCGGAGGATACATCCAAGACGGACCGAAGGACCATTCAACGTCTAGCGGCAGGTTACGTAATCTACAGTGACTACCTGTATAAATAATCTTTCAATAACCTTTTGCTTAGATGCCTTACGGAGGATGAATCAATCAACATCTTGAAGGAGATTCATGAGGGAGTATGCAGTGCCCACGCCAATGGTCATATGCTCGCTAAGAAAATCCTATGACAAGGATACTTTTGGACCACTATAGAATCTAATTGCTGCAGACATGTTCAAAAATGCTACAAGTGCCAAGAACACTCCAGTCTGATACACGCTCCTGTCATCGATCTACACTGCATGACCACTCCTTGGCCATTCGCCACCTGGGGCCTCGACGTCATCGGAATGATTCATCCGAAGGCCTCAAACGGACATTGATTCATCCTCGTTGCCATCGAATACTTCACCAAATGGGTAGATGTAGCATCCTACACCAACATCATGGTCGAGCATCTCAAGAAATTCATTAAGAACAACCTTATTTACCGATTTGGCGTACCCAAGGACATCATCACTGATAATGGCACAAACTTCACGAACAAGCGCATTCGAGCCTTCTGCGAGCAGTATAAAATCAAGCACCACCGCTCATCCCATTATCGGCCACAAACCAATGGGGTCGTAAAAACGGCTAACAAAACTGTCATTCGCATCCTCGAGAAAATAGTCATCACCAATCGAGAATGGAGTGAGATATTGCCGTTTGCATTATGGGCTTACAGAACATCGATCTGAACCGCTATAGCGCAATACCATTCTCCCTTGTATATGGAACTGAGGTCGTCTTACAGATAGAAGTGGAGGTGCCCTCCCTCCATATACTCATGGAATCAGGCCTATCTAAAGTTGAGAGAGAGAGATCCCGCTTTGAGTAGTTGAACCTGCTGGAAGAGAAAAGGATCCTGGCCTTGTGTCATACCCAGGTGTATCAAAGGCCAATCGCACGTGCGTACAAAAAATGTGTTCGCGATCAAGATTTGAAGGTAGGAGACATGGTACTCAAGAAGATCTTCCCATCCCTCCACGCCAATCCAAGAGGAAAATTCAAGCCCAACTAGGAAGGACCTTATGTCATCAAGGAGGTGCTCTCGGGTTACGCAATCCGGCTAGCCACCATGGACGGAGATCACTTTCCTGAACTCATCAACGTTGGGTACGTCCGACGATTCTATTCCTAAGTCTCCGCAGCAAGGTAAGCACTGATAAAAATAGATACGTGACTGCTTAAAAATACTTTAAGAAGGAGGCCATCATTTCAAAATCGAGTAGCCAAAAGAGCATCCCTGAATACTCATACCCTTTGCTACACCCGTTGTACCAATGACCTTTTCTTTCATTATCCCCTCCCCAGAAAAAGAAAATGTGTGTACATACTCCAAATAAAAAAAGAGGAAAAGAATTACCACCAAAATCTAAAAAATTTATCAGAAAAGTAAAATCCCAAAAAGAGGATGTATGAGAAAAGCAAAAGAATAAAAAATAGAAAAGAAAAAGTGAGGCATGTACAGTAAAAATCCCCTAAGGGAGAAGTATATCATGGCAGCTGAAACCCAATCAAGGAAACCTTTTAAGCCCAAAATATCTTCAAATCCTAACCTTACCCATGGCGACAATACATTCTAACGAAAAGCCTTCTTTAAGGTTTACGAGTAGTCACAGTATCCGTTGAGTTGGCACGAGCCAAGCTGTAAGACAAAAGAATCCTATCCAATCGGCTATGACGGAATCGACGTCCATGTCGTGGCCTTAGAAAAGAGGGCAACAATGGGCTCCACGGGTAAAAAGAACGAGCTTGCACAGACCAGGTGAAAACCTGAAAAGGCGCCTGGGGTAAAAATGCATACCCATGGACGTAGTGAAAACTTGAAAGGGTGCTACGGGTAAAAAGAGGGCAACAATGGGCATGACAGACCCACATCGGGCGTTGTGAGTAAAAAGGGTTAGAAAGAAAACAAATATATATAAAAAAAAAGAGGAGAGAAAGGTTTGAAAAATAATGAATGAAGAAATGAGAGTGAATCCTTCGGTCACCCTCCTGTGCTACCTAGTTCCCGACTGGGCCGCTTATGCTAGCTCAAATCAGGGTCCCGACCAAGTCTTTCTTCATGAACTACACCGTCAAACATATGAGCTAGGGTAAGGAGAAAGGGTTAATTCAATCTGAGGGGATAGGTGCTCCGGCCTTGGCAAAACTGCTGAGCCTTGTCTAGGTTTAACTACGAAAGGAGGGTTCGGCTATGCTCCATTAGGGAGCCGTTACTTCATCTCATTGTTAAGGCATTAAAAAAAAATAAAAAAAAAAGACAAAAAAGAATAGAAAAAAATCAAGAAAAATTCAAAATACAAAAAGAAGTATATATTTCTACTCTTTTCCATGTACATATTTACAACATCGTACTTTCATCTCAAAAATTAAAGAAAAAGAACAAAAAAATCTCTTAAAACAAAAATCCAATATATATATATATATATATATATATATATATATATATAAATCTTGAAAAAATAAAAAAAATATAGGTAAAAGTTTCCTTCTCCTTCTGTTGATTAGGATGTACTTTTTTATATATAAACAAAAAAGAGACTGACATTTTCTCAAGATGTGCAGGAACATTAAATGGTCTGAAGCCTCGAAGCAAGCAAACTCTCGATGATGGACATATCAGATGAAGCATCTCACCATCGACGTCCAGTTTATTCAAAAGAAAAGAAAGAAAATCATTTTCAAAAAGAAAAAAATAAATATGCGTTTTCATTGAACTTTTTACGCACAGCTACCCGCATACGTGTTTCAATGCGATAAAATGTCAATATTTTATCAGCAACACAACTGTGCTACATTAATTTCCTAAGTCTAAGGTTTACCTTAGATCTCTGGATCTTACTTCAAAGTAGGAGCGACAATGTCAGTCTTGGTCAAGCAGTAATGTTTCGATCAGATTGATTCCACCTCTAAATTCTTTGCATTGATTGCTCTGTTTTTGGATTCATAAGAGCGTGAATATCTAACTTCAAATTTATCATGATTTTTTTTTGGAGGTGTGGACTCTTGGTCTATGATGTCTGGGCGTGCGCCCTATAGGGTTTGAGGTTCGGGTAACTTCGTTATGAAAAAGGTCAATTATTGGCTAAAACCAACCTGTCAAAAAGAAAATTACCTATCGAACGATTATGTTTAAATATGCATTCCGAATGGCTCATTTTAGGGCGCAGGCTTAAAACCTGCATTTGTACAGTATCCCTATAAACTGTACGCCTTGTGTCTGGATATCCGTGGATGGCCATTTGTTTTCGTTAATTATACCCGGATGGGTTTTGAGTCGGGACTTCCATTTCCCCTTGTTTTTATTTACCCCTGATGAATGCATATTTTGGTATAATTATTCGATAATAAGATCATCGTTGACGGAGACCAAGATTAAGTGCCTCCTTCGGTAGGCACCCAATTTTGGCCGGATCTGTTTAGTTTTATTTGAAGTTGGATACTCTAGGTCATGTTGATCTAGGACACATTATCAAAGAAGGCACATACTCCTAAAAAGTGTTGCGACATCAATATTCGCTCTGCTCAAATAGTTGTGCTAAATTAACTTCGAGATCGATGGGTTCGCCCAAAGACCTCGAACCCCACCTGGTGTAGGGGCACCTGGGGCCGATCAAATGGGGTAATCAATGCCTCATATAATTGGACACAAACTTTGAACCTTCGCATTTTTGTCTCGCGCCTGTCTTAAAGTATGGGTCGATCACCCTCTCACTCACAGAGCTATTTTATTCAGAATGAAACTCGAACATTAAACATCTTCAATCATCTTGAGAAGCAGACATTTTTTCTATTATATTGAGCTTTCGCAACTCGCTCTACCTCAGTTATGCCCAGTAATGTCGCTAAGCACTTGGGGACTGATAGCCTTAAGGAACGGGCGTTTTTCTGACATATAGGGCTTCCGTTTACTCACCATGTCACTCACCTGATGTTTGAGGTTTATTTTGAATACGATGGACCTGTCAGTATTGCTTTGGGCCTCTTCCGGATGTCTCTTGTATTTGGTATTCAATCATTAGTGATCGGATACCAAAGAGGGGCATCTGTAGACACTCAAATTTGGCTCAAGGCTCAATCAAAATATACTTCGAGAAAGGCGCACCCCAAAGCTTTCGATAGCATTCCCAAAACCCTTAAGAATCATCCTAAAACACTTAGGAATTATCCCAAACCCTTAGGAATCAACCCCAACCTTCTCGAATCCCTTAGAACCAATCCCGGACAAGTTTCTAAATCCTCCTGAGCAGTATTTGGAAAGAGGAGTGTCAAAATTTATACAGACCTCTTCTAGAGCTAAGTTATATATCATGGGAAAGAGGACTTCTCTAACTTTCCAACGAGCTAAGAATCGCCTCAATCGGAGTTATATATAAGAAGTTATGGTGATTTGAAATTTGGTCCATTTTACAGGATTTTGCTTGGCGCATATAATACATGCGCCAAGCCATTTCTCCCCAAAAATGGCTTGGCGCATCTATTAGTTGCGCCAAGCATACATTGTACCTCGCGAGAGCTGCGCAACGGGTTCTAAACTTCTCGGTACTGTAGCAATGCTTGGCGCATGTAATACATGTGCCAGGCTTAGCTACAGTGATCATGGATTTTTACTCGAAATCCACTTTTGGGGTTTGACTTGTTGACCATCTCGATGTTTAGGATGGGTTTCATTAGTTCTGTTGCACCGCTCCTTACCCTATTTGCAACCCTTAAGTAGTTTGGAGCTCTACCCTATCATCCATCATTGAACCTAACCTTCACACTTTTCCAAGCTCTTGAAAACCTAGGAAACCTTAGATGCTATATTACCTAATTGTTAAACCAATTTAGCCTCTAAGCACCCTCCTAACCTCTCCTTTTCCTATAAATAGAGAGGCACCCCTACCTTTGAAAGGGCTTGAAAAATTTCCTAAGAGAGAAGATTAAGAAAGAAGCTCCCTCTCCCCTTTGGTGCCCCTTTTGCATACAAATTCCAGAATTCCCAAGCTCCCTTTTAGACCTTACCTTTCATCAAAACATCTTGGTTTCAGTGAGAGCTACCCTCTAGCCTTCCTTCTCTACCTCTTAGCTATCAAGCCCTAGGAGCTAGAACCCTTGTTCTAAACATATAAGCCATTGGAAGCTCACCGAAGTACGCTTATGCAAGGATCCATAGTGGTGCAACAAGGGCTCGAGAGCTTCGGCTCTCCTCTTTACTCCTCTACCTTCTTTGTCCTTTCTCTATCATCGCATTTGTGCCGTTACACTACCAAAATTTTGGTAGGAACGGAGGGGCACAAATAGGATTTTGGTGCCCTAGGGCAAGAGGAAGGACGTTTTTCTTCTTTTATTTTATTTTTGTTTTAGCCATAAGTAGAGACCATATTAAGCGGGTTGATAGGGTACCTAACACCTTCCCGATTGATAACCGAAGCCCTTACTCAAGAGACTTTGGCGTAGACCGGTGATTCAAAGTCATTTTTGGCACTTCGATGATTTTAAATTTGATTTTAGGTTTCTCGGGACACTAAAAGCTTCAGGTGGCAACTCTAACGTTTTTAGTAGGGTGCGCATCGTCGCAACGGGATCATCTCGATTCCCACAGTTTCACAAGGAGTCTTTGTAAACTGACTCCTTATGATCTATAAATAAGAGAGCCCGGTATAGCAATAGGGATCGAAGAATTTTAGCATCAATTGACAACTAAGATTAGATTTTCTTTCGATCAATAGTGTAAAATAGTTAGAATAGATTAGATATCAGAGGTTTCTCAAGAGCAATTGATAACTGCTATTGGATGCTGAAGATTAGTGTAGATATCCTAGTTTCTCAAAAGCAATTGACGACTGCGGCTGGGGGTGAAAGATATATTTACTTTACTTTCTAGTTTAGATTTTATTTGCTTTATTTACATGCTTTATAAACATTTTTAAGTTTTAATTTGAATTGACGACTCAGGTTGAAATTTACAGATTAGTGTAGCGGTTTTTACTTTTCCATCTTCAATTTTCTAGAGTTTGATTGACGCCCAAATTTTAGGAAATTATTTATTAGATTAAATCTATATTAAGGAATTTTAGTTTTTGATTGACACTCAAATTCTAGAAGACTGTAATACGGTATAACAGTACTATTTATTTTTATAAATATCCAATAGCTGAAGATTGGGATTGACGACCTCAATCTAAAGGAGGATTAGGATTTATTTTATGCACTTTAGATTAAAAAAATCATTCTTTTATTCATATTTCTCAAGTCGTTTAGAACCTTAAAAGATAAATAAAACTTTAAAATAGAAATATATAAATAAGATAAAACTTCTTCGTGAGAACGTTCCTATACTAGTTCTACAATTTCCATTGTGCGCTTGCAATAGGTTAAGACTTAATTAGATACACATAGTAAGTTGATCAGTTTTCAACTAAAATACTAAAATCCTATCGCGTATATTCGGCCTTAAGCCGCGTTAGAACTTCTTGGCCTTCATAATTTCTGAGGCCACATGCGCGAAAGCAAATCTTGCAAGTCTCATAAACTCAACCCCATATTCTCTCACTGACATCCTCCCTTGTTCCAATTGGAGAAATTTTACCTCCATCTGACTTCTCACTACCTTAGGAAAATACTATTTGTTGAACTCCTTAACAAATTCTTCCCATGTCCACAATATGCTTGGAGCCACTTGCACCCTTGTCCTCGACACAGACTTCCACCCTAGGCCTGCTTCTCTATCTAACTTGAATGCAACCCATCTTACCCTTTCATCTTCAGTGTATGGAAGCACACTGAATATATTTTCCATCTCACTGAGCCAATTCTCAGCCTCCATCGAATCATCTTGTCCTGAGAAACTCGGAGGACACATCCTCCGAAATTCTATGAAAGCTGAAGGCGTAGGTGGAGGTTGATAATAGTTAATATTATTTGCTGCCATCAGCACTATTTGTTGTGCCATGGCATTAGCCACGTTCTCCATGGCCTGAGCCATTCTTTCTCTTTCATCTCTTCCTTGATTTTCCTCCTCTGAAGGACCTCTCCCACCCACTGGGATTCGATTCGGACCCGTAGAAATCCCTTCACCACTTCTGGTATTTCTAGTACGATCACCTCTTGGTCGAACCCTAGCTGACATCTCAATCTGTTAACATGAAACATAAGTCTCATTAACAGAAGGCCCCTATAGTTTGACAAAATCTTAAACTATGAGTCTAAGTCTAGGTCTTGTAAAAAATTTCTAAAACCATAGCTCTTATACCAACTGTGACAGCCCAGATTTCCTCAACCAGAAACCCGTGTCATCAGGTCGCCATTTTCGACGATCCTTGAACTGAACACATAAGATGTCAACTCATACAGTGGATTCAAGCAAATCTTTATTAATTGGCAGATAGAGTCATCATATATATGACAAAAGATAATACAATTCTATTTAAGAAGACAAAAAGATAAAATGACAGTTCTGTCCTTATGTGAATCTTAAGCTTGACAGAACCGAACGAACCATCGGTGATAATAACCATCACCCAAACAATAGTTCAAAATAATAGTTTACATTTCATGAATCCATCGTTCTAAAATACTTATAAAGGCCGGACGTACCGAACCTTACACAAAATTCATAAAAGCTCTCCCAAAGTCCCCTAAGGAAACAATCCTCTAATAGAAGATCCCATTCCTCCTCCGTAATGCAAACTAGATCTTCTTCTTGGCCAAAAATCTCAACACCTAAATCCACATCTGTACCTATGACGTATAGTCAAAAGGGTGAGCTAACAGTCTAAGCTCAACATGAGAATATCACTAGCATGCATAACATATTCAAAGCATAGATCTTATGACTGAATTCAAAGCACATTTTATAAAACCGAACTTTAGATGATTGAATCACATATACATTGAATTCAAAGTGCACACACATAATTTGTTTTTTGGTTCTCACATTCTTCCTCAATTTGGTTTCACATGCTTCTTATGCTTCAAAATGACTTAACACGTAACTTAAATAATCTCCCAAGCGGATATAGCATTGGGAGCCACATAATTACCGATGGGAATCTCTGAACCACCATCATTCAATGAACAATTTACACAATTGCCAAGCTACTGAGCTAAGTTAACAGGGTCACTTGTGCTATATTGCCTAGTCACTAAGCTAAGTTAATAGGGTCACTTGTGCCTCATATTGACCGTCGACCGGTCCACATGTATGATTATCCCGCTGTACCGGATACACGATGGAGACTAATTACACGTGAACCTTAAATCATTGTGCAGATTCTAACTTATAGTTTATCACTGTGTATTTGATTAGAGTGATTAATTAAAGTTAGTTTTAGAGTTCCACATTCGCTTGTCACATTCACATACACGCTTTTCACGCATGCTTGCTTATCACACTTATCACATTTTCGCACATTGCTTATTATATTAGCATACTTATCACGTTCATATACATTATTTTCATATTCACGCACACTTATCATGTTCACAGATACTCACACATGCTTGTCACACTCACATTATCTATATAGATCATATCGGAAGTTATGATATAGAATTTTCCCTACCTCTTACAAAAATCACCTCAAATCACACAAAGAGAAAGCGAAGATCTTTATGTGTAATTTTGAATCATAACCTACATTTCAAGGAACTCAAAGGTCATTAACTAAGGCTTAAAGGGTCACACACATCAAAGATTAAGAATGTTCTCGAATAAAATCCACTTTTATCCAAACTTGCTCAATTGCGCGTGCGAGTTCCAATGTCATGCGAGCGAGTCATGTGGCACCGAGCGAGGTCTCTCGAGCGATTGTGATATCTTATTCCTTCTCGCTTCACAGCCTGATACAGTCGCGCGCATGAGTTCTAAGGTTGAGCGAGCGAGTGACTTCACATGTTCATACTCAGTCGCACGAGCGATTGTACAAAGTGCATTTCACGCCTATTCTGAAGCTCCTCTTGCTTAAACAAGTCTAAGTTGCGCAAGCAAGGCTCAAAGTCGCGCAAGCGACTTTTGGGGTTTTGTGATTTTTTCTCAAAATCAGACTTCCTATCCATTTCCCCTTTCACCTAACTCTTATGTAACATTAATACCACACATTTAGGGCATTAATTGCCCTCATTTATAACCATTAATCTCTAACAAATCTATCCAAAATCACAAGATCTTACCTCATTTATTTCGCATGGAATTATGGTCAAATGAACGCATCCTTCAATGCACTCGGAAGGTTTAGCGGTCTACTCTCCCGCTAACATCAACTGTGATCTCTCTACGATTTCCTTGCAGTATTCCAAGTTCAAGAAAAGGGATTGAGAGTGAGATCTACAATCCAAGCTTGAGGAATGTCCTTCTCGCACTCGCTTTGATATCACTTGTGGAAGGTTTTCCTTACCTAAAACCCGCACCGTCAGATCGTCTCATAACCTGAATTACAAATGCATTATGGTATCGAAGTGTAAATCATACTTCTGACAGCTTGATCCTTACATAAAATAAGTACCCTGAAAGGTCGAGCCATCAACAAGAAGGTAAGATTACAAATGTATGAAAAAAATCAAAGTTAAAGTGCGCATTTCGAAAGCTGAGCTATAACAATAAAGCAAGGTATCAACTAAAGCCAAAATACATATGTATCTATCATCATAAACCCAAAAAAAAAAGATCCACCGGTGAAGGTCATCCTTCACCTAAACAGTGGACACAGACTATGTAAAATTATCTCTCAAAATACAGTATACTGTACCAAAATCACAAAAGTACACAAAAAGTGAACTCCGCACTCTGCGGGCATCTTAAAATAACTAGGGGAAATATTCTTTTGGATTCTCCTCCTCCTCTGCTGGGTTATAATCTGGATTCGCAACTTGTTCCGGATCTCGCTCAGCTCCTGTAGTTGTGACGTATAGTCGAAGGGTGAGCTACCATCAAAGCTCAATAAGGAACAATAAACTAGATTTGCTTATTTTAGCACATGGTTATTCATAATTCATAATGCATAGGTATCACAATTATTAGAAATAAAAGCATTGAATGCATGTCAAAATCGATGCATTTCATAAGCGTAAATACTTCAGATTTAAGAACATTGCATGTCAGATCAAGAACAACATAAGAGAACATGAAAGCATGTAGAACCAATAAGCAAGAGAACATGTACAAGATCATGAGAAAATTACAAGATCAAGCCCCTGAGCTACGTTAACAGGGTCACTTGAGCCCAGAATTCAAGCACTTTGGGCTACATTATCAAGATCGCTTGCTACGAAACGTCAAGCCCTTGAGCTACGTTATCAAGGTCACTTGATCAGAGACTCGACGGATGCGATAACACTTATGTAAGCATGACTGATACCGAAGATGCGAGTGAGTAAATAAGGCATGGTTCATGCAGTTTAACAATAATATATCGAGATGTACAATGTAAAAGAAACATGTTAATCATGAACAAAGTATCAATTTGAAATCAGCAAAATATATCAAAAGTTTGCATATACAGTTACTAAAATATGGAGTTTACTACTTGCACCAGAGACATGAATTTAAAGAAAACAAGCAAACGATGTAAATTTTTCCCTATCTCACGGTTAATGTTTCACGCATAAGCTCGTACTAAACAAGGTAAATTTTCCTTCGCTTTGTCCCTCGACTTTATCCTAAATTCACACGTCACATACACGATACGTGTTATCAAACCATAATGATCATGAGTGACGCCACCCGAAGCTTAAAGCATGTCAAAGACTCAAGCACACACACTCAGGGATCTCGCCCCGACGAGATGCAGGATGGCCGCGGCGAGGCCTTTAGGTGCCACATGAAGCACAAAGCTTGCCGCAACGAGATTCAGGGTCGTCGCGGCGAGGTCTTCAGAACTCAAGTCTCGTCGCGGCGAGAATGACCAGAGCTATTTTGGCCTGGAATTCACATGTAGCACTCACCGCGACGAGTGTTTCAGAAATTCTCTCTCCATGGCGAAGTCACAGGTCATCGCGGTGAGTCTGCTGAGACTCGCTCTGTTCTGTTTTGCCTTCCCGAGTTCGAAACCTCTCTTTCTTTTCACAATTCCACTATTGACACGCCAATTCAACTAAATTCCATACCCAAGGACTACCCTATATCCTATGGATCAATTATCTAGCACATGCAACGCTTTCCGAAGTCCTGGAAAATTGAGTATTCGGCAACGGGGCCGCCTAAGCATCCAGACATCAAAATCCTTTGCATGCACGTTGGCGGAACAGATCGGTTGCTAGAGTTTTCTTCGAATAAGTTGGCGATGATTCAGTACATTGGTGGTGTTCGGATCGGAATTGGCGGAACAGATCGATGGTTCGGATGTTTCAAGAGGTCCTCTTACCCAAGGAGGAACTACAGAGGCCGCAGAGAAGGTGTTCTCTTTCTCTCGTGGTTGGAAAGGCACGCCCATGCATTATGCGTATAAAATTAGACTTATACTGCTGGGGTAGTATTTCGTGTGGAGTTTATACACAAGAATTCAGTGTATCAAGATGGTTCTTTTTTTTTTTCTTGGTGTGTGGCCCAAACACCTAAGCTAGGTTAGGCATGGGCTAGGTCCCCATGGGATGCTGATACACCCATTTTGATGTATATGCCTGTCTAAAGGTCATAGATTTTTGGGCTCCTAGTCTAACAACCATCGGACTCGCCTCAGGGTTCCACTACCGGATCTAAGGTAATGGGTCGAACCTTCCTAATGGGCCGTGACTACTAGTTGCTACCCATGGCCCCTCCTCACACGTGTCTAGGGTTACACCCTGGTTCAACACACCAATCCTTAATTGATCTATGGCTTGGCTTATCGGTGTACATCCATCCGGTCAAAGGTATCGCATCTGCCTCGTGTACGTGTGTGAAGAAATTGCGGGGTGCTACAGTATTCATTTTTTTAGCCGCTTTTTACATTTTTCTAGGTCTTGTCTTCATTTATGATGCATCTTTTTTCTTTTCTTAGCTAAAGTAGAATAGTTTCATTTTATTTTGGAGAGAGATTGTTGCTGGTAGATTCAAGCGTACATTGGAATTGATCAAAGCTTTTGACGATATCTTAATACATTATTTGAGTTTTATTTCATTCATGCGGTGTTTTTCCTTAGAAATGTCTAGCTAAGTCTTCTTGAGGTTTGAGATCTAATGAATTCCATTTGAGGGATTCATTCATGAGGTTAGATCTGTGGTTGGAATGTTGGTAGGTGCCCTTTATGATTTTCACACCTATATGCTTTTGTCGTTATTGGGATTTATTCATCAATACGAGATATGTGAATTCTTTATGCTTTTCTCATGATCTTAGATTTATGATTGAATACCCTAATCTTGTTTTTAATGGAAAAATCTGAATCATTAATTCATTGTGATTAGCTCTATTTTTAATACATTGAATGTTTTGATTCCTTTCATTTGTGGATTTGGAAAAGTATTACTTTAGTTTTTTAGGAAAAAAATCTATTAAGCTAAATTAATATTATTACAATTCTAGGGAATTCTGTGCTTAATAATTATTCCTTTTAAAAAAAAACCTATTTAAAATCTTTATAGGAATGACCTCATAATCTGTACCTGTTTATTATGGTACGACTCGGACACTGTGGAGGATTACCTCTTAAAATAACATCGATTACATCCATGCCTCTACAATTAGATTCCATGATTCCATATCAAATTGCATAATGAGACTTGCTGAATTTCGAAAATAACGTCCCTACCTCTACAGTTAGATTCCATATCAAAGTGCACAATGAGAGGGTTGATGAATTTCCGTATAAGAGCCACAGCATCAATCACGAGTCGAACAAAAAACTATTATAAAATCCGTTTCCTACAATAAGTACAATAGAATTATTTGCAAACTACCATCCTGTTTGCATGATTATATCCTAAGCCCAGTGACGAATTACATTGCAAAAAGCACGTTCATATGTTCTCTATTTTCACATACTCGGCCTTCATTCCCAATGATCATT
Organism: Chloranthus sessilifolius; assembly: GCA_021018995.1. Classification (NCBI taxonomy): domain Eukaryota; kingdom Viridiplantae; phylum Streptophyta; class Magnoliopsida; order Chloranthales; family Chloranthaceae; genus Chloranthus; species Chloranthus sessilifolius. The sequence goes on from CM037586.1 coordinate 18,019,718, forward strand.
GAAGGCCATGTTTTAAATAGTTTCGCCATTCAGGATAAGTTCCAATCCGTAATATATTCTTCGAATGGACAGTCCAACCCCACCTTTAGGCTGACAAACTTTGTTCTAACTTAACTATTTGGATGTATTGAGCCAGAGAGGGCCCTCATCCACAAATTATTATTCTCTACGCGCTTAGGCAACAAAAATGCTTCATTCCAATAACTTTTAAAGCTACTAGTAAAAAGGTACGTGCAAATGCACATAAATATTTGGGCCTTTAAATGATCGAATTTTATTTTTAGATATCTATCGAGTGATTTGAATATAAAAAAATATAATATTTCAAGCGTTTGCTATTATATTTTATGATTTAGTAAAGACAAAAAAAAAATATTTATTATTATGTTTCTTATGTCTTTATTATGTATAATTTAAAATTATAATAAATTTAATAAAAAATAAAAAAATATAACTTATATTGTCAACTATAGAACATAAAGAAAAAAAATAAAAACTAACAAATAAGTATAATCTAGAAATTTCAATTAAATCGAAAATGAGTATTTATTCCTTCTCGACTTTAACTTTCTTGAGGATTTTATCGTCTTCATCATCCGTAGTCTCGTATTTAATGCTTTGGGATATCTACGACCTTGTAAGATAATTTTGATAAATTGTATCTTGCAATTTGACTTGAAAGAAATACTCATTTTTGAGATATTTGTTCATTTTCGAGATATTGACACCAAATTTGATTTTAAGGTTACTTTTTATGGGATCTATGTCACGTCAAATCAATGCCTGATCATTTGATGGTACGCCCATTATCTCGAGATCAAGTGTGTGAAAAGTTAAAACAAAAAAATTATCCATCATTTAGTTCAAAATTGTCAATTGGTTTTAACATGGTGCCCTAATAGATTCGGTGGTGGGCATAGTTAATTAAAGGTAAAATCACATTTTGATAAAATCACCTGTCATTCATCTCGTTTCAATTTGATTTGAAGGTCACTTTGAAATTTGTGCACGTCAAATCAATATATGATTGTCTGATGTTACGCCCATAATCTCAAGATCGAGTGTGTAAAAGATTGGAACGAAAAACACTGTTATCATCCATTTCAAAGCAGTCAATGAGTTTTAACATGGGCGCTCTTAAAGATTCAGTTGGGATATTTGAAGGTATGTTTGGAGGTGGGATCTTAATTGACATGCCGAGTTGCTATGGTTTGATCAGGTCTAACTGGTTGAACTCTAAATGCGGTTCAAACATATTTGAGAAGTGTACGTGCGTTGCACGTGGACACTATAAAATGAAATATTTTGATCAAAGATGATTTTAATTATGAGTTAAAATTGACTGATCGTATAAAATCATAATCATATATTATCAGTCAATCACTAAAAAATTAATAACAATTATTATTAAATATTATATTGATTCGAGTATTTTATAAAACTTACTATAGATACATGCTTCTATTCTATCACGTTCGATTAATTCGATAATATACTAATTATATATGTTTAATAAAATTTTCTTAATTGTTAATTTCTACTTTAATTTTATAATAACTAATGTAATTAAGGCTTCAAATTTTCATACCCTATGTATTTATTAATTATTATTAAAAATATGAATATTAATGTCCACTCATACATAGGGGTCCATGTTTTGACTCAAAACTTAATCGAACTGGTCTAATCAGATCCGAAAATCGATAATGAACCTATTCTGGACTTATTTCGATTTTTGGGGGGAAAAATAAAAAATTTATTAGGTTATGATAAAACTGAGAAAATAACTTAAAATAATAAAATGATGATTGCACCTCATTCAAATTCATGATTGGTTGGAATTAGGTAATGGAGATTATTTTTCACCCTAAGCTTTCGCAGAATAGTTCTTGAAACTACGATCTTACCCTCGTATGGGAGTAAGTTTTGAATCGAAATCTGAACCCGCCCAAAAAACCTAACTAATTGAACCAACCCCAATCGATCTAAAAATCGGTTCAGACCGAATCTGATTTCGATTTTAGGTGAAAAAAGTCGAAAACCGATTAGGTAAGATGAGAAAATTTGATTAGGGGTACATTAATCGTGGCTCAAACGGTTTCAACATGCAAATAAATTATTATTTGGATAACTTAACACCGTGAAATCTTAGAGGGCATCTATGCAAAAAACCATCGACTCCTATATTAGTTGATAGAGATCGTTTTTCTACCCTATCTTTCACAAAGCAAGTCAAATATTATATGGCAAAATTGTTAATTCTCTTAACTTTGTGGGTTTCTTTAAAGGTATTAGAAAATATAACTTTTATGGCAAAGTTGTTAATTTTTTTGACTTTATAAGTTTCTTTGAAGGTGTTAGGAAAGAGAACTTTTATGGTAAGATTGTTAATTCTCTTAAATTTGTGAGTTTCTTTGAAGGAGTTAAAAATAAGGAAGGAAAGAGAATTTATTTGGATACCATTATTTACGCATTCTTATTGGAAAAGGGATTTTATGTTTTAGGGAGGAGTTAAGGGTATTTTTGGTATTACAAAATTAATTTTTCTTGGGCCCACCAAACCCAACCTTTGAATCAACCAAAGTCTACCTAACCTGAAGATCAGATCAGGTCACTTGCTTCATACACAAATTATTATAACGGGATTTATGTGCCCAACCCGGTTATAAAACCAGCTGAGGTGACCAAGTAATGGGCCGATTCGACCCGTTGACAGCCACTACTTTGAAATCACAAACATTTCTAACCTCTGTGAATTCTAACCTCTATGAAATCTATAAAGGTACACTTTTGACCATGCTAAGAGACTTATATTTCTTAAGAGCCATTTGTAAACTAATACAAGAGATCGACCACTGTACCCACGTAGTTGTCATCTAGTACAGTTGCTTGATTAGAATCTTGTCGATCGAATATGTTCACACTATAAGTATATATTAATACTAATAATCTTAAAAAAACATATATTAATACTAATAATAATCACAATAATCTGCTAGTTATACTCTCTCTCTCTATGTATATATAGAGAGAAAATATTTAAGGTAGAAACCAAATAAAAAACAAGCCACTTGTTAGTTCAAAAAAAAAAAACAAAGCCACTTGCAATCTACTTTTAAAAAAGAATAAAACGTCAAAGAATCTTCTAAACAAGGAGATTAGTGATTTCTTCTAAAACTGCCACTGGTTTTTCTTTTTATACTATTATTCCGTGCCATTTTCGCTGCCATTACGTTTAATATTAAGCACGCATTAACATACAATTTAGCAACATGGTATATGGTTGTTTCGCTTTTGACAACATCCTTAAGTGACCTGAGTGGTCATTTAAATACTTTTACCAATTTTGAGTAGGATCGATTAATGCTGACCAATTTGACCGCTCCGATCTCAGTCAATTTATTTAGCTCTAAAGAACTATTGTACCTATGAGATATATAAACCTTCACCACACCTATATTGGCATGGTGCCCTTCGATTCAATAAATTAGTATTTATAGCCTCTCACTACAAAAAAAATAAGACTATTAGCGGTAATTTTTGACAGCTAAAAACTGTCGCTATTAATAAAAAAATTATTAAAGGCTATTAATACTATTAGTGGCAATTTTTTTATTAATAGTGGCAGTTTTTGGCTGCCGCTTAGTCTTATTTTTTGTATTGTCTATAAAAGAAAATAAGTTAATAAGATATATCATGTATACCTACATGGATGATGGGGGTTGTGTGGTGGTTGATGCACACATACCTTCTTTTATGGGGCGTTAAAGAGGAATGGGCAAACCCTAATTCCTAATCTTCTGACATAGGAAGAAGCTAGAGGCCCAAATTTGTTTTCTCCCCACTTATTTTCTAAAATAAAAATCAAATAAAATAAAAATATTAAAAAAAAAAATTATAATTTTTCTCGTGTATGTATCATACTCAATCCCAAAATTCAGACCTTTTTGAGTGTGATCTAGAAATCGAGAGGACTCTCTTGCAGAACTTAGTTTCCAGCTAAACTTCCGAAAGAGAACTTCTTGCAATGGTCGAAGATCACCCTATTCAAGAGTATTACACCCCAGTCACTCTGATCGCTCCCTCTTGTATTGCTTTACCGGAGGTTGTGAATGGTCAAAATTTTGAGATGAAGCTTAATACGCTACAAGCCCTTCCTACTTTTCATGGGCTTGAGTGAAGATCCCTATCAACACCTTAGGGATTTCATAGAACTCTGCACCATGTTAAAAATTTCAACACTTAATGACGAGGCCGTTAAATTACGGTTGTTTCTCTTCTCTTTTAAGGATACATCAAAAGCGTGGCTAATCTCACTGTTTGCTATTAGTATTACCTCTTGGGATAGACTACAAGCCAAAATTTTGGCCCAGTATTTCTCAATTGGTAAAACCAATCAAATTCGCCAAGCAATTTAAAACATCAAACAATTACTTGGACAACTGTTTCATGAGAGCTGGGAACGCATGAAGGATCTATTGAGAAAATGTTCTCATCATGAAGTGCTGAACTAACCTATTGCCCAGAGTTTCTATCAAGGGTTGATTGAGACTAACTAGTATATGGTTGATGCCGTGAGTGGAGGGAACTTCATGATCCAGAATAGACAGCAATCTTGGAATTTGTTTAAGAAACTGACCTACAATTCAAAGTAGAAATAAGCCTTTCTTAAGTTTGACCCTAATGTGATTCACCACATTCCTCTCACTAGGGGTGGGCTTTACGATGTCAGCAATGATAAAGTAAAGAAGGAGAATGATTGGTGCCAAGATAGAAGTCTTAGAGTAGAAACTCGCACCATTGATTACTTCCAAGCCTAGTTCTCCGGAAAGACCCATTATAGCATGTGCGATTTGCCAAAGCTTGACCCATATTATAACTGAGTGCCCGTCTGCCCCATTATACCCAGACATGGTAGAAAAGGAATAGATACTTGCGTTCCAAAGAATAAATTTTGGGAATTCATACACCCCGCAGTGGAGTGATCAACCTAATTTTAATTTTAGCTCTACGAGTGGTGCACAACAAATACAACTTGTTGTGCAGTCATGATTTCTTCCAAACCATAATTTGTGGCAGCCATATATACCACCTATGAACCCATACCAGCCCATTAAACAACAATTTAGACCGCAGAGCAGTGGACCTAATGCCATGTGGTTGATGCACACATACCTTCTCCACGCCGAGCCCCAAACCCCAATTCCTAATCTTCTTCTTTTCAAATCACCCACCACAATAGCTTCCCTATTCTTTTTCTTTGCAATTAAAACGCCACACAACTTACCGCAATCCGACATCAGCCGATCATTGGCACGATCTCTTGGAAAGAGAAAGACGATGTGGCAACAACTACCACTACTATTGTGCCTCTCTTTTTTTTAATGCGACAACAATGATTGCGGCATCAACGATGCACATTCGCTAATGAGTTGGCTTCGCATCTCTATTGGGTCACCATTGTAATTCAGAAAAAAAAAAATAACGACGACGATTTGTGCCATCAACCTGATAACATCACAATAATCAGGGATCGTCTCCTTGTGACGCCATGATCGGAGGTAAGGATTTTTCTGTGTTTAAAAGGTTTGGTTTTATTATAATATGGTTGAAATAAAGAAAATATTAGGGAGAATGGCCGCTTTGCTTTAAATTTTATATCTATGTACAATGTATTTTCGGTGTTCTTGATGATCGGCGATGAAATTTGGTAGCCGGTCATAATTTGGAGGCTGGCCCACTCAGACCATTGGACGGCCACACCCCGACAGCCCCTTTGGCACACTATCTCCTTTGTTTGTGGGGAAGACGACTGACAATTCTCAAATTGTGGGTCTTTTTTCCATATGAGGAGAAGTATCAAAGATAGTGCTCTCTCTCTCTCGTTAACAAAAAGAAAAAGAAAAGAAAAAAAAAGGCCCAATGACCCTCATCTTTTTCTATTAAATGGGTTGATGGGCCTTCCTAATTGTTAATGTCATTATAACAGATGCCCTATTTTAAAACCACAACCACACTCTGTGGTATGGACACGGGTCGGGTCAGGTCAGGCGTGTGCCTAACACGTAACCCAAAGGACCTATCTAAGTTAGTGTTCAAACCTGTTCAGAATGTGAGGTCCTTAGAGACCCAGTAAAAATGGTTAGTAAAACCCAGTCATGTAGACACTTTAAGCTAGTGTAGGAAAATTACATGGAATAAAAATATCCTATATATAATGGATAGGTGTAATGGTCTTCCATTAAAGTAATATTCCCAGTTGTACCTATTTAATTAGTATAAAAATTATACTAAAACGAAACTGGAGTTTTATACACAATAAAGGTGTATTAGCCAAATAGCCTCTATATATAGTTGCTTTACACTAAAGATGCACTCCTACTATACACAATGATTTATGTGTTAGCCTTACACTAGATATAGTCACCCATCTACACATCTTTAAACTTTTGTAAAGGCTTTACACTATAGCCCAGCCCAACCTTACACACTTAACCCAGATATATTGACTTATAGTAAAGCTAAGCCTATTTTGGCTTTTCTGTGTATACCACAATAGAGCTGGTATGGGTTTACATAAGATGCAAACCCTTATGCGCTTATAAGCTGCTGCACCACATTTTGACTCCACGCATGCATGAGTCATCCTTCGACTCCATGCATGCAAAGTGGACACCAACCATTATAAAACTCGCTAACAGAAACTTCTTCTTCCTGCTTTAATCCATTCGCAAAAAGACCTTGCATATACAGTAAATCACAGCTATTAAAGTAAAGCTCAGAAACAAGAAACCACTGCTGCTAGCTTTTCAAATCCACTTCCATTGTAATCCTTGTACACCTTTGGAGTCAGAACCTAGATCACAAAGTGACATGCGATTCGATCGAGAGAATTTCGAAGACGACTCTTGGTCTCGACGAGCTCCTCGCATCTTGGACTTTTACACAAGCTCGGCGAACGTGATCTCGACACCAATTCGGTGTCGTCGTAATCTCGTGTCTACCAAAAGGTATGCAGTCAAAATGAACCACTTCTTAGAGTTCATTTACACTAAATGTTAAGGTCTTTGATGCCGATTTCACCAGCTTGAATCAACAGCGCAAAGATCAGATCGTGTGTGAAGGTTTAGGATTCAAGAGTTCCATTGAATGCACTCTGAAGCTTTCATACCAGATGTGAGAACTACCAGAGAGTGTGCACAAAATAGATCTCTATTTGGTACAAAGGTCAACATACCAAGAGAATCCAAAAGCAAAAGAGGAACCAAAAGGCACCCCAACAAGCTGGCATCAGACTTGCCGCGGCAAGCTTGATAGCTTTCCGCAGCAAGGTGCTCAGATGGGGAGCTTACCGCGACAACCCTGTGGCTTGCCGAGGCAACCTTGTGTCTGGGCCTTGTGTGTGTGCTTTCTGGTGTCTTCTGTTGTCGATATGTATGGGGTATTGACCCTAAGGCTAGACACCATCAAAGTCACTTAGATATAGCCTATGATGACCAGTAAATTTGTAGAAAGACTAAAACTATGAACGTAACTTCTAGGAGCTTGGTGCACCTGACGAACGAGTCACGATAAGTTTTGCTTGGATGCATGCGTACACGGGTAATCAGTCACACGTACACGTGAAGTAAGGTAGGGAGTTTACCTTGCTGACTTCGATTTTTGGTTCTCCATTCATCTCTAATTAGCAAGTTCAAAAGAAATTAGTATATGGCATGCCATGATTGAGTATAACTGAATGCTGTTGTAGGACTATGCTCATGGCAGTATTGCTAGTAGAGAGAGTCTGTTGCATTGCATAGTTTTGCATGACTCGTTTTGTGTAATTTTCATATATAACAAGACTAGTTTATGATAGTTTAGCATCATGATGATAACTAGACATATGATCATGCTAATATAGTTCAATATATGATCAGACCTTGACGGTGATAGCTTAGTTCTATAGATGGTGTAGAGCTCAGTTCTCTATACGGTGTATGAGATGATGATGCTTGTTTAAGAAGCATGTTTATGGATTATGCTAGTTTAGATAATGAATGTTTATAAATCATGATGTAACATAGGATATATGATAGATGACCATGCTAGGTCACTTTTGATATATGATATACTCATTCCGATTTAAGCATGGAAGTTTTGGTGTTTGCTAGTCAGTTTTAATGATAGATGACATCAAGCATGATAGTCTGCTCATGATATTATTCTTGCATGCATTGTTCATATTGCATTGTTCATATCTTGTGATCCTTGATGTCTTCTACACATTTTCGCTTAGTTTTGAGCCAAGTGATCCCACTAACTCAGGAGCTTGATTTTCTTGTACCTATATGTTTTACATCTAATTGCTTGTTCAAGCTAAGCTAGCATGATTCCTCGTATCTGTTACACCATGAATTTCTTGTACTTATTCAGCATAATTCAGCATGATTGTTTAGCATGTTAGCATGCCAACTTGATAACTGATTCACATGATAATGACTTAGTAGTAATTGATTCGCATGATAATGACTTGGTAATGCTATATGTAGAATAGATATAAGATAGGATGTACTATGCTTTGATTTGTATTTTATGCATCAAGATGTGAAAGGGTAATTTAACATATAAGCTAGCATTATAAGTTTTCCTGCTGAGCTTTGATGATAGCTCATCCTACGACTTCAATGTCTTCACTGCAGATCTTGATCCGGAGCACCAGGGTGATCCCACGTATCAGCCGGACGAGAAAGAAGAAGATGAGGACGAGGAAGAAGAATTGGCTGAAGAATTCTTTCCAAAATAGGTTTAAGAGAGAGAGAGGTCTTTTAAACCACTTGTATAACCATGTATTATGTTTTGTTTGAGATATTTTATACTATAAGTATAGGTTTTCTTTTCATTGTTTAGATGACGGGTGACCGTCATCGGTGGAAAGCTATACATTGCATCCAATTAGCCCTTATTTATAGATCTTAATAGTTTACTGTTTAGATGAGTAAATGTCAGTGTTTGTCATATTCTATCATGTCAGAGTTATTTAATTCCTTCCGCATTTGCATTACTTTGGACACGACACGACGCACTTATATGATAGGATCATTTTAGGTGATTCGACGACGCGACCTTTCCTATCTATGTTAAGGGGAAATGTCAAGTTGTCATAGGTGGTATCAAAGCCCCGACGTTAAGTCATTTGGCAACTTACCTCTAGCGTACACATATGGCAAAGTGTCTAATGTTTATTCAGTGTTAGGATTTAGACTGATCATAATAGGTTGAGATGCCTCCAAGATGTGGTAGAGGTAGGGGTAGACCACCATTACCCCATGACACTGGGCCGAATGTGATTCCAGTGGCAGGCTATGAGCACGACACCGCCTCAGGAAGCGGTGAGAATGTGCATATGGCGGAAAGCTAAACAACTATGGAGAATGTTGTTGAGCCTACTCCTCCTGTAGTAGATGAGCATCAAATGGGGCCTGCTCCCGGAGTTGAGCAAAATGCAGGATAAAATCTGCAGTTGATGGAGACCATGCTGAAAACCATGGCCATGCTAACTGTTAGACGACCCCTAGAGGGATTTGCAGAGTTTGTACGATTCTGGCCGCCAAGTTTCTATGGTTAGCATGACTCAATGGAGGTAAAAAAATAGTTGACGTAGATTGAAAAGGTACTGCAAAGAGTTACCTGCACAGAGGTTGAGAAAGTTAGCTAGGAGACATATAAACTAGAGGGTGAGACAGAGCCATGGTGGCAGTCTATAGAAAGAATGAGAATGCCTAGAGTACCTTGGACTTGGCCAGAGTTCACAGAGGCATTCAATGAAAATTATTTTCCGGCCCTTGAGAGATACCGTATGGGGGTACAGTTTGCGACCTTAGGATAGGGTCAGATGACTATTAGGGAATATGAGGCAGAATACACTCGCCTCTCTCGATTTGCACCCTTACCCGTCACCACCGAGCTCATGAAGACACAAAAATTTGAGCAGGGTTTGAAGCCCCTGATCAATGAACGAATTTCTTTGTTTCAAGCAACGACCTATGTGTAGACACCCAAATTCGGTCCAAGGTCCGATTAGTCTGTACTCCGAGAGAGATGCACCCCTGTGCTTCTGATGGCACCCTTGAACCCTTAGGAACCAACCCGGACCTTTGGGAATCACCCTAAACTCATTAGAACCATTCCCCTAACCCTTAGGGATCACCCCTAAACCCTAGGATCCATTCCTAGACCCAGCTTAAACCCTTCTGAGCAATTGATGGGAGGAGAGCTATAAAATTTTATATAGACCATTTCTAAGGAGGAGCCCCATGCCATTGGAAGGAGGACTTCTCCAGCTTTCCAGCAAGCCAAAGATCACCCAATTTGGAGTTGTGGTTCAAAAGTTATGACCGATTGAAGTTTCACATAAAATCATAACTTTTGCTCAAGCGTATGTATTAGATATGCCCAGCCAATTTAGCCCCATTTTGGTCAGGCGTATATATTATATACGCCTGACATTTTTGGGCCAAATTTGGCTGGGTGTATATAATACATACGCCCAGCATAGGTAGGGCCCACCACGGACACTCACCTTCTCAGATCTCCTCTGGTTTTCATACAAATCACTGTACATAAACTGGGCGTATGTAATATATATGCCCAGCTTAGCTACAGTAACTATCATAAAATGCTCGAATTTCCTCCATCTGGTTTGACCTTTTGACCATCCCCTTGAGAGGTGGGTGTCTTAAGGTTGGTTGCACCCCCTTTGAGCTTATTGGCAATCCTTAAGTCACCCATGGTCTCACCCCATCATCTGCCATTGAAACCAGTTTCTCAAACCCCTAGGACCCTAAAAACCTAGAAAACCTTAGATGGAGGATTACCTAATTGTTAAACCAATTAGCTCTTAAGTAACCCTCTAATCCACCTCTTCTCTATAAATAGAGAGGCCCCCCTCTTCCCAAAGGGTTGAAAAATTAAGGTTGAAAGTTAAGCTTAAGAGAGAGAGCCCTAGTGAGAGAAAAATATATATTATTTTGCATTCTTCAACCAGAATTCTAGCATGCTTAGTTCATCCTTTTCAACCGTTTTCAACCATTAGATCACCCCTTTTTAGTCAAGATTAGTCCCTAGCTTCATCCTACACTTCCTATCTACCGAATCCTAGCATTAGAACCTATTCCTCTACCATTTAAGCCACTTAAAGCCATCGGAAGCACGCCGAAGCGAAGGTCTTCCATGGTGCAACAAGGGCCCGTGAGCTTCGGCTCACCCCTCTCTTCCTCTACCTTCTTGATGTTTCGTCCGTCCAAGGATTCAAGCCGTTACACCGCCGAAATTTCGGTTTGGCTCAAAGCTTGGTAGGACCGTATTGCCTTCGGGCAAGGGGAAGCTCCGCCCATTTATTTTTATTTTGGCCATAGATAGAGACTGCTACGTGCGGGTTGATCGGGTGCCTAAACCCTTCCCGATCGATAACCGAAGCCCCTACCCTAGAGCCTTTGGCAAAGACCGGTAAATCAGAATCATATTTCGCACTTCGGTGCTCAAAATATTGCTTTAAAGGTTTCCCGGGTCCCCAAAAGCTCCGGGTGGCGACTCTACATTTCATTCGATCGCGTGTGCATCGTCGCGACGGGTTCGAGATCCATGGTCGCACAGATGGCGACTCTGCTGGAGATATCATCCTAGTGCTTCCCCTCTTGTTGGCCTTTTTTTTTTTAATCTTTACTAACCATTGCTGTTTTTTCTAATTTTCTGCTATTTTTCCTTCATTTTTGTTGTTTTTACTAACATACTTACCCCTACGTTTCGGCTTTAAATTTCAGTATTTTTGCCTAGTCACTTGACTGGCACCTTCTTTACTTACTCCTACGTTTCAGCTTTAAATTTAAGTATTTTTGCCTAGTCACTTGACTGGCACCTTTTTAACTTACCCCTACATTTCGACTTTAAATTTCAGCAATTTTTACCTAGTCACTTGACTGGCACCTTTTTTTACTCACCCCTACATTTCGGCTCTAAATTTCAGCAATTTTCGCCTAGTCACTTGACTAGCACCTTTCTTACTTACTTTTACGATTCAATTTTAATTTTCAGCACTTTATATTTCCCGTCTAGTCGCTTGACTGGCCCCATCTTTTTTCTTACTTCTTGTCATATCCTAACAGTGGACGCCGGCCCGTTGAGGCGGCACGGGCTTGTCATCCCCGACCCGATTTTGGACTTAAATTCACTCCCCTTTAAAAATCTGTAATTAAAAGTGAACCAACAGTGTGGGGACATAATCAAATCTGTTTTGCGTGTTTTGGATAGTTTTCGGGGGGTTTAGGCACAGATATAACTTACCCGGTTCCCAATAAAGCGGTAGCCCTAGTGGTGATGATCCTGAAAAGAACCACCCCTTCCAGTACCTGAGAAGGTGCTTACGTCGGAAGTATATCGGTTGGGTTGCCAATTCCGATCAAGCCGTAAAACCTGCAATGGTGAGAGCGTAGACAACCCGAATTCAGCCATGTATCCCTAGGAAGCGGAAAGGAGTGACCCGATAACACACACAATAGTCCCCGGGAGCATCCCTCCTAGGAAACCAGTTTAAAAGACTCATTGTGGGCTTGCTGTTCACTGTCAAAACAAGCTGACAGAACTGTCTTTTCCAGGCGTATATAATATATACGCCCAGCCAAAAATCCCCAGAAATACTCAGGCATATATAATATATACGCCCAGCCAAAATCCCCAGATTTAAGCTAGGCGTATATAATATATACGCCCAGCCAAATCTGCTTAATTTTGGTCAGGCGAATATAATATATACGCCCAGTATAATATATACGCCCAGTATATACTGGGTTCAGGCAACCCGATCTGAGGCCCAATCCACCACCCAAGTTCTCCGATTAGTGGTATTAGTGCCCACAGTAGCCTCCAGCATTCTGTAATGCCCAATACGCCCCCGCCCAGTCAAAAGAAGGCGACTTCTCATTGATGTTCTCCGAGAGATCGGGTCGTTTGCGTGGATTCTCTCACCTTCAATAGAACGAAAGGGTTCCCTTTCGTTTCTCCCGAAGTGTGTCAGATCCCGCCGTGGGACCTACTAAAGGTGCATATATCACCCGAGACGGGAATTTTTCTAGGGCACCAGATCATCATTCATTTAAATAGGGGAGATAATGTTCTTTTGAAAAATCCAAAAAATATATATATATAGAAAAATCAAAAATCTGTATATACGTATACTTTCGGTGTGACCATCACTACGACGACCTCAAACCCAACCCGTAGAAGGAGAACTAGGAAAGTATTCGGCCCTTACCCGAGACATCGATACAACACTCGTTAGTGGATCATGTCGAGCGTCGATACATCCCCGCCATCATCCCCATCCCATTCCCATATAGGAGAAGACCCAATCTCCAACACCTTCACCCAAACCCGGTTCGATGTCACAGGTCCATTTGGGGCACCCGTGTTCGCATCCATCCCATCCCCTGCCCTTACATTTTCCCAACATACCCCCATCTCATCCTCTACTGAAACACCTAATTTCCCAACCGACCCATACATCCCCATCTCCCATCCATACACCCTTACCGCACCCCCTACTCCCAAAGACCCCATCGGGAGCCCCATCCCCCGCCTACCTCCCACATCCCGTCGACCTCATCATCAATGCCTCCTACATCCTATATCCCATTTACCTCATCTCACATGCCCTCCACATCACATGGCCCATCCACATCCCAACATACCCCCCTATTTACTCAGGTCATGCCCAACTTTTCCCAGGGTGTGACCAGTAACCCACCATCTTCCATAGCCATACATCTACACCCTCCAAGCACAATCATTCATACCCCCCATACCGGGGTCATGCCCAATTTCACCCAACCCCCTCCGTCCTTGAATGGGCCATCACCCTCCAATCTCACACCTGAATCTATGCCCTCAATGGAGGACATGGGAATGATGTATGCCCAGTGGGCTACCTCTCGGAGTCCTACATTCCAAACCCCACATCTAGGTCTCCAAAACCTCCAAACCCCATTCCCCCATGACCATGCCCAACCACCCATCATTCATACCATCAAAGATCCCCCACCTCAGTTCTAAGCCCAACAGGTCCAAGCCCATCAGACCCAGGCCCAGTTCCAAGCCCCCCAGGGCCCTTGGACCCAGACCTATCAAACCCAAGCCCAAGGTCCATCATCCCACACCTAATACCCACATGGCCCATTAGCCCAAACCCAATAGGGCCCATTGGCCCAAAATCATACCAACCCCCACACCCAGGCCCAAGGCCCATCAACCCAAGCTTTCCAAAACCATCAAGCCCAAACCCAATGCCCATCCACCCACACTCATCAAGGACCGTTCACAAACCCCTTACCCCTTCACCAGTACCCTTCATTCACCTATACCCCTTATGCCCCCATCCCGCCTCCAAAGGAAAATCCGATCCACCCCATTCCTCAAAACCACGCCTACAACATTCCGCCATATTAACCACACCCCCATCATCCCTAGAATGTGCACCCAGCTCAGTACATCATTCATCCACAAACCACTCATCCATTCACTCCTTCCCATCCCCTACAAGCCTTGTGGTCCTACCAGATCATCCAACCCATCACCCCCTAGGTTCAAATAGCGGACCTCGCACCTCACCAGTACAATGACCAACAGTACGAGGAAGACGCGATGCGCAACAGTGGAGGAGTTGCCAGCTTTGGCCCCCCAGGCCCATCATCGTCACACCCACTACGTGAAAATCGAAAAAAAAAAACCGCCCAAAACCGTTGTAAATTTCATAAACAACGATTTTAAGCCGTGGTAACGACCGTTGTTTATAGAGCAGTGGTTTTTCCTAAACAACGGTCTAAACCCGTTGTTTATTTACCTCCTAAACAACGGCCCATGTCAGTTGCAAATTTACAATGGTTGTGAGCCGTTGTTCTTTACAGAAAAGGGTTGTTATTTTTCTGCCTAAACCACGGTCTAAGTTAGTGGTATATGTCCGTTGCTTACGTACAACGGTTGTGAGCCGTTGTTTCTTACAGAAAAGAATTGTTATTTTTCTATCGAAACCACGACCTACGTTAGTGGTATATGTCCGTTGCAAAGGTACAACTGTTTGTAGCCATTGTTCTTTACAGAAAAGGATTGTTATTTTTCTACCGAAACCACGGTCTAAGTCAGTGGTATATATCCGTTGTAAAAGTACAACGTTTGTGAGCCGTTGTTAATTGACTCTAAAAACAACGGTTATGGACCGTTGTTTTTTTAAACTTTTTTTTTTTTTTTAAATGCATAACTTCCTTTTTTGTTTTTGCAATTAGAACCTGATATAACTATTGTATCAATCACATATCACCATAGAAGGGAAAAAAAGCATAATTCATTCAACTGAATAAAAAAATAAGAAGCCAAAACAAAATTAATTTAAAATTAGAAAACTGTGGCGCCAATATTGCCTACAGTTGGTGCAATGGAAAATGTAAATGCACAAAAACATATAGTGATTTACAGTTCCCTAGAAATTCAGACAGTTAAAGAATTAACACTTTCCTAAATTATTTTACAAAACAAATGTAAACTAATTCCTTTTTATAGCTATTAAACTTGGTAAACAACTTCGGAAACATGCAGTAGATTTGAGCAAGCAAACACTTCCATCTTCAATAGCAATATTGGCACTATGCATTGAGGAGTCAACAAACATGATTCAGCCAGATTCACTGCTACTTCTTGCATTATATTATGAGCCTTCTTCCTAACCGTATTTAATCCTCCCATGATCTGTAATATTAAACATATGAAAGGCATCACAAAAGATGAATATTATAAACAAAGGCTAATCAAACTTTTACTTCAACAATAAAGAGAAAAAAAATTTACCTGAATTTTATAATCCTTAAGCAAAGGATGATCCAAAGTCAATACTCTTTTACTGATCTTGTAATCTAAATACATGAAGGATATGATAGATATGATTGGCAGATCTATATAGATGCATAAAGAAAGATAGTTTGCGATCAAAGAACATCGAATAATAAGCACGTGTATATGCATGTATATACACACTACAAAATTTTCGAGTTTTACCGGTGGCCCAAAGCCGCCTGCAATAATTTTACCGGTGGCTCCCTATCCGCCACTAATCCCTTTGTCAGGAATATTATTACCGACATCCCAAGTATTTTTGCCCGCGGCCCAGAGCCGCCAGCAAATATTTTGTAACGATCAGTACTAAACTTCATTACCGGCAGCCCAAGTTTTTTTGCCGGCAGCCCTGGGCCGCCGGCAAAGATTTTTTAACGATCACTACCTATCTTTATTACCGGCAGCCCAAGTTTTTTTGTCTGCCCCCCATCTAGCATGGTGTAGATTTTATAAAAAGTTCCCCATAAATGAAATGTGTATAAGTAATAAAGTATAAATCAAAGATATATATTTTTTATGTCTAACTAATTTCCTAACCGTCCAATGTTTGTTAATTCTAATGGGGAAATAATCAAATGCATGGGCTGTTAGACGGATCGCAGCCTGAAAATTACCACTTCCGAGTTAACCTCCAACTTAAAAAATACTATTCCACCAACAAACAAAGACTGATAAAAAACACATTGTGTAATCAAATTCCCATCACCTCATTATTATTTCATTCGGGTCGGGCCGGACCAAAATAGTCCAATAGGATAACAGTCCGATGGGATTGAGCCTATATGACCAAGCCCAGCCCGTTTATATATGGGGGCTATCCTAGCACGGCCCATTTATTAAATGGGCATAAAAATGAAGCCCATACCCGGCCCATAGCAGGTTGGGCTGTGCTCAAGCCCTGCCAATTGAGACCCCTAACAAATAACATGCTACAATAAGCAGGTAAAGCCATACCATTGCAATAATGAAGCCTAAAATAGGCTTGATTATGTAAATGGGCCGAAACTATCAATGACTCTGTTAAGTATAACTGATAAACAATGCAAGGAAAAGATGTTTAAAATATAATAATGGAAGGCCTTTATTAGGGCAAGAATACTAAGGGAAATGTTGATGGGATGACCCAAATATACTGGATCTTTAAGGCCTAGGCTTCATCTGCAGTTTCTAATGCAACCTAGTCTTATGGTTAGTGAATACCCAGTTTTTCTACAAGTGTTATAGTTCATCTAAGCAAGGTGCTAAAACTTGGTATTAGTCAACCTCCAGATCGATACTACCAAGGGATGTCCAATGACTAGTATTGCTGGATATCTGTTGATAATGATGCATATCAGCCAAATACTAATACATATCGGCCGACCCTGAACCCCTTATCACTGATACGTATCAGTTGATACCGGACGATACTGACCCCATATCACCGATATGTATCTACTTATACATCTGATACTGGCCGATACTGATACAAATAATGGTATCGGATCGAATCGAAATTTTGAAACCACACCTAAGTCATTTGTGCAAGAAAAGAAAACATAGAAGGAAAAGTTAAAAAGGCATATTATGTGATTAGTAAACATGCTTTCACACCAGTCATATAGTTAATGCCATTTGGGAAAACCTATCAAACCTGAAGGGTAATTGGCTAGTCTTAGAACTTCTCAGTAAGAATATGATTTTCAGAAGTTTGCTGTGTGAGCTTATCAAAGATAGTTCATCAATATTAGGAGAAGAGGCATAAACGAAAAATCAATGAATAACATGAAAAAATGATGAGCGAATATTTCGTGAGAAGAGATTCAAACATCATTATTAATATTAAAAATTTCTACGTATCTAACTTAAAGTGATACATACATGCTTTCTCCTTTTTTCACCATCCACTCAGGCACGGGTCCATTGAGAAAGTTGCTAGTCAAATACCTAATTACAACCCATACCATCAGTTTACGGTGATTGAGCAGTTTTCTTATGTAGCATAATTGCATTAGCCATCATAGTAAACAGTTGCAGTAAACAAATTAGACAGAAATTTGATTACTTACAAAAAGTCTGTTTTGACCAGGCTTTCGAAGGTGGTTGGAATATTTCCTGTCAACTTGTTAAAGCTGAGGTCTCTGCCAAGAACAACCATGAAACTAAAGAGATAAGTATAAATGTTTCATCCCACAAGAAAGCACTTCAGATTATTCATTAAATTTTCTGAACTGTTTATTTATAAGTAAGCTGGGATTAAAACTGCGACCTAGAGGTTGCAATATTGTCAACTTTCCATTGGGCTACGGGCCTGAGAAGGCATTATTTACAGCTCAGGGGAGACAAAACTACTATTAATTAACATGTCTTGCCAAAATCAGTCATTTAAAGAAGCATGTTTTCAGCGGTTCACCTTCATATCAAACCCGAAGAGGAAGCTTCAGTGCATACCCAAGAGAGCATCATTGATGCTTCCTATATATTTATCCAAATTTGCATCCATAGAGAAGCTCACATAGTTTACATAACTTCCATACAAAATGTTAATTCCTCGCAACCATTTGTAATAAAAAAGTTAATCTTAGAATACAACTAAACAAAGATCATATGCTACCACCCTCATTTCAATGTGATAGAGATCCAAATTCTGGGTATATGAAAATAGTAGGTCACTGTTCCTAACAGACTTTCTATAAAGGTTCCTGGCCTCGATTTTCTAGGACCGCCATTTCCCAGTTGATGCTTTCTCAACAATAGGAACATAGATCATAATCGAACTCAATCAGAAGTCTTAAGATCTTGGTTATCAATTATAACTCAATGAACTTTTTACGCCTCTTCAATAATTTTGTTTGCCAACAAGAAAGGCCATCATCTTTTTATTTTCTTTGGGCACGAGTTGGGCAGTTTAGTCCCCAAAAACTGACTTCAACTCCGGGTTTCATTGCACCACAACACCTTCCTTACAAGTAGTAAAGCAAGCAAATAAGATTGACATCTAACGAAGAACATATTTGTTTTCTCTATCAGGATCAACTTACAAGGTTTGTTTGTTATTTTAATAAGTAAGCTGGGATTGAATCTGTGATGTCAAAAAAAAAAAAGAAAAAAGGAGAAAAATAAAAAAAAAACCTTACAAGTTTTTCAGTTTCGTCATTTATCCAACATATGGAGGGATCTCTCCCGAAACCAAAACGATTCATTTCGGTATGGGGTGTGTACCGAACTGAATACCGAAAGGATCGGTATCGGTTCAGTTCAGCACACCGAACTTGCATCTCTATGGTTGACCAACTCTGTCACCAACGGTGGTAAAAGGGTCATCAATTGCCCCAGCACACCAACTATGGTGCCGGAGTCATCCACTCAGGTTTTAGTTGACAGTCCAACCCGTGGCATTCAAGCCCTATTTGTTCCAATGTCCTGATAGGCTCTTGATCGTATGGTGAGAAATTGTTCAATGACCCATTCTTTGAGCTGAATCTAAACTATGCCCACATGTACTATAAATTAGAGAATCCATTAAAAAAATGATCCAAATGTGTATAATTAGGGTGTTTTTGCAACCAGAGATTCTTGTGTTGCCACTAAGGTTTCCGCATGCAAAAATTGTTGACTTTTTTAGGCTTCCACATGCAAAAACTGTTAAGACCTTTTATACTCGAAGAGTGGAGGTCATCTTTCTTCTGAATCTCTCGCATAATAGATCTTGAGATCATAGGCGTATTAATTTTTTTTAAAAAGGGATCATAGGCGTATTATAAGATGGTCAAATGTTGATTCCATGTTGCACACATTCCAAAAGTGATCGTGATTATAGGTATACAATCGGCGTGGTTCTCTGGTCATGTTTTGATATGTGCGCCACATGGAATCAACATTAACATCTAACTGTCTTATTGTATGGAGAGATCTCAAGATCTACTGCGTGAAAGATTAGGACGAAAAAAATCTTTATCATTTGTTTTAAAGCATCAACAACAGTACTTGCATTTGAAAATAGGAAAGAAAAAAAATAAGTACTCTTACTATTAAGGGGATGATTGCCCTTTTTGGTACAGTGGCATGACCGCCCAAAATAAAGCCACATTAGCATTCATTTTTTAGGCAATTTAGGCAATCCAAGACATGGAAGATGATAGCTTACAGTGAACTGAAGTGGGCGTCAAAAATCACTCACAACTCATCTAAGGATTTAAACTCTCCAATCTAAAACACTCCATAATGAACTATTGTTCATTAACTATCAAAATTAAAGTGCACTAATTTGGATGGTTTAAATCCTTTGACAGACATTTTAACTGATGAATCTAAGATTGGTCAAAGATTTGCGCCACATGACCTAAAAGTGATCAGTCATGGCACTATTTGTGTACATGACGTTAAGGGAGTCAGTCCCTCCCATAACACTATGAACGCTGGTGGTGCATGAAGTTGAAAAACAAAAAATTCTCTTTCATAATGGAAGCCTTGATTACCTAAAGGAACGGGATATGAGCATCCTAGCAATTAAAGACTGCTTGCACGATTCTACATTTTGCAATTGAAACAATAGTAGAACTTAAAATTTTAGTTCAACAATTGCTTGATAACCTTTCTTAATAAAAACAACAGATAGAACTATAATAATTAAGAAACAAGGTGTTTTTATATGGAATCACGGTAGAAGAAGTTTATAGGAGGAGAAGAAGTTCAGAAGTGGGAGTAGGTGCATGCCCTTGGGAATAAAATTCCTGCAACTATGGCCGATACTCAGTAAAAAAAAATTGAAGAACTTACATATATCTTTCTATCGTGCCCAGCTATCATCAAGCGACATGAATCAGTACTGAAAACCATATAGTTAGATTAGTTAACCATTGTAGACAAAATACCCACCTGATATAGTAGCTCTTGCCGTTGAATGAGGTTCGATATCATCTCCTTCAGCTCCTTAATCATTTGATAGGTCGTCTACAGAAAATAAACAAATAAATAAACCCAAAAACCCAAAAAAAAGGCCCATTAAAGGGAATGGAAAATGATAAAAAATAAACAGATTTTTTAGAAATAAAAAATAAAAAATACCATCGTCTTCTTCATCTTCTTTAACCCTATCGTTATCGTGGGTTGAAGATTTGAATCAAGAGGAGCCTGGAAATGACTTTAGAGCCTTCAAATATTCTAGCAACCCCAATGCTCTCAGCCCGGATACAATCTGCTCATTCAATCCCAGAAAAATTCTAAAATCTTTGTACGATTGTGATCTCTTGCTAGACTTAATACCACCTCATCTTATAATAGTTGGGTTTGCAAAGTCTTGATCTGTCTTATGTATCTCGGCATTGGCCAAGATTTTGAAATATACTTAATACCACCTCATTTTATAATAGTTGGGTTTGCAAAGTCTTGATCTGTCTTATGTAGAGATATTCTTTAACGCTAATTTGAAAAATATATTTACCAGATTAGCCAACTTAACTAATAGAATTAGATGGAACGATGTCGACTCTAAGTCCGAAGGACAAGGCAATGATTATGATGAATTAGATGGAATGCTGGCCAAGATTAGCATTTGTGAAGAAAAAAAAATGTCTTAAAGAAAATCTGCAACAAAGAAAAACAGTAAGAAAGATTTATACTGTTGTTACCTGCACATCCATCTCTCCCACGCTCGATGTGTCAGCTCCCCTTGAGTCAAAGCTCTGCAATTTGTGCACTTGCTCATGAGAAGTAATACTAAACACCTGAAAAAGGAATACCCACTACACAAAAGATGTTAAGAGTTTTGTAAAGCCTATGAAGAAAATATTTTGTGTGCTCCTCGAAAAATTATTTAAATATTTAGCACAATACCACAAAAATTTCATTCATTGTTATAGATCATTTACCAAACTAAAATATTCACCAAAATTGAAAGTATAATTTAGATTCCCTTCAATAAAATATTCACCAAACTAAACCAAACATTCGAAATTTATCTTGTACTAAAATATACATTTCCATCAGCAATTGAGTGTATAGCATTATCTATCGGTCCAATGAAGATGCTCATTGTAGACCAGCAACAAAACCCTGTAGAGAGAAACTTAAATAATTTAGATATTCCGTTAGAGAAAAGTAATTTTAACGAAATAGTAAAGCAGTGGAATTTGTGTTACCCATAAAAAAGGAATTAGCCATATACCTCTAAGAACAATCAACTAAAATGAACAAGACTTTTAGGCCATGTAATTATATCACCCGGTGTAATATCTCCCAAGGTTCCATCACGAGCATACAGCTCTGCAGTGATGCCGTATATGCCATCTACTATGATTGTATATGATAAGTTTGATTGACTTGCATTTCTATCAACACGTCCCATGGCAACATTCTTATTTTTGAAGTTCTTTAATATGCAGTGAGAGGATGGTTGTTCTATGTGACCGTCTAGATGAAACGATGATTGTCTCACTTCCTACAGAAATTTAGGAAAAATAAATGAATTGATCGATATTCACTAATGATATGAGGTAAAATAGAAATTTTGATTGGATATTTGATAAGTAGTGAAAAATACCATTTTTCACCCCTAAACATGAGCCTTGAAAGACCCTTGAGAGGACTAAATAAGTGCTTTAGTGTTCATATTGCAGCTAACCAAAAAGACAGGTCCAAATCCGAAAACCATCCTAAAATGATCAAAAAGCTGACAACGCATGTCAAGCTCAAAGAGGGAGTGAAGAAATAGCCTCAGCAATGGCTAAAAAGGTCCTAAAAGAGCAAGAAAAGACCTGAAGAAGAAGAATGGAAGCTAAAGCTCAATTCGCAAAGAACTCCTACTATTCGCAAAGAACTTCTACTATTCGCAAAGAACTTTGAACTTTGCGAAAAGAAGAAAACACTTTGCGAAAAGAAGAGAAGTCCTTTGCGAAAAGATCTCCTGAAGCCAAAGTCCTTTGCGAAAAGATCTCCTGAAGCCAAAGTCCTTTGCGAAAAGATCTCCTGAAGCCAAAATGCTTTGCGAAAAGATCTCCTGAAGCCAAAATGCTTTGCGAAGAGAGCTTCTGGAGCCAAATTACTTTGCGAAAAGACCCTTAAACTCTGCGAAATGGCATCTTTGAGGATTCTGACCACTTTGAAGGGTATTTCAGTAAACTCTGCATGCGCCCCAATGTAATTAAAAGCCCAGAGACATTCCGGAAGATTCCAAGCACAAACCAAAGGCATATTCCGCCCCACGTGAAAACCCAAAGAGGAAATCACTTGGCGGGAACTTCTAGAAGCTCAAACAGACTTTTGAATTCCCATAAATGTAATTGATGCTTCGGCTCGATTGGTCAACCGGATCAAGCAGCGATTCATTGGCGTAATGCATCTAGATCCGTGCTCGACTCCTATTGGTTGATACAGATCTATCCAATTTTTGGTTGATACACATTTGAGTGGCTTAGGAAAACTATAAATAGGCGAACCATTTGCCCAATTTGGGTATCCAGATTTTAGAGTTTTCATCTCTGTTTCCCTCATTCCTCGGATAGCTTATCCGAACCCCCAGAATCCCTTCTTGTAGTTTACCTTTGAGAGCCATTGTGAGTGATTTGTACTTCCAAGTTCGGATTCAAGATCAGAATGAGGGTTTTGAGAAGCTCGGATCAGTAAGTCTGAGGGCTCTCTAAGAAGCCGTGCTCGTAATTGTAACGTTGGATTTTAAAAGGTTCGTAATTTGTGTCTTCTCCATTGGAGTCATGTCGAGGGTTCCTGAATGATCACCTTAGTACATTAGACTTCTTTAGATTCACTTATCCGCATCCAACTTCCCTTAATTCATCATCCACAATAATTAGCGTTGGTAACCTAATTCAAGCAAGATTTACGATGATGTTCATATTACGAACTAAAGAATAGGCCACAACTATTGGATGATCTGTGACCATTGGACGATCATAGCCATAAGTCTAAACCTATTCCTTAATTCGGATTTATTTCTCTTACATCTGTCTTTGGTAGCCGGATGAAGATTGAATCTGCTACTGTTGAACTCTGATTCTCCATTAAAATTCGTGAGGCTAAAGTACATGAAGCTATTATTTCTGCATTTGTCTTATTTTAAACATCTCCCCAACTCGGATCTGGATCATGTAGTTAGTTCTTTTCTTTATTTGCTTATAGTTAAATGTGACACAATCCAACACTCTCTTTTATCTATTCTTTTTTATAGATAATTATAGAGCCAGATCTGGTAGCACAGATCTGGAGGTTTATCTCTCAGTTTAGACAAACTTCTCTGTGGACGATCTTGAAATACTTACTTTTAAAACTTGCTACAATTGGCCCTGATCTTGCAGGCCAGTGTTAGCCCCAATGTGCTGATATCCCTTTCATAAGTTAACATCCATATAACTTAGCATTCTTTAATTCTTTAAATTTTGATTCATAATGCACATAATTATGGCACACTTGGAGCGACAACAATATTTAAATTTTTACCTGATAAGAAGAACTCAACTGATCACTCAAACGAGTCATAGGTGCTCCATGAGAACTATCTTGTCTTGGTAATGCATTGAATTTCTCCTCAAGTACCTTGCGTGCCCTAGACTCCTCTTCAAGTCGTCGCATAATTATTTCATAATTTGACTCCACACTTTCACGAGCTCTCTTCTCTCGTGAAGCAATTTCTCTAGAAGGAGCTGATGAAGAAAAAGTGGTCTTCGATATACCTCTACCCATACCTCGTACATAGGTTCTTTTATCACGACCAAAAACCTATGATAATATTTTATTTATAATTACGATATTGATTAAAAGAGCAATAATTTCATCATCTAATTTGAGAGAAAATTTACATGTGTAACAGGATCATCATCCAAATTTGCTTCTCCTTCAATCGGATTATTTTCAACCATTTTCCTAATTTCATCCTGTAAGAAATAAATAATGATAAAATATTATAATGATAAAGTCTCACACTCCTTTGTAATTATTGAAGTTTATTAAATGAACTAGAACATATAGAAGCTCACCAATTTTTCATTCATCAATTGAGAAGGGCATGTCCCATCCTTCTTGGTATGTGTGGCTATAAACAATTGTGCCCTGGTAACTATACCAGTGGGATTCTGCATTTTCTGTATAATACGATGATCATAAGTAAAAATTATTTATTTAGAGAATTATGCTAAATAAATATTTTAGTGATATTACCAACTCCTCAGCCCTCTTAGCTGCTCTCCGTCGACCAGTGGTGTGTGGGTTTATCATCTTTTCCCTAGAACTCCTCGCTTTTTCTCGTAGTGCAACATATTCTTTCGTTGAACACATACAAATAAATGTCTTCCAATCTTCCAACTTCACACATTTTGGTGGATGTTTTTTCCGCTCTGCATCCGTCTCATATTCATCATATTTTTTCCGAAGCTCATGCTTCCATTGCTTCCAACATCTGTTAGCTTTCGATAAGACTAAAACTTTGTATTGAATTTCAATATCATACTCATCCTGTAATAATATAAAGACAAGATAAAATCATGGAGTAAATCGGACAGAAAATATTATAAGTAAATAATATATGTACTCACCAAGATAGTGCTCCATATCTTATCCTTCACATTTTTTGGCACATCATGCCATGTCATGTATGTAGGTGGACAAGGTGTCCTTGCCACCTGACCTATTAACGTCGACAAACATGATGAATTTGTTCCAATTGGCTGCCCATGTTCATTAAATTGAACTTTTTTCCGTATGTCTGGATAAAATATATGTTATTAGCAATACATCTAAATATCGATTATTAAATAAAAGAATAGATTAAAAAAAAAAGGATTGAACAAACCCGTCTCGGTAGTCCTGCTTTGTTCTAAACTACTTGATTGAGGTTCAGTTCTTTCCATGCTCAATCCTTCACATTTTTTGGCACATCATGCCATGTCATGTATGTAGGTGGACAATGTGTCCTTGCCACCTGACCTATTAACGTCGACAAACATGATGAATTTGATCCAATTGGCTGCCCATGTTCATTAAATTGAACTTTTTTTCGTATGTCTGGACAAAATATATGTTATTAGCAATACATTTAAATATCGATTATTAAATAAAAGAATAGATTAACAAAAAAGGATTGAACAAACCCGTCTCGGTAGTCCTGCTTTATTCTAAACTACTTGATTGAGGTTCAGTTCTTTCCATGCTCAATCCTTTGCTGAAAATAAGTAAATAGTATTTGCCAAAACCATATAACTTATTGAGTCATGTCAAAACTATTTTTAGTAGTAAAAATAGAATACATTTTCTAATGGTAATTACAAAAGCATGTAAAGTAAACATGGAGTGAACCACATGAGTTTTTCAAAAGCATGTAGAGGGAACAAAATTGTACAAAAAGAGAATTGTATTTTAATATTCATCATCTTCCAATGGTAATTACAAAAAAAATGAGAAATGTATTTTAGTATTCATCATCTTCCACAACATCAGCGACCAATGGTAATCCTAAAGTATCTGCATTAGTTCTTGCCTCAAATACTAATGGATCTTCATAAGCATCTACATCCCGAGTCAATCTCTTTGGAGCATCTAAGACCATATACCAATCAGCTCTGATTTGATCTTTGCAATAGAAGACTTGGGTGGCTTGGGAGGCAAGAATAAACGGCTCGTCATCTTCATGTGAACTCCTCATAAGCCTCCCAAGATTAACAAAAATTAAGCCTGTTTCTGGATCAACAACACATCCATTCGTTTTATCTTCTATAATGCACTCCAATCACAATAAAAGACTGTTTCTTTAAAGTTACCATAATTCAATTCAAGTATTTGTTTAAGGATGCCATAATAAGTGACTTCTTCTTCCACGAGGTTCTTATCTTTGATACTAGCCCTAAAATTAGTTAAAGCCTTCATGGAGACTCCACTATTCTGCGTGCTTGTACTCATTTCTGACTCCGTCGTACAAAAAAGATATCCATTAACCACATAAGAATTATACGATATGGCTTTGAAGTCTGGACCATCAGCAAGACTCTTCAAGGTAGAAGACTCTTCTTTTTCTAATTGTTGTCATAACCAAGGAATGTAGTTGCCCCTCAGATGTTTATCACATGACTTGTGGCCTTGGAGGTTAGATTGGTACTTCCTATAAATGTTATGTGTTAATTAGATCAAGTATTTGAATATTAATTGAGGAAAAATAATGATGATATTTATAAATATTACTTACATCTCCCATTCAACATTTTCTAGAGAATGTGTGAGAACTCATTTACGCGCTTGTTGGTATTGCAAGTTTTGAAGGTAATAGACTTTTCCTTTTTTATCGAGAGGGAAACCACGTGTAACATCATAATCTATGAATATTGTATCTCCTCGCTTATGCCTTCCTTCATTCTCGTTTGGCATATACTCCATACAATACCTCATGCATTCTTCCATTAGATATTGCTCTGTAATAGACCCCTCTGGATAAGTCTGATTTTTTACATAATGCTTGTAAGTCTTCATCATCCTACACAATTTTCTTTAATTAGATATCAATAATACTAGTAAAAAGAAATACTTAAAAAGACCCATTATGAAGGTTTACCTTTCGAATGGATACATCCATCGATATCGAACAGGACCACATATTAGCACCTCATCCGCCAAGTGAACAACAAGGTGTATCATAGAAACAAAAAATGAAGGCGGGAAGTACTTTTCAAACACCCACAGTGCTTCGACCATGCGTCTCCTCATGTTTATAAGCTCAGCCCGATCTATAACTTTCGAACATAGGACATTAAAAAATATTGACATTTGTCGGATAGCTGCTCTCAATGGCTTTTCTTTCTTGAATGCATGCATCAACAACACGGGTAGTAGTTGTTGCATGAGGATATGATAGTCATGTGACTTCAGGCCTTTCAGTTGAAAATCCTCTAAACTTATGTTATACTTCCAATTTGCACTGTATCCAATGGGAACTTTTAAATTATACAATGTTTCACAAATTAGTTTTCTTTCATCTCGAGATAAGACAAATGGAGCTTTAGGGCAATACACCTTGTCATTTTTCTGCACAGTCCACAAATTTTTCTTTATCTTCATATCTTTAAGATCATATCGGGCCTCAATTCCATCCTTACTTTTACCCTTTGTATCCATAATTGTTGCAATTAAATTTTCCGTAACATTCTTTTCCACGTGCATTACATCCAAATTATGACGAACGGGAAGATCCTACATTTATAAAGTAAAAAATTAGTATTCAAACAAAGTTTAATAGAGATCACATAATAAAATGAAAGGAAAATTTTATCACCTTCCAATATGGTAAGTCAAATAGGATTGATCAGTATGAATTGTTTCCATTTTGCTTAAAACTTCTGAACCGCTCATACGACGTGGATGTTTCCTATGTTCTTCCTTACCATTAAAT
Source organism: Chloranthus sessilifolius (assembly GCA_021018995.1). Taxonomy (NCBI): domain Eukaryota; kingdom Viridiplantae; phylum Streptophyta; class Magnoliopsida; order Chloranthales; family Chloranthaceae; genus Chloranthus; species Chloranthus sessilifolius. The sequence continues at coordinate 18,047,994 of CM037586.1, forward strand.
TGAGATTTCTGAGTTCTGAAAGGATGATTTAAATCTGTAAGGAACTTTCGGTGGCCCATGTACGCAAATTTCTTTCCGTGATATAACCATACGGAATCAACCTCTTCACTACAAATAGGACAACCATATCTTCCTGCTGTCCTACAACCCGAAAGATGACCATATGCTGGAAAATCATGTATAGCCCATAATAAAATTCCTTTCATATTAAACCTAGTTTTTGTATAGGAGTCATATGTTATTGCTCCAGTGGACCACAATTCATTTAATTCTGCAAGCAATGGTTGTAAGTAAACATCAATGTCATGTCCAGGACCATTGGGCCCGGAAATCAATATGGTCAACATCGTAAACTCCTTGCGCATGCACAATGATGGAGGGAGATTGTAGGGAACAATCATAACATGCCAACAACTATAAGAGTTATTCTTATTGTCAAAAGGATTGAATCCATCTGTGGCAAGTCCTAGACGAACATTACGTTTCTCTAAAGTGAACTCTTTCCACTGAAGATTAATTGATTTCCAACAAGAAGAATCTACGGGATGGCGCATGTGACTGTCATTTGCAACTGAGCTTGCATGCCATGTCATTTTCTCTACAATCCATGGTACACTGTACATTCTTTGTAGCCTCGAAGTTAATGGAAAGTATCTTAACTTCTTCCATGGTAACAGCTTAGCCCTCAGCTTTAAAGCATTTGTCAGCTTCCATCTGCTCGTACCACACGTAGGACAAGTATCCTTATTTGCATGATCTCTCCAATATAATATGCAATCATTGGGGCATGCATGAATAATCTCATATTTCATACATAAAGACTTGATCAACTTTTTTGCATTGTATGTGGTATCTGGCAAAGTATTTTCTTCAGGAAGTAATTTTTTTATCATTTTCAACAGCTCTGTGAAGCTTTTATCAGACCACTGATGCCTAGCTTTCATGCTCAACAACTCAATCGTGACTGACAATTTTCTGTGCTCATTTTTACATGACGGATATAAAGGTTCTAATACACATTCCATCAAGTTACTATACCCCGCATCATCATGTAAATCATGTGGACGTTGCTCGTCATATTCATCATAAGCATCATTTAAGCAAGCATCTAAATCTTCAGTACGAACACCTCCGAATGTGTTATTCAACATATCTTCCATTCTTGGAAACCTATCTTCGTTTGGGTTAGAAGTTGATGTAGTACTAGTCCCCAAATTGGTATGACTATTAGAAAATGATTCTCCATGGTGCTTCCATATCTTGTAAGACTTATCTATACCATCACAAAATAAATATTTCATAATAATCACGAGGCTATGCTTTTTAATATTTCGACAGTTGACACAAGGACAACAACACCAATCAGGATCTTCTACATTTTCTTTTGCGAATTTGATAAATGAATGAAGACCTTCGATATATTCCACAGTTGTATGATTTACCGTCATCCACTCTTTACTTGGGATTGTTGAAGACATATTCTACAAAACTAAATGAATCGAAAAAAAAAAAAAAATAATAATAATATAACTAAAGATCAACGAAAAAGATAACTCAATTTAAAATAATAAAAATATAACTCAATTTAAAATTCTGCAAGGAAAAGGGCATACCACAACACCGAATCACAACAATGAAGGAAAAAATTTGACACAATTTTCCTTCTCAGTTCAGGTATGAGTCGTAAATGTGGTTGAAAGTGACAAAACCTGCTTATATGTGTATAAATTATAGAAGGGAGATAGATGTATAAATGGGATGGCAGAATTAATGTACTTGCTGACAAGAATAACTGCTAAAGGTTAATAACCAATTCTGTAGCTAAAATCTACAGAACCAATATATGTGGGTTGATTTAAGGGAACCTGATATATAGATACAATCATACAATGCTATTGGTGAAATATTGACAAGCATAACTACATAAGGTTAATTACCAACTCTGTATTTGAACAGCTACATATATCGGGTATACTGGATACATATCTGCCCGACCAGCCAATATTAAAGTCTCTCTGGTAAGAGATTGAGAAAACCCAAAACAGAATCCTTCATCACAAGTGAAGATCTCCATATGGAGCAGGCTGCAGCAAAAAGAGTTAGAAAGCCAACTAGATGGTATATCGAAGAACTTTCAGAAGTTGAGAGCAGGGAATGTAGTGGAAGATTTGTTTCTTCTATCAAAATTGCCGGCAATGATCAATTGAGGTACATAACCTTAGTACCTGTAATTGGACATCTAGGAAGATGAGCGCTAATGGATGTGGTTGAGGTACTCCAAATGTGGTGGTATTAGAAGCACCAAAACTTGGCGTGCTTGAATATGCCATAGCAGAGGCATTTTGAAAACTGAATGCTGATGTAGTTGAGGAACCAAATGTCATGTCTCTGTACTACCCAACGTTGGACAGAAAGTGGTTGCTTCTTCAAAAGCGGAAGAGTGCTCTTCAAATATACTACACTAAGCGATTTGAAGAGTATGCAGTAAGGCTTTATGATGAGACGAGGCTCTCATTGAATAAGCAGATTTCAATTCAATTACAGAGTCTCTCAAGGCTGCTGAATCAGAAAGAGAGGTTGATGACGTCGACTCGAAGTTTAATTTGCATTTCCCTCTAGGTGAAGTAGAAGTAGAAGGACAATTTAAGAGGCCAAAGCGAAAATCACTATATAGTATTTGTAGTAAATCTGGTCTATGGGAGGTGGCTAACAAGTTTGAATTTAGTTCGGAGCAATTTGGATTGCTTCTGACCTTATAAAAGATGGTATGTATGATTATCTTGTACTTTTTGTTTGTTTTGAACATAACAATGTAAGTAACTAACTCTTCACTTAATCACTTGATTCCAGCGGCTGGATGAATTGGAGGATGCCAAGGAAACTCCAGAGGACATAGCTGCAAACTTCACTTGCGCAATGTTCGGGACTCCTCAAGATGTGCTCAAAGGTGCCAGACACATGGTATCAGCATATACTATCAGCATTCCTTAATATATTTTTATCTATTTCTATTGGTCTGTTAGAGTCTTGATTTACTATACCATTTGTTTGCTTATTTCAGGCAGCAATGGAGATCAGCTGTGAGCCATCTGTCAGGAAACATGTTCGTAGTTTCTTTATGGACCATGCTGCGGTCTCAACAAGTCCTACCCCTGATGGAAATGCAGCTATAGATTCTTTTCATCAATTTGCAGGTGTGAAGTGGCTGCATAACAAGCCACTAAATATGTTCACAGATTCTTTGCCTACTATCCCTTATTATTCTACTGACAAACTAAATCTTTCACATGGAAATCACCGTAAAAATTAAAAGGACCCATCTCTAATTATTTAGGTAGAAAAGGTATAAGTAATTAATGCAAAGTCATGAAAAAACAAATAATTTTTACCAACATAAAATATTGAAAAAAGAAGCTACACTGATCGTATCAGTGATCCTCCTAGGTGTTGATGGATCCCCTTGCCGTACATCACCTTACCCTTATGGGACACCTTGCCAATACACTTTATCGTACAAGGGAACTGCACTTATCACAGAATTTTCAGACTTGACCCCTGATCCTTCTAAAATTTATAGAGAATCACTTAGGGCTAACATAAACGTGATTCCAAATCTCAGTGGAAGATGACTCATCAGAGCACATCTCAAAAATAGAATTATCCAGATATCATATCTGGATTGGTCGAACAGCTCTGTGTAAGTTGACCCAAATTTGTGCAATTTTAGCTATATCATGATCAGATCAGTCTTGGTAATTACTAAGCAAAACCTTTCATATTATATGTTGTTGGAAAGCTTATGAAGCCCTCTACAAGGTTCATGCATTAAGTTTCATCTAAATCTTCACAGAACTGAAGGCATTAATAGATCACTGGGAGGTCAATCCTGAAATTTTGACAGATTTTGTCAAAACCGATTCTAGACAGAGTGTAGTTCATAATTTTTATAGACCAAATTGAGCTCAAATTTGATATGAAGGTGTCTGGATTCATGATTTATCACATTATTTTTTTATATGAATTTGACAAGTCAAAATCACTGTTAAAAGACCAAATTTCTAAAATTTCAAATTTTAAGCATTCAAGATCAAAATCAAGTAAATCAAGGACGAAGATCATAAAAACTTGTAAACTTTCTGTAACATCATACCAATTAATCATAATTCATAATTGAAAATGATAACCTAATATTATAAGCATCAAAACCTACATAAACTTTTAAGAAAATGCAAGAACTGAAGCTAGAAATGTAAAATTTCAAAGAGAAGCCATACTTCTCCAAAAGGCCTTTTGAAATCTACACGAGAAGCCATACTTCTCCAAAAGGCCTTTTGAAATCTACACAGGAAGCCAGTTGTACAGGTACACTCAGCTGTGTAGAAAAAACAAATTCACATATCAATTTCATACTTAAATATTTGGACTTGATTTACTACCCACAAAATTGAAGGGCACATGCCAATCCTACTCCAATTTCACATGCAATAAGATTTATCTAAGTCAAAGGTAAGATATTATGTGTTATAAATATTTTTTTAAGGTGAAATTTTCAGAAAGTGTGTGATCAATATGTGTAAACAGGGCATTAACACTCAGGGACCACAAAGCAAGGAATTTATATTGGTAAGAATTGAGGAGAGTAAATGAGTATACACATGGACTTGATAAGCTTCTTGTTTATTTGAAACTTCATATTAGCTCCAACTACATGTCTTTTTTGCTTTTGTTCTTCCTATTATTGCCTTTGGAGAGCAATTGAGTACAGAAACATGCATGCATTTTCTCTAAATGATAAAGGAAGCAAAATATGAAAGCAAAGGAGCTTAACAGTTATGCAAATATAAACCTAATATAAAAACAAAAAAGAAAATTACAGAAGAGATAGACAGCTTGATGAACAAAAACAGTGCTTTCCTACTTGCAAAAATAACAGACATATAGCTTTTTTTCCTCCTCAGAACCGGCTAAATACCTCTATGCTTGTATACAATTGAGGATGACAACTACTGGGTACCATTTTTTAAAAAAAACTCTTAGGATCCATATCCAACACTTACAATGTAAGTAAAATCTGCAGCCATAATCATCCCAGTAATACGGCAAACTATCTCTGAAATTGCACAAATCAGTTCATCAATGATAAGGATCCTTGATAGCATCAAAAGGAAAGAAAATGCCATCACTCTAAGGTTCAGCAGGGATCAGATCATGCGTGCAGCAGGCATTTAACATCCTAGAATAAGATTTCAGATGAAATAAAGAGTATAGAAACCACATATTTCACCAACAGGAATGACTAGTCGGTGTTCAGCAGACATAAAACTTCAGTTGTCACAGTGGTGGGCAACATAGTCGCAAAGTGTCACAAAGTCAGGAGTCGGCAATAAATTTGCATCAGCAAAGAAGCCCAACAATAATGTAAAAGTAAATAACTTCAATTCTTCCTTACGAACGATCGAACACCCTGTGAGCAAGCATATCAGCAGTCATATGCATTGAAATATAACACCATTGAAAGCCACCAAAAACACTGCCATGAGCAGCACATCAGTGAGAAGCATCGATAGTGGACAAGAGACAACAAAAATAGAGAGTAACAACAACAGTTTTTTCCATTTCCATCAAATTCAACTACAAATATTGCAAGCAACCTCAAACCACCTCAAAAATATTGTATGCATAACGATTATCTACACCAAAATTATTAGCCTCAATAACAGCACAAACACAACCACATCAAGCAAAAATATCCCTGAAATTGTCCTTGATAGTTGTCACAGACATTTCCATAAGCAGCTACAATGTAGTCTTTACTGTTTGTGTCGAATCTCAAACTACATCACTAATCAGCAACCTACCATTTCCATGAGCTTCAGGACAGGATACTGATCCTTCTTCATTTTCTCGCTCTACCATGGCTACAAAAACAGCCTCTTTAATTTTTTTCCTTCACATTTTCCTCAATGATTGCTCCAGTAACACCTTCCGCAACAACAACTTTTTTCTTCTTCCATGGATGCTACGTCAGCAGCAAATATATCGGCAACATCTACATCAATTTCTTTTTCTTCTTCCATGGCTGCTACAGCAGTATCATCTATAACAAATTTTAGCTTCCCTACAGCACCTTCCTCTCCATTTTCGAGTGCAAGCAATGGCTCCCAATATATTATCACTCCACTCATTTTATCTTACTATTTACTCATCATGTAAGCAATGTCTAGTGTCTACACTTTCTTCTTGTTGTCTAGTAATATTCTCCACCGTATTATAATGGACGTTTTACCACTCCTGATAAAAGCGACACTTTTAATTGAAGTCCCAATCAAAGATCAAAAATTTGGTTTTCATATTGGTTTTGGTGGGGACAGAAACTGAAATTTCGGCTGAAAAATTGAATTTCGGCCTAAATCTTCAACATAGTACAAAACCACTGAAAATTTGAGTTATCGTTTCGGTTTCGGTGGGGACCCAAACCAAAACAGAAACATTAAGATTTCGGCTGAAATTTTGAACCATGGTCCCAATAACCGGTCACGCAATATAGTCCTCAGTCTGTTGAAATCTACTGTCGGATCTCTACGGTAAAACTGTAATCTCATCCAAACCGAAAAGGTAATCTCACCATTAATTTCTTTGAATCAAACGATCAAGATTGTTTCTATCAAATCTTCTACACCATGAATCTTCCCCGTCACAGGCATACCATCAAAGTCAAACAGTCAATGCTTTTTATAACACATGGCATATCTTACAAAAGTGACCAAAATCACACGTCATCTCACTCTTATACTACGATCACTTTTGGGATGTCTTTGACATGGAAATTTTAAAGTTCAGCTGATGGGATGAGATTACAGTTTTATGGGTGCAAATAATGGTTCTAATGCATTCTTTCAAAATATCAGAGCCAACAAAATTGGGAGGATAAGAAGAAACTGACTAAAAATAAATCAGGATCGTCCAATCAATTGGTCACTAATAGGTTGCGATGGAAACACTAATTCAACTACAAGAAACTTTTTAATTTCATGGCCATTGATTAATATTTTTATTGACCATTACAAGGAGAAGAAGAAATTGGAAAAAAAATCATTTATGGACCATCCAAAAAGACAATAAGTCAATTAGACGGTCCTGATCATACATCCACTGATGAAAAGAGATCATAAAAAATATCATCTTTGATGGTGATAATAAAAACATACCATATAGAACTAAAAAATTAACTCATTCTTATCTTAACAAAGCATGTTTACAGGCAATACGAATCATTAAACCCAAAATATGTAAGTGTTCAAACAAAATTTTCTATTCCAAATCCGATTAATAATCAAATCAAATCCGCAAAATACAGAAATTTTCACAGAAAATCGTTCAGATTAAATAGAAAACAACAAAAACGTGAATCATAGTAGAAAAACAATGATTTTGGCAATAATGAAGATTAGAAAACCAATCAAATAAAATGAGAAATAGAGATTAAAACAATAAAAGGTATCAGATCTTACCGCAACGATGATCCTCCGGAGAAAAAATAAAATAAAATAAAAACCCTACCTGATTGTTTCTTCAATGTTGCTTTAGGGCTTCAAGCTTCGTTCGACTTATGGAGACGATGAGAATCGCATCGAATCAAGCTTCGGCTTATGGAAACGATGAGGATCGCATTGAATCAAGCTTCGGATTATGGAGACGAGGATGATCGAATCGAATCAAGCCTGGGCTTAGGATCACATCGAATGAAGACGATTAGCAAGGACGAAGAAGAGAAATGGGTATTTGGAGAGACGAAGAAGAGAAATGGGTATTTGGAGAGATGTTCCCGCGCTTAGAAGGGTATTTGGGCGCCCAATTTATTTTGCAGCTTAAGGTCCCAAGTTCGAGTCACCTTAGTAATACAAAACCGGGCCGTTGCGTTTTATGAAAGAGACGCCCAATATACTTTATAACTTAAGGTCATGGGTTCGAGTAGGCTTACTTATATAAAATAGGCCGTTGCATTTTAGAAACTACTGATTTAGGCAGTTGTATCGGTAGATTTGTTCCCAACGGTCAGAGACTGTGGTTTTCTTTAGGCAAGTAGTGTTGCTTATTCTTCATTTTCACGTAGTGACCCAGGGCCGAATGAAATCAAGGGGAGGCAGTCCCAGCTACAACCTCAAAAGAATCAGAGCAGTTGAAAGAACAGATAGACAGAATACAGAAGCAGCTAACGAAGATGGGAGAGCTAGAACTGTATTCGACAGACTTTTCAGACTTATATCTGTTCTCGGATGTCCCCCTACCACAAAAATTTAAGATGCCATCATTCGAAAAATATAATGACACTGGCAATCCCATCGCCCACTTAAAATCTTATTGTGGGGATATGTGCCAGTACGGCGGAGATGAACGACTCCTCATCAAAGTGTTCTAAAAGAGTCTAACGGGCCCAACACTGAGATGGTTCACGTCCTTAGAACCATCCATGATAAAAACTTGGAAAGATCTAACACACTTATTCCAAGAACAGTATGTCTATAACATGGACATAGAGCCAAGGAAGTCGGATCTGGCTCGTTTGAAGCAAAGGCATGATGAAACTTTCAGTGCCTACTTAGGAAGGTGGAGGGCATTGGCTGCCCAGGTGACCCACCAGATTCCAGATGATGAGTAGATTGAATTGATAACCAAGGGAGCTCTCTCAGTCATCGCAGAATTTTTGGTATATCAGCAACAATCCAGTTTTGCTGATTTGGTCCGAAATGCCAACCGTTGCGAAGACGCCGTTAGAGAGGGTAGGTTGGAAAAGACCATGGCCAACGGGGCCACCGGGGTTCAAAAAGCTACCAAACCAAGAATCGAAAGAAGACCAAACACAGAGGTACAGAACATCGTTTACCCCCAGGCCAATACCAATGTCCCCCTAATACAACTCCAGGCCGCACAACCACCCCCAACCCGTTTTGAGCAAGCACCAAGGCCAAACAACGGACAGAGATGCCCATTTACCTAGGAACAGATGAGAGCATGATTCAAACGAGTGTTCACGCCGTTAGGACAATCTTTAAGTGTCTTATTGTCAGTGTTGCTACAAAAGGGCCTGGTCAATTTACTCCAACCTCGCTCACCACCCAATCCAATCCTGAGAAACTATGACCCGAACTTACATTGTAACTTCCACCAAGGGCTGGGTTACCCTACGGATCGGTGCTTCCCACTAAAGCACACAGTCCAAGATCTAATAGAGGCAAGAAAAATTGTTCCCCCACCACTTCCTCAAGGGCAGAACCAAAACATCCATCAAGCCCCTCTACCCCCGCACCCAGGAGGCCCCAGGCCTAACATCCATTGGGTAGAAGAGGAAGAAGAAGAGTTTGATCCCTCTGATTACATCAATAATCAAGAATAGTTTTCATTTCCTCGGTTAAATAAGGACGAACTATGTGTAGGGGTGATCGAGCCGTTGTACTTAGCCGATTACTTCCCCCCCACGGCATACCAAGAGGAGCCCTTAGATTTAGGGCAGTATTTTTCCACTCCCGCTCCCGCCTATCAAATCCAAACGGGCATAGCCTCGCCGCAATCATACACATATCTGCCTCACTCCCAATTCACCCCATATACCCCTCCGTCACACCCAAATCCTCCCACGCCATACATAACTCCACCATCCCCATACTACCCTACCCCATACACACCCCCAAATCTCTCCACTCAATACACTACTCTGCCATCCCCAAATTATCCCATCCCGTACACACTCCCAAATCCCACCACCCAGTATACCACCCCACCATCCCCAAATCATCTTGCCCAATGCACAACTCCATCATCCCCAATTCACCCCCTTTCATCCCTGAACCCATCATCGTCCCACCATGCCACCCTATGTACAAACCCTTCATATCCATACCCCCTGCTCCATCCACTACCCCGACATATCCCAATCACCCCGCTCCATGCACAACTCCATTATCCCCAATTTATCCCGTTTTATTCACAAACCCATCATCGCCCCACCATGCCACCCCATATACAAACCCCTTCATATCCATACCCCCCTGATCCATCAACTACCCCGTCATATCCCAATCATCCCGCTCCATGCACAACTCCATCATCCTCAATTTACCACATTTTATCCACAAACCCATCATTGCCCCACCATGCCACCCCATATACAAACCCTTCATATCCCTATCACCCCGCTCCACCCGCACCCCCAACGCCTCCTAGTCACACCATCCCAGTCACACCCCCACAATCCCTTCATTGTTTTGCCACCAATCTAGCACCACCCCCACCCAAACTAACAACCCCTCACCCACTCCCCTTATCACCCGCCCAATCACCACTGGTCTTACCACACCCAGGTAATGCTGGTACAAGCCCCCTCCGCACCCGCCAATTCAACCTCGCCAATTCCCACCACTACCATTCCGCCCCCTATTGGAGTCAACCTGGTCGGACCCGGGAAACCGACATACCCAGCCCAATCATCCCCAGAATCACCATGCACTCCCTTCCTCATCCCAAAACCTGCCTATGACCCGCATCAAGTGCCGTTAAGCTATGAACAAACGGACATGAATGCTGGTTGCAACTAAGAGGAGACTGTTGAATTCATTACCCAGTCTGGTAGGATTTCTACACAGCCAGAAGCATCGGGAGTCGTTAGAGGAGAAGAGAAGAAGAAAGAGCAGGCTGCAGGGAACCCCTTTAACAAAATGGCCAGAGAGCATGTGTTGGAGACACAGCTCAAGAGGACACCCACACATATTACTATGTGGGATTTGTTAATCACATCCCCGCTTCACTTTCAAGCCTTAATGGGAGCACTCAAAGATGCACATGTTTCCACCCACGTGACCCCAGATGAGGTGGGAGAAATAATTGGGCAAGTATTGGCCCCAAATGCCATCTCATTCACTGATGTGGATCTGTCGCTCGAGGGGAACAACCACTTTAAGCCCCTGAATATAATAGTGGAAGTAGGGAACCTGGTGGTGCCATTGGTCTTAATAGATAACGGGTCGATATTGAACGTATATCCTCTAAGGACGACAATCAAAATCGGTGCGAACTCCAACACCTTTCGGCCATCCATAACAAGCGCCAGGGGATTCGACAACACTAGGAGAGAAATTATAGGTGAAGTAGACCTCGACCTGATCATCAAGCCGCAAACCTTTACCGTCCCCTTTCAGGTGATGGACATCAAGTCTACGTTTAATCTACTATTGGGCCGGCCGTGGCTACATGAGATCGGGGTAATACCATCAACTCTACACCAAAAACTCTGATTCGTCTCAGGCGAAAGAATCGTCACCATCGTAGGTGAGAGCAGAGAAGATAGGGAGCGGAGTGCTCTGCATATTGAGAATCTGAAAGTGCTTAACATGCCGCATACAACAGAAAACACTGATCTCCATCGATTTGAATATGACTTTTCAGCCGTTACCATCGAGTCGCCTGAAAAAACCCTACGAAAATTAGGGTAGGAATAGATGCAGCTATGTTCATGCTCCACAAATGGGGCCACCAAAAAGGGAAAGGGCTGGGCCCGCGCCTCCAAGGAAGAAGAGACCCCGTCAGGGCTAAGGGGCAGCAAACCAAATTTGGCCTGGGCTACAGACCCCTTGAAGAAGAAATCAGAGAGGCCAAAGAAAGGATAAGAGCCGTAGCAGCTGCCAGGGCTAGAGGAATCATCCTGGAAGAAGAAACTCCCGCCCGACCCCACATCCGTCAAACCTTTGTGAGCGTCGGGGTGGTAAAGATTGATCTGAATGGGGAGACAAGGGTAACCCCACACAAGCCTGTTTCCGCTCATCCTACCAACCGTTACATCACCCCCCCAGACCTCGAGGTGGATTTATCTGCCCTCTCCTTATTTGAGGAGGAAGTCCCCCGGTCCACCCGTCACTCTAGCACCAGCCACTTTGGGCCCATCCTAACCATAGAGGATAGGGTCCCAGAGGATCCCTCCATAAACATGCTAAGAGAGGAACTGCAAAAGCGTACCGATGCCGCTTTCAACCAAAGAGGTAAAGGCCAAGCCTCGCAGGTAAGTAATTGGGCATCTTTGTCCCAACTCCTGGGAGCCGCCAAAAGCCATGAATACGGCACTGGCCCGCAGGTAAAGGCCAAGCCTCTGGGACACTCTACCTTGTATATATAGAGATCCACCTCGCCAGGGGCTAACCTCCAAAAAATTGCAGAAAACCATAAAAATGAAAAAAATATAAATTCTAAAAATATTTTCCTTTAAAATTCCCAATAAAATTAAAAATGATGTCGTGATACCCATCCCACGTGAAGCCGACCCCTTTCCTGTAGAAATACAAGAAGAGGTAGGAGTCACGTGTCTGGACGAGGAAGGTCAAATCGATGAGCTCCCCAATGAGCTCCTCAAACAATTTACCAATTTTGAGCATGGCCCGACCCCGATCATCGAACAGACAGAGGACGTCAATTTGAGCACCAAGGAGGCTCCTAGAATCACCAAAATCGGAACATCGCTGTCCCCTATGGAGAGAAAGGGTATGATAAACTTCCTTCGGTCATACCAAGACGTCTTCGCATGGTCATATGAAGACATGCCTGGTTTGAATACTGATCTGGTTGAGCATGAGCTGCCACTCTACCCTGATTTTAAGCCGGTTAAACAGAAGCTGAGACGCCTCCGACCTGAATGGATGTTGAAGGTGAAGGACGAGGTCATTAAATAGTATGACGCGGGTTTCCTCATGGTATCCAAGTACCCGCAATGGCTGGCCAATATCGTCCCCATACCAAAGAAAGATGGGAAGGTTCGAATGTGCATTGATTTTCAAAATCTCGACAAGGTAAGCCTTAAGGATGACTTTCCATTACCCCACATCGATATCTTGGATGATAACACTGCTAAGCATGGAATGCTCTCATTCATGGACGGGTTCTCGGGCTACAATCAGATTAAGATGGCAGAGGTCGACCGAGAAAAGACTGCGTTCATCACTCCCTGGGGTACCTTCTGTTACAAGGTGATGCCATTCGGGCTTAAGAATGTCTGGGCAACCTACCAGAGAGCAATGACGGCGCCCTATTCCACGACATGATGCACCGAGAGATCGAAGTGTATATCGATGATATGATTGCTAAATCGTCGAAAAGGGATGACCACTTGGTAAACCTTCAGAAGCTATTCAAGAGGTTGAGAAAGTACAGGTTGCGGTTGAATCCCCAAAAGTGCGCATTCGGCGCTATGTCAGGAAAACTATAGGCTTTATTGTCAGTAGGAGAGGGATCGAGGTCGATCCGACCAAGATCAAGGCCATCACTGAAATGCCACCATCGTCTATAGAGAAAGAGGTCAGAGGCTTTTTAGGCAGAATCTAGTACATCAGTCAGTTCATTTTATAGTTAACTCTGATATGCGCACCGATCTTCAAACTACTAAGAAAGGATTCACCAGTTGAGTGGAATGATGACTGCCAAGCTGCATTTGACAAAATCAAGGGTTACCTCCAAAATCCTCCAGTGTTGGTACCACCTGTACCTGGTAGACCCCTGATAATGTACCTATCCATGACAGAGTTTTCCATGGGTTGTGTGCTAGGACAGCATGATGAGACAGGAAGAAGAGAGCAAGCCATCTACTACCTGAGCAAGAAGTTCACTGATTATGAGACGCGCTACTCTCATCTGGAGAAGGCATGCCTAGCGCTCATGTGGTCTACTCAAAGACTTCAACACTACCTGTTATCCCAAGCCGTTCTACTTCTAGCACGAATGGATCCGTTGAAGTACCTGTTCGAGAAACCTGCTCTCACTGGCTGAACTGCACGATGGCAACTTTTATTATCTGAATTTGACATCACGTACATCACTCGTTCGATCAAGGCAGCCATCGATCATCTTCTTTGAGAACCCTCACGGACTACGAGCCTCTAAAGACTGAATTCCCCGATGAGGACATCCTATTCATGACAGAAGATGATACAGAAGAAGCAGAAGAATCATGGGTAATGCACTTTGACGGAGCATCACATGTCAAGGGCCAAGGAGTTGGCACCATCCTAATTTCACCAAAAGGATCCAATGTACCGATCTCTATCAAGCTCAACTTCCCCTGCACTAACAATATGGCTGAGTATGAAGCTTGCGCGACCGGTCTACAGGCAACTCTCGATATGAATGTAACTCACCTTCGAGTATTTGGCAATTCACAGTTAATCATATGCCAGATGAATGGTGACTAGAAGACGAAAGACGAGAAACTAATCCCCTATCATGAACACCTCGAGGATCTGATATCTTACTTCTGAGATGTGACTTTCTCATACGTTCCCCGGATAAGAAATCGCTTCGCTGACGCATTAGCAACTTTGGCGTCAATGATTGAAATCCCTTATGGTGTTGAGATGAAGCCGATCATGATCGAGTAGAGGAATGAGCCAGCTTCTGCCTCCAGATTGAGGAACCTACCAAGCATGATGATGAGCCACCTTGGTTCTCAGATATCAAGAATTTCCTCGAGACCCTAACTTTCCCAGAGGGTACATCCAAGACAGATCGACACACCATTCAACGTTTAGCGGCAAGTTACGTCATTTGTGCGGAATGCCTCTACAAGCGATCATACAATAACGCCTTACTCAGGTGCCTCACTGAAAGTGAAGCGGTCAATATTATGAAAGAAATCCATGAGGGAGTATGTGGAGCCCACGTCAGCGGTCACATGCTCGCTAAGAAAATCCTACGATAGGGATTCTTCTGGACCACCATGGAATCGAATTATTGCAAACACGTTCAAAAATGCTACAAGTGTCAAGAACACTCCAGTCTGATACACGCTTCTGCCATTGATCTTCACTGCATGACCACTCCTTGGCCATTTGCTACCTGGGGCCTTGACGTTGTTGGAATGATTAATCCAAAAGCATCAAATGGACATCGGTTCATCCTCGTCACCATTGAATACTTCACCAAGTGGGTAGAAGCGGCATCGTATGCCAACATCACGGCTAGTCACATTGAGAAGTTCATCAAGAACAACATCATTTGCATATTCGGCGTGCCCAAGGATATCATCACTGATAATGGCACTAATTTCGCTAATAGGCACATCCAGGCCTTGTGCGAGCAGTTTCGGATCAAGCATCATCAATCATCCCCATATAGGCCTCAGACGAACGAAGCTGTAGAGGCGGCCAACAAAACTCTAGTCCGCATTCTGGAGAAGATGGTAGTCACTTACAAAGATTGGAGCGAGCAATTACCCTTCGCGCTATGTGCCTATAGAACGTCTATCCGTACTGCTACGGGGCAACCCCATTCTCCCTTGTGTATGGAACCGAGGCCGTCCTCCCGGTAGAGGTTGAAGTGCCCTCGCTCCGAATCCTCATGGAATCAGGCTTACCTGAAGCAGAGAGAGAGATTCCGCTTTGAACAATTAAACTTATTAGACTAGAAGTGACTCCTAGCCTTGTGTCACACTCAAGTTTACCAGGGGAGAATCACACGCGCTTACAATAAACGTGTCTGCGGTCGAGATCTAAAGGTAGGAGACACTGTGCTGAAGAAGATCTTCCCATCCCTCCATGCCGATCCAAGAGGAAAGTTTAAGCCGAACTAGGAAGGACCATACGTCATTCGAGAAGTGCTACCGGGATACGCCATCCGCCTCGCCACCGTGGACGAAGATCATCTTCCTGAGCCCATCAACGCTGGATACGTCTGACGGTTCTACTCTTAGTCTATCGTGATAGGGTAAGTATTGATGAAACAGATACGTGACTGCTTAAGAATCATCCAAAAGAGGCCATCATTCAAAGCACAGTAGCCCAAAAACATCCCTAAAAATGATGATATCCTTTGCTACCCCATTTGAGCCTGGGCCTTTCTTTCAATAAAACCTTTCCCCCAAACAAATATATGTGTACATATATCAAAAAAAGAGGGAGAGAGGAAACATACATGAGTATAGAGTTACTATCAAATCCAAAAAAATCAAGAAAAGCAAAACCTCAAAAAGAGATTGTCTTAAATGGAGGAAAAAGAATAACCAAAAATGTGTGTGTAGAAGAATCATGGGGCATGTACAGTAGAAGCCCCCAAGGAAGAAAGTATGTTGAGAAAACTAAAGCCGTATGAAGGAAACCCTTTTAAAACCCAACATACCTTAAAAATCCTAACCCTACCAATGGCCAAGCTACACCCTGAAGGAAGGCCTCTTTGTAGGTTCGCAAGCAGTTATATTATCTGTTAAGTCAACATGAGCCGAGTCGTGAGACGACACCAGAACCCCATCCAGCCGGTTATGACAGAATCTTTGTCCATGTTGTGGCTTTCTGGTTCTAAAAAAAAAGAAAGAGAGGACAAAGAAAAAATCAATTTGAGTTCAAAGCAAGGTGGACGTGGTGAAAACCTGCAAGGGCACCGCGGGTAAAAACAGGGAACTCACGCGGACTAATTGAAAACCTTAAAAGGCACTTAGGGTAAGAGAGCGAACCCACGGACGTAGTGAAAACTCGAAAGGGCACTACGAGTAAAAACAGGGATGACAGGCATGACGAAGACCCATCTTGGGCACTGTGAGTAAAAATGTCAAGAAAAGAGAGATTAGGAGAGGATCTGTTCTGGCCCACCTATTTTAGTCTAGACCCCTTGAGCCTCTTCTCCCCTTTGCTGGGCGGCTCATGTCAAAAATTGGATCGAATCCCGATCAAGTATGTCGTCTCTACCGCGTCGTCCGACACATGACCAAAGGTAAAGGCAAAAGACCAATCAATCTCGGAGAAGCTGACCTATCCATGTTTAAAAAGAAAAAATTGGAGCCTCATAAACAGAGTTCGACCATGCTAAAAAAAGGACCCACCAGTTGGCCTTGAAAATACCGACATCACAAAAAGGAGAAAAGGAGAAAAATTTCAAAAAAGATAATAGATTTTCCTTTCCCATAAAAAGTCTCACACTGTGTAGGAGAAAATTTCAAAAAAGATAATAGATTTTCCTTTTCCATAAAAAGCCTCACACTGTGTAGGAGAAAAGTTCAAAAAAAGATAATAGATTTTCCTTTTCCATAAAAAGCCTCACACTGTGTAGGAGAAAATTTAAAAAAAGATAATAGATTTTCCTTTTCCATAAAAAGCCTCACACTGTGTAGGAGAAAATTTCAAAAAGATAATAGATTTTCCTTTGCCATAAAAAGCCTCACACTGTGTAGAAGAAAATTTTATAAAAGATAATAGATTTTCCTTTCCTATAAAAAGCCTCACACTGTGTAGGAGAAAAAAAAAAAAAAAGATAATAGATTTTCCTTTTCCATAAAAAGCCTTACGTTGCGAGACGTATGAAAGAAAATTTGAACACCAAAAAAAAAATATATATATATATATGTATATATAGCAGATTTCATTTCTTTTCTTACAAGCATCATGTATGAAGTGTCATGTCCCAAAAAGATAACAACATGACACACTTTCTACTTTCTGCCTTCTGTACAAGTATAAAAAAAAAAAAAAAAAAAGAAACAACCCAAAAAAAGGAAAGAGATCTCTGTTAAGGGGCATCAGCCCCCCTTTGTATATATGATCTATGGTATGTGCAGGAACAGGTCAGGGGCAGGAACCACACTCCAAAGCACTGATCTCTGCAAGAAGAGAGTCCTCACGGGCATTTTGATCAATCAACCACCTACCATGAAGACTCTTCTGCTGCCCGACGTATATATTATATACGCCCAACCAATTTTTGGCTTTAATGACCCAACAGGCCCTCTGTATGCTCTAGATCAAGGCCCGGTCCCTCTTAGAAGCCCACGTATCACCGGGAGATGGTGCGCGCATCCCCCAAATGGCCCCTCGAGCTCCCTTCGATTGGCTCAGAGGGACCGTGCTACAGTAAAGAGATCTAGATTGGTAAGCGCCCGCCTGGTCATAAAATCATGAAGTCAAAAAAAAAAAAAAGAAAAAAGATTCACATAAAATAACAAAAAGAGCGAAAAAAAAAAAAATTCTTGAAACGCGACACTAGTTCTCAAAAGAGCGTCGCAACGCCTGTTTTCCCTACTCCGAGAGCCGTGTTAAATCAATTTGGATTGATCGGGTTCACTCGAAAATTCTCAAACCCTATTTTACACAGGGACACCTCATGCCTGATCCGACAGGCGGAATATTGGCCACATTTACCCCCGGTCATTAGGAAACCGCTCCTAAACCCACTTCCCTAAACAAGATAGCGGGGTCTAATTTGTTTAAAGACCAAGACCACGCATCCCCGGGAGTCAAGACCTGATCCGACAGGCAAACCAAGGACCTATCACTGTAATACGCATGTCCTTGAGGGGTATCAACATGGCAAGCTGGTCTGCCTAAGGATACATGTAAAAATAAAAATAGTTTGAGCATGCTCAAAGTCTCAAACTGACATGTGCAAAAGAAGGAAGAAAAAAGGAAAAAAAGAAGGAGAAGGTTTAGGATAACATCCTTTTGTTATGTAGTTAAAATCCTGAGTAGGTTGACCCCACCTTCCAAGCTTTGGCTCTGATCATCCACCTTCTGATCTATGATTGACCAAGAGTGCACCCGACTTCAGATCATTCGAAAAGTCTATTATCAGTTGAAACTGACCCGTCAAAAATGAAATTATAACGAACCAAACTATGTGCAAACATACAGACCGAAGGGCTCATTCCCTTTTATTTCTTTTTACACAGGCTTAAAACCTATATAGGTACGGTGTCCCTGTTGAATGTACACACTTGTGTCTGGGTATTCGCAGGATGGTTGTTTGTCCTTGTAAATTATACCTTAGGGGCGCCTATTCTTTCTGCTTTTACCGATGGGTATGCTGTGCATAGTTAGTAAGATGTGATTTCATTAGGGATGGAGGCTAGAATTGACCATCTCTTTCGATGGATGTTTGGTCCTAGCCCGATCTTTTTAGCTTTGTCTCGAGTTACGGCACACCGGTTCGTGTGAATTAGGAGTACCTCACTGCCAGAACGTGCAAGTCCCCAAGGTGTACCAATCCTCGACAGAGCGCACGCACCCTTATAGCGTATCAACTGGCATTTGATCCACTTAAAGAGTTGTGTAAGAATAAAATTGCCAGAGGTCCTTGAGCTTTGCTTAGAGGCCTTGAAACAAAAGAAAATTCAAAAAAATAACACACAAAAATTCACTTTGAAAATGGGCATGCATTCCCAAGAAGTGTCGCGACATCAATATTCGCTTCACTCGGGTAAATCATGATAAAGCAACCTCGAGGTCGATGGGTTTGCCCAAAGACTCCAAGCCTTACCTAGGTAAGGGCACCCGTGGCCAATCCAATGGAGTTGTCAATACCCCATAGGATTGGACACAATTTAGGCCTTCGCTTTGCGCACTTCGCGTCGATCCCAAAGCATAGACCGATCACCCCGTTTCATGGAGCTGTCTGGTTCAGATTAACACTCAACATCACAAATCTATAATTTCCCTCAGGAAGTGGACGATATCCCGGCTAGCGGGCTTACACTTTCTGTGATCATCCCAGTTATGCCTAGTAATGTCGCAATGTGCTTGGGGACTGTTAGCTTTGAGGTACGGACGATATCCCAAAATGAGAGGGCTTATGTACACTCACCATCACCATGGATGCTTGAGAATTGAGTTGAACCAGGCGGACCCATAAAACGTGCCTTGGACCTCTTCGGATGTCTCTTATCTTTGGCGTCCGATCATTAGTGATCGAATACCAAAGAGGGGCATCTGTAGGCACCCAAATTCGGCCCAAGGCCCGATTAGTCTGTACTCCGAGAGAGATGCACCCCTGTGCTTCTGATGGCACCCTTGAACCCTTAGGAACCAACCCAGACCTTTAGGAATCACCCTGAACTCATTAGAATCATTCCCCTAACCCTTAGGGATCACCCCTAAACCCTAGGATCCCTTCCTAGACCCAGCTTAAACCCTTCTGAGCAATTGATGGGAGGAGAGCTATAAAATTTTACACAAAGCATTGCTGATTAGGAGCCCTATACCATTGGAAGGAAGACTTCTCCATCTCTCCAGCAAGCCAAAGATCACCAAATTTGGAGTTGTGGTTTAAAAGTTATGGCCGATTGAAGTTTCACATAAAATCATAACTTTTGCTCAGGCGTATGTATTAGATACGCCCAGCCAATTTGGCCCCATTTTGGTTAGGCGTATATATTATATTCGCCTGACATTTTTGGGCCAAATTTGGCCGGGCGTATAAAATACATACGCCTTGCATAGGTAGGGCCCACCACGGACACTCACCTTCTCAGATCTCCTCTAGTTTTCATGCAAATCACTGTACATAAACTGGGCATATGTAATATATACGCCCAGCTTAGCTACAGTAACTGTCATCAAATGCTTGAATTTCCTCCATCTGGTTTGACCTTTTGACCATCCCCTTGGGAGGTTGGTGTCTTAAGGTTGGTTGCACCCCCTTTGAGCTTATTGGCAACCCTTAAGTCACCCATGGTCTCACCCCATCATCTGCCATTGAAACCAGTTTCCCAAACCCCTAGGACCCTAAAAACCTAGAAAATCTTAGATGCAGGATTACCTAATTGCTAAGCTAATTAGCTCTTAAGTAACCCTCTAACCCACCTCTTCTCTATAAATAGAGAGCCCCCCCTCTTCCCAAAGGGTTGAAAAATTAAGGTTGAAAGTTAAGCTTAAGAGAGAGAACCCTAGTGAGAGAAAAATATATATTATTTTGCATTCTTCAACTAGAATTCCAGCATGCTTAGTTCATCCATTTCAACCCTTTTCAACCATTAGATCACCCCTCTTTAGTCAAGCTTAGTCTTTAGCTTCATCCTACACTTCCTATCTACCGAATCCTAGCATTAGAACCTATTCCTCTACCATTTAAACCTCTTTAGTCAAGCTTAGTCTCAACAAGGGCCCGTGAGCTCCGGCTCACCCCTCTCTTCCTCTACCTTCTTGGTGTTTCCTCCGTCCAATGATTCGAGCTATTACGCCGTCGAAATTTTGGTTTGGCTCAAAGCTTGGTAGGTCCGTATTGCCTTCGGGCAAGGGGAAGCTCCGCCCATTTGTTTTTATTTTGGCCATAGATAGAGACCGCTACGTGCAGATTGATTGGGTGCCTAAACCCTTCTCGATCGATAGCTGAAGCCCCTACCCTAGAGCCTTTGGCAAAGACCGGTAAATCAGAGTCATATTTAGCACTTCGGTGCTCAAAATATTGATTTAAAGGTTTCCTGGGTCACCAAAAGCTTCGAGTGGTGACTCTACATTTCATTCGATCGCGTGTGCATCGCCGCGATGGGTTCGAGAGAATCCATGGTCGCACACTATGCCCATGTGATGAAGTTAGCTCTTATAGCAGAAACGGATGTGGAAAGCATGCTCAAAAGGCGAGAGGAACATAATAGAACCATAAAAGCTCCATCTCACTCTTTTAGTTCCGATCAAATCAGCAAGCGACCATGATACCTAGGGCAGGCGGCATTTCAACCTACTGCAAGAGCATATACACGACCGTACAATCTAGTGACGTTACCACCATTACCACCGAGGATTCCACATGTTCAGAACCAACCAGTTTAGACTCCATCCAGAGGTATGGCAGCACTCCGAGCTTCCATTGAGGCCCCTTATGAGGAGAGGATTGCCAACATCGAATTGGAGCACCGAATTCAGCTCCGGGATATCTCTCAAGGGTGGTATGAAATTCTGACTCGTTATGAGTCAGCAAAACAATTAGCAGCTGCTGAGAGTCTCATTGCCAAATATGAGAAGAAGATTTCTGAGCTTCTTAAGAAGAAACTGGCCAATGCTCAAGAGATACTCAAGGCCACCAAGGAACTCTCTGATGCCAACCTACTCTATGCTGCTAAACAAATTGATATATTAGAGAAAAAGGTTGCTTCCCTGACCTCTCAGCCATTTCAGCCTACCCCTCTCGCTACCGTACCCCCTCCTACACCTCCTTCCACTCAATCCTGTCCCCCCCTACAACTCAACCTCCTCCCACCCCCCCTGTGGATGTGCACCCTCCTCCAGCCTAGGAACCCCCTCCCACTCAACCTGCCCCTCAAAAATTCAAAAGGGCTCCCCCAGGAAGAAAGTCACTGCAAAAAGATCTGCTCCCTCTGCTACCCCTGCCAAGAAAGGAAAGCGACCTGTTGCCCCGACTCAAGCCACATCTACCACCCAGCCCCCACCCCAACCTGATACCTCTTTCACCTAAGGAAGAAAGGAGGAAGGCTGCTGCGGCTCTCGGATTGGACCCCACTGCCCTTTTTCCATCCGATTCAGATTTCGATTCTGTTGCTGCTATTGACCCCAAAGGCAAACAACCCACTGCCCAGTCTGAGGAGGTAGCGAAGAAGCCACAACCGAGGGCTAA
This sequence comes from Chloranthus sessilifolius, assembly GCA_021018995.1. Taxonomy (NCBI): domain Eukaryota; kingdom Viridiplantae; phylum Streptophyta; class Magnoliopsida; order Chloranthales; family Chloranthaceae; genus Chloranthus; species Chloranthus sessilifolius. Next base: position 18,070,353 of record CM037586.1, read on the forward strand.
ATCTAAAGGCAAATCTACCTTATCTAAGGATGAGTTGAAAAACCTGGATGACCTCTATGAATGGCCAGATGATGCCTGTAAATAGCTATGCAGTTTTGTTGTTTTCATTTTTCCCTCACTTGTCTCAGTATCTATTTAGCTTGTTAATACAATTTTGTCTTCCTGTAGTTTTGTTATTTTGTCTTTTTGTATCACTCTTTTCCCCCGCATGCCTCTCTCCTACTTTTATAGTATAAATCAGTGAGGACACTATTTAGTTTAGGTTTGGGGGTATGGCATGTATGTATGTCAATAAATTAGTTACTTTTAGTACAGCTAGGCTAAAATGAAGTGTTTGGAATTAATTAGAGTAAATTCTCACTGGAATTTTTGTAAAAAGAGGATATTAAGAAAACAACTTTTTAAAACTGAAATGAGCTGTAGTTTTAACATTTTTCATGAAGCAAATGTCAAGAATTTTAAAAACATATTGATGTTTAGTGAACTCGAAATGAGAGAAAATTGTGAGGATACCCCCCAGAAATTTTGATAGAAGACCATACCCAGTGAGATTTGGGCCTGAAATTTTTTTTTATTTCTTTGAAGAGTGCCTGGGCAATTCTTCTGCGCTATGGACTGATTGGATCTAATTCTAATCACCAGAAGTTAGGCAATTCCAAGTTGAAATAGCTTGACAACAATCATGACATTTAAGACATGAAGTAAGGCCATCCCTTGGACAGTTTGAGCTTAAAATGTTCCACCTTTGAACTGCCCTCGATGCACACCACTTGAGCCTCAAAAGTACCAACTTTATTCGAGGAAAACCAGAATTGTTAAACCCAAAACCTTTTGACCTATTTCAGTTCACCTCCAATCTGAGAAATCAGGAAGAGGAAGGAGAAGTGAGATTAGAGGAAGATGTTAAATCTGGTTGAAAGAAAGGATTCTGTGGTGTTGTGGTATTCAATATAAAAAATAAAAAATAAAAATTAAAAAAAAAAGCAAAAAGGATGAGAAAGAGAAATCACCTCACTTGAAAATCTACAAGATGATAAGAAGCTGATCACTTCAAGTCTGAAAATTCAAAAAAAAAAAGAAAGTGAAAAGGTGCTGAAATGAAGAAGGTGTTGTCTAAACCACCTCCTTACCTTAACTGATTTCTCAATTTGAACCCCCTTTACCCTTTCATTTTGTTACAAACCTCATCCCTAAGCCACATTACAACCCAATAAAAAGACCTTACTGATCTGAAATAGATTGAGCTGTCATGTGGAGATAAGGATCTATCTAATCTATGGTGAAGAGAGTCAGAAAATTTTAGAAATTAGAGCAATGTCTATGCTCATGCTTACAGCCCTATTTGAGGACTGTAACTGCTCTTGAGCTGTGCAAAATTCTACACCCTCCATTGTTGTTGTGAGTTAACAGCCCTGGTGAGACTTGGGCCTGAAATCCAATTTGATGGGGGTAGTATCAAAACGGAATTCTCAAATGAAAGGTAAGCCATGCATCAATCTTCAAACACAATGCCTTGACATGAATCAATTGATGACGAAGGAATTATTGCAAAAATTCATGTTTTAAGTTGGTGATTTTTCTGCTGAAAACCCTCTAGAACTGAAAAGACATGATGAGAATTTATTCTAGTTTACTGAAATTCTATGTAGCAAGATGTACTATTATTAACTAACCTTATTGGGGAAGTTTGTGGGTATTTTTACTGAAAACCCTCAGGAGACTTCACTCCTCCACTAGGGATCACTTAGGGGTTTAAAAGGCTTGATGCATATGCTAAATGCATCCGTGCTCCCTACGAAAGTGGCATTTTTATTTTCTTTAAATTCTCCTTTGCTCAGGGACTAGCAAATCTTAGGTTTGGGGGTGTGTTAAGTGGTGAAAAATGCCACTTTTCACCCTATAACCTGACCATTGATAGACCTGTGAGCACACTAATAAGCTTTTGTCAAGTGCATTTTGTAGACAACAACAAAAGAAGATACTAATGCAAAAAAGCACTCAAGAATGCCCAAAAAGGAGCTATCCCTCAGCATAGGACAAACCCAGCAATAGCACACCAGAGGGTAGCACATCACTGGACCCTTGGAGCGCGTGGCTACAGCAGGGCAAGGCGAAAGAAGTGAAAACAGGCTGAGAACGTCTTATCGATTGGTCACTTGAAGACTTTGATATGAGTTGAAAGTAAAGAAAGGAAGAATTCGTGCAGTTGAAGAGGTCTTCGATAGGATCTAAAGGTAGAAGAAGGATGAATTTGTGTGGATTAAGGAGTCTGATAGGATCTCAAAACCTATCGAGCAACTGAAAGGAAAGAAGAAACCATCCTATCGAAAACCTGCCTGAAGTGTCAAAGGAACCTATCGAATGCTTTCTTGAACCTATCGAGATGAAAATGCTGGAACAGAACCTATTGAAGGGTGATTGAGTCTTTCGATAAGACTAAAAGCAAACCTATCGAAATGGCAGAATGCAGAGCGAAACCAGTCAAAATGGTTTTCTAACCTGTCGAAGAGTTTTTCCAACCTGTCGAAGACTCCAAACCAAGGACTGAGAAGGCTGGAACTCTAAGCGCAGATTCATCCTGTCGGAATCTATTGAACGAATCTGAGAACTTAGCGAAAGGACTAAAATGCTCGATCCCAACCTGTTGAAAGCTTCCTGAACCTGTCAAAATCATGTGCAGAACTTATCAGAAATTCAGCTATGCACACGTTGTGATTCAGTGACCTGCTGCAAGCAACCCAAGGCACTTGGTGACCGACACGACAGTTCCAAAAGATGCCCTAGAAAGCCCTAACCAACCCACGTGCTTTAACAGAACTCTAACAAACTCTGACGACCTTCTAGAAGGGATTTTTGACAGGAAAAATAGAGGAGAAAGCTATATATAGAGACCCCCAATTGCAATTGGGGGGGATCGAGATCTGAGCCAAATTTTGGAGATTAGAGCTTGCAGAGAAATTCCATTTCCCTCTTTTAGCCTAACCATGGTTGGCTAAGTCCCTTGGAGTAGCTAGGAGCGAAGTTAGATCTGTAATTGGGTAAGGTTAAGAGTGCTATTGTAGGTTCCTAGCTGCATAGACTACAGATCTGAGAGTATTTCCATTGTAGAGTGACCTTGTTTGCAATGATAATGCTGTTTTTAATGCTTTAATTAGATTTAAATTTCCTTTGGTTCCATTTGGTAATCGATCGGTTCTGTGTAGAGGAGTCTGTATATCAGCTCACCCATTTAACTGGTAGACCTCTTGGATACCATCTGATCTCCCTGGATTTGATGCTCCTATGATTCCTTGAGTCTGTGACCTGGGAATTGCAACATCTGTAGTGGTTTTAATTATTCTAATTGATGCTCTGGCTTTGAAGAAGATCCCTAGGATGGTCTGTGACTATTAAAGTGGACATCATGACCTTAAGATGAATCTAAGCTCAGGCTCCAATTGGATTCATTTGCTGCAATCCATGGATTCGATAAAGTCTATAGGATTGTCTGTGAGCATTAAAGTGGACAGATCATAGCCTTAAGACTAGGTGGATCCTGTGATTTGGAGTGGAATTTATACCTTGCAGCTGTGCTTATAGGCAGTTGAGGGAATTGTGTGCTCTGAACCTCTGTAGCATGATTAATCGAATCCGATTTCAGTGAAAACCAACCTCCAAGCTACTCTTCTCCATTTTCTATTTTTTACTCTCTTCCCCTGCAAGATCTAAGCTCCTAAACTCGATCCAATTTAGCTTATGTTTAATGTTAGCTTAGTTTAAGTGATAATCCATTTCATACCTCTCCCCTGTCTTTTAGCTAAATTAGTAATAGTTAGGGTGCTAGATCTGACACAGATCTAGAGATTTATCATATTTCTAACCAACCTCCTTGTGGACATTCCCTTACTCACCATTCTTGTAATGCTTGCTACAACAGATCCTGAATACTTGTAGGTTTATATGAGTGTGTCTGCCTAGTTTTATTGATGATTTTAGACCCTCATTTGAGGGAAGGCAAACACGCCAACAGTCTACCACCTGACAGGGAAGTGGAGCTCGCTATTGAGTTAGCCTGGGTACCGAGCCAGTATCAAATGGCACCGACAGAGTTGAAAAAACTTAAGGAGTAGTTTCAAGAGCTGCTTGATAAAGGCTTTATCAGACTGAGTGTTTCTCCATGGGGCACACCGGTATTGTTTGTAAAGAAGGGCGGTTTGATGCACCTCTGCATTGATTACCGTCAATTAAATAAGCTGAAAATCAAGAATCGGTATCCACTCCCCAGAAATGATGATCTCTTTGATCAGTTACAAGGAGCGCGGTTCTTTTCAAAGATTGATTTACGATCTAGGTATCACCAGATGAAGGTAAAAGCTGAAGATATTTTGAAGACAGCTTTTCTGACGCGATATGGTCACTACGAGTTTCTCATCATGCCCTTTGGGTTGACTAATGCGTCCGCAACATTTAAGGACTTGATGAACTGAGTCTTCAAGCCATATTTAGATCAGCGTATCATAGTATTCATCGATGATATACTCATCTACTCAAAGACGAAAGTAGAGCACAAGGATCATCTATATCTTACTTTACAGACATTGAGAGATTCGCAGTTCTATGCCAAGTTTAGTAAATGTGACTTCTGGTTGAATCAAGTCAATTTTCTGGGTCATATCATCTCTGAAGCCATTATTACCGTTGATCCTGTAAAGGTCGAGGTTGTAGTGCAATGGAAGCAACCATAAACAATAATGGAGATCCGAAGCTTTCTATGTCTCGCAGGGTATTACCGATATTTTGTTGAAGGGTTTTCGAAGCTTGCTAGACCACTCACACAACTCACTCGAAAGAATGTAAAATTCGAGTGGACTGAGGTGTGCAAATAGGGTTTCCAGGAGTTAAAAAGGAGACTCTCCTCTGTACTGGTATTAACATTACCATCAGGCAGTGGTGGTTTTGTTGTCTTTAGCGATGCCTTATATAGTGGGCTAGGTTGTGTATTGAATTAATGGGAATGTGTGATTGCGTAGGGTTCCCGTTAGTTGAAAGATCACGAGAAGAACTACCCCACTCATGACCTGAAACTAGCAGCGGTCATTTTTGCGTTGAAAATTTGGAGGCACTACGTGTATGGTGAAACTTTCGAGATTTTCACCATTCATAAGAGTCTCAAGTATCTCTTTACCCAGAAAGAGTTGAATTTGAGGCAGAGAAGGTGGATGGAATTCTTGAAAGACTATGACTGTTCTATTCAGTACCATCCTGACAAAGCCAATGTAGCGGCTGATGCGCTCAGTCGAAAAACATCCGCTTAGTTATCCCATCTTGTGACACGGCTATAAAGATGGAAATTACTCAATGACATCGTGTCATCCAGTGCCACTCTTAGAGCAACGTCAATTGGAGGTTTGCTTGCTACAGTGATGATCCGATCTACACTCTTCGATAGGATCAGAGAACTGCAGATGCATGATGCAGAGCTTATTTCCATCAGACAAGGGGTACTCAGTCGACTCCAGCCAGACATTTCTATTAAGGAAGATGGATCCTTATTATTTCGAGGTTTAGTATGCGTCCCTGATGATAGTGCCTTGCGTCAGGAAATTCTTAACGAGGCTCATAATTCAGCTTATGTCATTCATCCTGGTAGCACGAAAATGTATCAAGATTTGAAGAAGACATTTTGGTGGAATAGATTAAAGTGAGAAGTGGTGGAACATGTTGCAAAATGTTTGACCTGCCAGTAAGTGAAAGTCGAGCACAAGCACCCTGCTGGTTTGTTACAGCCACTGCCCATCCCAGAGTGGAAATGGGAGAAAATTTCCATGAATTTCATTCTTGGTTTGCCCCGTACACAGAAGGGTTACAATGCGATTTGAGTGATTGTTGATCATCTCACCAAATCAGCGCATTTCTTACCCTGCAGCATGCAATATACAACGTCGAAATTGGCTGAAATCTATCTGAGAGAGATAGTCCGATTAGATGGGATACCCATAAGTATCATGTCAGATCACGATCCTTTATATACCACTCGATTTTGACAGAGTTTCTAAGAAAGAATGGGTTCCAAGTTGGAATTTAGTACTGTGTTTCATCCTTAGACCGATGGACAGACAAAGAGGGTGAATTAGGTGATAGAGGATATGTTAAGGGCCTGTATGTTGGATTTCCAAGGATCGTGGGATAAGCACTTACCCTTGATCGAATTCATAAACAATAACAGCTTCCATTCGAGCATCGGCATGGCACCATTCGAGGCACTATATGGACGCCGATGTAAATATCTGATTAACTGACAAGAAGTTGGAGAGCGTCTTATTTTGGGCCCTGACTTGATAGAAAGTACAAATATAGTTGTTCACATTATTCAAGAGAGACTGAAGAGTGCTTAGAGTCGGCAGAAGAGTTATGCCAATCTCAAACGAACCAGTGCTGATTTTTAGGTAACTAAACACACCTATAAGTCGATTAATTACATGAATTCAATAATGCACATTTTAATTCTAATGTGTGCCATATAGATTGGCGATCACGTCTTTATTAAAATATCTTTGACAAAGGGCGTGATGCTATTTGGGAAATGAGGCAAGTTTAGTCCTCATTATGTTGGACCATCCCCTGTTTTGGGTAGAGTGGGTGAGGTCACATATTGGGTTGCGTTACATCCGCATTTATCCAGCGTACACAACGTATTCCACCTGATTATGTTGAGGAAGTATGTCAGGGATCCAACACACGTGTTGGATTATCAACCGCTCGATATTCAGGAGGATTTAACGGTGACTAAAGAACCAGGGCAGATTTTGGACCGCCGAGATCAAATCTTGAGAATGAAGCGTATTCGACTTGTATTGGTCCAATGGAAGAATCATGGTTCTCATGAGGCCACGTGGGAACGTGAAGCCGATATTCGCGCTCAATATCCTCACTTATTCACCTAGGGTATGCCACATGTTGTATTCGTTCAAATAAATTAATGCATATGATATCAATATTTTTATCTGCATTGCCTTTATAGATATATAAAGTAACTTTGAAACCTTAAAAAAAAAAAAATTAGATGGAAATTAAATTTTTTCGACATCTTATATGAACTCCTTGAGCTTATAAATTGATTGCTTATAAATCAATTTATGTCCAACCTTGAGCTTACCCTGTCACGACACTGAATTAGTTAAACCAATTAGTTCTATAGTTGGATAGAACTACAATTCCTTGATGTGCTTATAAATATAAATTGATTGGCACATAACTTTGCATGATGCCTAATATTGTGGCATCTAAAATTAAACTGGTGTACCTAACACAGTTACATTAGACCCAAAATTCTACTTTATACATGTGTTTATAGTTTTCGTCAAAATAAAAATAATTGAAGCACGTTTCAATATCAAATATATCAGCAAATATTTTTTTATGATACCTAATCTTGTTTACACCATAGATCTGGCAACAATATGTATCAAAAACCTGCCTAGCCTAGAAATTTGGGCCAGTCTCCATCTGAGGGCCTTGTCGCGGCAAGCAGCTTGCCGCGGCAACCACAGCAGGGTTAAGTGGGGCCGAAACCCCCATTTCCTCATTTTTCTGTTATGCTCTTGTCGGGTTTTTGGTTCTTTTCCCTCCCTAGTGCTATACCAACTATTTTTGAGTACACAAGCTCCCTAATTTTGCGCCAAGATCGTTGCATGTCAGAGAATCGCACTTGGCCGAACTCCCTCATACCTAATTTCAGTCTATTGTTCCACTCTTTGGTGTCTTGGTGAGGTAAAACCCTCATTTCTGGGTTTTATTATTTCTTTTCACTTCTTTAAACTACCATGCCTCCTAGAAAGATTATGGCATCCAAAAATACTCTCGTACGCCCAAAGGCTACGGCCAAATCGAAGGGCAAAGCCCCATCGACATCCCCAGACCAAGCCGATCCACCTGTGGATCGTGAACAACCTGTTCCATGGTGGAATGCGAAGGCCATGGAACCAAATTGGCTTATTGAGGACTCACTACTTGTACCAAATGACTTGACTGAATGGTCTTTACTGTATATTGAATAGGCGTGTTTAGACGCCTTATACCAGCCCATCCATACCCAATTTTACCCCACCTTGTCCGTTTATTTTATCAGAATCTAAAGGTTATGACAGTTGTCAGCCAATTAGAAATTGAAATCGATGGTTGCAAGTTTTATTTTGACCTATAAGACAGCTCAGGCTATGGATTGTAGTGTGACCTTTGACGAGAGTCTCGGTCTGCGAGCCCCACACGTAAGGGATGTGAAATTCCATCACATCACTGTCAAAATGACAGATGGCCAGACCTCCTCTGCTCAAGGTCTTTCAGTTGAACGCAGTCAGTTACCACAAAACATGTGGTTTCTTGATTGTGTATTTAGATGTAACCTTTACCTGATGCAGCATGACAGAGAGCAACGTGATGCTCTCTTACATGCATTATTTGTGGTCTATGAAAATCGATGGGTTACTGCCCCAAAGGTTGTTTGAGAGGGCATGAAATATGCCAACATCCATCTGCAGAGTAACGTACCTACTCCCATGCCCGCATGCCCATATCCGCGTCTGATCACTCGCCTTCTCAAGGGTCATCAAGATACCGTTAATAGGGTGCCTTATCAAATCCCTCTTGGTGAAGACATTTGCACCGATCATATTCGGGTATTTACCCCCGCAATATGGAAGAACGTCTATCAACGTTCTCAACAAGCGGTGAAAAACTGCCTTACACAATAAATACGTGCTCCTCCACAACCATCCCAAGCCACACCATCGGCACCAACCCAAGAAACCCCCATTCCCTCTCAAGCCGAACCAATTCCCCCTTTGGACGAGACTTATACCATTGCCGATCTTGCGCGGCTCATGCAAGAAAACCATGAACAGACCCCCCTCCAACAATTTGACAATCTCTATAGGAACCACTATATGCTTCATCAATGTGTTGATTATATTGAAGAAGCTACTAATATTTTGATGGAGCATACCTTCCAGACCACCGCAAACCCTTATATCGGACAGGCACAGAATTATGAATTTGCGTACACCGATATTGCAACCCTGTTAGTGTCAGAGCTTCAGCAGAAGGATGCTGGACCATCCCTCGCTGGTTAGCAGCAACCTAGCTCACAGCCTGGTGAGTATATAACTCACTTTTATATCAATTTTTTTTATATAGTTTCATTTCTGCACCTATGTTGGTTTGGTTTACTCTATCGTATTATGTGTATATGTCTATCTGTAATTACATTGCTTTCTCATGTGACACACGTAGCATGATCTGGATTAGTTGATTATTGATTTAATGCACCATTACCACACCATCTATCTAATGTTAATTTTTGATTATTGATTATATCCACCATGACCTGATTTCACTTCCTCGTCTTTGTTTATTTTCGAGGACGAAAATCCCTTAAGTAGGGGAGAATGTAACAGATTCCCTATTTTAAAACCACAACCACACTTTGTGGTATGGACATGGGTCAGGTCAGGCGTGTGCATAACACATGACCTAAAGGACCTATCTAAGTTAGTGTTCAAACCCGTTCAGAATGTGAGGTCCTTAGAGACCCAGTAAAAATGGTTAGTAAAACCCAGTCATGCAGACACTTTAAGCTAGTGTAGGAAAATTATGTGGAATAAAAATATCCTATATATAATGGATAGGTGTAATGGTCTTCCATTAAAGCAATATTCCCAACTGTACCTATTTAATTAGTATAAAAATTATACTAAAACCAAACTGTAGTTTTATACACTATAAAGGTGTATTAGCCAAATAGCCTCTATATATATAATTGCTTTACACTAAAGATGCACCCCTACTATACACAATGATTTATGTGTTAGCCTTACACTAGATATAGTCACCCATCTACACATCTTTAAATTTTTGTAAAGGCTTTACACTACAGCCTAGCCCAACCTTACACACTTGACCCAGATATAGTGGCTTATAGTAAAGCTAAGCCTATTTTGGCTTTTCTGTGTATACCACAATAGAGCTGGTATGGGTTTACATAATGCAAACCCTTATGAGCTTATAAGCTGCTACACCAAATTTTGACTCCACGCATGCATGAGTCATCCTTTGAATCCATGCACGCAAAGTGGACACCAACCATACTAAGACTCGCCAACGGAAACTTCTTCCTGCTTCAATCAATTCGCAAAAAGACCTTGCATATACAATAAACCACAACCATTAAAGTAAAGCTCAGAGACAAGAAACCACTGCTGCTAGCTTTTCAAATCCACTTTCATTGGAACCCTTGTACACCTTTGGAGTTAGAACCTAGATCACAAAGTGACCTGCGATTCGATCAAGAGAATTTTGAAGACGACTCTTGGTCTCGATGAGCTCCTTGCATCTCAGACTTTTACACGAGCTCGGTGAACGTGATCCCGACACATATTCGGTGTCGTCGTAACCTCGTGTCCACAGAAAGGTATGCAGTCAAAATGAACCACGGCTTAGAGTTCATTTACACAAAATGCTAAGGTCTTTGATGCTGATTTCACTAGCTTGAATCAACAGCGCAAAGATCAGATCATGTGTGAAGGTTCGGAGTCAAGAGTTCCGTTGAATGCACTCCAAACCTTTCATACCAGATGTGAGAACTACTAGAGAGTGTGCACAAAATAGATCTCTATATGGTACAAAGGTCAATAGACCAAGAGAATCCAAAAGCAAAAGAGGAACCAAAAGGCACCCTAGCAAGCTAGCATCAGGCTTGTCTCGGAAGGCTTGTGAGCTTGCTGCAGCAAGGTGCTCAGATGGGGAGCTTGCTGCGGCAACCCTGTGGCTTGTCGAGGCAAGCCTGTGTCTGGACCTTGTGTGTGTGCTTTATGGTGTCTTGTGTTGTCGATATGTATGGGGTATTGACCCTAAGGCTAGATACCATCAAAGTCACTTAGATATAGCATATGATGACCAGTAAACTAGTAGAAAGATTAAAACTATGAACGTGACTTCTAGGAGCTTGGTGCACATGATGAACGCATCATGATAAGTTTTGCTTGGATGCATGCATACACGGGTAATTAGTCACACGTACACATGAAGTAAGGTAGGGAGTTTACCTTGCTGACTTTTTTTTTGGGTTCTCCATTCATCTCTGATTAGCAAGTTCAAAATAAATTAGTATATGGCATGCCATGATTGAGTATAACTGAATGTTGTTGTAGGACTATGCTCATGGCAGTATTGCTAGTAGAGAGAGTCTGTTGCATTGCATAGTTTTACATGACTCGTTTTTTGTAATTTTCATATATAACGAGACTAGTTTATGATAGTTTAGCATCATGATGATAACTATACATATGATCATGCTAATATAGTTCAATATATGATTAGACCTTGACGGTGATGGCTCGGTTCTATAGATGGTGTATAGCTCAGCTCTCTATATGGTGTATGAGATGATGATGCTCGTTTAAGAAGCATGTCTATGGATTATGGTAGTTTAGATTGTGAATGTTTATAAATCATGATGCAACATAGGATATATGACCATGCTAGGTCTCTTTTGATATATGATATACTCATTCTGGTTTAAGCATGCAAGTTTTTGTTTTTGCTAGTCAATTTTAATGATAGATGACATCAAGCTTGCTAGTCTGTTCAAGATATTATTCTCGCATGCATTGTTCATATCCTACGATCCTTGATGTCTTCTACACATTTTCACTTAGTTTTGAGCCAAGTGATCCCGCTAACTAGCTTGACTGTGTAAATTGTGATAAGTGATCCCGCTAACTCGGGAGCTTGACAAGTGATCCTGCTAACTCGGGAGCTTGATTTGTCTCGGTCCAAGTGATCCCGCTAACTTGGGAGCTTGACAAGTGATCCTGCTAACTCGGGAGCTTGATTTGTCTCGGTCCAAGTGATCCCGCTAACTTGGGAGCTTGATTTTCTTGTACTTCTACATTTTACAAATGCTCACTTGTTCAAGCTAAGCTAGCATGATTCCTCGTATCTATTACACCACGATTTTTTGTACTTATTCAACATAATTCAGCATGATTGTTTAGCAAGTCAGCATGTCAGCATGATAATTGATTTGCATGATAATGACTTTGTAGTAATTGATTCACATGATAATGACTTGGTAATGCTATATGTAGAATCGATACAAGATAAGATGTACTATGCTTTTATTTGTATTTTATGCTTCAAGATGTGAATGGGTAATTTAACATATAAGTTAGCATTATAAGTTTTCCTGCTGAGCTTCGATGATAGCTCATCCTACGACTTCAATGTCTTCACTACAGATCTTGATCTGGAGCATGACGGTGATCCCACGTATCAGCCGGACGAGGAAGAAGAAGTTGAGGACGAGGAGGACGAGGAGGATGAGGAGGATGAGGAGAAAGAATTGGCTAAAGAATTCTTTCCAACATAGGTTTGAGAGAGAGAGGCCTTTTAAAACACTTGTATAACCATGTATTATGTTTTGTTTTAAGATATTTTACACTACATGTATAGGTTTTCTTTCCATTGTTTAGATGACGGGTGGCCGTCATCGGTGGAAAGCTATACATTGCATCCAGTTAACCCTTATTTATAGATCTTGATAGTTTACTGTTTAGATGAGTAAATATCAGTGTTTGTCATATTCTATCATGTCAGAGTTATTTAATTGCTTCCGCATTTGCATTACTTTGGACACGACACGATGCACTTATATGATAGGATCATGTTAGGTGATCCGATGATACGACCTTTCCTATCTACGTTAAGGGAAAACGTCAGGTTGTCACAGTCATGGCCGAAGAGCCTTATTAATTAAATAAAATAAAATAAAAGTGTAAAGTGTGTGACCTTTATCCTGGTTCTTGTTTAATTTCTTTGGCCAATGACCCTTACATAGTTTGGACACTCAGTGGTCCTCTTTGAAACGGGGGCCGATGATCCCTATGTGTGAATAAGTCTTTAGGCTCTCTTATTAACAACAGATCCAATATTGGTTGTACCTCTGTGCAACTGTGGGATTTTTTACGATCCCGTGGCGACGATGCGCTCGCTAACAAAAATATAGAGTCGCCACCCGGAGCTTTTAGTGTCCCGAGAAACCTAGATCATTTTTATAAGAACTAAAGTGTAACAAATATGACTCTGAATTCAGTCTACGGCAAAGGAACTTGGGTAGGGGCTTCGGTTATCGATTGGGAAGGTGTTAGGCACCCAATCAACCCGCTTAATGCGGTTTCTACAAATGGCCAAAATAAAAATAATATAAAAGAAATGAAAAAGGCTTCCTCTTGCCCAAATAGGTCTTAAAATCTGATTTGTGCCTCTCTGTTCCTACAGAAAATTCGGTGGCATAACGGCATAAATGGGAGGATGGAGGAATAACCGAGAAGGTAGAGGAATAGAGGGAAGAGCCGGAGCTCTCGGGCCCTTGTTGCATCGTTGGGGAGCCTTGTGTTGGCTTGCTTTGGTGAGCTATTGAAGGAAATGAGGTTCTAACTCCTAAGGCTTGATAGCTAAGAGGTAGAGAGGGAAAGCTAGGGGTAACTCACACCTAACCTAGAGCTTTTTAGTGAAATGCTAAGGTCTACAGGAGTTTTTTGAATTTTGGAATTTGGATGGGAATAGTACACTAGAGGAGAGAGAGAGAAGGGATTCCTTAATCTCTTAATTGTAAATTTTTCAAGCCATTTGCAAGGGGGGGAGCCTCTCTATTTATAAGAAAAAGAGAGGTTAGGAGGGTGCTTAGAAGCTAATTGAGATTAGCAATTAGGTAATGGGCCATCTAAAGTTTCCTAGGATTTTTGGATCCTTGAAAAATGTAAAGAGGTGCTCCAATGGTGAATGATAGGGTGAGGCTTTAAACTTCTTAAGGGGTTGCACATAGGTAGTAGAGGGGCGCAACAGAATTAACAAAACACACCCCAAAGGTTAAGGTGGTAAACAAGTCAAACCCCAACCACAAAATTTGAGGTAAAAACCCAGGGTTACTGTTCATATGCATGGCGCAGCTATTTAGTTGCGCCAAGCATATGTACAGTAAAACAGTGGAGCACAGTAGCTTTGGAAAGTCGACTGCTCGTGGGGGGACCAACCTATATCTGGTACAACTATTAGTTGCGCCAAATCCCTAAGGGGGTTCACATGAAATTACCAATCTGCCCCTCAGGTTCGGAATGTAATATCCTTGAGTACACAACTCCGATTGGAGCGATCCTTGGCCCATTGGAAAGCTGAGGACTTTTACTTTTCAATGGTATGAGATTTGATTATAGTAGAATGTCACAGCTAGTCCCAATGCACCGCTCTTCATCCATTGCTCTGGAAAGCTAGGTTTAGGTTCGGAATGGGTTCTAAGGGTCGGGATTCATTTCTAAGGGTTCGGGAAGATTCTTAAGGGATCTAGCATGATTCCTAAGGGTTTAGGGTGGCTCTTAAGGTTTCGAAAGGGTTCCTAAGGGTTCCATATATGCCATCAAAAGCTCGAAGACGCGCCTCTCTCAAAATGTGTTTCGACCGAGCCTTGGGCCAAATTTGGGTGTTTATAGATGCCCCTCTTTGGTCTCCGATCACTAATGATCAAATGCCAAAGAAAAGAGACATATGAAGAGGCCTAAGGCAATACTGACGGTTACTGCATTCAGAACAAATATCAAATATCAGATGAGTAATATGGTGAAAAAATGAAAGCCTTCTATGTCAAGAAAAACGGTCATTTCTCAAGGTAATCGGTTCCCAAGCGCTTAGCAACATTACTGGGCATAACTGAGGTAGAAAATGAGTTGCGAAAGCCCAATAGCTTGGAAAATGATCGCTTCACAAGATGTTTTGAAGGAGTTTGATGTTCAAGATTCATTCTGAATACAACAGCTTCGTAAGTAAGGAAGGTGATCGACCCACATTCAAAGATAGGAGTAATGCAAGTACGCAAGGTTCCATAGTTTGCGTCCAATCATATGAGGCATTGACCATCTCATCTGGCTGGTCACGGGTGCCCCTGCCTGCAGCAGGGTTCAAGGTCTTTGGGTGAACTCATTGATCCCGAAGTTTATTTAGCACAACTACCCGAGCGGAGCAAATAGATATCACAACACTTTTTAGGATTACGATTCACTTTTCCAACGTGCCATAAATCATCATGACCTAGAGCATCTAACCTCAAATATCACAGAATAGATTCGGCCAAAATCGAGCGCCCCCCGAAGGGGGACGCCTAATCTTGATTTCTGTCGATAATAATCTTACAACTCATTTAACTATGCATAAACATGCACCCATTAGGGGCGATAAGCAACAAAGGTGATGAAAGTCTCGACCCAGATCCGGTTCGAGAATAATTTATGAGAACAAGCGACCATCTTACGGATATCCAAACGTAAGGCATACACTTTACGGGGATACTGTGCCAATACAGGTTTTAAGCCTGTAAAAATAAGAGAAATGAACCCTTTTGCATGCATGTTTACACATGGTTTGATTGATGTGTAGTTTCATCTTTAACAGGTTAGTTTCAACCAGCGATTGATCTTTTTCATAACGAAGTTACCCTGACTTCAAACCCAGTAGGGCGCACGCCCAGATTGCACAGACCAAGATTCCACACCTTCGAAATAGCTTGTGATGAATCTCAAGTTAGACAGTCACGTTCATATGAATCTGCCAACTGAGTGCTCGTAGCAAAGATTTAGCAGTAGAGTCGACCCGATTGAAGCGTCGACCGTTTGACCGGGATTGACACCGTTGCTCCTACTTTAAAGTAGGATCCAAAGATCCAAGGCGAACCTTAGACTTAGGACATTAATTTAGCATAGCTGTGCTGCAAGTAAAATATTGAATTTTACCTCATTGGAGCACACATGTACATCCAATAACATGAGGTATAGATCGCCTCATTTAACTGGCCACGAGTGCCCCTGCTTGAAGCAGGGTTCGAGGTCTTTGGGCGAACCCATTGATCCTAAAGTTTATTTAGCACGACTACCCGAACGAAGCGAATAGATGTTACAAAGTTTTTTAAGAGTGCGTGCTGTCATTTCAAAACATATATTTTTGTTATTTTATGTGAGGAATTTTTGACATTTTTTGTGTTTATTATTTAATGTGATTTTTATATTTTTGAGTTATCATTTTATGTGATTTTTTAGTGTTAAGTTATCATTTCATATGATTTTATTACTTTATTACTTCTATTATTTCATGCGAATTATTTTTGAGATTTTCTTCATCTTTTTTGTTGATTTTTAGATTTTCAAGTTTTTATTTTATGACTTTTTGGTCTTTTAAAGCTATCATTTTATGAGATTTTTCTAGTTTTTTTAGAACTATCATTTCATGTGAATTATTCTATCATTTTATGTGAGTTATTCTATTATTTTTGGCTTTTTCTATGGAATTGTTTTCATCATTTTTTAAAATTTTTTATATTTTTCTATGTAGGATCGGGACGGCTATTGCTCTCAGTCCACTTTATTCTTATCACGGCTTCCCGCATAAGCCGAATGAGGATCGACACACCGTTTGGGAGCACGTGCATCAGTCGGGAGTGACAAACGAAGAAAAGGGGGGGGGGTACCGGGTTATATATCTGACCCGTGTTGGGCCCACGACCTAACTTACGAGTGGCTGGCGCAACTATTAGTTGCGCCAAGCCAAAAGAAGGGCCAAAATGGCCTGGCGCAACTAATAGTAGCGCCAGGTATGCCTGGGTTTCGAATTTAAGCAAACTGAGTTTGGGCAGCCAGCGTGGTTTTTCGAAATTGCTCTCTTCCCCCTCTCTAAACCAAAAACTAGATCTTTCCTAGGGTTCCTTTACATTGCCTCTACGTGTGCCCCATTGCTGGCATTCGCTCTTGCCATTTAATAGTCCGAATCACGCTAGATCAAAGACCCCTTCTTCTTCACAAGGAAATCATTTAAAACTCATTTTTCTTTATTTTTCTTGCTTTTTCTTGCAAATATGATCATGATCTTATATTCTTTGATGGATAATGGTTCATTTTTATTATATGTTTGTTTATTGATGGTGTGTGGATGATTTCTTATGACCAATGCCCTATTTTTGTTATTATTTTTTTTTTTGAATTTATTGGTGCCTAATATATATATATATATATATATATATATATATATATATATATATATATATATATGTATGTATGTATGTATATATATTTTTTGTTTTTATTTATGTATATAGAATGGTTTTTTTGTTGTTTTTGTTTTTTGTTTTTTTTTGTTCTTTTTTTTTATTTTGTATATAAAGCAATGGATTTTTGGTCTTTTATTTTTTGGAACACTAATTTAGGGAAAAAGGGGATTTTTGGATTCTTTTAGAAAAAAAAAATTTATTAAGGAAAATGATTTTTGACTTCTCATAAAATTAAGAGAACAAAGGATTTTATATATATATTTTTTTGTTGTTCTGAATACTAACTAAGGCATTGACTTATTTTGTGTTGGTTTTTGTTTGATTTTATGGGCATAAACTAGGGGTTTTTTTGTAGTTTTTGTTTTTTATAAAAGAAAGGCACTTCTACTTTTGGTTTTTTTATTTTTCGGAACATAAAAGGAGGGATTCTTGAACACAAGAGAGATTTTTTTTGTTTGGGTTTTGTTTTTATGAGCATAAGGAAGTGATATTTTTTTTGTTTTTCTAAATATGAAAGAAGGACCTAAAAAGATGAGACTTCTCTCTCTCTTTTTTTTGGTTTTTTGTTTTTGGGAACAGAAAGCAAGGATTTTTTTTTTCTAATCATAAAAGAAAGACTTTTTTCCTAGTTTTCGATTTTTAAAAGCATAAAGAAAGACTCTTCTGTTTTTTTTTTTTTTTTTTTAACTTTGTTTTGTTTTTTTTTGTAACATAAACATAAAAGAAGGACTCTTCTTCTTCTTTTTTCTTTGGGTTTGATTTTTGAAGCCTAAAGAAATAATGATGATCATTTTTTTTTTTTTTTTAACTTGCTTTATTCTTAAACATAGAAAAAGGGAAATTTGTTTTATTTTTCATTTGTTTATTTTTGAAGATAAAAAAGGGAGGGATTTTTTTTGCATTTTCAATCTAAAAGGGATTTATTTTTTGTATGTGTGTATCTTTATTTCCTGAAAATGAACAAAAAGAGGGTGAACATGCTTACCTTTCCTTGTAGTGTAGCATAAAATGGTTCTTTATCACTAACCTACTCTGATATGATTGTTTTCAATTGCCCCAGAATGTTGGACGACGATGAGTATGTACCCGAAGAGGACCATGAGGAGGGGCCCGAGGTAGTCTATGACCTGCGGGGAGAGCAATTTTTTGTGGTGGAGTGAAAAGCGGGTCCCTAGCTGGAGATGTAGGGTGAGGCTGCCCGAGTTGGCCTCCTTTACCAACAGTAAATTCATATCTTAAATTTTGGCATAGCGGGCAAGGTAAAAGATAGGTTCAGTTCTTCCTTTTTGTGCAGCTTTTCTTTATTTTCATGATCTGATGCATTTTCTCTTTTGACGCAGGACCTACCCCCTATCGTGTTCCGCGGGGGTTGGCTGGATTTCCATGATTTCTACTGCTACGCCCCCCCCCTCCCCCAGTGGTAAAGTTTTTGCTGGGATATGTGGGCTATGGGGAGTTCCTGTCTTGCCCCTATGAGGGCCAATGCCGCATACCTGAAGGCATTGATTGAGCGGTTTCATCTCGAGACTATGACCTTCCACATGCCATATGCCGAGATGACATTGACGCCCGTAGATTGGGCAATGATTACTGGAATCAGGGTAGGGGGTATACCGATAGCCAGCCTTACAGTGTCGAGCAAGGAGGACATTGTGAGATTGATAGGGGACTATCCCCCTCGTGGGCAGATGCATGGAACCGAGGTCAAGATGACCTAGTTATCTCGGCTCTATGCGACGGATGAGTTGGTGGATCTGGGCCAGCCAGATAGGGAGCTTTACATTATGCTCAAGCGGGTAATCATCTTGGCCCGTATCACTCTCCTACTTCTTTTGGGTAAGACCCTCTTTACCAATGCGAGCGGGGGTCGAGTCATCTTAGCGTTGCTGAGCATTATGGACAACTGGCTCGACGTCCATAGGTACGACTGGGGTGGGGCGGGGCCGGGTACGAGTGATTGATGTATGGCATGGCCTGAGTGACTATGGGAGATGCCAAATCTATTGTTGGCTTTTGGGTGGCATTGGAGGTAATTTTTGCTTTTGAACTTGAATGGTCTTTTATACTACTGACTTGTTCTTTTATGCATTGCCCTTCTCAGGTATGGGGGTACCATCGCTTTAATCCTGGGCACCCGCTTCTCCATTCTGATGCATATACCTATGCTCTTCTCAGCAACTGGAATCAAGCCTGGCGCCGCGACATGGGCATGAAGCACCTAGAGATGGGCTTGAGGTCCCAACTCGACCTGATGGTCCCTGAGCAAGTAAAGCCTTTTTCAATCTCTGTTTATTCCAGTTTGAAAATTCTTCTTTTGTTATTATGCTGCAACTTTGACTGATTGACCACCTCTTGACTTGGACAGATCCTTCACGACCCGTACCTCACCTCTATTTTCTGGAATCAGGCAATCGTAGGTCCATCACACCTATTCAACAACCGCCACATTGTTTTCTTCTACGGGGCGTGGGCCAGGGCTTACTATCTAGGGGAGCGGGTGGTGCATCAGTACCAGGGTTATCATGCCATACCTATGGACCCTCCTGTGGATGTTTTGGATCTTGCTGGCAGCATTGAGGAGCTTATTGTGGCCTTCCTCCACAATGGGTTCCCTACCCATGCCCTTCTCGTGGCCGGAGATTATCATATATGGTACAGGTGCCTGCCATATTGGTTCATCCTACCGCGCTTCATCCCTAATGCCAGTTTCCTTGCTTTTGGCAGCCCGGGTGCTCAGGTAATTCTCCTTTCCCCTTTTTTTAGAGTAGTCCCCTTTCTGTTTTAATTCTGCTTTTATTTCTACTGAGCAGGTTTCTATTTTGTTCACAGTTTTCTCAAGGGGATGGGTTGGATGATGAAGGTGGGGCGGCGGTGGGTACCATTGATACTTCAAGAGTAGGTCCTTCAAGTGCTGGTCCCTCGGGCGAGGGATCTTCAAAAGCTGGTTCGTCGAAGTACCTCTCATGCGGGTGCCCTTGGTGGTGGTCCGCTCATGGTTTATGGGACCTTCCGACGCCTTGATGATAGCTTTCTCTCGAACCTGTGTGACGATGTGGACAAGAAAGCGCGCATCTCTATTGAAGCGGCCCGGCTCCCTCCTCCTGAGGTGATTCCAGGGGTAAGCCCTCTTACGACCCATTCTCTTTTATCTCGATTTCTTTTGTAAATGCACGTGTCTTGTAATTCCCTCGGTAACTGACATCCTATCCCTCTGAATGTAGAACTTTAATTCGGCTATGGAATATGCGGCGTACCACCGTAACATCACAGAGCTCCGGAACATGGCGGCAGTGAGTATTCTGCTGCCCAGCTCTTTCTCTGTTTCACTATCCTGGGTTGCTTAATTGATCCTGATCTCTAATTTTGATTTTGACTTACAGTGCGCACGTGTCAAGGAGTTGCGATCTTTGTTTAGCAAGATTTCATAGGCGTGGTCCAGGGTAGGGGATATTCGGACCTTCCAGAGCTCCTCTCATCGGCAGAAGAAGTCAAAGGGCGCCAGAAGGAGTAGGCTCTAGCTTCTACACAAAAACAATTAGCACATTTTGGGATAATTTTATTGGGATTTTTCAAAGTTGTAATAGATATTTGTGGCATTTTTTTTGAATGATTCTCTATTTGGATATGCTTAGTGCTTTTCTTTGATTGCATGTTATCTCTCCCTTGCATGTATCTGACTGCTTGTAGGGTGGGTGGCTTTGACAATTGCTCATAAAAGCGGTCGTTGAGGCTGCATGCCTTGGTGCGGGTTTGTCCTGCACAAAATGTCAAATCTTTAGGTGCCCTTTATTTTTTCATGCTTGTGAATGTTAAAGCATAAAATAGGTGAACAAGCTAACTGGCAAAGGGGGCCAGCAAAGACCCACAAAAATCTCTAAAAAACTTAGAAAAATGGCCTGGAGAGGGGGGGGGGGGGATTTGTGCTAGCGCAACTATTAGTTGCGCCAGGCTTAAATTGGGGACATTTGCACTGGCACAACTAATAGTTGTGCCAGCTTTAGCCTGGGGAGCTGTAGGGCCTTATATGCCCGAGCCAGTCCAAATTCTCCCTCTTTTCTTTTTGACTTGGCCTTTTTGACTAATTTTTCCTCTCCTTGCTTTCCTAAGGGCGGGTCCATCAACATATATTGAATTTTATATTCTTGAAAGATCTTTGTACTTCTATGGACCCGCTTTCGAATCCTCCCTTACATGGAGGGCTTGGAACAAATTTACCCCTTTCTTTTTGAGCTTGGAGCCCAATTTTCTCAAAAGTTGGCATGGGAGCTTGAATGACAGTGAGCTCGTTGAACTTGAGTGGCTCGGACTATCACGTCTTCCCCTCTTTCTTAAGGTTCCTCCACAGTGGGACCTACTTCATGCGGCGACCTCTTTTTGGGATACAAATGCTCATGTGTTCCATTTAGGGAAGTGGGAGCTAACTCCCACTCTTGAGGAGCTATCCAATTTATCTTGTTTGAAGCTTCACAGAGGCCTCTCAAGAGTCACGCCGAAGTCGGGCAACTCTAAATCCCTCCACCTTACCCTCAATTTAAATAAATTCAAGTACGAAAAAAAATTTCATTGGGGGGCCCACAAGGTGTTCGACCAAATTCCTTAAAGAACTTTTCGGTAACGAAAGTCTTCAAAAATTGTCAGTTAGGAATATCTTCAATGCGAAAGCCTTTGTTCTCAGTCTCATTCCGAAACTCCTTTTCTTTACTGGGGGAGAGAGCTTCTTTCTGACTCTTTTTTATGCTTTGATCAAGTTGGTAGAGGGCTGATCCGTGATGCACCTGGTCCTTACCAAATTATATTGATGCCTTGATGCATTTGCTCTGGGAAAGGTGGAGAGCCTCAGGGGATATCCCTTGTTGCTTCAGGTCTGGTTAGGCGAGTATCTTCCTATCTTGGGACCTGTGCCACATTTTTGCACTGCTCGAGGTGAGGCCGCTTGAATACTTCTTGGGTAGGTGTCACTTGCTTCTGCAAGGTGATTTGTCAGCTTTGAAGCTTTGGTTGACCGACGTCGAGTTGATGTGGAGGCTTCCTTGATTGGATCGAACCTTTCCCATTGTTCGTTCCAGAGGCCATGAGGGCATCACCCTCCTAGGATTGACTGACAGCAGCTTCTACTTCCCATTTCGGGTTTTACGTCAGTTTGTTTATTCTCAACAGGTGCCTTGCGAGGCAAAGCCCCCCTTATGTGACTTGATTTTTTATAGGGGGTCCTCTGGGGATGTGGATCGAATTGCTGCTCTTTGGGAGATGCGTCAGTCGATGCTGATGTGTGATATGGAGCAGGGAGATTCAGTTTAGTGTTCCCTTGAGTATGAGGCTTGGTTACTGGTTGAGCAGGCTGCTGCTGATCATCTCGATCAGCTGGAGAGTGTTGATGTGGGAGACCCCTAGCCGAAGAAGGAGATGGCGCTCCGAGCCCGCATTGAGTTGTTGACTGATGAGAAGAGGATCCTGCATGAGCTTTTAGCATAAGAGAAAGTTAGAGCAGGGATAGCAGAGAGCGTGGTCCTTTGCCTGAAGGGATCTTTTAGTGTTGCCCTTGGAGCCATTGATGCTTCTCGGAAGAGGTACAAGAGTTTGCTTGGTCGTTGGTTGACTGAGCGGAATGTCCGGGAGGACGATTTTCGCATTGAGATTAGTGCATTAAAGCACGAGCTGGGTCGATGATTCCTTCCCGCACATATAACTTTTGGCACAGATCAGATACACAGAAAAGGGGCGTAAGAAACCCCTTTACAAATACACACATCTTTTTGGTATACATATTTTCTTTATATTTTTGTTTTTTCTACTTTTTGTAAAAAAGAAAGAAAGAAAGAAAGCTAAACATCACACCAGCTATTTTTTAGGATATGGTGTAAGCGGTGAAATTGTAAAAAAAAGAAAATCTATTATATTTGCACAGACTTTTTATTGTTCTTTTTGTTTTCTTCTCTTCCATTTTTTTGACTAACGGGTCGCTTTAACAAAAAGGGCCTTCTGCCCTGTTCTTTATTCTCTTTTTATTTGGTTGGATGCCTTGATCACAGGGTAAGATTTCGGGTTCCCTTTTGAGCATGGTCGAACCCCTTTTAAATGGTTGGGTCTGAGGGACTTTCAACAGCCTTACCAAGACTGGAATGTCGATCCTCTTTGGGTTAAGTCAAACCGTTCTCCTTACCTTGAGTCATAAGTTTGACGAAGCAGTTTCACAAAGACAATTCTGGTCGAGGCCCGATTTGAACTAACATGAGCGGCCTGAAAAAAGGGATCAGGGAGAGTAACCAAGAGGGCCTCTCAAACATTAATTTTATCAATCAATTCAAACATTTCTTTTTCAAGTTTTCTTAATTTTAAAACTCCTTTACTCACAACGCCCAAGGTGGGTCCGTCGTGCCCGTTTTCGCCCTCTTTTTATCAGTGGCGCCCTTTCGGGTTTTCACCACGTCTATGAGCTTAGCTCTCTTACCCCAAACGCTCTTTCGGGTTTTCACCTAGTCCGCACAAACTCGCTATTTTTACCCATAGTGCCCTTTCGAGTTTTCACCACGTTCATCTTGCTTTTAGCTTGTATTTTTTATTTTATTTTCCTCTTTTTTATTATTTTTTAAAAGCCATGACATAGACATCAATTCCGTCATAGCCGGCCAGATGGGGTTCTGGTGTTGTCTCACGACTCGGCTCATGTTGATTTAACAGATACTATGACTACTTATAAACCTACAAAGAGGGCTTTCTTCAGGGTGTAGCTTGGCCATGGGTTAGGTTAGGATTTGACGGTGTGCTAGGCTAAGAAGGTTTCCTTGATACAGCTTCAATTTTTCACAACATACTTTCTTCCTTGGGGGATTTACTGTGCATTCCCCATGATTCTTCTATTTTTTTCTTTTTCCTTTATCTTATTTCAGGCAATCTCTTTTTGAGGTTTTGCTTTTTTTATTTTTTTGAATTTTTATGGTAACTGTACTTCCCTTTTTTTATATATATACACGTTTTTCTTTTTTGGGGAAGAGGTTTATTGAAAAAAAGGCCCAGGCTCAAATGGGGTAGCAAAGGATATCATCATTTGTAGGTATGCTTTTTAGCTATTGTGCTTGGAATGATGGCCTGTTTTGGGTGGTTCTTAAGCAGTAATGTATCTGTTTCACCAATACTTACCTTATCGCGATAGACTAAGCATAGAACTGTCGGACGTATCCAGCATTGATGGGCTCAAGATGATGATCTCCGTCCATGGTGGCAAGGCAGATGGCGTATCCCGGCAACACTTCTCGGACGACGTAAGGTCCTTCCCAGTTCGGCTTGAACTTTCCTCTCGGATCGACGTGGAGGGATGGGAAGATCTTCAATACAGTGTCTCCTACCTTTAGATCTCAATCGCGGACATGTTTATTATAAGCGTGTGTGATTTGCTCCTGGTAAACTTGAGTATGACACAAGGCTAGGAGTCTTTTCTCATCTAATAAGTTCAACTATTCAAAGTAGGATCTCTCCCTCTCTGCTGCGGGTAAGCCTGATTCCATGAGGATTCAGAGCAAGGGTACTTCAACCTCTACCGGTAGGACGGCCTCAGTTCCATACACAAGGGAGAATGGTGTTGCCCCTGTGACAATACGGGTCGATATTTCATAGGCCCACAAAGTAAATGGTAGAATTTTGCTCTAATCTCGGTAAGTGATGACCATTTTCTCTAGGATGCAGATGATCATCTTGTTAGCAACCTCTACGGCTCCATTAGTTTGAGGCCGATAAGGTGACAAGCGATGGTGCTTGATCTTGTACTGCTCACAGAAGGCTCGGATGCACTTATTCGCAAAGTTTATGTCGTTGTCAGTGATGATGTCTTTGGGCACTCTAAGTCGGCACACAATATTATTCTTGAGAAACTTCTCGACATGACTGGCCATAATGTTGGCATATGATGTCGCTTCTACCCACTTAGTGAAGTATTCAATGGTGACGAGGATGAACCGATATCCATTTGATGCCTTCAGGTTAATCATTCTGACGACGTCAAGGCCCCAGGTAACAAATGGCCAAGGAGTGGTCATGCAGTGAAGATCGATGGTAAGAGCGTGTATCAGACTGGAGTGTTCCTTACACTTGTAGCATTTCTGAACATATTTGCAGTAATCTAATTCCATAGTGGTCTAAAAGTATCCTTGTCACAGAATTTTCTTAACGAGCATGTGATCGCTAACGTGGGCTCTGCATACTCCCTTGTGAATCTCCTTCATGATATTGATCACTTCATTTTTTGTAAGGCACCTGAGCAAAATGTAATTGTAGGATCGCTTGTAAAGGGATTCCCCGTAAATGGCGTAGCCTGTCGCTAGACATTGAATGGTTCGTCGATCCGTCTTGGACGTACCCTCAGGGAAACTTAGTGTCTCGAGGAAATTATTGATATCTGAGAACCAAGGTGGCTCATCATCAGGCTTTGTAGGTTCCTCAATCGGGAGACAGAAGGCCGGCTCATTCCTTTGCTCGATCATGATGGGCTTCATCTCAGCACCATACGAGATTTCAATTATTGACGCCAACATTGCTAGTGCGTCGGCAAAGCGATTCCTTATTCAGGGGACATATGAGAATGTCACGTCTTGGAGGCAAGCTATCAAATCCTCGAGGTGCTCATGGAATGGGATCAGTTTCGCATCTTTTATCTTCCAATCACCATTCGTCTGGCATATGATTAACTGTGAATCTCCAAACACTCAAAGCTGAGTTACATTTAGATCGAGAGCAGCCTATAGGCCTGCTGCACAAGCTTCGTACTCGACCATGTTGTTAATGCAAGGGAAGTTGATCTTAATAGAGACTGGTATATGGGATCCTTTCAACGAAATAAGAATGGCGCCAACTCTCTGACCCTCAACATTTACTGCCCCTTCAAAGTGCATTACTCATGATTCTTCTACTTTTTCTGCATCATCTTCCATCATGAAAAGATGTCCTCATCGAGGAACTCAGTTCTCAAAGGTTTGTAATCTAGTAAAGGATTGTCGGAAAGATGATCGGCGAGTGCCTGCCCCTTGATTGACTTCTGAGTGACGTATGTGATGTCGAACTCAGACAATAAAAGCTACCATTGTACAGTTCGTCCAGTGAGAGCCGGCTTCTCGAACAAGTATTTCAACGGATCCATGTGGGCTAGGAGTAGAACGGCTTGGGATAGCAAGTAATGGTGGAGCCTCTAAGGAGCCCATACGAGAGCCAGGCATGCTTTCTCCAAATGAGAATAACGCATCTCATAATCAATAAACTTCTTGCTCAAATAGTAAATGGTCTGCTCTCTTCTTCTCGTCTCGTCATGCTGCCCTAAGACACATCCCATCGAGACTTCCATCGTGGAGAGATACATCAAGAGTGATCTCCCCAGCTCGGGTGGTATCAAAATAGGTGGGTTAAGGAGGTAGCTTTTGATTTTATCGAATGCTGCCTGACAATTGTCGTTCCATTCAACGGGTGAGTTCTTCCAAAGTAGCTTGAAGATCAATGTGCAGATAGGTGTTAGCTATGCAATGAAGTGATTGATATATTATATTCTCCCTAAGAACCCTCTAACCTCCTCAGTAGATGGTCGCAGCATTTTGATGATTTCTTTAACTTTGACTGGGTCGACTTCGATCCCTCTCTTGCTGACGATGAATCCCAACAGTTTTTCGAACATGGCATCAAATACGCACTTATGGGGATTCAGACATAATATATACTTTCTCAACCTCTCAAACAGCTTCTGGAGGTTTACCAAGTGATTGCTTCGCTCTGGTGACTTTGCTATCATATCATCGATATATACTTCAATTTCTCAGTGCATCATGTCATGAAACAGTGCGGTCATAGCTCTTGGGCATGTTGAACCGGCATTCTTTAGCCTGAATGGCATGACTCGGTAGCAAAAGGTTCCCCAAGGAGTGATAAACACTGTTTTCTCTCAATCTGCCGCTGCCATCTTTATCTGGTTGTATCCTGAGAATCCATCCATGAAAGAAAGCATCTCATGCTTGGCAGTGTTATCGACCAAGATGTTGATGTGCGACAATGGGAAATCATCCTTCGGGCTCACCCTGTTCAAATTGTAGAAATCGATACACATTCAAACTTTTCCATCCTTCTTCAGCAATGGCACAATATTGGCCAGCCACTGTGGGTACTTGGATAGCATGAGAAACCCTACGTCATACTGCTTGATCACCTTGTCATAGACTTTTAACATCCACTCGGGTCAAAGACATCTCAGCTTCTGCTTAACTGGCTTCATATCTAGGTAGAGAGGCAACTCATGCTTGACCAAATCGGTGCCCAGACCAGGCATGTCCTCGTACGACCAGGCAAAAATGTCTTGGTATGATCGAAGGAAGTCGATCATGCTTTTTCTTTCTTCGGGGGATAACGACATTCTGATTTTGGTAATTTGGAGAATCTCCTTAGTTCCTAGGTTAATGTCCTCGGTTTCTTCGACAATGGGGGTAGGGCCATGCTCAAATTGGGCAAATCGGTCAAGTGAGCTCCTCCAAAGGAATATCCTCGTCCAAACTCGTAACACCTACCTCATCTTGCATTTCTACAGGAAAGGGGTTGATTTTGTGGGACGGGTATTTCAATTAAAGCATCTTTTTATGGGATTTTATTTAGAATTTTAAATGACAATATTTTTAGACTTTGTATTTTCTTAATGTTTTTGGCATTTTTATTTTCTTCGAAGATGGACCCTTTGCAGTACGAGTCTGTGTATATACAAGGTATTGTCTACCAAGGGCTTATCTCACTTTTTATAGGTTATTTTTTTTGGAAAATGGGTTCCAAATGTTAGGCCACTCCCCGCTTCTAGGGTTTGGGGCAAAGCTGCCTAGTTGCATACCTGAGAAGCCGCTCCTTTACCTGTTTGGATGGAGGGTGCTGACTGATACGATTTCTCGGAGTCAACCTCCATCATGTTGATCCCCATATCGTCTGAGATCATGTCCTCAAATGTTAGCACAGTTTTGTGGTGATTCACCACAGGGGGAGAGTTTGTTCAAGTACGGGCCGTCGTTCCTCAAAGAGGGATAACGCAGCCAAGTCTATCTCGAGGATGGGAAGGGTGATGCAGGGATTGGTGGGGTGGATTGGTGCTATGGGCTTGTGTGGGGTTAATCGGGTTACCCCATTCCGATCAATCTTCACAACCCCGATGCTTACGAATGAATTCCTGATATGAGGCCTGAGCCGAGGTTTCTCCTCTATGTGGATCCCCCTGGCTTTTGCAACTGTTGTCACACGGGCTTTCTCCTTAGCCTCCCGCACCTCTTCTTCTGTGGGCTTGTAACCTAGCCCAAACCTGACTTTCTAGCAGTCCTTAGCTATGATGGGCTCCTTCCTTCCTTGCAACCTAGGCCCAAGACCCTTTCCTTTCTGATAGCCTCACTTTTAGAGCATAGCCACTACTGCTACCATTCCACCATCGGTCCTTGGAATGATGCCCTCGATGGGCTCTGGGAGTACTGTCAATACTTCGTACTCGAAACTGTGGAGGTCGACGTCCTCAGCGATGTGTGGCACATCCAGCACATTGGGCGTTTCAACACTGTTGGTGGCCTTTTCTTTCTCATTATGTCGTTCACCGATGATTGTGATGATCTTATGCCCCGATGCAAATTTGAGTTTTTCATGCAGTGTGGAGGGGATCGCTCCAACTTTGTGTAGCCACGGGCGCCCCAACAATAGATTAAATGAGGATTTAATATCCATTACCTGAAATAATATGGAGAAGGTCATTTTCCCAATCAACAGCTCAAAGTTAACTTCTCCCATTATCTCTCTCTTGGTACTGTCAAAACCTCGAGCATAGGTTCTCGTGGACATATATTCAACGCTGACCCATTATCGATTAGAACCAAGGGGATTACCATATTCTCAGACTCGAAAGTTATATTTAGAGATTTTGAATGACTACCTCCTTAGGTAAATCGACATCAGAAAATGAAATGGCATTTGGAGTCATCACTTGACCGATTATTTGCCCGACTTGAACTGGGCTAACTTGAAATGAGACATGCGCATTCTTTAACACCCCCATTAATGCTTGGAAGTGTAGTGGGGATGTCATCAATAGATCCCATACAGTAATATGGGCAGGCATTCTTCTCAGCTGAGTCTCTAGGATATGTTCTCGACTCATTTTCTCGAAAGGATTCACTGCACTATTGTTAAGACCTGAAAAGTACCACTTTTCACCCCTTAACTTAGCCTTTGATTAGACCCTTAGCCATCTAATAAAGTTTTGTTAAGTATTTTCTGTAGATAATAAACAGCAGTGCAATAAGGCCAGAAATCATGTTAAGGAGCCTGTATTGGCACCAGAAGTCCCTCAAAAGAATGAGCCATGAATCCAAACCGGAAGCAAGCCTCGCGCAGCTGACAAAGCTTCAAAGGATTCAGAAAACTATGCTTCGCGCAGTCCTCGTGAGCTTCCCAAGGCTTCACAACAAGTGCTCGCACAGTTGAGTAATAGAAGAGCTTCAGAAGCACAAACCTCACGCAGTTCACTCAGAACCGCTGAGGAGAGAGAGCTTCAGGAGATTCTTCATGCAGCTATCGCGCAGTAGCTGCGGGATGCAAATGTCAAGAGAAGCTGTCACGCGGTTCAGGAAGAAAGCAGCCTCGCGAAGTCAAAAGTTAGCCTCACGAAAATCTATTGTGAAATGGAATGCTCGCGCAGTTCTCGCGCTATTCACAAGTAGCAATCCAACCGCGCGAAGCCCAATCCAGCGAGAGCTTAACTACCTACCTCGCGACTGCTCAAAGCATTAAGAAGCTGCAACCCCACGACGTCTGAAGTTTTAATGTTAAACTCAACCACGCGAAGAACAGAGCTACCACGCGACAAGTCTGGGAATCGACTGCAACCTGGCGAACCTCTGAACTCCAACTTCCATCATTCTACAGAGGACTTTCTGGGAATTTCCAAGGATTAGGGCATGCACTCCCACGCTCAAATCTCTATGCACGCGCCCCGAGGCATCCAAGGATCATTAATAGGCCACGTGGCATCGCTAAAATTAGGGTTTCCTAACCCTAATGCGCCGCCACACCCACTGCTATATAAACCTAAGCCTGGTGTAGATTTAGAGAAGAGGAAAGGGGGGAAGAGTTCAGTTTTTGCTCTGTTTTGTTTTTAGCATTATAGTCTTGTTTTTCTGTAGCTGTAAGTAGTTTTCCTTTTTCTTTTTCTTCTCTCCATGGCCCAGCACTTGCTGGTCATGCCTTTGTATGTTTATTGAGATTAGATTAATGGAATTTATGATTGGGTGTTGTACTTTTATGGGATTCGTGTGTTTGTGAGTTGCTCTGTGCAAGGTTGCTGCCTTGTGATCCGTCATTGCTTTGGCTGTGATTCAAAGCAATGGAGGACTGATTCTAAGGTCCCATTCAGATCCAAGTCACCTGTGTGTCTGGGCTATCATGGTCCTATACAGCCTTAGCCCCACCACAGGACCCACTAGATCTGAAATCCCCATGGAAGCCTGAGCTGGTAGCCGTGTGACCATGGTGGTGGCAGCAATATTCTTATTTTGTTTTAGGCTCCGTGAGGAGGATAGCCTCTGGGATAGTCTGTGACCATTTAAGTGGGCAGGTTATAGCCTTAGGGTGAATCCAATCCGCCGATCCAAAATGGATCCTTCTTCTCCGAGCCTGAGCTTGTAGCCTGGTAGGAGATTGTACAGAGGCAGACTCCCCCATATTAGTATAAACCCGCCATCAGATGGCAGATCTGATCTGGGTATGGAGATTGTAGGCTTGTGACTGGACCATTGTAGGCCTACTCAAGTAATGGACAGCTAGATCTAAGGTGGTACTCAATCTCTTACTGGTTCTATGTGTCTGGGCTATCATGGTCCTATACAGCCTTAGCCCCACACATAGAGCTTTAGAGGTTGAGGTTCCCTATGGATTCCTGAGCTTGTAGCCTAGATGAAGTAGTTCCTACAATGATTAACTTGTTTTGACCCATCTCTGGAGTGTGGTTCCCCTATGGGATAGTCTGTGACCATTTAAGTGGACAGGTTATAACCTTAAGGGATTGGATCATGGCATAGGGATGAGTTGAATTATTTCTCCTCTTCGGTGATAATGTAGCCACTGGATAGGATTTCTATACTAGCAAATCTGGATCTGAGTCATAAATTCCAGCAGATCTGAACCCAATAGCATACTTCTCACCCTTTTATATTTATTTTCTCTCACTCCATCCATCTTCTCAACCCTTTTCTGTAGTTAGTTCATTAGGCTACCTTAGGATACTTAGAATAAGTGACCCTAAACTCCCTTCCTTTTAGGACTGCCAGATCTATAGTCAGATCTGGAGGGACTACTAGAGATGGCTCCCATGGAGCTGTAGATCGCCTTTCCCTGTGGGACAAACTCTTACTTATCAAAACTTGCCACAATGGACCCTGTATCTTGCAGGTCTAAGATTTTTCAGTTGTGCTGATTCCATCCCTTATTTTACTTTGATTTTAAATTGCTTTTACCACCAACAAATAAAGTAAGCACACTGGAGATCGCAACAATTATCTTTCTTCCCCTTTAGTTGGGCTTGTGTTGTTGTCGGTGCTTCTGGCTGCTTTGAGATCTTCCCAGATCGGGTAACGAAATCTACTGCCCCTTCTCTATGGCTACCAGCATTGATATCTATTTGTTCATAACTCAGCGGGACCTGATGAGGATCATAGGTTGGTCTCAAGATCTGAAATGGTATAGCTACCGGTATCGGAGGCACTTGCACTGTTGGTTCAGGAGGTGTGGGCAATACTTGATTTACCTCGGTGATAGCTGGTTGGGTGCGAAATTGGGCCAAATGGGGGTGGTGAAGCTTAAGGGTGGTAGCAGTGGGGGAAAGGGGGTAAGATTAGGCAATTGGTAGCTGATAGGTGCCGACAAGGGATTGGGGGTATGATGGGCTATCGAGTAATTGATGGGGGTGGTGGTGTATGGTTGGTATGCATTTATAATCCGATAAATTTAGGGGTTCAATCACCCCAATATTTCTTTCTTCACAGTTTCTTGGCAATGGTGCCACATAGTTCTTCCGATCACTTATGTAGTCTGACGGGTCAAACTCGAACTCTTCCTCACCTTCTATCATCCCGATGGTGGGTCTGGGATCTGCTCCTCCGATAGGATGTGGGGGTAATGGCACCTGATGGATATTTGCGTGCTGGTTCACTTGAGAAGGTGCAGGCGAAATAATTTTCTCTGCATCAATCAAATCTTTGATCGCGTGCTTTAATGGGAAGCAGTGATCAGTCGGGCGACCTAGACCCTAATGAAAATTACAGTGAGTATTAGGGTTATAATTCTTCGAGATTGGGTGAGGAGGAGGTTACGACTGATAAATAGTAACTAATCCCTTTTCTATTGATAAAGGCAAAAGTACACTCAGTGATTGCCCTAGGGGCGTAAATACTCGGTTGTAACAGCCTCTCCTCTGCTCTAGAGTCATCTGCATTCTTTGACCATTCCCTGCTCTCTGCATCTACTCAGTTCTGACTGGGGCTGGCTGTGCTGCTTAAAATTAAAACAGGGTTATGTTATTATTAGGCCTGGTATTGGCAACGTTTTGGAAGTCAACCCCAGTTCTCTTATCGTTCCTCTATTCTGAAAACCTTCTAAACCCACTGGCTCCACTTGATACATTTTTATTCAGGCGACCTTCCCTGATAGCATCTTCACATAGATTAACGTTCTTTACCAGATCAGCGAAGCTAGACTGCTGCTGGTACACTAAAAAGTCAAAATTGTTGGCAGCGTGTTCTTGGAGATCAATTCTATTCCTAACCTGGGCTGCCAGCGCTCTTCAACGTCCTAGATAATCGCTGAAAGTCTCATTCAGGTTTTGCTTTAACCGGGCCAAGTCAGACTTATGCGGTTCAATGTCGATATTGTAGATATATTGTTCCTGAAACATATGCATTAAGTCCTTCCATGTTTTCATCATAGATGGTTCCAAAGATGTGAACCATCTCAAAAATGGACCGATCAAACTTTTTTGAAAGACCTTTATTAGTAGTCTCTCGTCCCTTCCATACTGGCACATGTCCCCACAGTAGGACTTGAGGTGTGCAATAGGATTGTCGGTGCCATTGTACTTGTCAAAAGCTGACATTTTAAATTTAGGAGGCAAGGGGACCTCAGCCAACAAACATAAATCTGTGAAGTCCGTGGCATGGATTTCAACACCACCCATTTTCAACAACTACTTCTGTATTTTGTCCAACTGCTCTGACTCCTTGGATATGGGGGCCACTTTCTCTGCAGTCGGTTGGACTTCACTTTGGGCTACTAGGGGTGGGAGATTATCGGAGGAGGGTTTAGGCCGGTCAAGGCCCCAGCATGGACTTCATTGTTTCTGATCTCGTCCTCTTCATACTGTTGGTCTATGTAAGCTATAGTGAGGGCGAAATTCCCTTGCTGGTGCTGCATGAACTGGATGGGAATGGCATGAATGGGGATTGGGTGAGTCCGTTGGTGAGGAGGAAAGGTTTGTTGGGCGATGGGATTTTGGGGCAGGGCCTAATGAGGCCATTGGGAATGGGGAAAAGCTTGAAACTGGCTCTGGGATGTGGTGATATGGGTGTATTGGGGTTGATGTAAGGTATAGGTTTGAGGTGGGTATGAGGGTTGTGAGTGGGTGAAATTTTGGAGAAATTGTGAAGGGTATGGGTGTGAGGTTCCAAGGTTTTTCTGGGCTTGACTTTAGGCCATGAAGCCTTGGGAGGGTTGGGCCACCAAGCCTTAGTCTTAATAGGTTTTGGCCATGGGCCCTTGATGGGTTTGGGCCATGGGCCCTTGATGGGCTTGGGCCATGGGCCCTTAGTGGATCTGGCCATGGGCCCTTGGTGGGTCTGAGCCATGGGCCCTTGGGAGGTCTGGCCCATTAGGCCTTGGTAGGTCTGGGCTATGGGCCCTTGGTGGGTTATGGCCCATCGGACCTTGGTGGGTCTGACCCATGGTCCCTTGGTGGGTTTGGGCCATGGGCCCTTGATGAGTCTGGGCCATGGGCCCTTGGTGGGTCTGAGTCATGGGCCCTTGGTGGGTCTGGGCCATGGGCCCTTGATAAGTATGGGTTATGGGGTTTTGGGCCATGGGGCCTTGGGATATGTGCGGGATGGGGGATTGGGCCATTGGGCCTTGGGATATGTAGGTAATGGGGGTTTGGGCCATTGGGCCTTGGGATATGTGGGTAGTAGGGTTTTGGGTAGTGTGGATGATGGGGGATTGATGGGGATCATGGGGGAATGAGGTATGGACGCTTGCTAGGGTATGGGATGGATCCATAGATGTGTGGTGTGGGTGAGAGGGGATGTGTTGGGAGGCCTCCCACCTATTATAGGTGTGGAACATCTCCTCCATCATGGCTATAGAGGGCAGATCCGATGGAGATGGGCTATTTGATGGTTGGAGGGGTGTGGATAGGGTGTGGGAAGAGGAAAAATTGGGCATGGCCCGGGTGAGGGGAGGGATATAGGATGGATTGGAGAAATGAGGTGGGGCATTGGTGGATGGGTTAGGTATGTATAGGGGGAGGGGGGGGAAGTGAAAAATGAGAGAGGAAAATTGGTCATGGCTTTAGGGAAGATGGGCATGGCTTGGGTAAATGGAGGGATGTGTGGGGGATTGGACGTGGTATGGATGGATGTGGGTGGATTGAATTGGGAGGATGAGAAATAGGGCATGTTGGTCAAGGTAGAGGATGGGTCTTGAATGGGTGTGGAAGGGAGGTGAGATGGGTTGGAGATGGCTATGGATGAAGGCATGGCTTGGGAAAATGGTGGGAAATTTGGATTTTGGATATTTTGGGAAGTGGTGGAAGGGAAAATAGGGGCACTGAAAGGGCCGGTTATGGTGAGGATTGAATGGGTGAGGGGGAGGAACTAAAGGCCTCTTCAATATGGGAATGGGTTGGAGAATGCGGTGGGGATGAGTCGGGATCAGCATAAGCTGGGTCCATAGCCCATGACATGTCTCGGTATCGGGTTGGGTAC
This sequence comes from Chloranthus sessilifolius, assembly GCA_021018995.1. Taxonomy (NCBI): domain Eukaryota; kingdom Viridiplantae; phylum Streptophyta; class Magnoliopsida; order Chloranthales; family Chloranthaceae; genus Chloranthus; species Chloranthus sessilifolius. The sequence continues at coordinate 18,105,480 of CM037586.1, forward strand.
GGGTGCCTCGGATGGAGCCCGTAAAGCTTCCTCCTTCTTCCGCTATGGGATGATGGAGGGTACAATGATGTCGTTGTGCTAGCACCAGTCAAGACTCTATTTTTAATTTTTAATTTTAACTTTTTTTGAATTTTTGTAAGTGAAAACAAATGAGGATTCCGAGGCCTTTTTGAATTCCCTTCTCGGGTGGCTCTCGTACTCTAAATAAGTCATGCGACAAAGGTTCCAAAGCGTTTTGGAAGAATCAAAAGGAAACCCTCGATCTATTAAAGGCACGAAAACCAATGTAAACAACCCGATCCCCCAAAACAAAAAAAAGAAGTCACCTTTTGATTGGCGAGGGCATATTGGGTGTCAGAAATTGTGAGGCCTAAACACATTGATCGGGGAATCCGGGGGGTGAAATAAGCTACAGATTCGGACTGAGGCTGCTCAGAACCAACCTAGCAAGCTATTAGTGGCGCCAGAGCAAAAGGTCTCAGATTAAAGCTGGCACAACTAATAGTTACGCTAGTGTACTTTTTAGCCATTTTGCATTGGCGCAACTAATACTTGCACCGGAGTAAAATGGTTCTCCAGTTTCTATGACAGCAGCAGCCTGAGTTCGAAATGGGTCTCCAAATTAGCTTTTGGTGGAAGCTGGGCTTCCAGGGACTGACTGTTTATATGATCCGCTCTCTTTCTCACTGAACCAAAGGGTTTAAGGCCAAATTGGGTTCAATATCGCTCACTTTTTCTTGGGTTTTAAGCTTGGAATGAGAAAGTGACCCACCCGATATACCTCAAGTACAAGAACATTTCTTTGGTACTAGGTGGGCTGGGACTTTTTCGGATCATCATCACTAGGGACTGCCGCCTTACTAAGACTCGGGTGGTTGTATGTGTGCCTAAATAACCCAACCCTTTAAAATCTACCCCATAAAAATAAGTTAAATCCCCCTTGTTGGTTCAATTTTATTTTTTACTTTTGTGGAAATTTTCTTAAGTTCAAAGATCGGAGATGATGATCTAGTGCCGTCTCTACAGGCTGGCGTTCACTATTTGTAATATGATTACGGAAACATAAGTGTGCACGTAGGCCCCCCAAACGGCTAAGGCACTTTAAATGATGTAAGAGTAAAGGAATTTAAATATAAAGTGCAAGTAGGCCCGCCAATTGGCTAAGGCACTTAAAATGATGAAAATATAAAGAAAATTAAAGACTATGCGAAAGTAGGCCCGCCAATCGGCTAAGGCTTGTAAATGGCGTAAAAGTAGGGGTAAGTAAAATGACGTAATCGGAGGGGTGATTAAAAAATAGTAAAAATAAAATAAAAAAATAGCAATAAAATGTTAGTAAAATCAAAAATAAAGAGGCCAAGTTCAAGGGGAGGCTCTACTAGCTAGTCCCCAGCAGAGTCGCCATCTGTGCAACCATGGGATTTTTTACAATCTCGTCGCAACGATGCCCTCGCTAACAAAAATATAGAGTCGCCACTTGGAGCTTTTGGTGTTCTGAGAAATCTAGATCATTTTTATAAGCACCAAAGTGCCACAAATATGACTCTGAATCCGGTCTACGCCAAAGGCTCTTAGGTAGGGGCTTCGATTATCGATTGGGAAGGTGTTAAGCACCCAATCAACCTACTTAATGTGGTCTCTACTAATGACAAAAATTAAAATAATATAAAAGAAATAAAAAATGCTCCCTCTTACCCAAATGGGTTCTAAAATTCTATTTGTGCCCCTCCTTTCCTACCAAAAATTTGGCGGCGTAACTACAAATGGGAGGATGGAGGAATAACAGAGAAGGTAGAGGAATAGAGGGGAGAGCCGGAGCTCTCGGGCCGTTGTTGCACAGTTGGGGAACCTTGTGTTGGCTTACTTTGGTGAGCTTTTGAATGCTTGTATGGTATGAAATGGGGTTCTAGCTCCTAAGGCTTGATAGCTAAGAGATAGAGAGGGAAGGCTAGGGGGTAACACACACCTAACTTAGAGCTTTTTAATGAAATGCTAAGGTCTAAAGGAGTTTTTTGAATTTTGGAATTTAAATGGGAATGGTGCACTAGAGGAGAGAGAGAGAAGGGATTCCCTAATCTCTTAATTGTAAATTTTTTCATGCCATTTGCAAGGGGGGGTGCCTCTCTATTTATAGGAAAATGAGAGGTTAGGAGGGTGCTTAGAGCCTAATTGGGATTAGCAATTAGGTAATGGGCTATCTAAGGTTTTCTAGGGTTTTTAGAAACTTGAAAAATGTGAAGAGGTGCTCCAATGGTGGATGATAGGGTAAGACTTTAAACCACTTAAGGGATTGCACATAGGTAGTAAAAGGGTGTAATAGAATTAATAAAACACACCCCAAAGATCAAGGTGGTCAATAAGTCAAATCTCAATCACGAAATTCGAGATAAAAACTCAGGGTCACTGTTTATATGCTTGGCGTAACTAATAGTTGCGTAAAGCATATGTACAGTAAAATAGTGGAGCATAGTAGCTTTGGGAAGTCGACTGCTTGTGGGAGACTCACCTATAACTGGCGCACCTATTAGTTTTGAAAAATCCCTAAGGGGGTTCACATGAAATTACCAATCTGCCCCTCGGGTTCGGAATATAATATCTTTGCATACACAGCTTCGATTGGGACAATCCTTGGCCTGTTGGAAAGCTAAGGACTTATACTTTTCAATGGTATGAGATTTATTTATAGTAGAAGGTCACAGTTAGCCCCCATGCGCCGCTCTTCATCCATTGCTCGGGAAAGCTAGGTTTAGGTCTGGAATGGGTTCTAAGGGTCGGGATTGGTTTCTAAGGGTTCGAGAAGGTTCCTAAGGGATCTAGGGTGATTCCTAAGGGTTTGAAGAAACTCTTAAGGTTTTGGAAGGGTTCCTAAGGGTTTCATACATGACATCAAAAGCTTGGAGACGTGCCTCTCTCGAAATGTATTTCGACGGGGCGTTGGGCCAAATTTGGGTGTCTTCAACCTGTTGATTGTAAGATCTTAGACCTTATATTTATATCCTGAACTATAGAACATAATAAGACAATAAAAGCACCTTAAACAACGAAAGAAAATTTTCTTTAAAATATTAATTAATCAAAATAAAACCCATGATAATATTCTTATTCCAATAACAAAGTTCAACATGATTAATGCTTAAACAGTCTTAATAAAATACTAACTGATTATTGTCCTATTTATTTAAAAATCGATAATAATAGCTAGAAAGGAAAATAGATAATTAGGCCACGAACCCTTCATCGCCATTCATTTTAGGTTCCTAAACACCACATGTAGTCTCATCACCAGAGAACCATATGTTGTCCTCAGCTACACCTATCTCATCTGGCCACCCACTTTAACAAGGGTATAAGTTTACACTTATATGGACTATATATATAATCCATTGAAGCATAAAATATCAATCATAGTAATATGAATATTTTTGTATATTTCATGTGTGCATATTTGTGGCATGTGTAATTTTAGTAAGCTGAAATGAACTCAACATAAACTTGGATATCAATGTTGCATGAATGCTTTCTTTCTTTTAATATCATATTTCTTATCATTAAATGCACGTTGGAATCCATCCCGCTCAAGATGTTGGGTCATAATCATGCTTATCATTTATTTAGTTAGACTCCGTCATACTCAAGATGTTGGGTCTAATCATTCATATCATTTATTGCACGTCAAACTCCGTTATGCTCAAGACGTTAGATTTAATCATGCTTATCATATTCTTGTTTAGTTAGACTTCATCATGCATAAGATGTTGGGTCTAATACCCTCTTAGACTCCATCAAGTACAAGATGTTGAGTCTAATACTTCTTAATCATATTTAGTTAGACTTCATCAAGCATAAGATATTAGGTCTAATGCCATCTTAGACTCTATCAGGCATAAGATATTGGGTCTAATGCTCATTAATCATGGCTTGACATTTCATTATATTTTATATGTCTTAATTATGCGTTGTATAGATCATCATAGTACACAAACATTAAAATGTATATAATCATGGAATATGACATTGACGTGCATATATAATCATGGCGTATAATAATGAAGTGCATATGTGATCATGGTGTATAAACTTTAATGTTGCATGAGGCATATGTAAGAACAATTGAGAAATAAATGTAACAGTTCAGAATCAATCTATTGATTTCCTAGAATAAATCTATTGATTTCGTGTTCAGACTTAATTTATTGATTTCTCATAATCAATCTATTGATTTCATGTTCAGACTTAATTTATTGATTTCTCATAATCAATCTATTGCCACAAATCCGTACATTTTCCAAAACAATTTTATTTATTAGTATCTGTTCAGGCTCAATCGATTGATTTATCAGAATCAATCCATTGACTCAAATTTGTGTATTTTATAAAATAATTTTATTTATCAGTATCTGTTCAGGCTCAATTGATTGATTTCTTAGAATCAATCCATTAACTCAAATCTGTGCATTTTATAAAACAATTTTATTTATCAATATCTGTTCAGGCTCAATCGATTGATTTCTCAGAATCAATCTATTGACTCAAATTCGTACATTTTCCAGAATCAATCTATTGATTTTGGCTCGTGAGCACACCCCAACAGTGCTTCAAATCTTATGGGGGGTTTCCACCATCTTCTTTTATCAAGATTATCAATATTAAGAATCATTAATCATAGCATGCATCTCATTTAATCATACAATTATTATTCATAAAATAGACACACTAATTTGCATAAAACACATTTGAAAACTAATATTTAAAGTTTAATGGAAATCATGATTTCTCCATACCTAGATCTATCATATCACCACGATTAGATCAAGATTCGAACAACAATGATGATTCTAGAAGGAGGCGAAGGCCGCTTGAGAATATACGCCAACGTCTTGACGATCTTCCAAAAGAAAAGTTCTACAAAGGTAGATCTAGAATTTCTTCTCTAAGATCTTTAGAGTTTTTTATGGCTCTATTCTTAAAAAAAAACTCTAAATAAGATTATGATTTAGAGTTCTCTGTAAGATACTTATTTATATGTTATAGAGAATTATCCGGGTGAAGCTAACACACTAAGGAAGGGTGTAAAGGCTTTTAACTCAATGTCCAAAATAGAGGTTTGTAACACACATAATAAGGTTCAATCCCTAGACCTCTTGTTTATCACCCAAGCCTTTAACTAGTAGGCTATCCCATAACTTGTGTCCATTAATGACGAAAATAAATATAAGAGCTTGAAAAATCAAAACATGTACTTTTAGTTAAAACATTTTAAAAAGTCAAGGCATGCGGTGAATACGTTATTAAGCACATATACATAATTGTGGTGTGTTAAAGGCATGAAATTTAGATCCCAACATTCTTCCCTACTTATAAAAATTTTGTCCTCAAAATTGAGCCATACCTTATATGAAGAGATGGGGGTAGTCCCTCCTGATGGCATTCTCGCATTCCCAAGTGGCTTCTTTGCGAGAGTGATGTTGCCACACAATAAGGACCAGCGGTATAACTTTATTCCTCAGAGTTTGCTCTTTCCAATCAATAATCTGAACATGCATCTCCATGACAGACATATCCTTATAAACCTCCAAGGGTTCCTAATCTATAACATGAGTAGGGTCTTCTATATATTTCTTTAGCATGGATATGTGAAAAATGTTATGTATATTGGCAAACTATGGTGGTAGCTTGACTCGATATGCCATTTCTCCTATTCATTTCAAGGCTTCAAACGGTTCCACGAATCTCGGACTAAGCTTTCCTTTTAGCCCGAATCTCATCACACCTTTCATAGGTGAGATTTTCAAGAATACTTTATCCCCTTCGATCAAATCCCAATTCCTACGCTTTAAATCGACGTAACTCTTCTGCCTACTCTATGAGGTCCGCATTCGTTCCTAGATCAACTAAACTTTCTTGGATGTGTCTTCCACAATTTGAGGTCCTAGCAAACTTCTTACACCGACCTCATTCCAATACTGAGGAGTTCTGCAACTTCTCCCATACAAGGCTTTATATGGGGCCATCTGTATAGTGGATTAGTAACTGGTGTTATAAGCAAACTCCGCAAGAGGTAGATGCTCGTCCCAATTGCCTCCAAAGTTCAGTACACAAGCGCGAAGCATGTCTTCCACTACTTGATTCAATCTTTCGGTCTGCCCATCCGCATGGGGATGAAAAGCAAAGCTAAATTTTAACTTAGACCCCATTTCGTCTTAAAATTTTTGCCAAAATCTCGACGTGAAATGAGGGTCTCTGTCAGACACAATATCAATAGGTACACCATGCAATTTGACAATCTCACAAATATAAATATCCGCCAACTGAGAAGCTGAATAGATCATGCAGTATGGAATAAAATGAGTTAATTTAGTTAATCGGCCAACAACGACCCAAATAGCATCGTTCCTCTATAAAGTCCTTCACAAATCGGTGATGAAATCCTTACCGATACTTTCCCATTTTCAACCTAGAATTGGTAACGGCTGAAGTAAACCAGGTAGTTTCTGGTGTTTGACTTTGACTTACTGACATGTGAGACATATTGCCACGTAATCAGCGATCTCTCTCTTTATATCATTCCATCAACAGTTTTTCTTCAACCCTTTATACATCTTATTGTTCTTAGGGTGAATAGAGAACTTAGTCTTATGAGCTTCATCCAAGATCTCCTATTTCAATTCTATATTATCAGGTACACAGTAGAGTCCCTGGAACATCATCATCCCATCATCTCTAACAGTAATCTCCGGCTTCCCACATTCCTTCAGTTTTAAAAGGATAGGATCTTTAAGTTGTAGTTCTTTAATTCGATTAAGTAATGAAGAGGTGATAACAATGTGCGACAATAATGCCCTTGGTCGAATCACCTACTCTGGAACAAATCTGCTGAGGGCATTAGCAACAACATTAGCCTTTCCCGAATGATATTTGTTCTCACAATTGTAATCGATTAGGAATTCCAACCATCTCCTCTATCTCATATTCAAGTCTTTCTGAGTAAAAGGTATTTAAGACTTTGATGATCTGTGGAGATGATGAATTTCTCTCCATGCAGGTAGTGTCTCCAAATTTTCATAGCGAATATGATAGCAAGCAGTTCTAGATTGTGCATAGGGTAATTCTTTTCATGATCCTTTAGCTGCCTGGACCCGTAAGCTATAACTCTTTCATTCTGCATCAGGACACCGCCTAGTCCTTTATACGACGCATCGGTATTAACAGTGAAGCCACCACTGCCAGAAGTTATCACTAGAATAGGAGCAATAATCAACCTTTTCTTCAACTCGAGAAAGCTCTTCTCTCACTCTTTGGTCCAATTGAAGTTTATATTCTTCTTGGTTTGCCCGATAAGAGGTGTAGAGAAACCTTCCACGAACCTTCTATAGTAATGCTAAGCCCAGAAAACTCCGTACTTCAGTAACACTCTTGGGACTCGCCCAATTCACAATGACTTTAATTTTAGCAGGATCAGCAGTAATCCCTGGCTTAGAAATCTTGTGGCCCAGGATTGCCACTTCACGTATATAGAATTATCATTTACTCGCCTTAGCATGCAACTGGTGGTCCAAGAGGGTTTGCAAGGCAATCCTCAAATGCTTAGCATGCTCTTCTTCAGACTTGGAGTAGATCAGGATGTCATCGATGAAAATCACCACAAACTGATCCAAGTAGGGCTTAAAAATACGGTTCATCAAGTCTATGAAGATTACAGGAGCATTAGTCAATTCGAAGGGTATTACTAAAAAGTCAAACTACTCATACCTCGTATTGAATGCCTTCTTAGCTATATCGGACTCTCTCACCCTCAACTAGTGATATCCAGATCTCAGATCGATCTTAGAGAAGTATCGGGTACCTTGCAATCCATCAAATAGAATATCGATCTATGGAAATGTATACTTGTTCTTAATTGTCGTCTGGTTCAACTGTCGATAATCAATGCCCAACCTCTGAGAACCGTCCTTCTTCACAAATAAAACAAGAGCACCCCATGGTGACTAACTCCTTCTAATGAACTGCAAGCAAATAGACAATCAATGCATGGGTTCCAATCTGAACACAACATCGAGGGTAGACTCTGTCAGCAAGTACACTCTTCCCTAGAGGATTTGCTATGGTCAAAGGAATGCTTATTGGAGATGAATCCTTATCAAGACGCTTAGGAAAGTTCAAGAAAACGAATGAATAAGAAGCACCCAAATTCAAAAGTATATGCACAAAAAGCTCATCAATCAATATTGAACCTGGGCATCCAAGACATGCCACGATTTAAATTATCCAACATAATAGTTTATCATTAAATTTTAAAGTTTTAACGTTCATTTCGGAAAACATGTTCATTCCTTTTTCTTATCTTTTTTTAAAAAAATATATTTTTGATAAATCGATCAAATCCACATTAGACTTTAGTTCTATATATTTTCGACGTAAGAATCAACCTTAGGCTTTGATACCAACTGTAGCGACCCGAAATCTTACAACCTCTTGATTGTAAGATCTTAGACCGTACCTTCGTATTATGAACTATAGAAACATAATAAGGCAATAGCAGTGTCTTAAACAATGAATGATAAAACTTCTTTAAAATATTGATTAATCAAAATAAAACTCATGATTATATTTTTATTCAAATAATAAAGTTTAATATGATTAAAGCTTAAACAGTCTTAATAAAATACTAACTGATCAATGTCTCATTTATTTAAAAATTGATAATAATAACTAGAAAAGAAAGTAAAAAATTAGGCCATGAAGCCTTCATCGCCATTCATTTCAAGTTCCTAAACACCACGTGCAGTCTCATCACCATAGACCCATATGTTGTCCTTAGCTACACTTGTCTCATCTGGCCACCCACATCAACAAGAACTGTAAGTTGACACTTGTATGGACTAGACATGCAATCTATTGAAGCATAAAATATCAATCATAGCAATATGAACATTTATATATATTTCATGTATGCGTGCTTAGGGCATGTATAATCTCAATAAGCTGAAATAATCTGAAAATAAACTTGGATATCAATGTTGCATGAATGCATCCTTTCTTTAAATTCATCTTTCTTGTCATTTAATATGCTTTGGACTTCGTCCTACTCAAGACGTTGGGTCGTAATCGTACTTTTCACTTAATTAGTTAGACTCTGTCATACTCAAAACGTTGGGTCTAATGATTCATATTATTTATTGCAAGTCAAACTCCGTCTTGCTCAAGACGTTAGGGTTAATCATGATTATCATGTTCTTGTTTAATTAGACTCCATCATGCACAAGATGTTGGGTCTAATACCTTCTTAGACTCTATCAGGTATAAGATGTTGGGTCTAATGCTTCTTAACCATGTTTATTTAGACTCTATCAAGCACAAGATGTTGAGTCTAATATCATCTTAGGCTTCATCAGGCACAAGATGTTAGATCTAATGCTCATTAATCATGGCTTGACATTTCATTATATTTTACGTGTCTTAATTGTGCGTTGTATAAATCATTATGGTACACAACTATTGAAATACATATAATCATGGAATATGGCATTGGCGTGTATATATAATCATGGTGTATACTAATAAAGTGCATATGTGATCATGGCATATAAACTTTAATCTTGCACGAGGCATATGTAAGAAGAACAGATAAACAAATGTAACTGTCTAGAATCAATCTATTGATTTCCCAAAATCAATCTATTGATTTTGTGTTCAGACTCAATCTATTCATTTATCAGAATAAATCTATTGATTTCATGTTCAGACTCAATCTATTGATTTCTCAGAATCAATCTATTGATTTCGTGTTCAGACTCAATCTATTGATTTCTCAGAAACAATCCATTGACTCAAATCCATGTATTTTCCTACATAATTATATTTATCAGTATCTTTTTCGGCTTAATCAATTGATTTCTTAGAATCAATCCATTGACTCAAATCCGTGTATTTTCCTAAATAATTATATTTATCGATATCTGTTCCGGCTCAATCGATTGATTTCTCAGAATCAATCCATTGACTTAAATCTGTGTATTTTCCTAAATAATTATATTTATCAGTATCTGTTCCGGCTCAATCGATTGATTTCTCAGAATCAATCCATTGACTCAAATCTGTGTATTTTCCTAAATAATTTTATTTATTAGTATTTGTTCTAGCTCAATCTATTGATTTCTCATAACCAATCCATTGACTCAAATCCGTGTATTTTCCTAAATAATGTATTTATCAGTATCTGTTCCAGCTCAATTGATTGATTTCTCAGAATCAATCCATTGACTAAAATCTGTGCATTTTATAAAATAATTTTATTTATCAGTATATGTTCTGTCTCAATCGATTTATTTCTCAAAATCAATCGATTGACTCAAATCTGTGCATTTTTTAGAATCAATCTATTGATTTTGGCCCGTGAGCACGCCCCTAACCATGCTTCAAATCTCATGGTGGGGTGTCAACCATCTTCTTTTATCAAGATTATCATCAGTAAGAATCATTACTCATAGCATGCATCTCATTTAATCATATAATCATTATTCATGAAATAAGCGCACTAATTTTCATAAAACCCATTTAAAAACTAATATCTAAAGTTTAATGGAAAGCATGATTTTTCCATACCTAGATCGATTGTATCAACCTGATTAGATCAAGATCCCAATAATGATGATGATTTTAGAAGGAGGCGAAGGCCTCTTGAGAATATACGCCAACGTCTTAACGATCTTCCAAAAAAAAGGTTTTCAAAAGGTAGATCTAAAATTTCTTCTCTAAGGTCTTTAGGGTTTCTGACGGCTCTATTCTTAAGAAGAACTCTAAATGAGATTATGAATTAGGGTTCTCCGTAAGACACTTATTTATATGTTATAGAGAATTATCCGTTGTGAAGCTAACACACTAAGGAAGGTTGTATAGGCTTTTACCTCAAAGTCCAAAATAGAGAACACACATAACATGATTTGATCCCTAGACATCTTGTCTATCACTCCCATAACTTGTGTCCTTTAACGATGGAAATAAATATAAGAGCTTGAAAAATCAAAACATGTATTTTTAGTTAAAACATTTTGAAAAGTTAAGGCATGCGGTGAATACGTTATTAAGTACATACACATAATTCTGGTGTATTAAAGAGATGAAATTTGGATCCCAACATATCTTGACCCAAAGAATTTAATTGGTGATTTAGATTGTTCTAATACTAGCCACTTAGGTAATGTAATTAATGTAAATTATTATATAATTTTATACTCTTAGTCTAAAATAAAATTATTATTATATTACACTATCAATGACCATTGACAAAAATCCTAAATCCATGTTATTCGTGTATTTTCATGCATACATATAATTACACTAGTATAATATATTGCTATATAATTACATTGGCTCAAGTAATTAAGTGTGTATAAGTATTATTATTATTAATTGTACATCTGTGAAATGAATATTCCTATGCACACGAATAGGGTTCAAAAATCCTTGTATGTAATGAAGCTTTGATAATAGAACATCTAAGAACTAGGAATATGATAAGATCATGTAAGCCAATGTTAAGCTATGTGATATGATGTAAATAATGGGTGATCTAAGATTTAAGAACACAATAAGATCATGTGCGTTGGGCCCGAGATAAGAATATGGTAAGCTAATTTTTAAGTTGTTTATGCATTGTATCAATTATATGATTTAAATATTAATATGAGTTTTGTAGTAAGTAAGCCAACGCCCTTGTGTGATTCTACACGCGATATCGCTCAGTCCATGTGTATGATTTCATTACACAATCCATTTTCACTATAATGGTATGAAACGTTATAGTGTGCGGTATCGCGATGATGACTTCATGACTTGCGATAGGGCGTGATTGGGAGTTTAATTATATAACCGCTAAGAAAGATACAAACCAGCTTAAGAAAGATAAGTCAAGTTACGAGAATAACAAGCAAGCGATCCGGTGATTAGTAAGACGACTGCAACCTTCGGTGATTAGTAGGAGGATTGTGGCCTCCGGTGATTTGACAACTGCTTCAATATCCAGTGATTAGTAGGAGGTTCACCTCAGTTGATTAGTAGAAGGTCCGCGGCCTTCGGTGACATAGTAGGATGTTCGCATCCGGTGATATGAGTTGGTCAATTATTGACAGTAGATATTTTCGTCTTACTATACATAGTCTTAGGCTATTATCTATATGCCTAAGTTATTCTAAATTATGATTTAAACTGATACAATGGATATATTATGTTGTTAAGAATAAGGATGATAAGCTAAGCTAATTTAAGAAGAAGGTTAACGGGATCTAAGCAATGGACCTATAAGAATCAGAAGGTGGCCGGGACCTAAGCTGTGAACCTAAAAGTATAATCGCAAGACCTAGGCCACATATAAGCTAAGATAAGCCACGGGATCTAAGCCGTAGGCGATATAAGAGATGACATGAATCTTAAGCCGTAGAAAGGATGAAATCCTAACACGTTATAAGATAAATTAAGAAATCTATAAAAAGATTAAGTTATGTCACGTTCTACTCATAGTGTAGTTACTATCACCGGATTGCACAAGACCTGATCGAACCATCCGATTTGAAAGTTTCCCCTATACGGAATGAGATTTATAGAATTTATTTCACGTGAAAAGGTGGCTATCGAGTTAAGTGATGCCTGTGACTCTTACTGCATTATGGGCTCCTCTTATGCATTTATTATATTTTTTAAAATGGTATGTATAAAAACTACGGTCGGCTTGATTCCAATTAGACCTTTCTCCCTTTTACTCACCGGTAGTATTTAATAAAGTTAGTACATGGTATTACTTACTTTTAATATTGAGGATAACTTCAATATATGTTGCTCTTTTTATGCACTTGATTATTGATGTTCAGTTTAGTTTTTTTTTATTAATATTGCGCACATTTTTCCAGTATCATCATGCTTAATGCCTATAATAAGTAATCGATATGTGCGTAGTGTTAAGTAGTAAAAATGCCAGTTTTCACCCCTTAACCTGACCTTTGATGGACTTGTGAGCACACTAATAAACACCTGTTGAGTCTATTTTGTAGATAGCAATAAAAGACAAGAATAGTACAGAAAACCACTCAAAAATGCTGCACAAAGAAGTCCATCTCTTAGCACAGTGTAGAGCCAGCAATGGCACACAGAGGGCTGCACACCATTGGGCCCTTGGGGCATGTGGCAACAGTAGGGCAAGGCGAAGGAAGTGAAAATAGGCTGAAAACATCCTATCAAGAGCTTATTTGAAGACTTTGATAGGAGCTGAGAGCTAAAATGGAGAAATTCATGCAGTTGGAAAGGGTTCGATAGGATCTGAAGGCAGAGAAAGGATGAATTCGTGTGGATTGAGGAGTTCAATGGGATCCAAAAACCTATCGAGCAGCTGAAAGAAAGGAAGAAACCATCCTATTGAAAGCCTACCTGAGGTGAAAGGGGAACCTATCGAATGATTTCCTAAACCTGTCGGATGGTAGCCTAGACCTATCGAGATGGAGACGCTGGAACAGAACCTACCGAAGGGTGGTTGAGCCTTTCGATAGGAGTGAGAGCAATCCTATCAAAATGATGGCATGCAGAGCTGGACCTATCTAAATGGTCCTCCAACCTGTCGAAAAGCTTCTCCAACCTGTCGAATACTCCAGAAAAAGGGCTGAGAATGCTGAAGCTTTAAGAGAAAGCTCATCCTATTGGAACTTATTGAAGAGATTTGAGAACCAAGCGAAAGGACCAAAAAGCTCCATTTGAACCTGTCGAAATCGTGTGAAGAGCTTCTCAGAAAATAGGTTGTTCACATGCTGCGACTTTGTGACCTACTGCACGTAAACTGAGGTACATTGGTGATCGACACGATGATCTAAAAGATGCCCTAGGAAACCCTAACCAATCTACGTGCTCTAACAGAACTCTAATAAACTCTAAGGACTTTCTAAAAGGGAATATTGGCGGGAAAAATAAGAGAGAAAGCTATATATTGAGATCCCCAATTGCAATTGGGGGAGATCGAGATTAGGATCAAATTCTAGAGATCAGAGATTACAGCGAAATTCTATTTTCCGACTTTTAGCTCAACTATGGTTGGCTAATTCCCTAGGAGCAGCGAAGAGAGAGGTTAGATATGTAATTGGGTAAGGTTGAGAGTGTTGTTGTGGGTTAATTGCTGCACAGACTACATATCTGAGAGCATTTCATTATAGAGCGAGTTTTATTATAATGTAAATATTGTTTTTATTATTTTAATTGGATCTATAGTTCCTTTGGTTTCATTTGGTGCTCGATCAGATTTGTGTAGAGGAGTCTGTTGATCAACTCACCACTTAACTGGTAGACCTCTTGGATACCACCTGATCTCCCTAGATCTAATATCCCTGTAATTTCTTGTGTCTGTGACTAGAAATTGCAGTATCTGTAGTAGTTTTAATGCTCTGGTTGAAACCTTTGATTTGGAGGAATTCCCTAGGATGATCTGTGACCATTAAAGTAGACAGATCATAGCCTTAAGAGCAGTCCAATCTCTGGTTTCAATTGGATTCTTCTATCATAAACCTTTGGATCAGATGAAGTCTATAGGATGGTTTGTGACCATTAAAGTGGGCAGACCATAGCCTTAAGATCAATTAAATCCTTTGGTTTAGAATGGAGCCTTCTACACTGCAGCTGTGCTTGTAGCCAGCTGAGAGATTTGTGAGCTTTGAACCCCTGTAACATGACCAGCTCAACCTGATTGCAGTGAGACCAATCTCGAAGCTGCACTTCTCCATTTTCTATTTTTAAACCCTTCCATTTGCAAGATCTAGATCTCTAGACTCGATCTCAGTTAATTTACATTTCATGTGTAGTTTAGCTAAAGTGACAACTCTTTTTAACCTCTCCCCTATCTTTTAGCTGACTTAGCAGTAGTTAGGGTGCCAGATCTCTTACAGATATGGAGATTTACCATATTTTGAACTCACCTCCCTGTGGACATTCCCTTACTTACTTTTCTTTTTAAAACTTGCTATAAAAGGACCCTGTGTCTTGCAGGTCTAGGATACTTTTTTTATGCTGAATCCATCTCCTGTTTTACTCTAATTTTATTTTGTCTTTATCATTACACAATAAATCAGCACATTGAAATTCCCCAATAAGTTTTTGGCGCCACTGCCGGGGAGGTGTTTTTGAAATTGGTAGATCTAAGTTTGGTTTAGTTTAGACCATAGATCTGCAGTAGTTTGTTTGATTTTTCACTAACTCTGTTTGGAAGTTTTGTTGTTTTCCAATATTTTGTTTGTATTTCATCAGATCTTAAGCTGCTGCAAAAGAGGAGCATTGTGCTAGAGGCTGTTCTTGAGTTTGCATCCCTCTACTCCCCTTTGTTTATCAGATCTGTTAATTTTTAGATTCAGTAGTCATTTGTTTTTGTTCCTACTTGTTGTGTTTAAAGATTTTCTCTGCATTAGATCTTGAGTGGTGTATGTTTGGGGGAAGAACTCTCCAACCTTAGATTATCCCATTAAATCTAGAGGTTGAAAGACTTCTCAGATCTAGACAAACTCCACTCACATCTGTTGCAGCTGAATTTCCTGAAATGGATGAGCAACAACAGCCTCGAACTCTCAATGAATTTAATGCACTAGTGGTTTACAATTCCCCTTTCTGCATTCAGTTCCCAGTTGCTCAAGGAAATTATGAAATAAAGTCTTCCATAATCCAGATGCTACCCTCATTTCATGGCCTAACCAAAGAAGATCCTTATAAGCACATTGATGAATTCTTAGGACTCTGCACCACTTTCAACGTCACAGGTTTGGAGGAAGAGGCCACCAGGATGAGACTCTTTCCTTTTTCATTGAAGGATAGAGCCAGGACCTGGTTATCAATGCTTCCACCCAACAGTATTCAGTCCTGGAGGGACCTTCAATGTCAGTTTTTGGCCAAATTTTTCCCCATGTCTAAAACAAGCCAGTTGAGGAAGGGCATCATCTTATTTGCCCAAGATCCAACTGAGGATTTTCACCAAGCTTGGGAGAGATTCAAGAAACTCCTAAAGAAATGCCCCCACCATCAAATTCCTGAATGACAATTGGTTCAAAATTTTTATCAAGGGATTGATTCGAAAAGCAGAGATATGGTAGATGCTTCTTGTGGTGGCACCTACCTCCATAAAACTGCTGAGGAGGCCTAGGAGTTGTTTGATATCATTAGTGAGAACTCCATGCAGAGGGAGACCTTGTCTAGGGACTTAGATACTCCTAGATTGGTGAAAGAGAATACCACCAGAGGGAAGATGTTTGAGGTGAATGTACAAAGTGATTTGGAGAGGAAAGTGGACAGCCTGGCACTAAAATTTGAGAAGCTCATGGAAGCAATGCAGTCACCCATGGCTGCTAGGGTGGAGGAGGCATGTGCTATATGCCAGTCTCCTACCCACCCCATTGAAGAATGCCCATCAGCTGTCCAGTTTCCAGATTTTTTTATGGAGCATGTGGCTGCCACTCAGTCCTATGGGCAACAGCCTGCTGCTGGGTACCAATTGAAGAACCACCCCAAATTGAGGTGGAGACAAGATGCATACCCAAACCAGCAATAGTAGCCACAGCAGCCCAAGCCCTACAAAAATGTTCAACCCTACCACCAAAGTTATGTTCCCAAGCCTCATTACCAGCAGCCCATGACCCAGCCTGGGCAGCAACCTGCACCCCCTTCAGCTATGAGATCACCTTCTTTCGAGGAACAAGTTCTGGCCTCACTGCAGAATTTGGGTCCCTTAACTCAAACTATGTACTCTCACAACCAAAGCATTAAAAAGATAGAAGACCATCTTGGTCAGCTATCTAATGCTTTGACTAAGAGAGAGGAAGGGAGGCTGCCTAGCCAACCACTGGATAACCTAAGGAGACAGTATGTAGTGGGTGAAGTTTCCTCCACCTATGAGAAAGCCAAATCCATTATTATATTAAGAAGTGGAAGGCTGATGGATAACCAAGTTAGCTGTAAGACTTTGAGCAATTGTGAAAAAGGCAAAGAGGTGGTTTTCAAAAGGATACAATAAGGGCCACCAGTGGTGGACATGAAGGGGCAACCAAATGAGAAGAAAGAGGATAATGATGATCCTCAAGAAAAGAGAAAAATAAAAAAGAAAGATGACCAATTGGCTAAGGCTGCAAATGAGGGAGCAATCCCACATTTGCCATTTCTTAAAGCATTGCAAGCACCTTCCCCTTTCGATAAAGGGCAAGGTAAAATAGAGGAAATGATGGAAACTTTTAAGTAAGTAAAGATCAACTTGCTTTTACTTGATGCAATTAAAAAAGTTCCAGCCTATGCCAAGTTTCTGAAAGAGTTATGCACCCATAAAAGACAGTCTAGGATACACTTATCCAAGAAGGTCTTTTCAGCAAAAAAGGTAAAGCAAATTTTGTCCATTGCTACCCCCATAAAACTTCAAGACCTTGGAGTGCCCACTATCCCCTGCATCATTGGGGACCATAAAATTGAGAAAGCCTTATTAGATCTGGGAGCCAGTGTGAATTTACTGCCATATACAGTATATGAGAAGTTAGGCTTAGGAGAGTTGAAGCCCACACATGTGGTCTTGCAATTGGCTGACAGATCTGAAAGGAAGCCTATGGGGTCATTAAAGATGTCCTGGTGAGAGTTGACAAGTTCTTTTACCTTGCTGACTTTTTGGTGCTAGACATGGAGCCAAGCAAATGTGTTTCTTCCATACATGTGATTCTAGGCAGCCCCTTTTTGGGCACTGCTAATGCCTGTATACAATGCAGGTCAGGTGTCATTGAAGTCTCCTTTGGCGACATGAAAGTAAAGTTGAATGTGTACAACACAGCTCATCAACTCCCTCTAGATGAGGCCTATTTTCCATTGAGGTACTAAAGGAGGTTGTGCATGAAAATCCACGTCAGCTGATGCAGGGCAATGTTTGGTTCACAAATACAAAACAGCACCCAAGGAATGGACATTTGCTGTAGAAAAGATCCACGAAAGGTACCAAGTTTGATGAGCCTGAGGAGACCATGGACCTTCCAGATCCTCAAAATTAGCCTTTGAAGTTCAGTATGTATCATATGTACAATACTTTGCTATTGTTTTAGGTGTTTACTTTGTGGTTGATTGATTTTTTTTTTTTCTCTGCAATAAAAACTGCCATGCTAAATACTAGGCCATCATTTCAATATTACCAGCTGTCCTGAGATAATGGGATCTTGTCCACAAGGGAAACAAACTGTTGAGCAGGACGGCAGAAGGGCCTGCTGAGTGCTGAGACTAAGAGTGCCCAGAAAGGCCACCTTAGTTGGGTTTTGGGAGTTTTTGATAGGTCAAGTTCACCTCTCGTTAGGTCACATGGTGATTTCGATAGGATATTTAATGGTTTCGATAGGCACTGAGGCCTATCGAAAGGATGGTTCCACCTATCGGGATCCTATCGAATCATCCCTTTTGAAAGCTTTGTCAGCTACGCCTTCGACAGGACGCATGAACCTATCGAAACCCTCCAATTTATCCTATCGAAATCGTATTTCACCCCTAATATACCTGTCGATAGGTCATTTGTACCTCATTCTCTACCCTCTGCAAAACCCTAGCTCTCTTCCTCTCTCTTTCGCCTCCCTCTTTCTTCACTAAATCCTGGCAGAACCTTCAGCTATTTAGTCTGCCATTTCATAAGTGCATTGAGCTTGCACAGAGGAGCATTTTGCATCTGATTTTGGAGAAATTGGAATTGTGCATTGCGATCTCTATTAAACCCTAGGAATTTTGGGATAAGTTGTCTTCCCACCGCCAATCTGTTGTTGTTCTAATTGTTAAACTCTATATTCCATTACAAGTTGGTGAGTGAGCAATCCCTGAGAGTAAAATGGTTGAGCTTGAGGAAACCCTAGCAAACTTACTTCGGAGACCAACTGCTTCTACCCCCAAATCTTCCAAGAAATCGAAGCCAACTTCCAAACCACCTGTTAAGAGGAAGCTCTTTGAAGAGACACCTAAGAAGGCCCCTAAAGCCAAGAAAGCCAAAGCTGTCGAAATTCAGGAGCCTGAGATGGAAACACCCTTAGAGAGAGCTGCTCCTGCTGCGGCAACACCTTTGCCCACCTGTGACAGACCACCTGCAGTAGAGCTTCCAGCTAGGCTAACTACTCCCAATGAGTTTGTAGAGAATTTGAGTCTTTTCCTTGAGATAGACTTTGATCTGGCAGACTTTGCCAACATTGGGGAGTGCCAGGGGACATTGGAATATTTGAAGAAAGAAGGTTTGTTGCCCCTGCTTTCACCCTTGAAGGAAAATGTGTACCCCAGGTTGGTGAAATTATGGTACCAGAACCTGACAAAGAAGGTGGTGCCTGGGGCTAAGGATGTACTAGAAATCTTGATTGATGACTGGCAGTTGATTATCAATTGCAGAGACATTGGGATGGCTTTGGGAGTCCCATATCAATTTGACTCCACCAGAGCTGAGGGAGCACCTATAGGGGCTACAATTAGAGAAATGGCTAAGCTTACTAACAGAATAGTGGGCTCTGGTGAATCCCTGATGAGAAGAGACCTCCATCCTACCCTAAGACTCATTGATACCATTTTGAGGAATACCATTTTGAGGAAAAATGTCTATGTCACTGGGCATTTGCAAGAGAGAAGGGCCCCAATTCGTGAATGCACCTAAGTTGATTTTTGAAATAATGGTGGACATCAATGACAAGGTGCTAAAGAGACAAGGTTTTGCTAAGGGAGGAGGCCTGCCCTTCTACAGACTCATCACATGTCTGCTCAAAACTGGAAAGTATGTGATCAAGAGAAATGAGCCATTGGAGAAGCTGAACACAAAAGTATATGGAAAGCGGGAATGGTCCACCAGCCTCACCTTGATTAAGAAGAGTAAGCCAGCTGGAATAGAGGAGGCTGAGAAGGCACCCACTACCGTGGCAGCAGATATTCCGGCCGAGATTCCCTCATTCATCCCTCCACCTACCATACTTGTCCCATTACCCACACCACCCACGTTGCTTTTTCCCTTTGTATCAGTCCCCCCTCCAACAGACCCCTTTCCACTCACCACTGAACCAGTTTGACCTTCACCCGCCACTCAAGTCTTCCAACATGAAGTTCTTAAACCCCCCACATTCTCCAAGCTTACCCCTGCCATATCTTCTCCACCCATTAGCCAACCCATTGTTGATTTCCCCCCTCCGCAGCCCCCTTTGCATACACAGGGTGTGGACCAGTTCACCACTACTGGGTTCACTGCCCTCATGACCTCAATTGTGGAGGATGTTGCTCATGAGTACACCCCACTTCCTGACTCCCCACACCCCACTCCTCCTCATTTTAACCATGCACCCTCCTCTCCTTTCCATCCCATTCAAACACCTGTCCCCTCTACCCCCACCATGCCTGACACTTTCACCCAAATTCTCTCACTCCTACAGTCCATTCAATCTCAAATGACCATAAACACCGACAACCAAGCCCTCATGAGCTCCTGCCTCCAATCAATTCAATCCACCCTTACCCCATCCTCTCCAGCTCCTCAACCCCCTCCCACTTCCCCTCTTTCACCTATCCACGTACCCATCCATTTATCTCCTCCTTCTTCACCCATAGCTTCACCACCCCTTACTGCTACCCAGTCTGAGGAGGTAGCAGCCCCATTTCTTCCCATCCCTTCATCACCAGCTATAATTGCTTCTGTAGTGGCTGCATCTCCTATCACCCACTCCCTCCCTCTCTCTCTCCACCTGTTTTCAAAGATGCCTCCACCCAAATTGATCCATGGGAGGATCTGGTTCTCTCCACCCCCTCCTCTTCATCCACTACACCCCTGTCCTTGCCCGTTGTCCTTAGATAAAACATGTACATTCCCCCTTACCTCACCCTGCTGTATGCCATGAGAGAGAACCCTTACATCCAAAGGGATGTCCTGAGAGGTATGGCTGCACTCCGAGCTTCCCTTGAAGCCCCTTATGAGGAGAGGATTGCCAACATAGAATTGGAGCACAGAATCAAGCTCCGAGATATCTCTCAAGGGTGGACTGAAATCCTGACTCGTTATGAGTCTACAAAATAGTTGGCTGCTGCTGAGAGTCTAATTGCCAAATATGAGAAGAAGAATTTTGAGCTTCTCAAGAAAAAATTAGCCAATGCTCAGGAGATACTCAAGGCCACCAAGGAACTCTCTGATGCCAACCTGCTCTATGCCGCAAAATAAATTGACTTATTGGAGAAAAAGGTTGCTTTCTTGACCTCTTAGCCCTTTCAACCTACCCCTCTAGCTACAACACCTCCTACTGAACCCCCCTCCACTCAAACCTATCCCCCTTCTACAACTCAACCCCCTCCTACCCCACCTCTAGATGTTCACCCTCCTCCAGCCTAGGAACCTCCCCTACTCAACCTGCCCCTCCAAAATCTACAAGGGCTTCCACCAAGAAGAAAGCTACAGCCAAAAGATCTACTCCCTCTGCTGCTTCCATCAAGAAAGGAAAGAAGCCTGCTACCCAGTCTAAAGAAGCTCACCCCACCAAGCCCCCAACCCAACCTAACACCTCTTTCACCTTACTCTCTAGGGAAGAAAGAAGTAAGGCTGCTGCAGCTCTAGGATTGGACCCCACTGCCCTTTTTCCTTCAGATTCAGATTCAGATTTTGTTGTTGTTGATCCAAAAGGAAAACAACCAGCTGCCTTGTCTGATGAAGCACTAAAGAACTCGCAACAGCAATCAAAATCTAAAGGAAAAGCTCCTTTATCTAAGGATGAGTTGAAAAATCTAGCTGACCTCTATGGTTGGCTAGATGATGCCTGTAAATAGATGTGGCAGTTTGTTGTTTTAGTTTCTTTTTCACTTGTCTCATGTATATATTTGACATATTAATACAATTTTGTCTTCATGAATTTTTATTTTTTTTACTGTGTCGATATTTTCTTACCATGCCTCTCTACTGATTTCATAGTGTAAAACAGTGAGTATACTATTTAATTTAGGTTTGGGGGTATGGCAGGTATGCCAATGAAATGAGTTAATGATAATGCAACTAGGCTAAAAAGGAGTGTTTGGAATTAGAGTAAATTCTCACTTGATTTTTTTTGGAAAAGAGGAAATTTAAAAAAAAAAAAAAAAAAAAACTGTTTGAAACTGAAATAAGCTGTAATCTAACAGGCTTCATGAAGCAAATGTCAACAATTTTCGAAAAAAAAATTTGATGTATAGTAAACCTGAAATGAGAGAAGATTGTGAAGATACACCCTAGAAAATTTGATGGAAGGCCATATCCAGTGAGATTTGGGTCTGAGAATTTTTCTTTGAAGAGTGTCTTGGCAAATTCTTCTGCCCTAAAGACTGATTGGACTCAATTCTACTCACTATAAGTTAGGCAAATCCAAGTTGAAACAGCTTGACAACATTCATGACATGAAGGACATGAAGTAAGGCTATCCCTTGGACAGTTTGAGCTTAAAGATCCTACCCTTTTGAACTGCCCTTGATACACCCACTCTAAGCCTTAAAAGTCCCAGTTTTCTTTGATAAAAAAATCAAAAAATTTGAACCCAAAACCTCAGTGACCTGATACAGCCTGACCCTCACTTTGAGATTTCAGAAGGTAGAGTTGGTTGGATGGTTGGTTGAGAAAGAAGAAAGCACATTTGGTGGTAGTGTGGCATTCCAGTCCATAAAAAAAAAATAAACAAATAATAAATAAATAAATAAAAACACAGAGCAAAAGGATGAGAAAGAGAATTCATTTCATTGAAAGATTAAAATAAGGATTAGAAACTTATTACTTCAAATCTAAAGTTCAAGAAGTAAATGGAATTGTGCTGAAATGAAGAAGGTGCCATAATCACCTCCTTTACCTTTACTGATTTCTCAATTTTATATTTGAATCCCATTCCACCCTTTCATTCTTTATAAACTTCACCCATATGCCACATTACAACCCAATAAAAAGACCTTACTGATCTAAAATGACTTGAGCTGTCATGTGGAGATAAGGATGTGCTTAATCTATGGTGTAAAGAGTTAGAAAATTTTAGGAATTAGAGCAATCCCTATGCTCATGCTTGCAGTCCTATTTGAGGGCTGCAACTGTTCTTGAGCCGTGTGAAGTAATGCACCCTTCGATCCTTGTTATGACTAAACAGCCCTGGTGAGACTTGGGTCTGAAATCCAATTTGATGGGGGTAGTATCAAAACAGAATTCTCAAGTGAAAGGTGAGCCATGCATTAATTTTTAGGAGAAATGCCTTGACATGAGCTGAGTGATGATGAAGGGTTACAGCAGACTTTCAAGTTTTGAACTTAGGTTTTTTCTGTTGAAACTCCTCTAATGAATTGAATGGACATGGCGTGACTTTATTTTATTTACTTAAACTCCGTTTTAGCAGGATGCACTACTATAACTAACTTTATTGGAGAAGTTTGTGGGTACCTTCACTGAAAACCCTCAGGAGACTTCACTCCTCCACTAGGGATCACCTAAGGGTTTAAAAGGCTTGATGCATATGCTAAATGCATCTGTGATCCCTACGAAAGTGGCATTTTAAATTTTCTTTGTTTCTCCTTTGCTCAGGGACTAGCAACGCTTAGGTTTGGGGGTGTGTTAAGTAGTGAAAAATGCCAGTTTTCACCTCTTAACCTGACCTTTGATGGACCTATGAGCACACTAATAAACACCTGTTGAGTCTGTTTTATAGATAGCAATAAAAGACAAGAATAGTGCAGAAAACCACTCAAAAATGTTGCACAAAGAAGTCCATCTCTCAGAGCAGACCTAACAATGGCACACAGAGGACTACACACCATTGGGCCCTTGGGGCGCGTGGCAACAGCAGGGCAAGGTGAAGGAAGTGAAAACAGGCTAAAAACATCCTATCGAGAGGTTATCTAAAGACTTCGATAGGAGCTGAGAGCTAAAAGGGAGGAATTCATGCAGTTGAAAAGGGTTCGATAGGATCTAAAGGCAGAGAAAGGATGGATTCGTGTGGATTGAGGAGTTCGATTGGATCCAAGAACCTATCGAGCAACTGAAAGAAAGGAAGAAACCATCCTATCAAAAGCCTGCCTAAGGTGAAAGGGGAACCTATCGAATGGTTTCCTGAACCTGTCAGATGGTGGCCTGGACCTATCGAGATGGAGACGCTGGAACAGAACCTACCGAAGGGTGCTTGAGCCTTTCGATAGGAGTGAGAGCAATCCTATCGGAATGATGGCATGCAGAGCTGGACCTATCAAAATGATCCTCCAACCTGTCGAATGTTTCAGAAAAAGGGCTGAGAATGCTGAAGATTTAAGAGAAGGATCATCCTATCAAAGAGATCTGAGAACCTAGCGAAATGACCACAAAGCTCCATTTGAACCTATCGAAAGTTTCCCCAACCTATCGAAATCGTGTGAAGAACTTCTCAGAAAATAGGTTGTTCACACGCTGCGACTTGGTGACCTATTGCACGCAAACCGAGGCACATTGGTGACCAACACGACGATCCAAAAGATGCCCTACGAAACCCTAACCAACCCACGTGCTCTAACAGAACTCTAACAAACTCTGAGGACCTTCTATAAGAGAATATTGGCGGGAAAAATAAGAGAGAAAGCTATATATTGAGTTCTCCAATTGCAATTGTGGGAGATCGAGATTTGGATCAAATTCTAGAGATCAAAGCTTGCAGCGAAATTCCAGTTTCCCTCTTTTAGCTCAACTATGGTTGGCCCTAGGAGCAGCGAGGAGAGAGGTTAGATCTATAATTGGGTAAGGTTGAGAGTGTTGTTGTGGGTTAATTGCTGCACAGACTACAGATCTGAGAGCATTTCATTATAGAGCGAGTTTTATTGCAATGTAAATATTGTTTTTATTATTTTAATTGGATCTATAGTTCCTTTGGTTTCATTTGGTGCTCGATCGGATTTGTGTAGAAGAGTCTGTTGATCAGCTCACCCACTTAACTGGTAGACCTCTTGGATACCACCTGATCTCCCTAGATCTAATATCCTTATAATTTCTTGTGTCTGTGACCTAGAAATTACAGCATCTGTAGTGGTTTTAACGCTCTGGTTGAAACCTTTGGTTTGGAGGAATTCCCTAGGATGATCTGTGACCATTAAAGTAGACAAATCATAGCCTTAAGAGCAGCCCAATCTCTGGTTTCAATTTGATTCTTCTACCATAAACCTTTGGATCAGATGAAGTCTATAGGATGGTTTGTGACCATTAAAGTGGACAGACCATAGCCTTAAGATCAGTTAAATCCTTTGGTTTAGAATGGAGCCTTCTACACTGTAGTTGTGCTTGTAGCCAGCTGAGGGATTTGTGAGCTTTGAACCCCTGTAACATGACCAGCTCAACCTGATTGCAGTGAGACCAATCTCCAAGCTGCTCTTCTCCATTTTCTATTTTTAAACCCTTCCATTTGCAAGATCTAGATCTCTGGACTCGATCTCAGTTGATTTGCATTTCTTGTGTAGTTTTGCTTAAGTGACAACCCTTTTTAACCTCTCCCCTGTCTTTTAGCTGACTTAGCATTAGTTAGGGTGCCAGATCTCTTACAGATCTGGAGATTTACCATATTTTGAACTCACCTCCCTGTGGACATTCCCTTACTTTTCTTTTAAAAACTTGCTACAAAAGGACCCTGTATCTTACAGGTCTAGGATATTTTTGTTGTGTTGAATCCATCCCCTGTTTTACTCTGATTTTATTTTCTTTATCATTACACAATAAATTAGCACACTGAAATTCCCCAACACGTACGACTTGAAATTTCATTTATATCCTTAAGGGCGATTTTGGGTCGTTACAAAAATAATGCTAAAAAGAGTCACCAAAGTAACTTTAGCTTCATCACCATACCTTAAATCCTATCATTTTTCATTAGCTTGTCATAATTTGAAAATATGACTTGCCAAGAGAGTTATGATGAAGTTTGTGTAGACAGCTCTACCGAACCCTAATAAGTTTGAATTTCTCTATAATGAGCGGAGGATGAGTTGATAGTGTGTTAACCATGCATTTCTCAAGATGTGCCAACTTGAGAGCTTCACGGATCTTCTTGGTTTTCAAAGTTTGTGTCTCAAGATCCATGTACCTCATAAATGAAAACCTTTTTGTTGAAAAAATTATTGTCAGAAATTCAAAAATGGCGAAAAAGGGCAAGAGTATTTTGACTCGAGACGCATAATCAATCTTCAAAATGCTATTCACTCCCTACTCGAGTGAATACTCAAGTTTGCAAAATGGTTCAACGATGCATTTCCAAGATACAACGAGCACAAGTTCTTGAATGCAATTTGTTACCTTGCAACGGTAGATGATTGACCCAGAAAACTCTATCTGATGAAGTACAAAATAAAAAACCGAAAGCAAAAGAATTATCAAACTGTTATGCAAAAGAATTCGAGTAAATTTAGGCTGCCTTGATCTGTGCCGAAAGAACTCCTTTTATAGATCTCAAGAAGACTTTTCTTGCAAACAATATAACTATTGCACCAAAAGGCATATTTTGGATCGCCTAGATCTTCCAGAGATCCAACCGCTCCTTTCAATGGTTGGGTAAAATTTGACCTTTTCATATTTTAAATTTGAAAAGTTGAACGCTTTTATAGGCAATTATCATTCGATTTTATGCCAGCGGTCACATAAATGGTCAAAATTTGACCAATCAGTTTGACCCAATCGAACCAAATTGACCCACTAATTAATGACCCGTTAGACCCGATCCGGTCCATTGATAATCTAATTGTTGAATCGACCCCGTCAAAAAATTAAACTTAAGGTAGGGCCTATGGGCCCCTCGCAACGATTGCAAGTGCGAAGCCCCAATGCGCCTAAACGCCAATCGCCATGCACACGCATGTTACAATGCGGCGGCATGCCACTAGGCACACTCTTCTCTTCATAGTGCAACCCAAGAATAGAAGGTAAAAAAGTTATATATAGTAGAAACCACTCTACACGCTTTCCAATGTGGGGTTATTTATTGTGCATATAAGAATGAAAATTTCTATTGCCTAAAAATCAACCCAAGAGACAAATAAATATAAAAAATATATTTATTTTCTTTGAAATTATTAAATAGATATTAATTATTTTATAAAATAGTAAATAAATATAACACTTGTATCCATTGTGTATAATGAGTTGTCGTCTCACTGTAGATAAAATCAAGTAGTCAACCTTAATCTCCATCCTCAAAATAGGGAAAGAGTTTATTCTTATGACCAGCGATTTAAAGTCTGATATTTTTTTATATAATTAAGCATCCATAATTAAAACAAAAAAAAAAGAACAATAAAAGTGTTATAGGGTTGTGAGCTTCGGGATCGCCATCACCCAAAGTCCCATAACAAAACAACAACCAACAAGAACCCTCCTATATGATTCTAAGATAGCTGACACCATCTCGATTGAGATTAACAAGACCAACAATATGACTTAAAAGATCACAGACATGAGGAAAAGTAATGCACTGCATGCTAGACAAAGACAATCTAGCTAGCCCGTCCACAATGTTGTTGACCTCCCTAAAGCCATGGCGAACCTCCCAGCATTCACCTTGTAGAAACTCCAAAATTTGATTGACTACCACAGCAATATTCCAAGGAATGGTCTCACCAGATAAGGCCTTAACCATCAACAGGGAATCAATTTCAATAATTAATCTTTTATGCATTGATTTAGCTAATCTATGCCTATCCAAGATAGCATAAGCCTCGACCTCATTATTAGATAACCGGCCATAAAAATTACTAAACTCAACGATAAATCCTCATGTTTCATCGTAATGTTCCCACCACCTCCAGCTGCACCCGGATTACCGAAGGACGAACCGTCAGAATTAAGTTTGATACAATCCCTAGGAGGAAAACTCCAAGCGACGACAAGCACATTAGGATTCTTTTTAATCGCCAAATGAAAACCGAGACAATCCAACACTTTAGAACCACTGGAAGTGTTATTCCTCATAGGTTTAATAAGGGCATTAAGATCCAATAATCAGCCACCCAATTTCAAATAAATAGCATCAACAGAAACCGATTTACCATAAAAACGAGCTGAATTATGAGACAACCACAGTTCCCCCAAAGAATCATCAGGATTAACCCACAAATAATCCCAAAGTACGATTTAGGATTCTTGTTCCAACTGTTTAATTTTTCAATTATCGATTGGTAGCCATGATAAGGTATATTGCAATGGTTAGACAATCATTTCCATACGGAGGAAGTTACACCACAAGAAACAAACAAGTGATGGGTAGTCTCCACCTCTAACAAACATAAAGAACATCGAGAGACAATTGGGATTCCAATCCGTCTAATATTACCATCCGTTGCCACATAGTCCTGAAGCACCTTCCACGAGAATAATTTGATTTTAGTCGAGGCTATAGAATGACAGAGCCTAGACCAAAACCAAAGGGGCTCCTTGTTTATCCCGACAAAGTTCCTAGTAGATTTAAAGGTAAATACTCAACTTTTATTAAGTTTCCAGATGATCTTATCTTGTCGTTGAGTGGACAAATTATAGTTCCGAATATTTTACTACACATGATCAGGGAAAAAGGCTATAACACAGTCTTTCCAGCCTTTCCCTTCCCTAACAAGGCCAATGGGACAGTCAATATGGGGATAGTTAGGAGCTAAATCACCAAGTACGCAATTTTCAATCCAAGGGACCTTAAAAATCGAAAAGGAAAAATTCCTGCCCACCCGCCATTTGCGTAGATTCATACCATTCCTATTCTTCATTCTGACCTTTTTCCAAATATATGAATCACCACAATGTGGTTGCACAAACCAGAAGCCTTGTTCTTAATATACCGCCCCTCAACATAGGATGCCCATATAGCCTTCCCTTGGATAACCTTCCACGCTGATTTCATCGTCCCCGTATCATTAATATCTCTCAACCTTCTCACTCCAACTCCACCTTCTTCATAAGGCATCGCAATATCACTCCATTTATTCTAATTATGTTTGATCTTACCGTCCGAAGTACCCCAAAAGATGTTAGCGAAACACTTTTCAATATGATCAATAGAACCTTTCGGAATAGGAAAAATAGATAGCAAATAGATTGGGATTGAGCTAAAGACATGCTTGAGCAAAACCAATTTTCCACCATCAGATAGAAATTTGGCTTTTTACCCATCAACCTGCTTGAGAATCTTATTAACAAGGCCCACACAATCCAATCTTTTGAGACACCCATTGAAAAGAGAGACCCCCAAATAGTTCGCAGGAAGGAGCCCATGATTGAACCCCAAAATATCCTTGATCATCCGAAGTCGTGCATGAGGAGAGTACTTCGGGGCGAAAAAACTACTCTTGTCCACATTAAGTAATTGGCCCGACTCCGATTCATAGGCGTTAATTAAATCCTTGATGTTCCTGAGAGATTTCTTAGTCCCCTTCGAAAAGATAATTAAATCATCAAAAAACATGAGATGAGGGCTGGAACAAGCATTTCATCGAGGAGAAAACCTATCAATTTTCCAGGCCGAAACCTGTCATTAAGAGATCTACTAAGCACATCTTGGATAATAATGAAAAGGGTCTGAGAAATAGGATCCTTGCCTAACACCTCTTTTTCCTATAAAGTAGCCAAACACATGACTATTGATCATAATGGAGTACCAACAGTGGAGACACCCTAAAATCAACTTCAAAAGTTTTTCAGAAAGATCAAAAGCTAACAGGACTTTTTCCAAAAAAGTCTAGCTAACTCTATCATAAGCCTTAGACACATCGAGATTGAGGCAAGGTTTCCGCCAATCATCTTTTTGTCAATATCATTAATCAAATCATGCACAAAAAGACACTATAAAAACAAGGTGTTTCAGCGGCACTTGTTGTTAAGGTATATTTTGGTAGCGACGGGACTAACAACGATAATTTTTTGTAGCGACAAGACTAATAGCAGTAGTTTTTTATTAATAGCGGCAATTTTCGGCTGCCGCTAATAGTCTTATTTTTTGTAGTGAGAATATTATCAAAGATACTTCTTCCCTTGATAAAAGCTCCCTGATCCTCTGAAATGATGAAGGGAAGAAGACAAGACAAGCGGACGACAAGAATTTTAGAGAAAATTTTATAAACAAAATTACAAAGACTAATACGCCGAAAATGACTAATTTTGGATGGATTCTCAATTTTAGGGATAAGAGTAATGAAGGAAGAATTAATAGCTTTGGGAATGATACCTTCACGGAAGAAACTATAAACGGCCGCAAAAATGTCTGAACCAACAATGTCCCAACAAGTAACGAAGAACCATCCCGGAAATCCATCAAGCCCAGGCACACTCTTACCATCCATAGACTTAACTGTATCAAAAACCTCTAATTTGGAAGGCATCATGGTGAGCAAGGAGTTTTGCAGATTATCCACAACCTTTGGGATAGTGTTAGTGAGCTTATGGTCCCCACACACAACACTCTTTCCTAACATTTCTTGAAGTTCCTCCACCACTAAGGCACCAATGTTAGATTCACCCTCAACCCAATTGTCATCTTTATACTGGATTTTATTAATACAGTTCTGTCCATACCTAATATTAGCATAAGTTTGAAAAATGTGGTGTTTCTATCATCATCAACCAGCCACTTTTCCCTCGATTTTTGTATCCAAAAGATTCCTCATCTTTCAAGATGTTTTGAAATGCAACTACTTCATTACTCAACTCATCTTGGAGAGCTTCAAACCACCCCATAGAGTCCATTCGGTGCTCGAGATTCTTAATTTTAGCTTCAGAGATTTGTTTTTACGCAATAAGATCACCAACATGGTTTTTATTCCAATCCTTCAATGTCACTTAAGTCTTTTCAATTTAGCAAAGACCTTGTTGATAGGCGTACCAGATACCTAATCCTTCCAGTTGCAATTAACCACATCCAAGAACCCGGGCTGGCCCACCCAAAAGTTGAAAAAAGGAAAAGGTTTCGGTAAAGAGCTAGGAGGGATAAGGGAAATAGATAACAGACAGTGATCAGAAGAGATTCGGGCCTCGTGAACAACAATAAGAATACCAAAATAAACCAACCAAGAGGGGGTAAAGAGACATCTATCTAACCATTCTCAGATTCGACGAGCACCTTGGCGATTATTGCACCAAGTAAAAGAATTCACCTTGAAACTCACATCAACAAAACCAACATTAGCAATAAAATTATTAAATTCCTCCATAGGTCCTGAACTAGGAGGATCACCTCCCAATTTCTCCACAGGATTTGATAGACAATTGAAATCCCCACCAATCACAGCAATATCAGTTGGAAGGATGATAGTAGAGAGATGGTTCCAGAGATCCCTCCTCTCCAGAAAAGAGCAATATCCCCAGACGATTGCATATTTAGTAACACAGTTATTAAGGCAAATTTCATAGAGTAAGAATTGAGGATGGGCTTCAATTAATTTTATCATATTAGAATTACTAAACCAAAAGAACCAAATCGATCCAAAGGAATTAACAGAATTATTAGAAAAGAAACACGTAACAGAATTTTGAAACGATGAACAATACGAGAATAACCATTGGAATTTCTAGACATGGGTTCAAGAATAGCCACGAAAAGAAGGCTAATAGATTTCCTAATTAACTGCTTGAGACGACGCTAGGTAGGGTGATTCATTAGCCCTTGACAATTCAATATAATGGAGCTAGACATCAAAACCATTCTTAGAATGTAACCACTTCGGGTTAACCTGCCGATTGTGTCTTGTTTTGATCGGACTACCAAGATGACTCCAACTTTTCCTTCTTTGAAGTTTTCTCAACACCACCTCTTGAAAATTCTGATTATTCGGACAATGTCCCTCGAAATTCATAGTCCTGATTTTCAAATTCTCATTAACCTAAGAATCTGACTCAGATGGAAGACCATCAGCCATGCTCTCAAAATTCAAAAGCTCATGGGCCTCATTAACTGTATTTTCAAAATTCGAGCCCAATGAATCCCAATGCTTCTCAAAGCCCAGAGGGACATGTTGACATGTAGACAACAAGGAATCTTTAAGGTTGGGAAATATTTAAATTCCAAGGAACGTCAATAGGAGAAAAGTTATGCAAAATTTAAGGAGAAATTAATATATTATTAGAAGTCACCAAATTCACAAATGAACCTCTATGAGAAAAATTTAGAGGATCCAAGGATCAATGATTTTCCTTATGCATGATAAGATCTTTATAAGTTTTGGTGTGGTCCAACTTTGACCTCGTAATTACATTATCCTCCACGATCTCAGCCCCCAAAGACGTCATTACGATCCCCTGCACCCCGACGACTCCTAGAGTAGCACCATCGTCGAGACTCCGATGTGGTCTAATCTTTCCCTGACAACCACCATCATCGGTGATATGATGAACTCCAGCATCTACCTGAATCGTAGCCTCCTCACCACCAATAGTAGGATTTTCATTAATGTCAACTCCATCCCCCAGATTATTCGTTACCCTTCTGTCATTTACCAGAGGGGCTTTAGGTCGCCATTCCATCCTAGAATTCACCTGTTGGTCATCATGACAATTGTCATCCAATTCAGTAGGTTTAAACAAGGCACAAGAAGTAGTTTTATGGCCTTGTCCATGACAAATATAGCAAGAATCTGGTCGAGCTTCATACTCCACAATCTACCAACACCCGATTTTTCCATGCCCAAGCCAAATGCAATCTGGGTATACCTTCTCAAGATCCTTAAGCACGTAAACACGAGCCTCCATAAATCTAGTTCAATTCAATCGTCAGCACCTCACCAATATGGCTAGCCACCGATCGGAGAATATGTTCATTGTAGCAAAATAAAGGCAAAATTGGCAATCTAATCCAAGCTAGCACAATTGATGCATCTGAGTCAGATGTTCTGAAAAATGAATTCTATTTAAAAACTTTCATGGAATAACCCAAAATGTCCCATCGATCACGGAGCCATATTTTCACCATGTCTTTCTTTTTATCAAAATTAAAAAGAAGTGTCTATGGTAAATAACAAATGCTCAGTAGTCACCCTTGATCTTCCAATCCTTCATCTAGTGCCGCACAAAATCAATGTCAGGTCTTGCACCACGAGCATTTGCGAGGAATCTGATAAACTTTCCAATCAATACAAAGTGGAAATTTGAGGAGCCTTAAAATATCCTCAGTCACCTGAAAAAATATAGATGGCTCCCTAAATCAGATGCCACCTTGAATGAGATTAGATTCATGAACAACACCACTTGATGAGGCGTTTGTTCCCTTCAACGCATCAGTAAAGGATCGACCAACCATCCCCGAAGAACCACCAGCCCTAAAAGATCCTCCTGCTCCTGGATCACCCATTATCTTCCTCTTCTAAAGAAGATAAGATGAGCAGAAAAATAAATATTGCTATGCTAGGATCAGGGCATGGCCATACCCTGATTCATCCCTGGAGCTAGGTTAGAAAGGGTGAAAAAGATAAAGAGAAAAAGTTCCCAACCTAAAAGCGATTAGGTCACCGGGTTGCCAACCTTCAATTCAATGATAATCTAAATATGGGACAAAGCCAACCTTAGTACACCATATGTTATCATAGAAACAAAAAGAAAAAAACCCAAAAAATGACCTGTCTAAAAAATTCACACAGTTTGGGAACCAAATAGGCTAATCAGAGAACCCACCAACCTCAACACTTATCGATCAAAAAACAAACTTTGATAGAAGTCAATCCGTCCTGCTTTGAAGTCTAGCAAGAACAGCCCCCCCACTAGGGTTTGTCTTTTTTCTCCTCTAAAGTTCGATATAAATCGGCATTCGGGCGAGCCCCAACACATATTGAATAGATCTGATACGTATCAACCAAATCTGCCGATATTTAGGCATCTTTTTTTCATTTTAAAATAATATAAATATAAAAAAATTACAAAAAGGGAATTTTTGTATTTTGTCCAGTTCTTATCAAATATATATCGGCCGATATGACCTCATATGGTTTGATACTTCAATATGAACCTATTTGACCCAGTCTTTGACCCATATAGAATCGGGGTGTATATTATGTCGAATGGTGTCTAACTTGATACATATCAGCCGGCTAATATGTATCAGATCTTGGCTGATATTTAAAACCATGCTTAAGACCTAGGATTTAAAGAGGATACACAAGAGTATATACGCATAGGGTCAGGTCCCAAGCCGATACATATCGCTCTAACTGGCCAATATGAAAATACCTTTTTTTATTTTAAAAAATTAAAAAATAAAATATATAGATTGAAGTAATTAGAAAAATTGCCCCAGTTTTTTGTGTTATAATCATGATTTTAAATATCGGCCATACCTGATACATATTGGCTGAAATTTATTGGGTTATGCCCCACCGGATTCAGATAAAGACTCCAATATTATATGGGCTCAAATATTGGGTCAAATAGGTCAAACATCAGGCCATATTGGCCCATATCGGGTCATATCCTATCATATCCAATCATTTCGGCCGATACGTATCAGATATGAGTCAAAAAAAATCTCAAATATACTCTTTTGGCAATATTTTTATATTAATTTCTTTTTTATTATCTAAAATTAAAAAAGGGCTTTCAAACATTGGTTGGGTTGGTATATACATATCTGCCATATCAGATATGTATCGACCAACGAGCCAGCCGATATGCTATATGGGCATAGGTTTCCGAGGTTAACTCCTTGGATATAATGGTTGATAAATATCGGGTCCATGTTGGTAATATAGGTCGATATCAGCTTGTATGTTTACAGTATAAGGCTGATATTTATACTAATATGGAATCAGACTTAATAAAGTATCGGATTAGCCTAATCGGCCAATATTTAAAACTTGCTGCCATGACCCAAAATTTTACCCCATCCCAAGTTATGACCAGCACGCATCCCAGATACACTAAGCGGACACACACATAATCAGAGTTGTCACGTAATATGGCTCCACTAAATCCGTGAATCCAACAAATTAAGGTGGAATATAAGGGCAGCCATAAATAAAGGATAATTGCGATAAAAATCTAGGTAAACCACAAATAAAAAGGAAATAAAATTCAGAAACAAATCCAATACATGAGGCTATAGAGTCAATAATAACAGTATAAAATGAAACTCAGTACCAAATCTACTACTATCAATAGCCTGCGCTCAGGTCAAAATCTACACCAAGGTCCTTCTGGTACTCAGCTACGTCGCCCTCCCAAGGCTCCTGGTACTCAGCGTCCACAAGGTCAATAAAATCAACATCAGCAGGATCTGGATAACCGGCGCCTACTTCATCAATATAATCAGCGGTCTCTACTATGGCAATATTTAAAATAAAGAAAAAAAGCAAACAACACTTCCCCTTGCCCGAAGGCACTCAGATCCTACTGAGCTCTCCGCAATCACCGAAATTTCGGCGGCATAATAGCTCAAATCCTAGGATTGAGGAAAAGAAAAAAAAGAAGGTAGAGGAATATAGGGGAGAGTCGGAGCTCTCGGATCCTTATAGCACCATCCTGGATCATTGCTTTGATGCTAACTCCGATGAGCTTTTGAAGATAAATGGGTTTTAACTTGCTATGGCTTGGATGTCGGTGGATATGAGGGATGAGCTGAGATTTCCTAACTGGCTAAGGCTTGGAAATGGTATTGAGGGAAATATGGAGGTATGGGATGAGTCTGGGTTTCAAGACCTAGAAGGTTTGAGCTATGAGACATGGGGAAACCTTTCTAGAGTTTTCTTTGTTTTGAGAATTTTTCCAGCTGCTTCTTTTTTTTTAGAAATTTCTCTTTGTCTAGGTCGGTCCCTTTTTTTCAAAAAAATTTTAGGTCTCCCAAGTGAAGGGTGGGGGCCTCTATTTATAGAGTTAGGGGTGATTAAGGGAGGTTCTTAAGCTCTAATGGAGGTTAAGAATTAGGTAATGTTTGATTTAAGGTTTTGGAGGATTTCTAGGACTTGGAAAAGGAGAAAATTGATTTTAATGGTGGATGATGGGGGAAGCCATGATTTGAATCCTGAATCTTGTTTATGATTAATCCTTATTACGATTTTGAATTTTAAATCCTGTTTACAATTGCTCCTGCTTACAATTGATCATGTTTACGATTGATCCTGAATCTTGAATCATGTTTACGATTGATCCTGAATCTTGAATCCTGCTTACGATTGATCCTGTTTATAATTACCCCTGAATCTTGAATACTGCTTACGATTGATCCTATTTACGAGTTATTCTGAATCCTGCACGCATAGGTAATTTCCTACATTTCTGTGGTTTCTTCATTTTACCATAACTTTTGATGTATAACTTGGAATTAGGCGATTCTTAGATCGTTAGAAAGCTAGGAACCTCTACTTTTCAATGGTATGAGCCTCAGATTCTACAGATATTTATATAAAATTTGACATTCCTCTTTCTATCTGCTATTTTGATTGGTTTTCTAAGGGTTCTATGTGTCCGATTTAAGCTTTCTAAGTGTCCGAGAAGGGTCCTATGGATCCGGGAAGGGATTTAAAGGTTTGGAATGATTTCTAAGGGTTTGGGTAGTGCTTTCGAAAGCTCAGAAGTACACCGTTCTCAAAGTATGGGTCGATCGAGCCTTGGGCCAAATTTAGGTGTCTACATATGCCCATCTTTGGTGTCCGATCACTAATGATCGTATGCCAAATAAAGAGACATCTGAAGAGGCCCAATGCATATGCTAATGGGTCCACCATATTCAAAGCAAACCTCAAACATCAAAAAGAAGAAAATATAGAGTGACGTAAGCCCATTACATTGGAAAAACCCGTCACTCGAAATTATCGGTCCTCAAGCGCTTAGCGATATTACTAGGCATAATCGAGTGCTGGTATGATTGATGATGCATGATGTTCAAGTTTTATTTTGAATAAAGCAGCCCCACGAGCAAGAGGGAGATCGGCTCATTCTTAAATATTGGCATAAAGCAATGACGCGAAGATCCAATGACTATATCGCATCTCATGAGGCAATGTTGCCCCACTTTGTTTGGTCATGAGTGCCCTACGCGATGTAGGGTTCAAGATTTTTGAGCGAACTCAACGACCTTGACTTTAATTTAGCACAACTTTTCGAGCGGAGCGAAAATTAATGTCGAACTGCTTTTTGGGAGTGTGTGCCACTTTTGAAGCTGATCTTACAAATAGATCAACTATGCAAAAATATGGACCCATTAGGGGCAATAAATAACAAGGCGATGAAAGTCGTGATCCATGACTGGGTACAATTTATAGGAACAAATGATCATTCAACGGATACCCAGACACATGACATACACTTTACAGGGATACCATATAGGTTTTAACCCTGCGACTGAGAATAATCACGGGAAAAGATCCCTTCAGCATCCATGTTTGAACATAGTTATTCGATATGTAATTGCATTTTTTACAGGTTGCTCTTAATTAACAGTCAACTTTCTTGATAACGGAGTTATCTGGACCTCAAACCCTGTAGGGCGCACGCCCAGGTAACATAGACCAAGAGTCTTCTCCTCCGAAATATCTCATGCCGAATCTGAAGTTTAAGACACTCAAGTTCATATGAATCCAAAAAAAAACTTGAGTGATCAGAGCAAAGATTTAGCAATGGAAGCAATCTATTTGAAACATTGACTGTTTGATCGGGATTGACACTTTTTCTTCTATTTTAAAGTAGGATTCGAAGATCTAAGGTGAACCTTAGACTTAGGACATCAATTTAGCACAACTACGTTGTCAGAAAATATTGACATTTTACCACATTTAAAATACATATGTGTGTAGCTTTGCGTGACAAAAAGTACAATGAAAATACAGATATCTCTTTTTTTTCTTCTTTTTTTCAAATGATTTTCTTCTCTCTTTTTTTTTTGTTTTTGCATTTTTGCAAGAGCGCCTTGAAGGAGCCAGAACGAGCTGTGACTTTGGACCGCGAGAACATTCGTCTGGAAGGAGCTTTGGATGAAGTCCTTGGTTCTATTGATGCTTCCAAAAAGCGCTACAAGGGTCTCCATGGATGATGGATGAGTAACTGAAATGCTAGCGAAGGCACCCTTCTTTAGAAAATCCAAGACTTAGAACGCGAGTTGGGCCATTGACCTGTGGTGCACACACTTTAACATAGATCAAATACCATAGGGGTATAAAAATCCCTGACAAATATTTTTTGGTTTTATACACGTAACTTTTTATGTTTTTGTTTATTTTTCAAACTCTAAAGGTAAAAAGAAGGGTGTCACACCGATTATCTTTTTAAGATGTGGTGCAAGCAAAGTACAGAAAATGAAATGAAAAGGGGAAAAAATTTCTGGTTTATGCATTTTTCTTTTCTTCATTTTTCGTTTGATGCCTTAAATGTGAGAGGAAGTAATAGGTCCCATTTTGAGAATAGTTGAACCCGTTCATACAGTTGGGCCTGAGTAAGGTCCAGAATTTTACTAAGGTTGGAACGTCCATCCCTTTGGATTGAATTAACCTTTTATCTTTACCTCTGGTCATGCATTTGATGGTGCAGTCTGAAGATATACCTGATCAGGACCCGATTTGAGTTAACATGAGCGGCTCAAATGAAGACCAGGCGGCCCAAAAAATGTAATCAAAGGGATAACTAATGATATTTTCTTTCTTTTTTTTTCTTTTTCTTTTTTTCCTTTGTTTTAACAGCTTTTTTACTCACAATGCCCAAGACAGATTTTCGCCATGCCTGCTATCGCCCTCTTTTTTACTCATAGCGTCCTTTCGGGTTATCACTATGTCTATGAGTTTTTGCTTTCTTACCTCGGGTGCCTTTTCAGGTTTTCACCTGGTCCACACAAGCTCGCTCTTTTTACTCGTGGCGCCCTTGCGGGTTTCTACCGGGTCCTTTTTGGTTTGAGCTCGTATACTTTTATTTTTTTCTTTTCTTTTATTTTTTTCAAAAGCCATGACATGGACTTCGATTACGTCACAGCCGGTTGGATGGAGTTCGTTGTTACCTCTCAGCTTGGCTCATGCTGACTTAACGGATACTGTAACTGCTTGTAGACCTTGAAGAGGGCTTTCTTTAGGGATGAAACATGGTCATGGGTTGAAAGAGATAGGTTAGGAATATTGAAGGTTTTACAAGTTTTTCTTGATTGGGTTCCTGTTGTAGTAATACATTTCCTCTTTAGGGGATTTTTATTGTACATGCCTCAGGATTTTTCTCTCTGTTTTTTTTTTTTTTTTTTTTTGGTCTTTTTATTTTCTTTTTAGACATCCCCTTTTTGGGATTTTGCTTTTCTGATTTTTTGAATTTTTATGATAACTCTTTTGCCTTTTGCTTTGGGAGTTTCTCTCTTTTCTTTTTTTGTTCTATTTTTTTTTTTTTTTGGTATACACACATTTTTATTTTTTCGGAGAAGGGTTTATGAAAGAAAGGGTATCGGCTCAAATTGGCTAACAAAGGGTATGAGCATTCAGGGAATCTTTTTGGCTACTTGGCTTCGAAATGATGGCCTCTTTTGTGGGGTCCTTAGCAGTCACGTATCGATTTTTACCAGTACTTACCTTGTTGTAGGAGACTTACGAGTAGAATCGTCGTACGTATCTAGCATTGATCGGCTCAGAAAAATAGACTCCATCCATGGTGGCGAGACGAAGTGCGTGTCCGGGGAGTACCTCTCTAATAACGTAAGGCCCTTTCTAGTTGGGCTTGAATTTCTCTCTCAGATCAGTGGGGAGAGGGGACGACTTTCTTAAGTACAATGCCACCCACCTTTAAATCTCGAATGCGAACATGCTTGTTGTATGCACGTGTGATCCTCCTCTGATAGACTTAGGTATCAAACAAAGCTTGGAGCCTCTTCTCGTCGATTAGGTTCAACTTCTCAAAACGGGATCTCTCTTTCGGCCTCTGGTAGATCAGACTCAATGAGGATACGGAGTGAAGGTACTTCTACTTCAACTTCAACTGGTAGCACGACTTCAGTTCCATACACAAGGGAAAATGGTGTTGCCCCTGTAGTGGTACGGATCGACTTTCGATAGGCCCATAGTGCAAATGGTAACATTTCACTCTAATATCTGTAATCGACGACCATCTTCTCAAGGATGCAGACAATTGTCTTGTTAACAGCTTTAACACCTCCGTTGGTTTGCAGCCGATATGGTGATGAACAGTGATGTTTGATCTTGTAATGCTTGCATAAGGCTCTGATGCACTTGTTTGCAAAGTTGGTGCCATTATCTGTGATAATGTCCTTGAGAATGCCGAATCTACATACGATATTGTTCTTGATGAATTTTTTGATGTGATTGGCCATAATGTTCTTGTAAGATGTAGCTTCTACCCACTTAACTGATGTCTGTTGGATGCATTCAAATTAATCTTTTCGACGACGTCGAGGCCCCATATGGCAAATGGCCATGGTGTGGTCATGATGTGTAGATCTATGACTGGAGCATGTATCAGACTGGAGTGTTCTAGATATTAATAGCATTTTTTGGACGTGCTTGCAACAATAAATTTTCATGGTGATTTAAAAGTATCCTTATTGTAAGATTTTTTTAGCGAGCATATGCCTATTGAGGTGTGCCCCGCATACTCCTTCGTGGATCTCTTTCACGACGTTTGCTGCCTCTCCTTCCATTAGGCATTAGAGCAAGATATGGTTATATGACCGTTTGTAGAGGCATTCGCTATAGATGACATAGTTTGCTGCTAAGCCCTAGATAGTCCGCCTATCTATCTTGGATGTTCCCCTAGGGAAGGCTCATGTTTTGAGGAAGTTCTTGATATCTGAGAACCATGGACGCTCATCATTCGTCTTTACGGATCCCTCGATCTTGAGGCAAAAGGCTAGCTCGTTTCTCTCTCCGATCATGATTGGCTTCATCTCAACACCATTGGGAATCTCAACCATTGATGCCAAAGTTGCCAGTGCATTGGCAAATCGATTTCAAGCTCGTGAGACATAGGAGAAAATAACATCATCGAAGCACACAATTAGATCTTCAAAGTGCCCATGGTATGGGATTAATTTTTCATCCTTTGTTTTCAAATCTCTGGTTGTTTAACATATGATTAGCTATGAGTCGCCAAACACCCTGAGATGAGTTACATTTAGGTCAAAGACTGCTTGTAATTTGGCTACGCAAGCTTCGTATTCAGCCATGTTCTTGGTGTAAGGAAAATTGAGCTTGATGGAGACCGGTATGTGGGACCCTTTTGGCGAGATTAGAATAGTGCTGACTCCTTGACCTTTAGCACCCCATCAAAGTGGATTACCCAGGAATCCTCTACCTCTTATGTGCCATCCTCTGTCATGAACAAGATGTCTTCATCAGGGAACTCGATTCTCAGAGCCTCGTAATCAGGTAAGGAATTCTCAGCAAGATGATCAGTGAGTGCTTGCCCCTTGATTGACTTCTGGGTGACATACGTGATGTCAAATTCTAATAAAAGCAACTGCCAACATGCAGTCCAGTTAGTGAGAGCTAGTTTTTCAAAAAAATACTTTAAAGGATCCATCCGAGCTAGAGGGAGAACTGCTTGAGAGAGTAACTAGTGGCGGAGCCTTTGTGTCGCCTAGACGAGAGCTAGGCATGCCTTATCTAGATAAGAATATCATGTTTCATAATTAGTGAACTTCTTGCTCAAATAGTAAATTGCTTGATCCTTTCTCCCAGTTTCATCGTGTTGTCCCAGGACACATCTCATCGAGAATTTTGTCATAGAGAGGTACATTAGTAGTGGCCTCCCAAGGACTGGGGGTACCAAAACTGGAGGGTTGAGAAGGTAACCCTTAATCTTATCAAACATGTTTTGAGAATCATCGTTGCATTCAACTGGTGAATCTTTCCTCAGTAGCTTGAAGACTGGAGTGTAGATAGGAGTGAGTTGTACATTGAACCAGCTGATGTACTATATTCTGCCCAAGAAACCTCTGACTTCTCTCTCGGTTGATGGTGGAGGCATTTCGTTGATGGCTTTTACTTTCACCGAATTGACCTCGATGCCCCTTCTATTGACAATGAAGCCAAGTAGCTTTCTTGACATGGCGTCGAATGCGCATTTCTGAGGGTTCAGACGTAGCTTGGACTTTCTCAGTCTTTCAAACAGCTTTTGGAGGTTCACCAGATGATCACCTCTCTCCTGTGACTTGGCGATCATGTCGTCAACGTACACCTCGATTTCCCGGTGCATCATATCGTGGAACAGTGCTATCATTGCCCTCTGATATGTTGCCTCAATATTTTTCAATCTAAATGGCATGGCTCGGTAGCAGAAAGTTTCCATGGAGTGATGGCCACTGTCTTTTTTCGGTCTGCCTCTGCCATTTTGATTTGGTTGTAACCGAAGAACCCGTCCATGAACGAGAGCACCTCGTGGCTGGAAGTATTATTGACCAAGATGTCGATGTGTGGAAATGGAAAGTCGTCTTTCAGATTTACCTTATTAAGATTTATGAAATCGATACACATGTAAACCTTTCCATCCTTCTTTAGTATTTGCACGATGTTGGCTAACCACTGTGGATACTTGGAGACCATGAGGAAACTGACATTGTACTATTTGATGACTTCATCTTTCACGTTCAGCTCCATTTGGGTTGGAGACACCTCAATTTTTGCTTGATAGGCTTAACATTTGGATATAGTTGTAGCTCATGCTCAACCAAATC
Source organism: Chloranthus sessilifolius (assembly GCA_021018995.1). Taxonomy (NCBI): domain Eukaryota; kingdom Viridiplantae; phylum Streptophyta; class Magnoliopsida; order Chloranthales; family Chloranthaceae; genus Chloranthus; species Chloranthus sessilifolius. Next base: position 18,148,061 of record CM037586.1, read on the forward strand.
AGTGTCCAAACCAGGCATGTCCTTATATGACCATGCGAAATGTCTCGGTATGACCGAAGGAAATCAATCATGCCTTTCTTTCCTCAAGCAACAACGAATTTTGATTTTAGTGATTTTAGGATCCTCCTTAGTTCCCAGATTGACCTCTTCGGTCTCTTCAATGATTGGGGTAGGGTCGTTCTCAAAATCGGTGTATTGCTCGAGGAGCTCATTAGGCAGATACTCAGCTTGGACCCACTGATCCAGATTTGTGACTCCTACCTCTCCTTGTATTTCTATAGGAAAATGGTTGATTTCCCAGATTGACCTCTTCGGTCTCTTCAATGATTGGGGTAGGGTCGTTCTCAAAATCGGCGTATTGCTCGAGGAGCTCATTGGGCAGATCTTCAGCTTGGACCCACTGATCCAGATTTGTGACTCCTACCTCTCCTTGTATTTCTATAGGATAGGTTCTTCTTTTAAGGCATCATTGTTCATGTTTTTTTTAGAAATTTTAAAAGACAATATTTTTGGTTTTTTTTTCATTTTTCTATTTTTTCATTATTTTTCTTTTCTTCGGAGGTGGGCCCCTGGCAAGGCACATCTTTATACATACATGGTGTTGTTTGCCAAGGGTTGTCCTCATATTTTATAGATTATTTTTTTTGGGGAAGTGGGTGTCGAATTTCAGGCCACCAGAAGCTTCCAGAGTGATGGGCATTGACACCCAATTCCTTACCTGGGGTGCTACCCCATTACCTTGCTTAGAGGAGGGGGAGTGAGATGGTCCTCGAGGATCAACTTTCAACATGCTTACCATAGGTTCATCTGGAAACTGGTCCTCAAACATTAACATAGGCTTGGGATGGTTTAGGATAGGTGATTTTACTGGCAAGGGTACTTCCTCCTCAAAAAGTGATAGGGAAGCAAGGTCTATTTCAATTTCAGGGAGAATGATTTGGGGATTGGTTTTATGGACGGTGGCTTTCTTATGCAGGATCAGCTATGTTGCCCCATTATGGTCGATCTTGATGACCCCTGCACTTACAAAGGTGCTCTTGATGTGTGGCCGCGGACGTGGTTCATCTTCCAAGTCTATCCCCCTGGCCTTTGCTACAACAATGGTTCGAGCATTTTCCTTTGCCTCTTGGACTTCTTCTTCGGTAAGCTTGTATCATAACCCAAATTTATCTGTTGACCACCCTTTGTTCTGGTTGGGTCTCTTTTGCCTTGTAAGTGAGGGCCCAACCCTTTGCCTTTTTGGTAACCCCATTTTTGGAGCATTGCTACTGCCGTGATCATTCCTCCTTCGGTCTTTATAGTGACTTTCTGAGGGGTTCTAGTGCTACTGTCGCTACATCATATCTGAAACTATGGAGATCTGTATCCTCGGTTGAGTGCGGTACATTCAGCACTTTAAGATTTTCTATGTTGTGTGCGGCTCTTTCTCCTTCTTCTCTCCTCTCACCCAAGATAGCTATGAATTTTTCCTCTAAGATGCACTTGAGTTTTTGGTGCAGGGTTGAGGGTACTGCCCCGATTTCGTGCCTAATAGTAAATTGAAGGTGGATTTGATATCCATGACTTGAAACGGGATAGAGAAGGTCATTGGCCCAATGGTGAACTCAAGATCAACTTCTCCTATCACTTCTCTTCTCGTGTTATCAAAACCTCGGGCTCCTATCTTGGCTGGCCGGAACATGGATGGACCAACCCTTATCTTGGTCGCGGTTCTGAAAGGGCATAGATTTAAAGTTGATCCATTGTCTAACAACACCAACAGTATCACCAAATTCTTAGTTTCTGCTGGGATATTGAGGGATCTGGAATGGTTTACCCCCTTCAATTGGAAGGTCGAAGTTAGAGAAAGAGATGGAATTGGGAGCTAAAACTTGTCTAATCATTTCTCCCACCTCAGTCGGGGACACTTTATTGGATATATGGGCGTCTTTTAATGTCTCCATTAGAGCTTGGAAGTGTCGTGGGAATTGGGAATGTCATTAACAAGTCCCAGATAGTGATGTAGGACGGAATTCTCCTTAAATGTGTTTCTAACACATACTCCTGGCTCATTCTTTCCATAGGTTACACCGCAACTGATTCCCTCCTCTCCTCAGGTTGGGCTGGTATCGGTGCCTTTGATTGCTTAGAAATCCTCCCTAATCGTGTGATAAGCTCCACTACCCCTTCCTTGTTGCTGCCAGTATTAACATATGTCTGATGGTAGTTGAGCAGGGCTTGGTGAGGATCATAGGTTGAACCGGGGATCTGAAATGGGGTGGATGGCAGTATCAGAGAGGGTAGATTGACAATGTGGCGAAGCTAGGCAAAATATGGTTAATGGGAGGTGAAGGTGGATGGAACAACAGGGGTGAGGTATAATTAGGCACCTTGTAATTTACGGTTGGTGCTAAGGATGGATGGTATAGCAGGGGGAAAGGTAAAATTGGGTTGAATATGGTTGATGGTGCTGGTGTTAGGAAGTAAAGCCTCAGATCTAAGGGTGTTGCTTGGGGTGTGGGATTGGGGAAATAGTCAGCTAAATTCAGAGGCTCGACTACCCCTATGATTTCATTCCCCTGATTCCACTGCCTTGGTAACTCTAAGCTTCTTCTTATGTTGATGTATTCTAAGGGGTTGAATTCTTCCACATCTTCCTCTAGCATGTTAATGGAGGCCCTCGGGCCCATTCCTCCTTGCGGGTGTGGCGGCAACGACACTTGGTGTATATTGGTGTGCAGATTTGCTTAGGGAGCTGTTAGGGAATGATTTTCCTTGCCTCAATTAGGTCTTGTACTGCATGTTTTAATGGGCAACATCGATCTGTAGGTGCCTTGGCCCCTGGTCGAAATTATAGTGTGCATTAGGGTCAAAATTCTCTGGAGCGGGTTTGGTGGAGGTTGTGATTGGAACTTAGTAACTAACCCCTTTTCAATTAGCAAGGGAAGCAATATATTCAAAGATTGTCCCAACGGCATGAATACATGGTTAAGGTGAGCCCTTCTCTATTGGGGGGTTTGCTATGCCCATGGGACGTTATCCTGTCTTTACACCTAATTTGCTTGTGTTGGGGCGTGCTATACTGCCCCAAATTGAAATAGTATTGTGTTGGTGCTGGGCTGTGAAGTCATTATTGTCTGGATCTCTACTCATGTTCTTCTCTCATTCTTCTATTCATTAAATTTATGGGCCCCACTGGCTAAGTTTTATTTAATTGACCTTCTCTTATCACATCCTCGCAACGATTGGTGTTTCTTACCAGATCAGCAAAACTAGCTTGTTACTGGTACATAAGAAAATCTGATATGACCAATAGCATGGTTTTTGAGATCATTTCTATCTACTCATCTGGTATTCAATTCCTCACTTGGGCTGCTAGGGTCCTCCATTTTCTGAGACATTCATTAAAAGTTTCATCAAACTTTTCTTTCAATCGAGCCAGATCGAACTTGCGAGGCTCGATATGATATTGTATACGTACTGTTCCTGAAATAGATGGATGAGGTCTCTCCATGTTTATATCATAGATGGTTCAATAAAAGTAAACCACCTCAAGGCTGGACCTGTGAGACTTTTCTGGAATACTGTAATGAGGAGGTGATCATCTCCTCCATATTGGTACATATCTCCACAATATGATTTCAAGTGAGCACTAGGGTTGCCAGTGTCGTTGCATTTATCAAATGACAACACTTTAAATTTGGGCAACAAAGGTACCTCGGAAAACAAGCACAGATCAGAAAAAATCAGTGACATGGATCTCAGTCCCACTTAGCTTCATTAACTATTTTTGGATTTTATCCATTTTTTCTTTCAACAACTCTGATTCTCTGGACGGTAATGCTGGGGTTGGACCCCCAATAAGCTACCTCCATTTAATTTGGGCAACATGTTGGTTGGTGAGCGTGAGTGGTGGGGGATTGAAGCCGATGAAAGCCCCTACGTTGGCCTCACTATTTCGGGCCTCATCTTCCTCATATTAATGACCCGCATCAACAAATGGTGGAGGAAGGGTGAGGTTATCTGGCTGATTATGAATGGGTTGGGCGGGTGCTTGGTGAGACCATTATAAGTGTAGGAAGCTTTGATGATTGGTTTAAGGGGTGAGGGGATGGGTGAATTGTGGATTTTGGGCGGGTGCCTGGTGAGGCCATTGTGCTTGATGGGTATTTTGAGGATTTAGTTGGTGGGTGAGAGGATGTGAGAATTGGGGATGGTTGATGGTTTGGGATGGATTCCCATGTTGGGTTGGGTGTGATGGATATGGATGGGTAGGAATCATGTTGATTGGTGGGTTGGATAAGACGGGTTTGCTATTTGGGAGGAACATGGTGTATTTTTTGGGTGTGGGTATATGTGGCCCTTTGATTTGGGCCAGAATGGACTGATTTGAGAATGTGGCCCTTAGATTTGGGCCAGAATGGACTTGGGTTTGAATAAAGGGCCTTTGAGGCCTACTTGGGGGGATCCTTGGTTGATGATGGGAACCTTGGGTGGTGTGGATTATGGGAGGTTGGTTTGGATTGAGGTTATGGGTGAATGAGATGTGGAGGGTTTGGAGAGTTGGTTAGGGGTTTTGTGGTGTTTGGGATGGATTGGGAAGGCTTTGGGAAGCCCTCAATGCGGTGTATACACTTATCATGTCCTCCATCATGGCCATAGGATTGGATATGGGAGTGGATGGGGATGGCTCATTTGATGGGGGTGATGTGTGGGATGGAGGTAATGGTTGGGTGGATATGAGAGAAATTTTGGGTATGGCTTGAGGTGTGGAAGGATAGTCGGGTGGAAAGCTAGGTGTATGTTGGGTTGATGTAAGAGGAAAGTTGGATGGAAAATTGGGTGTATGTTGGGTTGAGTTGGAGGGGAAAGTGGATGCATTTTGGTTTGATGTGGAGGGGAAGAATGGTCCGGTGACATTAAATTGGGATTGGGTGGAGGGATTAGAGATAGGAATCTCCTCTATGTGGGAATGTGGGGGGATGAGTCTGAATCGACAAAAGTCAGATCGACAGCCCAAGACATGGTTTGTTGGTAGGTGGGGTATGGATTTCTTGGGTATGGCTCGAAGGATTTTTTCTCCCTTCCCCTACGGGATGGTGGCTGATTTGTTGATGCCGTTGTTACGGAACCACAAGCTCTCTTTTGGAATCTTTTTGGCTTTTGACTTTTTTGACTTTTTTGGTTGGTGATTTTTGAATGATGATGATGAGAACTCCCTTTTCAAATGACTTTAAGTACTCCCAAAACTTCTTAGGCAGGACCCGGATGCCCTCTTAAGAATCAAACAGAAAAAATCTCTTGATCTTTAAGGGCACAAATTTTCATGCGGTAACTCAAAATTTCGAAAGAGGCAATAAGAGGGTGACCTCTCTAGACCGGCGTGAGTGTTTGAGCACTTAAAATGTTGGAAATATTAGGAATCTCGAATCCAACGTACGGGCAGTCAGGGTAATGCCCCTTGGGACTTTTTCTTCGCTTTTTGGGTCCCTCCTTTTCGTGCTTAGACGATACAAGTTTCTTTCGATTCCGCTAGTGCTCTCCCAGGGTTTTAAGGCTTTGTAATAAGTTTAGTTACCCACCCGATATACCTTCGGCGCAAGTGCCTTCTTAGATACTGGATGTGGTGGTTCTTTTCGAGATCATCACCACTAGGGTTGCCGCTCTACTTGGAACAGGGTTGGGTGTATCGTTGCATAATTTTTCCTCCTTTTAAAAAAGCTACCCCCGCAAACAAAATTATTATGTCCCTTAGTTCATTTTTAATTTCAGTTTTTGGGAAAATTATGATTAAGTCAAAGTTTGGGGCTTTCGCCACCATTCATAAAATCGGGCTATAGGAGTCACATATTGCGACTATGTGTAGACACCCTAATTTTTCCCTCTCGGAGTATACAAACCTGTTTGGTCAACCTTTGACCTTACCCATGACTTTCAAAAGGGACTTACCTTCTCTGAAAGCTTTCCCTAATATGGAGATCATACACTGAATAATAGTTTATGGTTGAACATAAGCTGAAATAATAGCTCTGTGGCTCAAACCCCACAACCCTAATACTTGGACAATACACTAAAACAATAGTATATAGTCAAAGCACAGGCTAAAATAATAGCCCTGTCGTTCGAACCCAACTCAACCCAGGGAAAGTCCCAGATTGTGCGCCCTGTCCAACACACGCAATTTGATTGCACGCCCCATAGTGGGCACACAATTGGTCTCACTTGGACCAGGTCTGTTCTTCCTGTGGGTTACTTTAGGAGTGGATTGCGCGCCTTATAAAAAGCACGCAATTCAATTGCACGCCCCACCACTAGTGCTTAATTTGTCCAACATGGACCGGTCCTTAACCTTCTAGAGGCCGCCTTAAGACCCGATTACGCGCCCAAATCAAAACATGCAATTGATTGCACGCTCTATACAGAGCATGCAATTAGTTCCAATTAGTCTAGAACTAGGACACCCGGCTGAGCCAGTCAGCCGATCACTCAATGAGTCGGTCACCGACTCAAAGTGATTAAGCGCCCGGGATAGGGCACGTAATCCAATTAAGTGCACCAGACAGAGTGCGTGATTGGATTGGATCAGCTAATGAAGCACCTCTCACAGGGCACGTAATTACCCGAATACTTATAAATAGACCCCCCTACCCCACACATCAGAACATCCAGCAATCTAGTTTTCGAGTTCCCCTCTTCCGAGCTTAGGGATTTCGAGATTCTCTTCGGCGCTTAGCTTCAGGTAATTTATTAGTTCTAGTTCTTAAGTTCTAGCCTTTAGTTCTTAATTTCTAGTTCTTTATCTTTGGTTTTGATTCTTAGTTTTAAATTCCTAGTTCTTAATCTTAAGTTCTTAGTTTTTTTGGTTCTAGTTCCTAGTTTCTAGAACCAGTTCTTACTTTTTTTTAGTCCTTAAATTTCAATTCTAGTTCTTAATTTTTTATTCTAGTTCCAAATTTCCAATTTCTAAGTTTTTAAATTCTAGTTCTTAATCTCTTAATTTCTAAACTTTTGATTTCAATCCCTAATTTCTAAATTAATCTCTAGTTTTAGGTCTTAATTCCTAGGACCAGTTCTTAAGTTTAGTCTCCAAATTCTAGTTCTAGTCCTTAATCTCTAGTTTTAGGTCTTAAGTTCTAGATCTCAATTATTAATTCCCAATTTTCAGTATTCTAGTTCTTAACTTCGAGTTCAAGTTTTAGAGTTTTAATTCTAACACTTAGTTTTAATTCGCAATTCTTACAAATTTGTAATTCCAATTCTTAAATCATCAATTTTCCAACTACAAATCAGTTTTTTCAGTTTATATTATTTTTAAAATAGCCCTTAGCCAACTGATTTCCCCATGGGAGCTTACGGAGGGTATTCGAGAATGGGGCCAATCTTCCTTGGTATTGCGGGCCAAACCCCCCTTTTTTTTAGACTTCTAATAGAATTAGGACACTTAAGTTAATTAGACTTTTAATAGAATTAGGATATTCTGATTAATTAGATTCCTAGTAGAATTAGGAGACTAATACGAATTGGACTTCTAATAAGATTATGATACTGAAGTTAGTCAGACTCCTAATAGGATTAGCACATTTAGATTATTCAAACTTCTAGTATAATTAGAAGATCAGATTAATTAGATTCCCGGTAGGACTAAGAGAACTAAAGCAATTAGACTTAAAGTGGGGATAAGAAAATGATATAAACAAAACTCCTAGGTGACCCACTACTGCTGACATTGGCCGGCCGACAATTCAGTAAAGACGTAGAACCCACACCCCAAAAGGCGTGATCACTGACGTGTTGCAGCGTCGATAAATATCTGCAACTGGTGATCGCAACGAATCAGGTATTTTCCTCCTAGAATTTACCTTTTTATTTATATATCTTAATATCTTTTAAACTTACCATTCATCGCCGTTGCCAGAGTCCGCTCGGACTGAATTGGGCCACTTATTTCGGGGACTTAGAGAAACCCAGAAAAAGCACGCACCAACACTACGGGTCGGCATCCAATGGTAAAATATGGCAAGTAATAAGAAAAAAGATGAGACCAGTCAAGCGACTAGGAGGAAATATAAAGTGCTAAAATGTAAATGACGATAAATTAAATCTAATTATCAAGTAAGCCCGTCAAACAGCTTAGGCAGTAAATGACGAAAAATTAAACGAAATTATCAAGTAGGCCCGCCAAGCAGCTTAGGCGGTAAATGAAGAAATCGTACGGGTAAGTAAAAGGATGCAGAATCGTAGGGATGAGTAACAAGCAAACATAAGAGGGTTCCAGTCAAATGACTAGGCCACAAGAGAAAAAAAAAAAGGGTAAAAAAAAGGCAATAAAATGCATGAAATGGGGGCCAACACTTCCAGGAGAAGTTCTACAAACTATCCCAGTGGAGTCGCCATCTATGCAACCATGGACCTTGCAGTTCTGTCGCGATGATGTGTTCACTAAAAAAAAATAGCGGCTCCATCCCAGAGCTTTTGGTGTCCTGGGATACCCAAAATCAATATTATAAGTACGAAAGTGCGAAATATGACTCCGAATCACCAGTCAATGCCAAAACCTCTTGGGTAAGGACTTTGATTATCAATCGGGAAGGTGTTAGGCACCCGATTGACTCATTTGTCAGTGGTCTCTACTATGGCCATATTTAAAATAAAGAAAAAAAACAAACTACACTTCCCCTTGCCCGAAGGCACTCGGATCCTATTGAGCTCTCCGCAATCACCAAAATTTTGGCGGCATAACAGCTCCAATCCTAGGATAGAGGAAAAGCAAAAAATGAAGGTAGAGGAATAGAGGGGAGAGCCGGAGCACTCAGACCCTTATAGCACCATCATGGATCTTCGCTTTGATGTTAACTCCGGTGAGCTTCTGAAGATAAATGGGTAGAAATGGGTTTTAACTTGCTATGGCTTGGATGTCGGTGGATATGAGGGATGAGCTGAGATTTCCTAATTGGCTAAGGCTTGGAAATTGTATTGAGGGAAATATGGAGGTATGGGATGAGTCTGGGTTTCAAGACCTAGAAGGTTTGAGCTTTGAGATGCGGGGAGGCCTTTCTAGAGTTTTCTCTGGTTTGAGAATTTTTTCAATTGCTGAATTTTTTTTTGAAATTTCTCTTTGTCTAGGTCGATCCCTTTTTTTGGAAATTTTTCTAGGTCTCCCAAGTGAAGGGTGGAGGCCTCTATTTATAGAGTTGGGGTTGATTAAGAGAGGTTCTTAAGCTCTAATGGAGGTTAAGAATTAGGTAATGTTTGATCTAAGGTTTTGGAGGATTTCTAGGGCTTAGAAAAGGTGAAAATTGGTTTTAATGTTGGATGATAGGGGTAGCCATGATTTGAATCCCGAATCTTGTTTATGATTGATACTGATTACGATTTTGAATTCTGAATCCTGTTTACGATTGCTCCTGAATTTTGAATCCTGCTTACGATTGATCATGTTTACGATTGATCTTGAATCCTGAATCTTGCTTACGATTGATCCTGTTTAAGATTGATCCTGAATCCTGCTTACGATTGATCCTGAATCCTATTTATGATTAATCCTATTTATGATTGATCCTGAATCCTGAATACTGCTTATGATTGATCCAATTTACGATTGATCCTGAATCCCGAATCCTGCACGCATAGGTAATTTCTTGCATTTTTGTGCTTTCTTCATGTCGCTATAACTTTTTATGTACAACTCGAAAATAGCCAATTCGTGGCTCGTTGGAATGCTGGGAACCTTTACCTTCCCTGGTATATGCCTCAAAGCCTACAGATATCTATATAAACTTTGGCACTCCTCTTTCTATCCGTTGTTTTGGTTAGTTTTTTAAGGGTTCTATGGGTTCAGTTTAGGCTTTCTAAGGGTCCAGGAAGGGGTTTAAAGGTTTGGAATGATTCTTAAGGGTTCGGGTAATGCTTTTGGAAGCTCAGAAGTATACCATTCTCGAAGTATAGGTCGATCGAGCCTTGGGCCAAATTTGGGTGTCTACAGTCACTTATAACATACTCATACTGTTTCCTAAAGACCCGTCTTGGTTGTAAGACATTGTGGCCTTATGGTGGCTATGTAAGGAAAGACACATACAGACTTAAGTTTTTAATTTTATGCTGGCCTATAGAGTGGTGCCTTATTATTGTACTCATAACTTATCTTATCTTACATACTCATATCTTAGCATACTCTTACAAATTATATCTAGGACGAGCTATAGTGCACTAACTTTACTAAACCACGCTTCTCAAGGAATGGGTTCCGTAGTAACCTGAATATACTTCGTGTGGCCACCCATACTATCATAGAGGTGTTACATCTGTACATAGACACCTACATTTCAAATTTCATATAACAGGAAAAGAAAACTCACTACAACTAAGGCCTAAGGGTCGAACCTCATATCTTAACTCATATCTTATCCTATTATATTAAAATTTGGAGGGTGATAGAGTCACCGTATATATTACCGTATATGAAATTACACTGAATCCACACTCACTACACTGGTCATGATGTCCCAAATTATCATGAGTTGTGAGGCATGCAAATACGATGCATTCTTCGCTTTGATATCATCTCATTGAATCACCACACTCAAGCAGAGGCATAATCTGATACGCTCATGTACATATGACCTAATATATTCATAACCCGTATAACAAAACTAAGATGGAAGCATGAAACTTATCTTACTGGAGAATAGATTTACATTCAAGATTTCATTATCATTATACGTATATATATTTACATAACACACCAATACAAATATAGAAGAGGATAGTTATTAGTGTGACATCAAAAACGTTGAGGTCAAAGTTTGATTTTTACGAGGGGATCAAATTTCTAACTCTTCATGCTATCGAAGAGGTCACGTTGAAGCGATAAAATTAATATATATATATATATATATATATATTAGTTTAATTTACTACATAAATAGAAGGATATTATAATTTTAAGTGAGATAAATCACGACCATCAATTGAAACGTTCTAGTGATTAGCATGCATTCAAAGTTTTAGTCGTTAAAAATTGAGGTAGAGTATTTGATACTCTGTCAAAAGATATCGATATTTCAGAACCATAGACCTCGAGTCGGGTATGAAGTCCGAGTCCTAAACATCGCAGGTCAAGAATCAATCGAGTGTGTAAAAGACCAAAAAGGATGCATACACTGGATTATAAGAAAAAGGGGTATTACCATGTTGAAGAATCGATCGATCGAATTCAGGATCAATCGATCGAAAATATGAAGTAAACTTCACTCTCTGTTCAGACGAGAATCAATCAATCGATTTTTGGAATCGATCGATCGAGATTATAATATATATATGTCATTCAATTCAGTCCAAATTGTTCAATCGGAAATTTATAATCAATCGATCGAATTTAAGGCAAATAGGCAAATTAGTTCTGTTTAGAATCGATCGATCAGATATAATAAATCGTTCGACTGAAAATATGATGTAAAGAATTCATTTGGTTTGGTTCATAATCGATTGATCGGTCTAGGAATTGATCGATCTGAAAATTTATAATGAAAATATGCAAAGTCATTCGGTCCAAAATTGATAGATTGAAAATGAAAATCGATCGGTTGACTATTAATAGCAAATGTAAAGTCAATTCAGTTTAGAATCAATTGATCGAAAATACAAATCGATCGAACGGTCCTAAGATTTCTAGAACAATGAGGGTTCTGAAAATAAGACCCAATAGAAAAGAATACAAATAAATAAATAAAATAAATAAAAATTATATCTGGGGTTAGCCATTTCATTATTTTTATATCAATATTTACAATAAAATAGACAGGTTCATTTTATTTAGCTCATCGATACGCTATCAAGTGTACTCTACGCGATCGAGCGTACTCTACGAGATCTGAGAAGAATAGAATGGATTGATGGGTAATCACCTGTTGAAGCATGAACAGTAGATCTACGACAATTAGGGTTGAATAGATCAACATCCAACATGATAGCCCATCTAAGGTTTCTTATGGTGGAAATAGATGGTGGTGATTCTCATGGAAGGACACACGGGAGTTTTGAGAAGATTAGAGAGTTTTACGAAGGGGGAGTGGAGGAGTTGTGACAGCTAGGGTTTCTTAAGAGAATAAGAGGCAGTTAGGTTTCTTACAAGATTTGAATAAAAAAAGAAGAAATGAGTTACATACTTAAATAGATTTTCCTAAAATGGGATAGTGTAGACACCCCCATTTCGCCCTCTCGGAGTACACGAATTCATTTGGTCAGCCCTTGACCTTTTTTTAACCCTCGGCATGGTACTATGTAACTGTACATGGATGAACACAGGTTGAAACAATAGCTTTGTGGCTTAGATCCCAACATAGGGAGGCTATATACTAAGCAATAGTATATAGTCGAAATGCAGACTAAAGCAATAGTCCTGCATTCCATTCTGGAGACCATACTCGGACAACCCTGAATTAAGCGCCTAAAAACCCTCACGTAATTCGATCACGCATAGAACCACAAGTGCACGATCAGTCCCCTTTCAGAACCTTCCTTTCACAGACCGTTTCGAGACTTGGTTACGCGCCTGGAAACAGATGCGCGATCGGATAGAGCGCTACACCACTAGCGCGATATTGGCCTACGCCCGACCTAGTCTCCTACCCTTGACTCCTACATTTCCTCGATCAAGCACTTCAGGTAACACGCTTAATTGGATTACGCACGTCCTACCACGCGCATAATTAGTCCTGATTTCGTTAGGACTAGGAAACCTGCTGAGTAATTCAGCCCGTCGCTCACTGAGTTGGTGACCGACTCAAAGCGATTAAGCGCCAGAAAACTGGCGCATAATTGAATGAAAACCTATAAAAGCTTTTTTTCTCGAAGAGAGAGGGAAAGGTTGCAAATTTTGAGAAACAAGACTGTAAACCAAAAACCAGAGAGCTCCGAGAATGGATCCCTAGAACATATTAGCCATGATTTTAATATTCGAACTCTGAGATTTCTCACCGCAGCCCTGATTCTAATTTTTAGACCGTAGCATCCTCTTCGAACACACAACACGAGGAGGCTGATAATTTTGAGAGAGAACGAAATTTTTTGGGACTTCGAAACTAGAGAACTTGGAGGACAAACCCATAGAGTAAATTAGTCATGATTTTGAGATTCAAACCCTCGAATCTTCGATGATTCCTCTCCGAAGCCCCGACCTTAGGTAAGAATTTTATTTTAATTTAAACTTAGGATTTCCCCCTTAGTTTAATTATTCAATTCTATTTCTAATTTTTAGACCGTGGCACCCTCTTCGGACCGAAATTCTCTATGTCTGATTCTAGTTCTCTGTTTCTAGAATCGGTTCTTAATCTAGCGGTCCGACATACCGACCTTATGCTCTGATTCTACTCTAAAATATTAATCTATAGTCCTATCATTAATTTCTAGTTTTGACTCTCAGAGTTCAGAACCAGTCCTTAATCATACGGCCTGATTTTTTTGATTTCGGACCCGAATTCAGTCCTAAATTTTAATCTATAATTTAATTCTATATTTTCAAACCGTCAAAAATCCAAAACTATAAATTCAAGTTCATAACTTTAGTTTCTCAATCTAATTTCTTATTAAATTTTTGAATTCAATTCTAAAAATCTCCCTTTTATTATTCAATTATCTTCCTATCTTTTATCTCAGCCATCATATTTGCCCAAGGGAGCTTACGGAGGGTACTCGGGAACAAGGCCAATCCTCCTTAGCATAGAGGGCCCAACCCCCCTTTTTTTTAAGATTGTTTTGGATTAGCTAGTTAATTATAGTTTAGTTTTTTTTAATTTCAATATAATTGACTAATTGCATCAAACAGACCTTCATATCATTATTTGCTTTGATTCAATTCAGTCTTCTAGTTCAGTCACTTTATTATCTCAACCAAAATTTAGGAAAGTTAATTTATTTATTATTAGTTAGATTTTTACTATAATTGATCCATAGATTATGATTCTAAAAAAAAAAAGAGTTAATTGTCACCTCGATCATTTATTTCTAGTTTAGTAAATTGATTTATTGCTTCAATCAAAAATCCCAAAAAAAGATTAGCCTTTGTTTTTTTCAAATTAGAATGCTAGTAAGATTACCTTAAGTGCTTTAGTTGTAATTGCCATGCGATTGATACATCTACTTGTCTAGAATTACAATAAAATTAGTATACCTGCTTTATCTAGAATTGCGATATAATTGGACTCTTTTGTTTAATCAAAATATTATTGGAACTGATACATATGCACTCCTAGTACCAGTAGGAGACTGAAACTGATTGGACTCTTAGCAGTACCAGGACTTTGATATTAATTGGACTCCTAATGATACCGAGAAACTGAAAATGACTGGAGTCCTGATAGCATCAAGACACTAAAATAACTCATCATAATAAGCTCACCTAATCATAATTCACAATAAAAAAAGGAATCTAAATCGACCATAATAGTAATAAGGGAAACTAAAAGGGAAGCTGAAACTATCTAATTAAAAGAGGACACTGCTACTGACGTTCGCATGCAGACGATTTAGTATAGAAGTAATCCACACTCGCTTAAACGCGTGATCATTGACATGTTCCAACGTCGATAAATATCTGCAGCTGCCAATCGCAAATCAACTAGGAATCATCCTACGAAATTCCTCCTATTACTATTTATCCCCACCTTATCACATACACCGCATCCCTAGAGTCCAACAGGACAGAATTGGAAGCCACTTATTCAACTGGAACCGAGAGGAACCCGAAAAAAGTGCGCACCAATAGGCTAGCGATCGCGATGGGACATTTTTGTAAACCCCTTCTTTTTCTTTAGATAGTTAGCTTTATTTTACTTCCCTATTTTTCTTTCCCGTCGTGTCGTTTAAATTTAGATTTATATATATATATATATATGAGTCGTCGCCAAAGACTCGAAATGTCTGGCATACGTAGAGTAAGTTAAGGAGACCCGCCATTGTGGGGATATCATAACAACCCTGCCTACGAGAAAGAACCACCTTATACTTTTAGCCCACGACAACCTTAAGTAAACATGGCTGGTGAACAAGAGAACCCCTTTTCTACACCACATGCCGGTAATAGCCATAGAGGCAAAAATAATAGCTCTGGACAAAATCTCACCACTCAACAAATCATAGAACTTAGCTTCCAAAGAATACAAAGAGGAGGCAATGATTCCGAATAGTTACTTCGAGGATTGGCTGCTACATATGAAACCATTAGGGGACAACAAAATTGGGGAGAGCAAGAGAGATAAGAGAGACCACCTTCTACCCCAAGCACGGTGTCAGCCCGCGCTACGCCATTGAGGCAACATACTCACATATTCTTTAATGACAGTTTGTCAGACAAGGGTATCTCACGCGTCACTCTCAAAGACAACATTATAAAGGTCGAAGACCTCCCAAAAATGCTTGATGAATACATGGCCAAGAGGGAATGCCCAGGTCGCTTGTTCGGATTCGATAAATTCTTTCTAGACATTGAATTTGACCTACCCATAGGATTTAAACCGCCAAAATTTACCAGATATAATGGCACCGAAAATCCGAACCATTGCTTGGCCCTCTTTTGTAATGATTGTCGACCTATACGCAACAATCAAGGACTTCTCATTCACTACTTTCAACGTTCATTAGAAGGAGAAGCTCTAGACTGGTTCGCGGAGCTCCCACTTTATAAGATAGAGACTTTTGACGAGCTAGTCGGTCGATTCCTAGACCAATACAAACACTTGATTCAAGAGACGGTTAGCCTCAGCAACCTGATGGAGGCCAAGCAAGGACCAGCTGAAGAATTCACCGACTTCGTCGCTACATGGCGAAAGCTTGCTGCTAGAACTGGCACTTCAATGAAAGAGAAAGATTTAATTGACATCATTATTGACAATACTAAGGAACCACTAAGGAGCGCCCTAGTCATTAGTGATTGCCCCGACTTCACTGCACTTCACTCTCGGCCGTCCCAACTGACTCGACCCATCAAGGGCGGAGATCTTGCATTATCCATAATCACGTCAAAGGTGGGCTCCTCCAACGAGTCGAAATTGAAAAAATCATAAGAAAGCCTCAGGAACCGAACAAGTTAATACGGTTGTCAATCAAGGGCAAAATTCGAATAACGGGAACTTCCCACCATGCAACTTCAGGCAGAACCAGACCCAATAATGATATGCTAGTCAAAATCAGGGCGCTAATCAACGCAGGTACGCAAACCAGAATCAGGGCCAAAACCAGAACCAAGGCCAATATCAAAATAAAAACCAATACCTTAATGCTTATCAGGCCTAAAATGCAGCACAGAATCGACCGGCCCACACGCCAAATTATAACAGCGTACCTCTACCTCAAAACTTTAACCCAGCTAGGGGACCCTACTAGCCAAAGCGGGAATACTATCCCCCTTTACCCGATACTATTTCCAACATTTTTCGCCTCCTTAGCGCCCAGAATCTCTTACTATTCCCACAAGAAAAGCCTAGGCCATGGCCTACAAATCTCAACTATGGTAAATACTGTTCTTTCCATCGGTATGCGGGACACAACCTAGAGGACTGTTGGGTTTTCAGGGACGTGATATATGACATGAACGACCGGAATCAAATTGATTGGGAAGCGCTTAGGAATCCTGACCCTAATAACAATCAATCCTAATAGAATTTAGGGATCATAAATAACTCCATGCCCAACTACAACCAAGGGACACCGGCCCAGGTCACTACTGTATATCTCCCTAGTCAACCTTATTTCTAGCCTTTGACATTAATCACTCGTATCCTACCCTCCGACGTTGTTACTACCCCTATAAGAACTCCATCCTCCTTACACCCCTTTGCTTTGATCACACGGATCGCGCCACTAATCCCGCCTCCATATCCAAAGTTTACCCAAATAGAAGTCCACTCCTTCAGAGCCAGGAGGCCATTCCTCCATCATTCCCTACTAGAGCCATTGACCCTGCCAAATCCCAAATCACTAGTGTTGCCACTCCCTTCACCCGACTCTGAATCTAAGTGTGGAGACTATGCTCTCCAAACCGTCATTCCGACCATCGCACGAATAGACAGTGTCGCCCGCACGACTCCCAACCAAGAGAGTGAAACCAGAACTAAGTATTCGTCAGATGAAGAGTAAAGTGAACGAAAAGAATACCTAATGCCATGCGAGATGTTGGTCTCTACTTTCTTAGAGGAAGAGGATCACACGCAATACCTTCCACCTTGGAGTAGTACCATACGAGCATGCACTTCAACCCTTAACTTCACTCGCTTCATAAATGCACTGACGTTGAGGCACGATAGGTTCGACCAGCAACTGGCCTACCCTATTCTCAATTCAGGAACCAACTATCCACCTCCTCCTTTCCTGCGAAATAAAGATTTCACGCATGCACAATTACCCGAGGGGAACACGAGAGAGAGGGAAGTTGACTTACCACCCCCACCGCACGTCATCCCACCACCAATTCCTGTACCACAACCACCTCAGCCACCTCCACCTAGGGCCCATCGGCCAAGCAAAGAAATAGCACTCGAGCCAGGGCAAGAGTACGATTTGTTATGACATCTCCAAAAGATCCCAGCCCAGATATCTATACTAGAACTCATCAAGAAGTCACCTGATCATCACCAACTGTTAATAAGGACATTCAAGTAAACGAAGACACAACCCTGGATGAGTTTCATCAAATTACCTCTATCATGGCACAACCTCCCACCCTCACATTCACGGACGCAGACATGCCTAAGGAGTCACTTCGCGAGAGCGCTGCCCCCATATATCTTACAGTCATAATCAGAGGGTTCTCTGTGCCCCATGCACTAGTCGACACAGGCGCGAGACTCAATATTTGTCCTCTCACCACATTGAAAATATTTGAATACACGGAACAAGACGTCAAGCCCTCGGCCTTGTCGCTCATAGCCTACAACGGCTCATGTCATTTCGTAAAATGAACTATCAAACTTCAGGTCTGCCTTGGACATGTGACAAAAGATGTTACGTTCTATGTTGCCGACTCCGCTAGTACATATAATCTCATTTTAGGCAGAAAATGGTTAGAATCAATGAAGGTTGTCACGTCTACATACCATCAATGCATTAAATTCTCGTATGAGGACTCCATCGTCCGTATATACGCTGATGCACCTCTTCAGGAGATGGACACCGATTATGCAGCAAGTATTCTGACGGCCCATTAATCCATACTAAACACAGGTCACATCCAAAAGACGCGGATTTCTGATGAAGTAGCTGTCGCAGGAGTCTGCTCACCTGCCCTTCCTGGTTTCCACCCAGAGCAACAACAAGAGCTAATGAGGAGGGAGGTTGGCCCAGACCTCGCTAAATTATATGACATCAACCCAACCACAATGAAAGGGTGGGATCTTATGTACCAACTTGGATACCTCCCCCACACCGGACTCGGTAAGGATAAGCAAGGGCGTGTGAAACCTATATTCCCGACTAAAATATGCAGGCACATAGGATTAGGTTACCAATCGAACGGCCAACCAGCTGATTTATTCCCAACCTCACTGAAATGGTCTCTTTATGACCACTTCGTCTATGAAACTACTGAGAAAGCAGATGTGCCGAAGCAGAAGGGAGTATCCTTCACAAAACTCCAAGAGACCGAAATTGAACTAATATCCAAAGCATTCAATGATTTGATGAACCTGAATGATGATATTGGCGAACCCCTCGAAGGAGTCAAACCTTTTTTTGACACTAAAAATCTCGTAGAAGGAAGAAAGAAAGACCCTCCAGAAATCGAACCGCAATTACAGGATTGGGAGTCTACAGATGACGAAGATTTTCACATAGCGGCCTTACGAGATGACGAAGAACACTCACGGTCGCCATGGGAGCGGGATGACACCTTGCAAGAAAATATTAATTCATATAGCATCCACCTTTGCCTCGGCCTTGGAGGATGGGAATGCTCGTGGGACTCGCCTTGTATCTTTCACCCATATCAACCCCAGTGCGAAACATGCACTCGCATACTAGAGCAATTTGCTAGCAAGATCACACATCCTATAACGATCGAGGTGGACGGAGCCGACCCTACAACCATAAGCACGACCAGTAATCCACCAACCTCGCTCTTTGCACCAGAAGAGAGAAGACCCGATGGTCAGTTATTCAACTCAGGAGTAAACACCCACGTCCCACTCCTAGAGTTTGAAGAGGAGTTTGAATTAGACGCTCCTTCGTACCCCGATGCACCACAACTCCAAATATTTTGGCAATTGCTCGAGGAAGAGTGGCGACCTCCACCAAGTTATGACGAAGACTACTGGATAGACCTCCCTGCACTCGAACTGGCAGAGCAAGCCAACCTAGAACTTCACGCCTTATTAGATCCAGAGACTCAGTTGGATAATATCATTGACCATAACTTGGATGGATGGGAATGTCCTTGGGAATCTCCTTGCATTTCTTACCATTACCAGCCCCGCTTCCAAGCATGTGCGCTCATCCCAACATATCATGAAGATCAAGAGAAAGAGTTCCCTCCTCCTGGGGACCCTTTAGGAGATTCCCCCTCATGGGAAAGATAATCATCTCATAACTCTGACGACGATAGTTCAATCGATTATGATCTCTCGAGTTTCTTCAGGGAAGCGACAATCAACCTAGTAGAGAAAACTTAAACTATGATACCCCTGTCATCAGCATTGCTTATTCGAAAGATCCTATTGGATGAAGACTCTAAAAAAAAAATTTGCCAAATTTACAACAAGTCTGCGTTCCCCGAAGGATCGCCCGAACAACTCCCATAGCCGTCTCGCTCCCTCAACTAGAGGAAGCGGTTCTCCTGGTGCCTCTTGAGGCCACCGACCTTGTACCATATTTATTATCCCAACTCAAGTTTGCAGTCAATGATGGGACTTCCCTCCTCTAACTCTTGACCCGTCTCGCGTGCAAGGACACAAAGCCTTCAGGCTAACTAATAAGCCAGTCATCATACCAGAAGAGGTACTCTACGACTTCAAGAGAAGAATTAATAGCCTTGACCTTCACTTTACCAAAGATCTTTCGGTCATAAGTTACGCCGATGAAGAGTGGCCTTGCGCAAAAATAAATCCCCAGCCTAGTAATTTCGCAGTATATGAGCTTATCGATAATGAAGGAGGAACAGGAGTTATTAAACATTTTGTGAATAGACCAGCAATTAAATCGAACCCGAACCCACGGAAATCGATTTTGGCACCGACAAGAAGCCCAAGAAACTATTAATTAGTGCGACGCTCAATTCTAAAGAACGTCAACAGATTGTACAAATCCTACAGGAACATCTTGACTCTTTTGCATGGTCTTACGAGGACATGCCTGGTTTAGATCCAAGCCTAGTAGAACATCGTCTTGTCTTAGAACCCGATGCGAAACTTGTTAAGCAAAAACTCCGCAAGATGCACCCCCAAACAGCCCTTCAAGTCAAAGAGGAAGTTGACAAGTTACACAAAGCTAAATTCATCCGAGTTGTCCTCTATCCCAAGTGGGTCACCAACATAGTATCTGTCGCCAAGAAAGACGACAAGGTATGAGTTTGCATTGACTTTCGAAACCTCAATCAGGCATGCCCAAAAGATGACTTCCCACTCCTACATATTGACACTCTTATTGACAACACCGCTGGACATGAGATGCTATCTTTTATGGATGGTTTCTCTAGATATAATCAGATCAAGTTAGCAGAGTCTGACCAAGAGAAGACTTCCTTTACCACACCATGGGGAACTTACTGCTACATCGTCGTACCTTTTAGGCTCAAGAATGGATGAGCCACATATCAACGCACCATGATGGCTATTTTTCATGCATGATGCATAAGTGTATAGAAATTTATGTCGATGACATATTAGTGAAGTCCCAGACGTGAGTAGAACACGCTGAAGCCCTTCGGCTAGTGCTACAGAGAGCTAAGAAATATCAACTAAAAATGAATCCTAAGAAATGTGTTTTCGGAGTCACCTCCAGAAAATTACTTGGTTTTATAGTTAGCAACCAAGGGATTGAAGTCGACCTTGTGAAAGTGAGCCATTTTAGAGATGTCACCTCCCAACAATATTAAGAAATTACGATGTTTGATAGGAAGATTGCAATTCATCAGGAGATTTATCTCTCAACATTCAAACCGATATGATCCTTTCTACAAACTACTTAAAGGAGGAATTGAGTATAAATGGGATGACCAATGCCAGCAAGCTTTCGATAGCATTAAAAAATACCTCCTTAACCCCTCAATACTATCACCACCAGTTCCCGGAAGACCCCTAATCTATATCTTTCAGCAAACGATAAAGCAATGGGAGTAATCTTAGGACAACATGAAGAAGATGGCAAGAGAGAGAAGGTCATTTACTACCTTAGTAGAATGATGGTCGAATAAGAATGAAAGTACACCCCTATGGAGAAGAAATGCCTCACATTGGTATCGGCTTCAACTAAATTATGACATTACTTCAGAGCACATAAGATACTAGTGCTAGCCCGAATGGATCCTCTGAAGTATATATTTGAAAAGTCCGCCACATCAGGGAAGATCACCTGCTGGCATATGCTATTATAAGATTTTGATATCACTTACGTCACCTAGAAGTCGATCAAGGGGCAAGCCATTACAGATTACCTCACAGATCTTCCACTCCCGAACGATGAACCTATACACGAAGACTTTCCCGATGAAGACTTACTCACAATTCATGACGAAGAGCCCGATAAAATCTCATGGACTCTATTTCGACGGTGCTCTAAATCATAAAGGGAAGGGCATCAGAGTAGTCCTTCTAAGCCTGGAAGGAGTGGTGATACCCAAAGCTTTCCAATTAGACTTTCCTGTTACCAATAATGTTGCAGAATACGAAACTTTTATAGCTGGATTGAGGACAAAGTTATAATTAGGTGTCAAACAGTTAAAGACCATAGGCGATTCTAAACTAGTATTCCACAAGTCATAGGAGAATGGAAAACTAAGGAAAGGAGATTGATGAGATACCTAGAGACCACTCAATATTTGGTGAAGAAATTTGAAAAGATCTCTTTCACACACCCTAGATTAGAAAACGAGTTAGCAGATTCCTTAGCCACACTAGCCTCTGTCATCCAGATATCTATTGGCTAAAATACCAAGACCTTCTTCATTGAAAGATTAATAGTACCCGCCCACAAAGAAGCATGGACCGTTACAAGGGAACTACTAATTCTCCCTGTCTGCACGAAATCATAAAAAATAATCACTCTAGAAAATCACGCTGAAATAGAAATCAAAGTCGCTACGTTCAGATTCAAGAAATCACCAACTGAAGACGGATAGCCATGGTATTTTGATATCTGGAATTTCTTGAAACATCAACACGTTCCCTCATATGCCACGAAGATCGAACGGAAGACTATAAGAAACCAGTGCGCCCGATTCTGTATACTCGGTGAAACATTATACAAAGAAGCTTTCACCAAAGGAGTACTGCTGTGATGCATTACGATTATCGAAGGACAATACATCATTCGAGAAGCACACGCTAGCGCCTGCGATGCCCACTTCGGTAGATAAAGACTCGCCGATCAAGTTACACAACAAGGCTACTTCTGGCCGACGATGATGAGAGACTGCCACCTCTATGTTCAATCCTGCAAACAATGTCAAGAGCACGTTGCACTTATCAAAGCTCCATCAGTTGCACTAAACACCATGACCTCGCCATGGCCATTTTCGATGTGGGCCTTCGACATCATCGGACCATTTACAGACACCGTGGGAAATACTCACAAGCATGCGTTCATACTTACAATGACCAAATACTACACCAAATGGGCAGAGGCCGAGTCTTATGTCCGAATCACTGCTTCGACGCTCGCGAGTTTTATAGTTCAAAATATCATTACCCGGTTTGGAGTACCCAGAATGTTCATCATCGACAACGAATCGCAGTTCATTGAGAAACAGATGAAGAAGTTATGCAAGAAGTACGACATTGATTTGTGCCACTCATCGTCGTTCTACCCTCAAGGAAATGGACAAGCGGAGGCTACGAACAAGACGCTAATTTGAATCCTGAAATGAACTGTGGAAACAGGCAATGGAGCCGACTAGCCCAAACGATTACCAGAAGTACTCTGGGCCTATAGGACCTCTGTTCGTACGGCCACTGGCCAAACTCCCTATCTCCTCACGTATGGGATGGAGGTAGTACTACCATATGAGATACAAGTCTCATCTTTAGGCATCCAACTCGATGATGAGTTATCCTTAGGCGAGAGGAGAATTGCTTTACTTACTCAGTTAGAGCGACTCTATGAAACATGCCTAAGGGAAGCTAATCACGCTCAAGTATATCAGAGGAGAATGGCCAGTGCCTATGATAAGAAAGTCCTTGAACGAACCTTTAACATTGGCGAGCTAGTCTTAAAGAAAGTTATGCCTTCCAAACATGTCCATCCAAAGGGAAAATTGAAACCAAACTGGGAAGGCCCTTATGTTATAACCCCCCTCACTAACCTGACTGATCGACCGCCTCAACTGAGAATGAGGAGGAAGCCTCGCATGACCCCCCCGAATGACAGAATCCTCACGACTATCGCTCCTATCGCGACTACAAGAGGTATGACGAGACTACACAGCTGAAGAACTCGTAGCCCTCGACTCTGACCCCTCACGATGACTAGCCGACCTGCGCGACCCCCGCTTGACCCTCGTCAAGAGATACTATAACTGATCCAGGGACACCTGCATCTCCGCCTGTGTCATCCGACACGCTGCCGCTAGTGCCTCCGCATGAGTCCTCTTTGTGACCAACATCTCGACCACCAGATCCTCACGACTCTCCACCTGTCCAAGGACATGTCTCGCCTCCGGAGTGGTGCGCTCCCACGCTGCCTCTAGTCGTGCCTCCTCGAGCCGACGAACCTGTATAACTCTATTGAATCAGAAGAAGCAAACATATGCATATACGAACAACTACAAAACTCGAAATGAAAAATACATATATACCAGATCTAGCCTCTCTCCCTAAAGTCGCTCGACCGTCTCTGCGTTCACAGGATCAGCAGATGGCGCCCGAAGGACGGCGAATGTAGGCAGCTGTAACGAGAATAAACAAATGCATCAGTAGAATATTACGATAACAAATAACTTACGAACCCAATAACGAAAACATACCTAGGTTGGGATAGGAACGGACCCCTGAGGAGGAGCCTTAAGAGCGGAGTCCGGAGCTGCCTGAACAACAAAAAAACAAATGACAAGCCAATATGAGCGCGTTAGAATAAATAGAAATGAATAATCCAAACTAAATTACACTAAACTATACCTGACTCTCGAAACGTAGAGAGGCGGCGGTCGCCTCCCTCATCTGTAAGTCCTCTGCAACTCGACACTGAAACACTGGCACACGTTAGTAAACCATCAAGCCAACATAATAATAACGCCTAACAAACCAATACAGTAACACAAGTAAACTGAAGAGTAATGGAACTTACCCAATGCTCCAACTCTGATCGCAGACGAGATATCGCTAGATCCTCCCGACTGGAGGAAGCCACTGAAGAAGGATCAAATGCCCGAGCCAAAGCCCCTACAGCGGAAAGCTCTGCTATCTAGAAACGCCACCAATATGCCAACATTAGCGAGGATCCCCAAACCGTCAATAGTTAATAAGTCCAATCCAAGGTACTTACCAATCGCTCGATCTCCAAAAGGAAACTAGCCTCCACCGCACGACCCACCTGCTGCTAGCCGTGCAACAGCTTGATCATCGCTGCC
This sequence comes from Chloranthus sessilifolius, assembly GCA_021018995.1. NCBI lineage: Eukaryota > Viridiplantae > Streptophyta > Magnoliopsida > Chloranthales > Chloranthaceae > Chloranthus > Chloranthus sessilifolius. Next base: position 18,172,803 of record CM037586.1, read on the forward strand.
TGGCGAGCAACCTCAGACTCTCTCTCAGACTAGCCACGATAAAGACAAGACCATTATACTAAAAACATTACCCGAATAAACCAGTATAACGCGTGGACAAATTAAAACCAGTAAACTAACTCACCAGGAGGTGACAAGCCTCTGCTAGTCGAACTCCTAACTCATCCTCCGCCGCTCTGGCCCTGGCATCTGACTCAATCAAAGAACGCAACATCTCCTCATCAAGACGAGGAGCATGCCCCATCTGCTCCATCGCCATATGGAGGGCGTCCAATGCTCCTTTCACACTCGCCATGAGGTGGCCCTCCTCCAATGCGACCAACATCTCCCTCAGTGCCAACGCTGACTCCGGCCCACCGACAGCAAAAGAACCACTACCATGAAAAGGATGCGTGAAGAGATGCCCACCACCCAACGCGCCAAATCACCTCCTATACTCCCGCACATCAGCCCCATCACGCGCCCCTGTGACTATAGTCCCCCCACCTCTGAAATCGGCTATCTGGAGTGCCATCCGCTCCGCAAAATTTCAACCTGGAGGGCCGGTCATCCTCTTAGCCACCCTGTGGCTAGTCGCCGGAGGGACTCCCTGATCGAGTCCCAACTGTCGTACCACTCGAGAGGTGTGGATCCTCTCCACTCACTCAAAACAATGGACCCATATGTCCACATCGAAGAAGGGCTGACCGGACTCAATTACCTCCTTGCCCGCGTCCTCTACACCATCATAAGGTCTTCAGATACCTATCCAAAGGAACAAATCAATCCATGAGCGAAGCCTAAGGGCCACCAAAAAAATAGATGAGGTCAAATAAAAATGTAAATGCCATATACATACTTGCCCTACTTGCATATCCTCGAAGAGGCCTCGCGCAATCTGAAGGTCAGCCGACCAGCGACGACCCCTCAATGCCTCCCTCCGCACATGCATTTGGGGGAACGTGAACGAAATCTCCAACGAAACCCCCGGGTTTAAAAGCAAAATGATCCTAAAACTAAAAACAATAACATAACAATAATAACCACATGCAACAAACATTAAGATCGTCACTATGACTAAAGGTTAAAAAAAAGGGGTCACCACGATACCAATTTAACTAAAACTCAACTAGAGAAATGGGAGGAAACCTCTTATCGACACTATCCCCTGACCCCGACGGTAAAACTGCTCATAGAGATGCGCCAACGCAGCCGCACCCCACGCGTAGGTCGGGACTTGGTCTAAATCCCCCAGAATCGTCAAAAATAACCCGATGACGCATCCCCGAGTCGAAAAAGAGAAAAGTACTGCACCCAAGAAGTGCATCAAGAATGCTTGGAGCACCCTATCCACGACTAATCCCGGCTCTACCTCAAAAGGTTCCAACTCCAAAATTGTCCCAAATCTGAAGGACACCAATTGCTCCCGCTGAAACTCCAGCAATGCGCGGTACCAAGTATGAGACTCGGTCCATGCCGTGCTGATAACCAACTGCGGGGGCTCCTATTGAACGAAACACAAACAATGACAGTAAGATTAACGCACACCTATGACTAAAGATAAACAAATTTAAAGCTCAAAATAGATGAAATACGCCCAAACCATATAATAATAACTTACAACGAACACACAAAACATGATAAGAACAACTAAATACAACATGCTGTCATAATACACGAGTAAACACGACCCATAGTCAACATAGGTTCGACATAAATTAGAAGGGTTTACAGATCCTAACGAGCCTATGTCATAGCCTAAATGCTCAAGAAAATTGAAGAACTCTTGCTTATGGGGACCTACCCCGCCTCTGGTAAAGAAATCCTCTAGTGGATAATGCCTACGATCCCGAGGCTCAACGCATGCCTGCTCCTCACCCTGCTCACCCTCAACTTTATCACCCTCCTGCTCGGCTACCCCTGGCTCAGCCTCGGGTACCTCCTCCCTGAACACCATCTAGTCTCCCTCGGGGACTCTCTCTGTGACCATCTCCCTGATATCTGCCTCTATGGCAACGACTCTAGCCTGTGCCCCCGAACTCTCACCTCCATCGCTCATCAACATTCCCTCTAACTCAGAAATAGTGAGCTCCGACCTACCAGCGCCCTCACCCTCCATCTCATACAAAGAGCTCAGGAAACTGAAGAAACTGGAAGAAATGGCACCCGAAACGAACGATCGGATCACAGGATATCACGAAAACACGAAAAACAAGTACACAAACACTAGGAAATAAGAGAAACAAAGACTAAAATGGTTCACGTGAAGAAAATGAGAAGTTATAAACTATTTATAGAAGCCGCCCGAATTGCGCGCTTCAAATAAAACGCTCAAATGAATCACGCGCCAGTCGTAAAATGCATAATTCGGATCACACTCTCACTGATGAGCGCGCAAATGGTCTGTCGCCCGCTCACATCTGTCCGACCGGGTGGTCACGCGCATTACTGAGAGCGCGTAATCATCTCAAACGCTTACACGTCAGCGCGAGAATGCCAGCGATTGTGTTCATCCTGCGCATAGGTTCAAACGATTAAATGAATTAAACGCCTATGAACTAGCGCGTAATAACTATTCACCCTTCTGAAATGCGCGCTCAAATTTTGGCGAGTAATTAGATTATACGCTCGAAGATAAACGCGTAATTTGCTCAGAAACAAAATTTTCACACCCAAGACACAAGCCAAAACCTGAAATTAGGACATTCCTGACATTTACTATCGACCCGAATTACACCCTTGGGAAAACCACCAAAAACACTTCTAACTTAAAGAAACATGCACTCCGAAAGGAAAAGAGAGCCCCCCAAGACTAAGACCGTACGACAAAAAGGCACTCTCCTTCACATTCATCAATTACACCAAAAAGAAAAGGTAGCCCCCATCTTCCATACATTCCAACAAAAATATACATATAACAAAAATGCCTCCCAATGCCTCTATATCCCTTAAGCTAAAGCTAAAAAAAATATCACAGAAAGAAGGGGAAACTACCCCTGGTGCTCCCTGAATTTAATAAATCTAAATTAAACTAAACCCAAATAAATAAATATCACATGAGTCAAACACGATACCGAGAAAGTCGAACCAAAACAAGACAAAATTCATTGAGAACACAACCACTTTATAGATCAATAAAATAATTCCAACACACACCGAGGGCATACCCTCTGAATATATAGTTAAAGCAAGAAACTTAAAATCCGCGCGTTCAGGCAATGCCCGAATCCGGATCTATTTGAGAAACAAGAAATCTCAGAGAAGCCCGGAGAAGGAAAGCACCCTGAGCAAATTCTAACCGTGATAGCCTCTTCCCCTTGCCCCAAACTGATAGGAAAGGAACAGTGGCTCACAGAAATCGACCCAGGACCTGTGGATCCATTGTTGGAAGCTCCCCTTGGACACATTAAAAAATGAGGAGCAACTAACACTGAATCCGCAGAGCCTACCGAGGAAACATAGGCATCGGTCACGAGAACTCTGACCTTGCCTTATCCTTGGGTTCCCTCTCTACCACCTTTTTCTCTTCCATCTCTTCCCCCAATGGGGTGGCACTTCGAGTTGGATTGATAGCACCAACCTTAGCGTCACTTCGAATTCCCAATCCCGTCCATTCTCATTATCCACTTAATAAGCACAGTCCATCGGGTCCAATACCCGAGATACGAAACAAAAAGGAATAAAAGACATAAATAAATAAATAAATAAAATGCCCTAAAATTACAAATACAAGACGCCCCAAACAAAAAAAAGGGGAGAAAACTTTCAAACTTTAAACTTGAAATAAGAGAACAAAATATTCAAACCCAGAACCTCAGACTCAGACATTTATAAACTATGTCCTTTGAATCACCAACTGACAAATGCCACACATCTAAACCCCCTACCAAGCTAATTGGATCCAAAACCATACACATACCCCTTTAAAAGACCACGATCCATGACAACCAAGATGAACCAATAATTACACAACACTTGCCCCTAAAAAAAAAATAAACTCCTCAAGTCTGGATAGGCCAATAGGATTCAAACACTTCACAGCCATCTAGAAACTTTAAATTAAACCACCCTGAATTCATACGCTTCTAACAAGTGTCATCTCAAATCAAATAAAAAAACTAAAACAAAATACTTTAAACTTTAAACAAAAGAATAATTTTCTAGAATAAGACCCTGACTTGTTTGGGACCAAAAAAGAAATGCCCCCAACAAACCCATCAGAACCAAGTAAGCCCTCTAAACAAAACTCAATAAAATAAATTAATCTTGAAATAAACCCTCAATAAATCCGGAGTGAAACCCTAAACTAAGTTAAATCCTAAAATAAACCAAATAAATCAAATAAATCTAACTAATCCATCAATAAATTAAATCAATAAACGAGCATAATAAAATAAAAGAAATGTCACAAACAAGCCTGATAAAAATCAAGTGAACCTACTAAGTAGGACCTAATAGGAGGAATGAATAAACATTGGGTCATTCTCATAATGAACTTTAAAACTATAAGCTAACTCAAATCTTAAAACTACGACAAAGCAGATAAGTCTAATTAATCCATCAACCAAAATTCAAGCCAATCCACTACACAATATAAGGAATAAAAATAATTTTTTTTTTTAAAATGCCCCTTTATTTATAATTTAAAGTTTTACAAGTTTCACCGGAGGCATACCTCCCGAATTACAACCCAAAATGAAATCCTAAAATCTAACATACAACTCAAAATGAAAACCAAAACCAAAATTACAATAAGCCAAAACGAGGAGCAGAACATCTAATCAGAGGATTCAGAAATGTTGCCACTAGACTTTGAGAACTTAAACGAGCCACCGACCAAAGAAACGGAAAATAGGTTAGGGATACATCCCTTCATTTACAGCATCTTTTCTTCCCGCCATCTTCACTTCCTCCGTCGTCACCCCATCAACGCTGCCTTCATTGCTCCCTAGAAAGGAATGGTGTGAAGATCGACGCTCTCATTGCCAATACCACTCATTTCCAGAATGACACTATCCCCGAGCATCACACTAGGATGAAGATCACGCGAAATGGCAAATATAGGAAGAAACCCCATCCCAATCTAACGGTTAGATCACTCAATATCGCTGAAACACGAATCTCAGAACGCTAGAACACTCAAAAAAGTCAAGACTCGAGACTAAACCCGAGAATGAAAAGCAACTGAAGCTCCCCCTCTTATATAGAACACGGCCCTGATCACGCGCATGGAAAAATGCGCTTAATTTAATCACGTGCTACACACATCACGCTCAATCGAAAACCCACTCTCCTAATCAGGCGCACAATACGACTGTCGCCAGCGCAGATAGCGCGACCTTATGATTCTACGCTGCCCACCAGCCGCACAATCTGATTAAATGACTCACTTTTATCGCGCAATTTGAAAGATCACTCGTACACTGACCGAGTGACGCTTCGATCGCGCGTAAGAATCATAGTGCGCAATCCAATCACACGTTAACCTACACACGCATAAATACTTCCCTTATACCCTGAATCACACGCCTGGAATCGGGCGCGTAATCAGTTCAAACAGCTGATATCAGATGCTTAATTTCTGAGTTTGCCCAAAATTTGTCCCTTCTCGAACGAGAGTCCCCTTTGTCCCATCGCATAGCCTCATGAGCCAGTCAAAGTAAAAAGGGACCGTCACTCGCTGTTGTCCCATCGCGTAACCAAAAAAAAGAACGTTGACCATGCCTCTGGCCCTATTACAAACAAAACATATATGCCCCACGTGACACCGTCACCCCTCACCACATCATTCATTTCATCTTAATCGAAACCATCTCGCCCTGTCATGTAGCCACTCAAGCACGTCCCACCATAATGAAAACACACACACATGATACCACCCTGACGTTCAGTCCCAGCGCAAAATTGTTGCCATGCCCTCATGGCCCATCGCGAAAAGCCAAAAACAAATTTTCTGAAAATGTAAATACACCAAACAACAAAAAAAACTAAACCAATCACAACGCAACTACAACATAATCCCACCAGAACCCAAGATCTGCCAAAGAAAGAAACTAGACACACTTGTCACATGAACACCCTACCTAGCGTAACGCTTAGCTCACTTCCCATCGCGGGCACCACTACCCAAAAAAAATATTTTAACAACACTGATCACACTAAAAGAAGGAAGGGAGAAAGCACGAGCATGTCCCATCGCCGAAACAAAGAGCCTCCTCCCGAAGTGCCCGCCACAAAACTACCAGACGCCACTACAACAGAAAGGTAGGAAGACATGGAACTACTCTCATGTCCCATCGCATTTTACTACAATCACCAAGGCCCCATCGTGACATCACGCTGACAACCGCCAACCACCGCTTAAGCAACAAGCACAAAGAAAAAAAAGAAATCCCCGGGTTACCCTACTACGACATTGCACCCAAAATATTATATTACAATGATAGCCACCGAGTCCCGTCGCGACGCTACAATACTGCCAAAGTACCATCGCCACAATATTCCCAAGGTCCCACCGCACAATTCAGGTAAGTATCACCCCCAGGTAAGTATTACCCCCTTTGTAATTACTCGATATTTCTTCTAAATTATAATTATCTATGATTAAGTCAAAATGTTTTCAAAACCCGTCTCTCTCAACCTGTAAATTACTGTAGTCCTCCCATAAGAGACAATCATCAGTATTCGTCGAGAAGGTTAGATGGAGTATCCGGCATGCCAAGTGTCATCTTGACAATCACATGAACGGTCGGGTCCACAAATCTCGTGCCGGTAGAGCTACTGAGCGACATCTCGGAAGCCACGTTTTCTGCCATTTTACCACAGAATTGATCTTAAGTTAAAATTCCTAAAATTTCAAAACCCCTTACTCATTCTAAAATCTTTTATTTCAAAAATATTTCTTCTCTTACTTGCAAAGAAAAAAAAAGAAAAGCAAAAAAAAGAAAAAAAACAGAATGAACAAAATACATAGACCCGACCCACCTTTCTTTAAATACCACAACCAACTATGCTTAGCCTTGACCTTTAAATCCCAAAGCCCTCTGAACTCGCAATCAAGCGCATACGCCACTGTGCAGGATCGCTTATTCAGATGCAAATTTTTTTTTTTTTAAAATGACTCCAGATGAATCGAGCATATATGCCACTGCGCAGAATTTAACTAAGCACACTTCACAAAATTTACCTCAATTACCAACCCAAATCAAACATTCCCCTGGGAAGCCAAATAATGAGTATACTCAATCTAAGAACTTACAAATGCCTATTGAAAATGGAATGCCTGACGCACATTGGTATGAGCAATGACTTGCCCGGTCTGACATGACTTGCAAAAGCTCTCGATACTACATATTATTTCATCTCTTTATTATCGGTCCCTGGACCTTGTTTTGAACGTTTGATTGACACCCCGGTACCTTGACTGCGTAAAATCCCTCTGTTAGCTCGCGTCATGCGACGGGATGTGCCATGCACCCACAGACCCGAAATATGCCCTTCGACAGCTACCATTTTCCCTTCAAATGCTCCACTTTAGCTTGCGTTGATAGATAAGAAAGTCAAGCTTGTCATGCCAGTATCACCAATTCACATTTGTGAATTCCCAAGAAACGGAAAGGCACCTCGAATGAGGGGTGTCTACTTCTTCGACGCGTTCTTACTTCGCAAGAGCGCACCGAAGAGGGGCATCTGTAGACACCCCTATTTCGCCCTCTCGGAGTACACAAATTCGTTTGGTCAGCCCTTGACCTTTTTTTAACCCTCGGCATGGGACCATCAACAGTATATGGCTGAACACAAGTTGAAACAATAGCTTTGTGGCTCAGATCCTAACGTATGGAGGCTATATACCAAACAATAGTATATAGTCGGAATGCAGACTGAAACAATAGTCTTGCATTCCATTCTTGAGACCATACCCAGACAACCATAAATTAAGCGCCTGAAAACCCGCACATAATTCGATTACGCGCAGAACCACAAGCGCGCAAGCAGTCCCCTTTTAGACCAACCGTCCTTTCACAGGCCGTTTTGAGACTCGGTTGCGCGCTTGGAAACAGACGCGCGATCGGATTGAGCGCTACACCACTAGCGCGCAATTGGCCTACTCCCGACCTAGTCTCCTACCCTTGACTCTTGTGTTTCCTCGATTAAGCGCTTCAGGTAACACGCATAATTAGATTATGCACGACCCACCACGCGCGTAATTAGTCTTGATTTCATTAGGACTAGGAAACCCGCTACGTAATTCAGCCCGTCGCTCACTGAGTCGGTGACCGACTCAAAGCGATTAAGCGTCAGAAAACTGGCGCGCAATTCAGTTAAACGTCCGGAAACGAGCGCGCAATTGAATGAAAACCTATAAAAGCTTTTTCTTCTCGAAGAGAGAGGGAGAGGTTGCAAATTTTGATAAATGAGACCGTAAATCAAAAACCAGAGAGCTCCGAAAACGGATCTCTAGAGCAAATTAGCCATGATTTTAATATTCGAACTCCGAGATTTCTCACCACATCCCCGATTCTAATTTTTTAGACTGTAGCATCCTCTTCGGACACACAACACGAGGAGGCTGGTAATTTTGAGAGAGAGAACGGAATTTTTTGAGACTTCGAAACCAGAGAACTCCGAGGACAAGTCCATAGAGCAAATTGTCATGATTTTGATATTCAAACCCTCGAATCTTCGATGATTCCTCTCCGCAGTCCCAACCTTAGGTAAGAATTTAATTTTATTTTAGACTTAGGATTTTTCCTTAGTTTAATTATTCAATTCTATTTCTAATTTTTAAACCGTAGCATCCTCTTCGGACCGAAATTCTCTATATCCGGTTCTAGCTCTCTGTTTCTAGAACCGGTTTTTAATCTAGTGGTCCGACATACCGACCTTATGCTCTGATTCTACTCTAAAATCTTAATCTATAGTCCAATCATTAATTACTCTCGAGTTCGAACAGGTCAATCATATCATACTACCGATTTTTCTGATTTTGGACCCGAATTCAGTCCTCAATTTTAATCTGTAATTTAATTCTATTTTTTCATACCGTCAAAAATCCAAAACTATAAATTTCAGTTCGTAACTTTAGTTTCTCAATCTAATTTCTTATTATAATTTCGAATTCAATTCTAAAAATCTCCCTTTTATTATTCAATTATCCACCTATCTTTTATCTCAGTCATCCGATTTGTCCAAGGGAGCTTATGGAGGGTACTCGAGAACGAGGCCAATCCTCCTTAGCATAACGGGCCCAACCCTCCTTTTTTCTTAGATTGTTTAGGATTAGCTAGTTAATTATAGTTTAAGTTTTTTTATTATTTCAATATAATTGACTAATTGCATCAAACAAAAATTAGGAAAGTTAATTCATTCATTATTAGTTAGATTTTTACCATAATTGATCCATAGATTATGATTTTAAAAAAAAAAGAGTTAATTTTGTTGCCTCGATCATTTATTTCTAGCTTAGTAAATTGATTTATTGCTTCAATCAAAAATCTCAAAAAAGATTAGTCTTTATTTTCTTCAAATTAGAATGCTAGTAAGATTACCTTAAGTATTTTAGTTGTGATTGCCATGCGATTGATACATCTACTTGTCTAGAATTGCAATAAAATTAGTACACCTGTTTTATCTAAAATTGCGATATAATTGGACTCTTTTGTTTAATCGAAATATTATTAGAGCTGATACACATGCATTCCTAGTATCAGTAGGAGAATGACACTTATTGAACTCTTAGCAGTACCAGGACTTTGATATTAATTGGACTCCTAATGATACCGAGAAACTGAAAATGACTGAACTCCTGATAGCATCAAGATACTAAAATAATCCATCATAATAAGCTCACTTAATCATAATTCACAACAAAAAAAAGGAATCTAAATCGATCATAATAGCAACAAGAGAAACTAAAAAGAAAGTTGAAACTATCTAATTAAAGAGGACACTGCTGCTGACGTTCGCAGGCAGACGATTCAATATAGAAGTAATCCATACTCGCTTAAATGCGTGATCATTGACGTATTGCAGCGTCGATAAATATCTGCAGCTGGCGATCGTAAATCAACTAGGAATCATCTTAGGAAATTCCTCCTATTACTATTTATCCCCACCTTATCATATACACCGCATCGCTAGAGTCCAACAGTGCAGAATTGGAAGCCACTTATTCAACGGGAACCGAGAGGAACTCAGAAAAAGCGCGCACCAACTTATAGGTTCTGGTGTAGAACGTTAACATCATGTATGATGCAAAACACATCTAATACCGTTAAAATTATTTAAGAAAATTCAGGTTGCTACACTTGCTTAGGACACTTCTAATCAAGGATCAAAATTTTGGCCGAAATTATCGGTTTTGGTCCCCACCAAAATGATAATTTAGGACCGAAATTTTGGTTATCAAATGTATAGGATTGAAATTATTTGCCCAAATTCAAATTTTTGGCCGAAATTCCGGTCCAAAATTTCAGTTTCGGTCGCCTCCGAAACCGAAACGAAAACCGAAATTTTGATCATTGCTTCTAATAAAATTTACATGAGTTAGTTGCCATCTTTATCACATCAAGAAATTCATGTGCTAGGCTCAGCATCGCTACCCATTTGATCATTAATTAGTGGGCAACCAGGGAGTCAAAATTACTAACAAATGAGAAGAACCCGATGAATAGACCATGGGCCAAATTTTCGTCCGATACCAATACGTATAGGACGATACATATCGGTTTTGGATTGGGACGATACGGCACATTCAATGTACTGTATCGTCCATTTTGTATACATATGCTTGGACGATACATTCAATGTATCGTCCGATATTTTACTATTCTGATACATATCGTCCGATATGTATCGATTTTGAGCTCGAACAATATGTATCGGTTAACTGGCATTTTGACCCATGAAATAAACTATGCATTAGAATATTAATAATTGTTAATTATTAAATGTATGAAAATGGAAAGGTGTACACAAATCTTGGGAAAGGGAGTTAGTCTTTATCGTAGATGATTGCTAGAGTGGTCACATGGATTCCCCTGCACATGTACGACACCTGATTTAAGCTGCTCTGCTGCTGCCTAGTCTCCACCAGAATCTCGGCTTTGCCAGCCTTTTTATGAGCCACCCCTTTGAACACTTTTTCGAGTCTCACACTCTCTCGTCCCAATACTACTTATTTATTTATTATTTTTTTATAATTAATTAGTACCACCTCCCATATGAGTTATGACCAAATAAAATAAGGAGTTGGTACTAGGTGCCCCACCTGTGCACCGTGCACTGTTTGCATGGGTCAGTCTCTCTCTGCATTGTCACAGGCTGTGACAATGGCTAATCCATGTCTGCCTAATTCATGGCTGGTCTAATCCATGTCTGCCTAATTCATGGCTGGTCAAAATGTAAATTCACAGTTTAGGGCTATTTGGGTCAGGTTGGCTCGATGCCCGACTCGGCCGAACATGATTTTACTTGGCCGGGCACATAAATTTGACATTTTGACCAGTCGGGTCGTATAAGGAACAAAGCATTTGTTGGAAAAGGTCCATAGGAACTGTGTAGTAGGTTCCATTATACCAAACCAAATTGGATTGGGTTAGGAAAAAATCAGGTCCGGTAGCCCGATATTATATATAAAATCAAGGAAAATATAAGAGGTTTTTAAGTGGGGTTCTAGTCAGGCATTGAAGCAGTTCTTAGTCTTGTTGTGCCTGTTAGGGCTCTAAATGGGCTGGATTAGGATCGGGTTGGGGTTCAACCCCCCTAACCTATCCGGGCCGGATTTCCAAATTTTTCGGCCCAACCATAACTCGGGCTGCGATGTACTCAGCCCAAGCCCGACCCCTACTGAGCCGGGGCAGGCTTGAGTGTTTTTTCAAGTTTTTTTCGGTTATTTTTTTCTAATAAAATTTGGTTGGACTATTTTTTGGGGGGCTATTTTTTCTAGTAAAATTTGGTTGAGCTTAAGCTGTTTTTTTCTAACAAAAGTTTGAAGAAGGTTAAAAATTTAATTACATAATTATATTAACATTGTAGAGGCTCAGGTACATGCTTTTATTCAAATATTTCATTTTAGTTTGTTACACAATGATTATAACGGACAACGGTTGCTTAAAAGGACAATGATTGCAAAATAGTTATAATGGACAATAGTTAATCTCAGGGCATTTAAGTAAATTACATTTAATTAAAAGGAAATTTTTGTATAACTTTAAAAGGATAAGTATATATATATATATAGGGAGTTGGTTTCGTCCTCCATGGAAACTCTAAGGTCCCAGTGGAGGTACACATGACACTCAAAGCACTCTTCAGTTGCCATGTGGAACACGGGTGGATGATTTAGATCAATTTTAAGAAAAGAAATTTCGAAACAAGCTTTTTGAAAGCATAAGTCAATGTTTGACTACTTTCAAGGGTCTTGTAGCATCCCCTAAATTTTCTTAACACTAATACACTAGCTAAATATATACGCTTAGTAAGATATACAACTCATGCCACGAAATTTTCTTTAAAATATTATGGGAAATAAATTTCATAGTTTAAATGACTCAAATATATAATTCTGTAAATAAATAAACAAACTTTGTAAGAGCATTAGTGGTAGGAGGCTTAAATTTTAAGCAAAAGGTCTAGGGATCAAACCCTGCTATTTGGAGTAAAATTTTATTTCTGAACTTTAAACTAAAAGCTTATACACCCACACTTGGTGTGTTTGTTCCACATGGGATGATCCCCAATAAATTAGAAAGAGGTTGGAGAGTTCTCTATAAAAAGGAACCCTAACCCTTTAGTTCCTTATTCTTATTTTCCTCTATAAAAAAACCTAGCCTTCTTCTTTAACCCTTCTTCTTCAACATTCGTCAAACCATTAAGATGTTTCCCCATAGAGTACCATGATCATCGCCATCCATATGAAGGAAAAGAAGAATCGTGTAGCTTGGAGCTTCAGGATTCTAGCAAACTACCATAGGATCATTAGTCACGCTACGAAAGGTAACTCTAATCATTAATAATGATCTATAGGGTTGAAAACTTGATAGATGATCAAGTTTACAATTTTCCAAATCATTAAAATAGTATACAAATAACAAATTTTGAATCTCGACTGAATAAGAAATTCGGATGCTAAAACACCCCAATGACAACTCGATGTGATAAGACCCACAGCGTGTTGTCATATGTCATAGCGTGCTGTTGTATATATGACAGCATGTTTTCATAAATGATAGCTCACTATGGTAATACAGTAGCTTGCTGTCACTGAAATGAAAATTGGTGTCGCTGTGAAGATAGTTTATTCTGACGACCATAACTTTTGATAGAAAACTCCGATTGATCAATATAATATATCGTTTTGGGATAGCTCGAGACGATGCATCCAATGGGAATGAAAGTATCCACAGCACACAGTGGTATATATGACAGTGCGTTGTGGATACCGAAATAGTCTATATTTTTAATGTTTGTAGCCACAGTTCACTGTGAGCATTAAAAAATTAGGAATATTTCTATACAATTCAGTCATCCGACTCTAAACATTTGGTGATTTGTTTCCTTATGTGTAAATTATACATGAACCATAGAAGGGAGAATCATACCTATTGCAAGGAGAGTATCTTGTTCCAAACCGTATAATCTTCGAAATCAAGGTAGGAGAAATTCAATGTATAATTATATTTTTAAATTTGAATCATAGGCTTTAATGATATATATATATATATATATTGAAACATGCACTCATGATAAAAAAAAAAACTGAACTCGAACTCATTGAATCTTATTATTTTTTTTAATATTGAATCATTGAATTGATGAATATCAAATCATTGAATCTTTGAATATTGAATCATCTGAACTCTTTAGACATTGAATTATTGGATTCTTTGAATATGAAACTATTTAAACCCTTGAAATTTGAACTTTGAAATTGAATATAAGCTATGTATGAAATATGAACATCGTACTATGTATTAGAACCTTGCATATGATTTAAGGTTGATAATGATGAATCTTGTACTTTGAACCGTTTCGACGGCTCCTTTGAACCGCACAAGTATCCCTCACAACGCAAAGGCTTGGACAACCGAGAAAAATTATTCTTGAATGACGATTGTTAGGAGGGAATTCCCATCGGTTAACCAAGGCTCTGAGTGCTATATTTGCGAGGAGTTGTTTCAAGGTATTGATTTAAGTCACGCATTGCACCTAAGAAACCTGTATACAAAGTATGATAATGAATAAATTAAATTGGAACTCATCTGAAAACCAAGAAAAGTCACCTTTGAACCTTATGAGAAATTGGACCTTAGATGCTTTGAATTTGTACACAAGAATCTTTGATAACTCTATTTTATTACTAATTATTATTCAATTTGTCATTGAAACTATGCATTGATTGGATAAGATGTAGTTCAGCCTTGAACTTTTTCTATTGAGCTTAGACTGTTAGTTTACCCCGACACTGTGTGTCACAGGTACAAAATTGCAGGACCACTCACTCAGCTTACAAGGAAGAATGTGAAGTTTGAATGGAATGACTCATGTGAGAAGAGATTTCAAGAGCTGAAAAAGAAATTAACTTATGCTCCAGTACTAGCAATACCTTCAGGCAGTATAGGTTTTGTAGTATTCAGTAATGCCTCGCACAGTGGATTGGGTTGTGTATTCAACCAAAATGAGAGAGTTATCGCTTATGGCTCTTGAGAACTCAAGGATCATGAGAAGAACTATCCGACTCATGACTTGGAATTGACAGCAGCTATTTTTGCCCTTAAGATTTGGAAGCATTACTTTTACGGTGAAACATTCTAAATCTTGGCTGATCATAAAAGCTTCAAATACCTTTTTACACAGAAAGACTTGAACATGAAGCAAAGAAGATGGATTGAATTCATAAAGGATTATGATTGCACCATTCAGTACTACCCTGGTAAAGCGAATGTAGTAGTTGACACTCTGAGATGAAAGTCATCTGCTCAGTTGTTAAACGTCATCACAAAAATTCACAGATGGCAATTATTTGAAGATATATCACTATATGACAAGAAGTTTGAGATTAAAGAATCTGGAGCATTACTGGCTAACATTGTAGCGACCCGAGATCTCACAACCTCTTAATTGTAAGATCTTAGACCGTACCTTCGTATCGTGAACCATAGAAATATAATAAGGCGATAAAAGCACCTTAAACAGTAGAAGATAAAATTTCTTTAAAACATTAATTGATCTAAATAAAACCCATGATAATGTTCTTATTCCAATAACAAGTCCAACATGATTAATGTCTAAACTGTTTTGATAAAATACTAACTGATTAATGTCTCATTTATTTAAAACCACTGATAATAACTAGAAAGGAAAATAGTTAATTAGGCCACGAAACCATCATCGCCATTCTGTTCGGTTTCTTGAGCACCACGTGCCGTCTCATCGCCATAGACCCATACACTGCCCTTGGCGACACCTATCTCATCTGGTCACCCACATCAATAAGGGGTGTAAGTTTACACTTGTATGAACTGGACATGCAATCCATTGAAGCATAAAATATCAGTCATAGTCATATATTTCATGTATGTGTGCATGTAGCATATATAATCTCACTAAGCTAAAATAAATTGAACATAAACATATATATCAATATTACATGAATGCATCATATCTTTTAATTTCATCTTTCTTGTCATTTAATACACGTTAGACTCCGTCCCGCTCAAGATGTTGGGTCTTAATCATGCTCATCACTTGTTTAGTTAGAGTCCGTCATGCTCAAGACGTTGGGTCTAATGAATCATATCATTTATTACATGTCAAACTTCGTCCCGTTTAAGACGTTGGGCTTAATCATGCTCATCATACTCTTGTTTAGTTAGACTCCATCTTATATAAGATGTTGGGTCTGATACCTTTTTAGACTCCATCATATACAAGATGTTGGGTCTAATGCTCCTTAATCGTATTTAGTTAGACTCCATCAAGCACAAGATGTTGGGTCTAATACCTTCTTAGACTCCATCATGTACAAGATGTTGGGTCTAATGCTTATTGATCATGGCTTGACATTTCATTATGTTTTATGTGTCTTAGTTGTGCATTATATAGATCATCATGAAATATGTAAAGTGCATGAGAGTGATATTATAATACATAAGCATTTAAGTGTATTTAATCATGGTACGTAAATATTAAAGTGTACACAATTATGGTGCATAAATATTACAGTGCATATCATCCGATCATGGTACATAAATATTAAAATTTAATGACAGTGTTGTGAGAAGAATATAGAACTTAACTACGCAAACACCATCCATTAATTTCAAATCCAGGTTTAATCGATTGACATCCAATCGTCAATCGATTGACATAATTCTACGCATATCATAATACATAAGGCTCAATCGATTGACTCCTCTGAATCAATCAATTGACATAATTCTGTGTCTTTTCCCAAAATAACATTATTTATCAGTATCCGTTTATGCTCAATCGATCGATTTCTCAGAATCAATCGATTGAATCAAATCCATACATTTTCTAAAAAGAATGTCCTTTATCAGGGTCTATCAGGCTCAATCGATTGACTCCTCTGAATCAATCGATTGAATCAAATCCGTACATTTTCTTAAAATAATTTCATTTATCAGTTTTTATCAGGCTTAATCGATTGATTCATCTAAATCAATCGATTGACATAATTCTGTGCATTTTCTTTCAAAGCAATATCATTTAATCGCCAATCGATTGACATAATTCTGTATATTTTTCTAAAAATAAACTCATTTATTAGTACTTACTTTAATAGTCATCCTCAATCGATTGACATCCAATCGTCAATCGATTGACATAATTCTATGAGCATATATCAAAATGCATCAAATCACATGGTGGGATTTCATCCATCTTCTTCTTAATTAAAATTATCAACATTAAGGATCACCAATCATAGCACGCATCCATTTAATCATCCATTCATTATTCATGAAATAAACTCACTAATTTACACAAAAATCTATTTAAAAATTAATATTTTAAGTTCAATGGAAAGCATGATTTCTCTATACCTAGATCGATCGTACCACCACGATTAGATTAAGATTCCAACAACGATGATGATTTTAGAAGAAGGTAAAGGCCGCTTGAGAATATATGCCAACATCTCGCCGCACTTCCAAAAGAAGGGTTCTAGAAAGATAGATCTAGAATTTCTTTTCTAGGTCTCTAGGGTCTCTGACGGCTCTATTCTTAAGAAGAACTCTAAATGAGTTTATAATTTAGGGTTCTCCGTAAGACACTAATTTATCACATTTTAGGGATTATCCAGTGTTAAGCTAACACACCAAGGAAGAGTGTATAAACTTTTATCTTAAAGTCTAAAATAGAGGTTTAGAACACACATAGTAAGGTTTGATCCCTAGACCTCTTATCTAGAACTTAAAGCTTTTAACCAGTAGGCTACCACATAACTTACGTCCATTAATGACGAAAATAAATATAAGAGCTTGAAAAACCAAAACATTTTAAAAAATCAAGGCATATGGTGAATACGATATTAAACACATACATATATTTTAGGTGTATCAAAGACATAAAATTTAGATCATGACAAACATTACCATCAAGTCAATAATATTCGATAATACCCGAGAACTCCAGATGACTGCTGAAGAACTTATGACAATCTGACAGGGTGTAATCAATGGGGATAAATCAGATTTCTCCATCAGAGAGGATGGTTCCTTACTATTCAGAGATCGATTATATATACCGTCAGATACCGACCTTCGATGTCTAATTTTCGAAGAAGCACACAAGTCAATGTACGTTGTCCATCCTGGTTGTACAAAGATGTATCAGGATCTAAAGAAGAGCTTCTGGTGAAAAGGTTTGAAGAAAGATATAGCGGAATATGTATCGACATGCCAAGTGTGCCAACAGGTGAAGGTTGACCATCGAAACTCCTCTAGTTTATTGCAACATTTGCTGATACCAAAATGGAAATGGGAAGCTATATCCATAGATTTTATCCTTGGACTACCAAGGACTGTGAAAGGGAACAATGCGATTTGGGTCATAGTTGATCGCTTAACCAAATCTGTACATTTTCTATCATATAGCATGACATATACAGCTAGTCAACTTGTAGAGTTGTATCTTAAGGAGATTGTCAGATTATACGACATCCTAGCCAATATCGTCTTAGATAGAGATCCGATGTACACATCAAAGTTCCTGCAACGATTTCAAGAAGGAAGGGGCATAAGATTGGATTTCAGTTTCGCATTTCACCCTCAGACAGATGGCCAGACTAAAAGGGTGAATAAGATCATAAAAGACATGCTTCGAGCTTACATGTTAGACTTTCAAGGGTCATGTAACAAACACATGTCTTTGATAGAGTTCGCCTACAATAATAGTTACCAGTCTAGCATTAGAATGACTCTGTTTGAAGCACTCTATGGTCGGAGATGTAAGTCTCCACTCAAATAGGAAGAGACACAGGAGAAATTCATATTAGGGCCAGAGATTATTTAGAGCACAATCGAAGTGATTCGGTTAATCCGGGAAAGATTAAGGGTCGCTCAAAGCCGTCAGAAAAGCTATTCTGACCTCAAGCGAACGAGTACTGAATTTCAAGTAAACTTAGTGAGAATTATAAGTTAGTTCCCTGTGATTCAAGCATCACTAAGACAAAGCATTCCTTGCAGGTGGGGGACAATGCCTTTGTCAAAATCTCACTTATCACGGGCGTGATGTGATTCGGACAACGTAAAAAACTACGCCCATGCTACGTCGAACCCTTTGAGATATTAGATCGAGTCGAAGAAGTCGCATAGCGGATTGCATTACCACCTCATTTGTCCAGTATGTATAATGTGTTCCACGTATCCATATTGAGGAAATACGTTAAAGACCCGACTCACATCTTGGACTACCAGCCCATCGAGCTCAAAGAAGATATGACAGTAGTCGAAGAACTTATTCAAATCCTCGATTGTAAGGAGCAAATCTTACGTACCAAGTGGATCCCGCTTGTGCTTGTTAAGTGGTAAAATCACTCATCTGAAGAAGCCACTTAGGAACGAGAAGCAGAGATTCGCGATCAATACCCACACCTATTCGTATAAGGTATCTTAATTTTTTAGGACAAAAATCCTTTAAGGAGGGGAGGATGTAACATCCCCAAAATTTTCAAAACACTAATACACTAGTTTAATATGCGCTTAGTAAGATATACAACTCATGCCACAAAATTTCCTTTAAAATATTATGAGAAATAAATTTCTTAGTTTAAATAACTTAA
Source organism: Chloranthus sessilifolius (assembly GCA_021018995.1). Taxonomy (NCBI): domain Eukaryota; kingdom Viridiplantae; phylum Streptophyta; class Magnoliopsida; order Chloranthales; family Chloranthaceae; genus Chloranthus; species Chloranthus sessilifolius. Next base: position 18,192,088 of record CM037586.1, read on the forward strand.
ATATATAATTGTGTAAATAAATACATAATCTTCGTGAGAGCATTAGTGGTACGAGGCTTGAATTCTAAGCAAGAGGTCTAGGGATCAAACCTTACTATGTGGAGTAAAATCCTATTTTTGAACTTTAGACTAAAACCTTATACACTCACACTTGGTGTGTTGGCTCTGCATGGGATGATCCCCAAAAAATAAGAAAGAGGTTGGATACGGGGAGACTAAATTAGAATCTCCCTAGATTTTCAAATTAGAAACCTATTAGATTTCATCTAAGAAAAGAATCGGGAGAGTTCTCTATAAAAAGATACCCTAAGCCTCGGGAGAGTTCTCTATAAAAAGATACCCTAAGCCTTTAGTTCCTTATTTTCCTCCGTAAGAAAACGTAGCCTTCTTTCTTCTTCAACCTTCCTCAAACCATTAAGGTGTTTCTCCATAGAGCACCTTGATCACCACCATCCATATGAAGGAAAAAAAGAATCGTGTAGCGTGAAACTTCAGGATTCTAGCAAACTACCGTAGGATCATTGGTTACGCTACGAAAGATAACTCTAATCATTAATTATGATCTATAGGGTTGAAAACTTGATAGATAATCAAGTTTATAATTTTTCAAATCATTAAAATAGTATACGGATCACAAATTTTGAATCTCGAATAGATAAGAAACTCGGATGCTAAAAAAACCCCAATGATAACTCGCTGTGATAAGACCCGCAGCGCGCTGTCATATGTCACATCATGTTGTGACAAGTACAACAGTTTGCTGTTGTATATATGATAACGCGCTATCAAGAATGACAGCTCACTGTGGTAACACAACAGCTCGCTGTCACTGAAACGAAAATCGGTGCCACTATGAAGATAGTTTCTTTCGACAGCCATAATTTTGATAGAAAACTCTGATTGACCATTATAAGATATTGTTTTGGGATAGCTTAAGACTATGCATCCAATAGGTATAAAAGTATATATAGCACGCTATGGTATATATGACAACGCGCTGTGGATACCGAAACAGTCTATATTTTTAGTGTTTACAGCCACAGTTCGCTGTGAGCACTGAAAAATTAGGAATATTTCTGTACGATTCAGCCATCCGACTCTGAACTTTTGGTGATTTGTTCCCTTATGTGTAAATTATACATGGACCATAGAAGAGAGAATCAGACCATTTGCAAGGAGAATATCTTATTCCAAATCGTACAATCTTCAAAATCAAGGTAGGAAAAATTTAATGTACAATTATGTTTTTGAACTTGAATCATAGAATGATATATATATATATATATATATATATATATATATATATATATATATATATATATATATTGAAACATGCTCTCATGATCATAAAAAAAATTGAACTCAAACTCATTGAATCTTATTATTTTTTTGAATATTGAATCATTGAACTGATGAATATTGAATCATTGAATCTTTGAATATTGAATCATCTTAAGTCTTTGAACCTTGAATTATTAGACTCTTTGAATATCGAATTATTTGAATCCTTGAACTTTGAACTTTGAAATCGAATATAAGCTATGTCTGAAATATGAACATCGCACTATGTATTAGAACCTTGCATTTGATTTAATATTGATGAAAATGAATCCTGTACTTTGAACAATTTCAACGGCCCCTTTGAACGACACAAGTATCCCTCACAATGCAAGGGCTTAGGCAACCGAGAAAAATTGTTCTTGAGCGACGATGGTTAGGAGGGGATTCCCATCGGTTAACCAAGGCTCTAAGCGCTATATTCGCAAGGAGTTGTTTTAAGTTATTGATTTAAGTCACGCATTGAACCTAAGAAACTTGTATACAAAGTATGATAATGAATAGATTAAATTGACACTCATCTGAAGTCTAAGAAAAGTCACCTTTGAACCTTATGAGAAATTGAACCTTAGATACTTTGAATTTGTACTCAAGAATCTTTGATAACTCTGTTTTCTCACTAATTATTATTCAATTTATCATTGAAACTATGCATTTATTGGATAAGATATAATTCAACCTTGAACTTTCTCTACTGAGCTTAGACTATTAGCTCACCCGATACTATGTGTCACAGGTACAGAAGTAGTCTCAGATCTTGAGTTAGAAGAAGATCTAGACTTCGTACCAGAGGACGAGGGAAATCTTCCTCCGGAGCAGTTTTGCTAGTAGATTTATTTTGGATACTTAGACTTGGTATAGTTTTAAAAGAACTTTTGAGACTATTGATATTGATTATTTTCGTTTACCACTGTTTGTATAACGAACAGCCGTCACCGGTGATTTTACTTTCTCGTTTAATTTTTCTTATGAATTTTTATGCAATGATTTTAATCTAATGACTTATTCTTATTGATACTAAAGAACCACTGTATTTAGATTATGATCTATGATCTAACGATCCGAAAATTTCTATGTATTTCAGGGTTGTTATAGGTCTACATTTCTATGCGTATATTGATATGAGCTCGACACGTAGCACCTTTATCACTGATGCGACAGTCCCTCATTTTCCTAAGTTCACCGCACTTTAACCATAGTTACTACTAACGCTGACAGAATCAGAAAGGCAAAGTGTGGCGAGACGCTGGGGGTACGTGCCTGACATCGTGATTTTGATATGATTATATTCGAAAATGCATATGAGAAGACCACCTGATTCGAAGCACTTACGCTTCTTTTAGTACAAAAGCACTTTCCACATGTCCACTCCCTATTAAGAGAGCGTAGAGAAATCCCTATGCCCGAGCGTATTTCCCCCTTTGTCATATATATATAAGGGCCGGGTCTTAGAACACTCAATCTAGGCCCGACTCGGATTGATCTGGGTTGCAATGTGTTTAGCCCAATCCAGATATTGGGCCGGGTTTGCTTGATAGAAAGTATCACTTTTTTTGGGCCGAGTGCGAGCCAAAATCCTACCCGACTTGACCCATTGAGACCCCTAGTGCGTGTGCGCTTGAGTCCTTGACCGGTCAGGCGGAGCAAGTTGGGTCAGGTTGAGTGGGACATAAATATGCCCTTTAGTTGATGGGCAGCCAAAATTTTAGCCTAACTCAAATTGGATGAAAGCCGAAACCGAACCAATTGGTAATCTATATCGATTTTTTTTTGTCCATTTCAGGATCGTTCGGCGTACCCATTATTTTGGTCATTTTCAGTTTTCGGTGCAAACCTTTAATCCCTATTATAAGGGAACAAATCATATTTTATTATAAGATGGTAGTGTATCCCTAATTGAAGGATTTTATATCCACGCATAGTTAAAATCACTGTACCCACCCTACCATTATTCAACTTTAGTCCATTTCCTCCATCTCGATCTTTAACAAAATAAATCTTAATATCATGACCGTATGATTAGATGATCAATTTTTATTCTTCGACTAACACAACTCAAAAATTAACCTTAAAATTAAGTGACATACATCACCGGAAAAAATTGGCTCTAAAATTAAGTGACGTACATCATAGTCAGGGTTACATTTTTGAAGGGTGTGACAAATAAAATGAAAATTTGACCGTCTCATATATGGATGACTAGGAAGAAAATAATCTCATTTTTTTATTTAAAGCCGTTATTTTGGCGTACATAATTGGGTGGGGTTACAGTTTGACAGTGAGGAAATAATTATACCCTTGTGCCTACTGCCCACATAATTCTTTTTTAACAATTATTGCGTATATAATCGAATCATATACGCCCTACAAGGGGCCTTGTCCTTATTTCATCTTTCTATGAACATCCTCACGTGTTAGTTACTGTAGGTTTTGTTGTTTTATCTCCCCCAAAAAACTCACAGAGATGGAAGAAAAAAAAATAATGAAAAGGAGAGAAGGGCATTAAATGAGTGAGTTTGAGTTGTGGGTTTTGTTCTGATGGGAGTTTCTTGATGTGGGTTAGGTAGATTAAAGGCTCTCCCTTTTCATCTTCTTTTATAGAAAAGAGAGACAGAGATGGCATTAGAAGCTGTGGTCTGCCCACAGAGCTTGTTCAGCTATGGCTACAAAGATATGTATTCGTCATCACCGGCTTATAACTATGGATTTGGAGTTGTTCAAGAGGAAGAAAAAGAAGAAGACAAAGAAACCAAAGTAGACTGCGAGTTGAGTGGTAGCAATGCACTTGAGAAGATTCAAGGGTTCAACGATCTCCATCCAAATTGGGACTCTATCTCTTCCTCCATCGTCAGAAATTTCAAGGAATGGGAATTAAATTTTCCAGAAGCTTGTTCCGGAACTGGGTTTTTTCCGGTGAGTTTTCCAGTTGCAGAGCCACTATCGGCGGCAGCGGCAGCGACTCGAAGGAAGAGGCGGCGGACAAAAAGCTGCAAGAACAAGGAGGAGGTAGAGAACCAGAGAATGACTCACATCGCCGTAGAACGGAACCGCCGGAAACAGATGAACGAGTATCTATCGGTTTTAAGATCTTTGATGCCGGAATCTTACGTTCAGAGGGTACTCTCTCTCTCTCTCTCTCTGATATCACGATAATCAACCTTAGGTTAACAATAAACAATAATTCACGAATTTCAAGGACATTGAAGTGCAATGAAATAAAGGTAATTCCTTGATGCCGGAATCTTACATGCAACTCCGGTACTCTTCAATCCCCTGGAGGAAAATACTTTCACGAATCTCAAGGATTTTAAGATCCACTGGCATAAGTTTAATATTTGATGCCCGAATCCTATTACGAATGAAGGGTACTCTTCCATCTCTCTCAATGGGGAGTGACTCCACGAAATTTAAAAGATTTTTTAAAATTTATTGGCTCATGATCCTGGAAATCCATACCGGTCAAAGTGATATACTTTCAATTGAAGGGCTATGAGTCTGAAAATCTTATTTTTTGGGAGATTCGAATCATCTAATTTGTGTCTCATCTGTGCACTCTAATCATTGGATGGTTTACATCCACTTCAATTCGAAGTATAGCCTTTTGACTCCGACATGTTCTAATGATGGATTGTCACTTAAAAAGTTTAGATTAATCATAGACATATGCTATACGGCACAATGATAAATCACACTTCAATGATGTGAAAAAAAAATTCACATTTTAATGGTGTAAGATCATTTAAACAACATTTGTTGTTTAAATCTCAGTAGGAACCGTCTTCTCCTCTCAATAATCAACCTATCAACTTGGTTTTTGAAAGGGCTTCAACTAATTTCAAGGACCTCGAGATCTGCTATCCGCAAGTCTATATTCAAATGATTCATCATATATTTATTCCCTACAATTCTCACCCTTTAATTATGTATATAAATCCAACGGTTGTCCTTTCTTGTTTGACAGAAGGGCGACCCACATTGGTCACATTCTATGGCATAATTTGCCTTTACAAGAAAGCTTTAGTATTTAATTAATTTTATTTTGGTCCTATTCGGTTGTTCAATCAAGTAACATTGTGATCCGTGTACGATTAGAATCGCCATCGCAATACTAATTTCTCTGTCCCTTCACTGGCTTACTCCGTTTTAGCAAACGGAGTAAACACCCATGGGCATTGTATTTCTATTTGAAGATGACTTTCACGGGTGTTGAAGGTGTGATATCTGTTTCCGTCCTACATCTTTGAAAAGAATGAGAGATATCTGTTTTTTTTTTTTTTTCCCACTAATACATAGACCAAAAGGAAAGAAATGTCTATAGGGTACGGCTATTCTCAATTGCTTTTCGAGCATAAAAATCATTGATTGATTTGAATAGATGATGGAGATTGTTGTTTGTTCGAATCTTATCCAAGATAGAACTTGAGATTATGGCACATATATATATATATATATATATATATATATATGTCAAGCGATCTAGTGTTAATTCCACATGACACACGTCCCCAAAAGGAATGTCAACCCTTTTGCTTATAATCTAGGTGACTTTTGAAAATGTGTGCTATATCAAATCAACATTAATTTGACCATCTAATAGGTGCTACTTGATCTGAAGATCATGTGTTCTTGACGATTGAGATTAAAAATAATTTGTATTGTTTGATTCAAATCAATTAATGATTTTCATCAGTGAAAACTTGTGTGGTTCTTATTCCCTAAAAGGATTAGTTTAGGCAAACTTATGTCCGTATAAACCCCTAGAGCAAGATTGCAAAGGACCACTACAAAAATAAGGAGTTTCAGTGGCACTTGCTATTAAGGCATTTTTTGGTAGCGGCATAACTAATAGCGGCAGATTTTGGTAGCAACAAGATTAAGAGCGGCAATTTTTTAATAATCTTATTTTTTGTAGTGGACAAAGTATATCACAGAGAACGATTGTGAAGATATAAAGAGTTTAATGTTGATAAAAATGGATAAATCCTTGTTTGGCAAAATTACTTTTTTAAAACACTTTTCAAGATAAAATATTAGGTGAGAAATATTTTGAACCCTTGTACTTGGCCAACTCTAATTGAAAATGGAGAAGAAATAGTATCAAGCTACTTCTCCAAACATACACCATTTTCAATTAGAGGTGGCTATATCTTTTGATGAAAAATGCTTCTCACCCAATATCTTACCTTGAAAAGTATTGTTTGGGAGCAACATGGCCAAACAGCACCTAAACAGATGGAGAAATCACTACAAAAAATAAGACTATTAACTGTCGCTATTAAGAAAAGAAACTGCCACTAATACCCTCATCGCTAATAGTTTTAATATATAGCTTTTAATAGGTTTTTTGTTAATTGCTGCTAATAGTCTTATTTTTGGAGGCAATAGCACTCCCAAATAAATTAGATAAGATTGTGATGATGAGGTAAGTTGTAAGAAGGATAGTTACCATTCGACCTAGCAAAAAGGATAGCTTCCATATGACAATGTATGTATACAAGGTTAGGCCATGTTTGGGGTGGCTCCTAGTCCTAGAGACTCGCTTCCAAATTCCAAAAGTGAAAAGCAGCAAGTATCATCGTCTTAGACATTGTTAATTCAGCTTCCTGCCTGATTTGAATTAAAATAGTTCCCCACATACACGATTTAACATTGAAAATGGGCACAAGGTAAACGCAGCCAAAACCAGCTTCCGGCTTTAGGGAAGAGGAATCTATTTTAAGTGGAAGCGAGAACTTGGAGCCACACCAAACAGGGCTCATTTTTTACTATTTGGTATTAGGAACATCACCCATGCTCCGGCCGCATGGGCCTTGTGTGATGTGTGATATGTGGATTCTAACGCACACAAAGATCTCCATGTTCTTAGGTCTACATGCATCCCAAAGTTAACTTCACACAAAGTAGCTAGCATGTTATTCACTAGTGCCCTGGTAGGGGACCTAATACCAAAGTCATTTATAGATACTAGTAGAATGCATGTCTAATGAACATGAGCATTCTATGCATGTGAGCGAGAGAAAAGGGTGGTGTGATATAGGGAATCAGGAGATATTTTTGAGATTTTTGGAGACTTTATTTATAATGGTATTCCTGTCATTTAAAAATTTAATCCTTTTATGGCAACTTCCCCTCCCAGTATTGTATCATAGTAGAAAAGATGGAAAGAGACAAAGCTTGCATTCATTACGTCTTGTCAGTTGACCAAGCACACATACATTGAGAATATCACCGATTTTCATGTATTTTCCTTTATTTTATATTACCAATTCTACTAAGGACAATGGTGAGAAGTAACATAAAAGGATTGGAGGCGTCACAAAATTTAAGATTTAATAAAAATGAGTGGAGAAGTATATATAATAAGACTCTGAGAGTCGACTACTCTAAATAGATAGGACAAAGCAATGAGGTCGCCTTGGAAATGAAATCATACTACGATGTGAAGGTAGGTAAGTAGTAAGAAATGCTCATTTATAGATAAGTTAACCCTAATTAATATGTTCTTCTCTTAAAGTTTTCGATGCACTTGATACCGTGGCATCTCATGTTTTATTCCATTGTTGTGGAATTTTTTTCGTGGAATAGGGTGATCAAGCTTCTATCGTCGGAGGTGCTATAAACTTCGTTAAGGAGCTCGAACAACTACTCCAATCTCTGGAAGCTCAAAACCAAATAAAGCAACGCTCGGATGCCGGATTCTCCCCTCCTTTTGCAGATTTGTCTACGTTCCATCAGCACTCCTCCCGTTCGATCCAGACCAACTTAACAAATGAAACAATAGCCGAGAACAGATCTCCGATCGCTGACGTCGAAGTGACCATGGTAGAAAGCCATGCCAACCTGAAGATAGTCTCGAGGAGGCGGCCGAAGCAGCTTTTGAAGATAGTAACCGGATTCCAAAGCCTATGCCTCACTATCCTACACCTCAATGTAACTACAATGGATCAAATGGTTCTCTATTCATTCAGTGTTAAGGTAGGAACTACATATTCATTAATCACCAATTTTATTTTTGTTTTTTTTTTATACGATTAATCACCATTTTTTCCTTCTTATTCATATTCATTTTTTGAACTAAATAAGCTTTGTGATTTATTTTTATTTCTTTGTATAACAGTTGGAGGATGACTGCCAGCTTAATTCTGTGGATGACATAGCAGCCACAATTTATCAGATGCTCGGTAGGATTGAAGAAGAAGCTGATGTGAGCTGAATCCGGTTACTTTCTATCTTACCAATCTGTCATTTGAGTTGGTATTAGCTAAACGGTCCGGGTCACTTTTTCGGACACCCGACACATGGCTTATCAAGTTTGCCCTATGTTTGACAGACTATGATCGTCCAAAGATCTATGGTATAAAAATTGAGATAATAAACACTACTGCTTTGAAAACGATGATGGAAATGTTTTTTTCCATCGATCTTAGATTATGATCCTCAAGTCGACAAACTTGATGAAACCACGTGCCAACGTGTCCCAAAAGGTGACCCGCCAACCGAGGACCAAGCTCCGGCCGTTTACCTAATACCTACCAACTCATCTCTCATGTAAAAAAATATGTTTCAAGTTTCTAAGAACCATTGTACTAGAAACAACCTAATGCAAGATGGAACGTACATCAATTGCTTCAATTCATGTGTTTGTTGGAATGTATAGAGGAAACAAGGAGATTTTGTTCTTTACAAAAGTTTAAAGGGACTTCTCTGTAGCACTGTCATTGCATTAGGAATAATTTTAAAAAGGCAGACATTGCGTTTGGAATAATTGCAAAATGGTCATCGATCTGGACCGTCCGATCCCGGACCATTGGTAGGTAGCTCAACGATTGGACATTCCAAGCTACATCGATGCAAATGCAACAAGCATGGAGTTCAATAATGCACCACATTATAATTAAGATCATTGCTTGTTTTCTAAAAGCCACAGATAGAGGATATGGACGGCTGTAAAGGAACTTTTCTAATGAAAAGATGATGAATAATAGAATATGAGATGCTCATAGAAAAATGAAAAGATGATGGATAATAGAAAATGAGATGCTCATAGAAAGATGTGTACTTTTGGTGTCTGGGTTGCAACAAAAAGCCAGCTATGATCATACAGAAAATTATCTCAGCTTTGAAATCAACAGACAAAAAGCCAATGAATGTGTAGAAAAAGAAAAGGAGATGCTTTGGTCTTCTTGAAAGTCTGTGACAGGCTGATTTGAAGGCAAGGTTTTATAAATTTTAAAATTTTATTTTCCCCATAAGTATCATACCATCTATGCATGGAACACAAGAGGTTTTGATAACAATATTTTAAAGGGAATTTAACCTGAGATGGTCAACTGTCCATATTTTAAAAGGAATTTTACTGTAGTAGTTGAGACCAATCGGCTTGTATGAGACCTTGGTTCAGACCAATCGGCATCGATCTTGTACAAGAACACTATCGATCGGTCTCATATAAGACCTTGGCAAGACCAATCAGCCGTGGTCTTATATGAAACAGATCGATCTCATACGAGAGCTTGCTGTCTTATAAGAGACATCGTGGTCTCCTACGAGTCCGAGGATCTCACATAAAAAATATGCACATGCTTTTAGTTAAATGATATTTTTATTCATAAAAAGTAGACAAAATGTACATGCACTTAAAAAGTTAAGGTTTCCTATATGGTAAAAACTAAAAGTTTTAACACTGTCTAGTTGTTATAAAAAAAAAAAAAAAAACTGTCTAGTTCTTTCGCCTATTTTAAATCATGTTTAGAAAATGATATAGGATGAAGTGGTCTTTGCAACCCTTCACTAGAATTGTTGAGTCCTAAACAAAAGTGCCAGAATTTTAATGGGCATCCACCTATCTTATTGATTCACATAAATACCAAGAGCAATGGTAAACAAAGATTTTCAAAAGACTTCAAAATATTTCAATATTCAATAATAATTATTTTTCGTCAAGCTTACAATCATTAAATTGGAAAATAATAAAAATTATAAAAATAATAAAAACGAGATAAAACCATCGATATAAAGATCTTATTGTTAGAATCAAGCCATAATCGAAACGAATCAATTTTGTTTTGTATAGTTCCGGGAATCACACGAGATTATTTCCTAAAATAGTCAAATTGTTGTTTTCGGACCTTAAACGTAAGAATTTGCCCTAAAACTGCGGACCTTATAGCGACACAGTGTCTTTTAATCGTTTTGATGTTTTTGTTCAAGAATGGGCCTTCACGCAATTTTCTGACGTTTTAGTTCATGATTTCTACTAATGTCTAACCACTAATATATTAACCTTGAGTTGACCTATGCCGATTAGGGCCTCTATATTTTCGTCGGTAGTGATTTATACTCCATCATTATACGTATTTCGCAACACTCCTTGAGGGTTGATTCCCGTTTCGCACAGTTCGGTAACGTCATTGATTCCCACAAATTCATTTTTTGCATTAAAAATGTATAAGAGCCAGAAGCGGCTCCAAACCGTCTTATAGATTTTGCATCTGCATCGAAAATACATCCTATTTCTGTTTGACTTCGCCTGCATTGAATTTTTTGGGCTGCAAGACAAAAAGTGAAACGAGCTCAACCCCTCGTATGCAAGAACGGTTAGGCGTAATGTACATATACGTAATTATGATAGTAGCCATAAAACAAGCAATCATTATGATCGTAGCCATAAAACAAGCTTTTAGGGTACGCGTAATCAAACACACCCTTCATAGGTGGACGTGGGGTCTTCTTGAAGGGGTATATTTCGGTCTCCAAAAGTTTCACATCTCAAAATCCAGTACACCGTGAATTTCGGTGTATGAGCGAATTCAATAATTAAAGCAAAATTAAAAGCTTAAATAAAACACATGACCTGATATTTCATTCATAATTTCAAAAGCATGATATATCATTATTACAATTCATTTATCATCGTGATCATCATTACATTCTAAAAGTCCCTTACAACAAAATACAAAACCTTACTAACTCCTGGGGTGACTCTATTCCGAAAGATCTCCAAATGTCTCTACTTGAGGAGATGCACGATGGTCAATTCGATCCGTCACTGAAATGTTAACAACGGGGGGGGGGGGGGTGAGATAAACTCAACAAGCGACCTCCTAATAATATCTAGTAATCCTACGTCTTAATAATCAATAAGAGAGACAAAATTCATTTATGAGCATTCCTTTGATTTCAGTAGATATTGTAAATATATGCAAATTCACTATTTAGTTCTCAAGGCATCACATTTCAGCTATCATCAAGTAGGAAATGAGATGTATGTATAAAAGAATATGAACTTTTTCTTTGAAAGGAAAATAAAAGAAAATAACTTAATTTCAGCGGCTACACTTTAATAGGTGTAGGTGCTACTCATATAGTACTGAATTCATGGTGCAGCGCCATATGTGACCCTTTTGGACTTCACCTCTTATTCAGGTAGTCATTATCACATCACATTATATATATGAATTTCACACCTTATCGTGACAGATCGGTAGACAATATATACTTCCTATTATGAAAGCATTAACGCAGACATTCGTCCCAAACCCATGCTGCCCAATAGAGGATCCCAAATAGAAATATCATATAATTATATAGATGCACAGCATATGCAATAGAAAATCATTTGTTCCATAGTAGATGCTTTTCATAATCAAGATGGCATTTTATAATCATTATTTATTTTTCATGATCATGCTCTCTTTCTACCAGTTTATGATAAGAACCATATGATAATTTTGCTTGCTCATATGCTCAAATATATGATATGCCATCAAGAATCAAACTACGATTAACATTATACCGGAATTCTAATTATCAATGATGATTATGTAGAGATAAAAGAACAAGTTCTTATATAGGTATATTCACATATTTATAATATCTACATACAATAATATCTTATAGATGTATTACACTACCTAAGATATCAATTCATAATTATAGGATTGTATGTACTTGTATATACATTGTATCTAAATAGTACTAATTAATTAAATAAAACAGGGTAATAAGGGTATGTACTAACCCGAAATTTTTGAAAATATTGAATCGCTGACCTTTGAAGAGGATGCGACCTTTTGACTGATTTGACCCAATCATTTAACCTGAGTAATGTGGCCTTGAACCCCATTTGTTATAGTTGGGGATATGTGCCAAACATATTAAAGACCAATCCGTACCCTATGTAGAGTGAATGTGTGTTTGTGTATGTTGCACACGAACCCGGACTCAATTTTCGAACTTGGGCCTCTACCCGAATACGTTGACTATTTGGGCCGACTGATTGGGCTGACTATTTGGGCCAATCAATTGTGCTGACTAATTGGGCCGATTATTTTGTGCCTAAATTAGGACCTTTAGATATGTAACAATTATCGACTATGGTGTATAAATTTCACACCGAACCATGGCAAAAGTACTTAAGTGAATTCTTTTACAGGAGTCGAAAGGAGGAGAGCTTGTATAACGTTATGAGATTTCGGATACCCGTACGCCGCCTAAGTGTGCGTGTGGGCCATGAGAATTTAATTTAGACCCTTGGATAAAAGGCTAACACCCCGTTTCAGGGTGTGCGCTTCACACCGAAGCCACTCCTAAGTTAAAAAGCAAAACCCCTCACGTTAGTTTTTCATTTACTTGCAAGAGAAGAGAAAGAGAGGAGAGAAGAGAAAGAGGAAGAGAACCCCAAGTCCCTTCTCGTTTTCCCTTGTGGTGAGATTCGAACCGTCGGTCTCCTCTCAAGTTCTTTCACTCTATTGAATAGATCCGTGCTCCAATTTTGCATCACAAGGAAACACCCTGATCTCGACATTTGATGATCGTGGAGGGGGAACGTAGCTTCGAACGAACTCAAATCGACCACTATAAACGTGGTGTTCACGAATGAGAACATGAAGATCATTGCATGGTAGTGAGGAGCTTCGTTTCGATATAGGGCACACAAGAATCTAAGCGCTCATCATCGAAACCCCTTTTGGTATCGATCATCGCAAACCCCATATCGGCTAACTAAAGAGGTAAGATTTGGTTTAATTTGTATGAAATTAGTTTAGTGTTGGTTTATGTGGGTTTGGGGTGCATGTGGATGAGTTTTGAATGTTTTGGATTGAAGAAGAAGAAGCCCGAAGGATTTCTGCAGCTGTTAAAACCGATCGATCGATTTAGAAATTGATCGATCGGATTTTATAGAATAGAAAAGTGCCAAAATTTTGGAGAAATCGATCGATCGATTTTGGAAATCGATCGTTCGATTTTGACTATGCTTGCCGACACTACCTCGGTATTGTAGCCGTAACTTGCTGCTTCGAACTCCAATTGATGCGATTCTTACGACGTTGGAAATAGGACAATAAGATCTACAACTTTTGTGAATTAACCAACTCATAAATAAAATGTTTTGAGAGTAGAAAGTTGGGTCAAATTCTGAATTAGCACGAACTTGCCCATTTTCGCTTTGGTTTTGAGAAAACACTTAAATATGTCTACGTTATTGGTAATCAAGGTCAATACTTAATACATCATATATTTGTGACATAGATTGAGGGTGAAAAGCCATCGATAAGACCTTGCTTTGCTTCATGCAACTTCGAAGTTAAGGTAGGGGAAGTTCACTACCGAATTGCATTTTGACTTTGATCCATAGATGCCATGATATATGCAAATGCTTTAAAAGTTTTTTATTCATATTTGTATTATTCAAAATATCGCATATGAACTTGAACTTTGAAATCCGAAATATAAATTTTGAACTATGAACCTGAATTTAGAACTTTGACTCTGATATTGAATATTGAACTTGAATATGATCTTTAAATGTGAACTCTAAATTAATTTTGATATAAACTCTGAAAAATAAAATCTTCGAATTATTGACTCGTATGTGAATTCCTTGAATCATCGAATCCTTTAAAACACGAAAGTTGACTTTGAAATTTGAATTCCGACCTTTAAATATGAAATTGAACTATGAGTTTGAATTTAGAACTTCGACCCTGAAATTTAACATTTAACTTTAAATATGATCTTCGCACTTGAAATTTTTGAATCTGAACTTCGTATTCTGAATCCTTTGAACTCAGTACATGAACTTTGAATCCTTCAAATCCCGAATATGAACTTTGGACTCTGATTTCGAACTCTAAACTTGAAATTGAATTCGACACCCTTTAAATCTTTTGAACTTGTGCGATGGCACACCCTTGGACCGCTTTGGCAGGATATATGTACACCCTTGGATTGTTTTGGCAGGATATATATACACCCTTGGACCACTCTGATGGGATTTACGTACACCTTTCGACATCTTAGTATATCTGTACGCCATTGGACCGCTCTGGCGGGATTTACGTACACCTTTGGACACCTTCGTATTTATGTACACCCTTGGACTTCTTTGGCGGGATTTACGGACACCTTTGGACATCTTTTTATATTTGTATGCCCTTTGATTGCTCTGGCGAGATTTACGTACACCTTTTGACATCTTCGTATTTATGTATGCCCTTAGACCATTCTAACGGGATTTACGTACACCTCTAAAATGCAAATTTTGAATGTGACTTCTATTGGGGTGTTTGCCTTCCCTCAAATGAGAGTCTAAAATCACCAATAAAACTAGACAAAACACACTCACACAGACCTGCAAGTAATCAGGGTCTGTTGTAGCAAGCTTTAAAAAGATGGCGAGTAAGGGATTGTCCACAGGGAGGCTAGTTTAAAAATATGATAAATCTCGAGATCTGTAGTAGATCTGGCACCCTAACTAATGCTAAATTAGCTAAAAGAGAGGGGAGAGGTTTAAAATGAATTGTCACTTAGGCTAAGCTAAAATTAAACATAGACTAACTTGGATCGAGTTTGGGAACTTAGATCTTGCAGGGGAAAGGAGTAAAAAGCAGAAAATGGAGAAGAATAGCTTGGAGATTGGTCTTCACTGAAATCAGATTCAATTAATCATACTATAGAGGTTCAGAGCACACAATTCCCTCAACTCGCTATAAGCATAGCTGTAGGGTAGAAAGCTCCACTCCAAATCGCAGGATCCACCTGGTCTTAAGGCTATGATCTGTCCACTTTAATGGTCACAGACCATCCTATAGACTTTATCTGATCCATGGATTTACAGCAGACGAATCCAATTGAAGCCTGAGCTTGGACTAATCTTAAGGTTATGATCTGTCCACTTTAATGGTCACAGACCATCCTAGGGATCTCCTCCAAAGCTAAAGCATCAATTAGGATAATTAAAACCACTACAGATACTGCAATTCCTAGGTCACAGACTCAAGGAATCACAAGAGTATCAGATCCAGGGAGATTGGGTGGTATCCAAGAGGCCTACCAGTTAAGTGGGTGAGCTAATCTACATACTCCTCTACACAAATCCAATCGATCACCAAATGAAACCAAAGGAACTTTAGATCTAATTAAAATATTAAAAACAACATTTACATTGCAATCAAAATCACTCTACAATGGAAATACTCTCAGATTTATAGTCTGTGCAGCTGGGAACCCACAATAGCAATCTTAACCTTACCCAATTACAGATCTAACCTCTCTCCTCGCTACTCCAAGGGAATTAGCCAACCATTGTTGGGCTAAAGGAGGGAAAATAGAATTTCTCTGCAAGCTCTAATATCCAGAATTTGGCTCAGATCTCGATCTCTCCCCAATTGCAATTGGGGGTCTCTATATATAGCTTTCTCCTCTATTTTTCCTGCCAAAGATCCCTTCTAGAAAGTCCTTAGAGTTTGTTAGGGTTCTGTTAGAGCACGTGGGTCGGTTAGGATTTCCTAGGGCATCTTCTGGAACCGTCGTACTGGTCACTAAGTGCCTCGGGTTGCGTGCTGCAGGTCACCAAGTCATAGCGTGTGCACAACTAAATTTCTGAGAAGTTTTGCACACGATTTTGACAGGTTCAGGAAGCTTTCGACAGGTTCAAATAGAGCTTTTTTTGTAATAGCCCAAAAAAATCACGCTAAACTATGACCTCGGGATCCGTGCCCGATCGGTCATAGGTTTGACCAAATAGAAGTTCAATAGTTAGCATAGAGTGTAATGAGCGGATGTGATGTGATAGTTTGCGTAGCTATGTGGGGTGTGTTGTAAATCTGAAGTCACATACACCTATCGAGGCGCATGTGCTCAACACACAAGCTGGGGGAAGGATAAAAGGGTTTAATAACCCTAAAATCCTGGAAATTGGTTGTTGAAGGAGTAAAGAAGAGAGAGAGAGAAGTGAGAGGTTAAGCAAGCATTATTGTGAGGGATTGGAAGGGGGATTCTAGCATTAAAGAGGCCGATTTAGCGAGGAGAATCCATTCAAGCTAAAGCTGGAACCCTAGCCTTTCCAACCATGGATTTGAAATCAATTTGGGATTGATTGAAGGTAAGAGTTATGTAGTTTAAATGCATGGATTGTAAGGGTAAATAGTGGTTAGAAATAGTGTAAAATGTAGGATAAAAAGTGTAGAAAAATAGAGGAAAAAGAGTGGAAAAAGGTTGGGAAGAACAGCTCGAAAGGGGCTGAATCTGGCAATTTCGATTAATCGAAATTGGGTTTCGATTAATCGAAATTGGCCAAGAAGTTGAAAAGTCAGAGGACCCCGATCTCGATTAATCGAATTGAATTTCGATTAATCGACTTTGGATTTCGATTAATCGATTTGGGTATCGATTAATCGACTGGGAACCTCCAGTGGACCCCAGGGGCTGGAGGAAATAACTTGGGGAAAATCGACTAATCGAAATGGGATTTCGATTAATCGATTTCAAATTTCGATTAATCGATTTGTGATCGATTAATTGATTTTGGGAACTCGATTACTCGAATTGAGAATCGACTTGGCTAAACAGAGAATTTCGATTAATCGAATTAGGATTCGATTAATCGAATGAAAATCTCGATTAATTGATTTGAGAATCGATTAATCGATATTGACTTTCGATTAATCAATTTTGGAAATCGATTAATCGAATCTGATTCGATTAATCGATTTTGGAGTTCGATTAATCGACTGAGCTAATTTATGTTAACTTTTGAGTTTGACTTTAAGATTCTTGGAAGGTCTTGGACCTTTTTTATTGCATCCTTAGTGATGTGTTTCACATGTTATGTGGTACCATAGGTGGTACGTGTGAACTAATGCACAAGGAGCCACGTGGGACCTTGATGAGTTGATCAAACCAAGACTTGAGGTAGGGAACACCTTGAACATGTACTTTATTTTATAAAAGCATGTATGTAGTGATATAGAATTCAAATTCAAATGTTTATTGCTTAAGAATTGTGAAAAGTGTGTGTGAGTGACACCCATAAGAGTAAGTATAATGAGCCATCCCCAGGGGATGAAGAAGTAAAGAGATAAGAGCATCAGGTGTGATGCAAGTAAATGGATACATCCCAGGGATGTATCCAAGATTGAATCATGTTTGATAGGGCCTAACCGATATAAGATAGCACACTTACACGGTGAATAACTATATATAAGGCACCGATATTTTGTTATTTGAGGTTTGATAGGGTTCCCCACCAACGTGGCGGGATATCCACGACTGACACGGCAAGATATCCGTGACCGATACGGCGGCGAAACCGTAAGCCAGTGCGGAGGCTTATCCGTACACAGTAAGCACACCCCAGGGGTGTTGATTTGAGACAAGTGAAACCCCGCCACCAATCCCCAGGGGAAAGGGGCTTGGGTACAATATTGTATTCCCAGGGAATATGTTAAAAGTGTCTATATAGATGACGATGATGGGTATCTCATCGGGGCTCGATGCTATATTGCTCGGGGATTACTTAAGTTGAAAGTTTAAGTTTTACTTTAGGCCTTTTCAGCATTATTCATGAGTAAATAAAAGACACGAGTAAACTACCAGTAAAATGTAATACTTTTTAACTGTTTCATCAGTAATTGCATAGACACATCATGCATGGCATATCATGGAATATATGTGAGTAATAATTTATATGTTCAACTGTGTTTTGTTCCCTATTGAGCTAGGATGTAGCTCACCCTATAGACTATACGTCGCAGGTCCACTACTAGCAGGGAGGCTTGAGGAGACCACGGTGAGTCGGACCTTGCGGTACCAGACGAGTTGGAGCCACCTCCTGAGGACTTCTTCTAGAGGACTCCGTTGTGCCGCTTTGAGGGCTTTTAGAGAGGGATTGTACGGCTTGGTATGTCAAGCCTTGTTTTGGTTAAACCATGTATATATTGAATTTGAGTTTATTCTTTTGTGGCGAACCATCCATGATGATTGCTATAATCGATGGTTCGGATCGGTTCTCCATTAATGCAGAGGCATGAGGGTAGAACTGTCTTTTGGAGAATTGCTTTAATATAGATTTAAATTCTGCAGTTTCATTTATTATTTCATTTTATGCTTGATATGCCAATGTTCCGTGCTTAGCTAAGGGGCATGATCAAAATGATCGTGCTGATGGCACGGGTTTCAGGGTGTTGAAATCCGGGCTGTCACATTTTTGGTCCTTTCGCTAGGTTCTCAGATCTCTTCGATAGGTTCCGATAGGATGAGCCTTCTCTTAGAGTTTCAGCATTCTCAGCCCTTGGCCTGGAGTATTCGACAGGTTGGGAAAGCTTTTTGACATGTTGGAGCACCATCTAGATAGGTTCCGCTCTGCATGCCATTGTTTCGATAGGGTTGCTTTCACTCCTATCGAAAGGCTCAAGCACCCTTCGATAGTTCTGTTCCATCGTCTTCATCTCTATAGGTTCAGGAAACCATTCGATAGGTTCCCTTTACACCTCAGGCAGGTTTTCGATAGGATGGTTTTTTTCTTCCTTTCAGCTGCTCGGTAGGTTCTTGGATCCTATCGAACTTTTAAATCCACACGAATCCATCTTTCTTTTGCCTTCAGATCCTATCGAAACCTTTTCAACTGCACAAATTCCTCCTTTCTTTGCTTTCAGCTCCTATCAAAGTCTTTAGGTGACCTCTCGATAGGATGTTTTTAGTCTATTTTCACTTCCTTCGCCTTGCCCTACTGTAGCCACGCGCTCAAAGGGTCCAGTGATGTGCTACCCTCTGGTGTGCTGCTGCTGGGATTGTCCTATATTGAGTGATGACTCCTTTTGGGCATTCTTGAGTGGTTTTCTGCATTAGTGTCATCTTTTATTACTATCTACAAAATACACTCGACAGAGGCTTATTAGTGTGCTCACAAGTCTATCAATGGTCAGGTTAAAGGGTGAAAAGTGGCATTTTTCACCACTTAACAACTTCTGAACTATGTATTCTAAAATTTGAATTTTGACACATTGACTGCTTTGGTTGCAAATTTGACATTGTTTGTAAATTTGTTCTGAACTCTGAAATTCAAACTCTGAATCTTTGACATTCTTTGGATAATTTTGATCAGGAATTGATACCTTAGACAATCTCTTTTGTTTACGCCTTGTTTTCCGCCTTTGTCAAGATAGATCAGAAATCTGAACTTAGGAAAATGAATAAGAAATCTAAATCTTATGAAACTTAAAAAATTATACCATTGACAATATGATTTGAAATTGTGTTTCGATATGAAAATGGTCTTTGAAATCAACTTATGTTTTGATAAAAAAAATGCCATTGAAATAAGTTTCTGTTTGATATGAAAATATTTTTCGTTTTGATATAAACATGTTTTGATTTTGTCATTGAATCTATGCTTCGTTATGATAAAATGTGAAATTGTATTGAGCTTTCCTCTGCTGAGCTTAGACTATTAGCTCACCCCAACTATATGTCACATGTGTAGGTATTGATTAGGAACTTAGCTTTGAGGAAGATCCAGACTACGTATCAGAAGAAGAGGATCTTCCTCCTGAGGATTGTACCCTAGTTCAGGGATCGTAGATTTAGTACATTGTGAATTTTGGTAAATTTGGGCTTGGTACATTCGTGCTATTATACACATTGTGCTCCACTATTAGGTGATGGTTGACCATCACTGGTAGTTTGTTTTAGTTACTGTTCATGTTGGATATTAGAACTGGAGATTTTAATTATGTCATATGCATTCACTACAAAATTTAAGGGTTTTAGTGGCACATCTTAGTGGCGCCTTACTTAAACGTGTGGCTAAATATAATCTTTAGCCACAACTTAAAATTGTGCATAGTACACATCTATAAAAATAGCGCGCAAAACTTTTAGCGCGAGAAGTTATACTCTAAACTTGTCCATGTTATATGTCTATCAGATTTATTTTAGAGATTGCACTAAGCGGCATAGTCTCTTCTCTCTTCTCTCTCGCTCGCTCGAAGTTTTCAAGATTTCGAACGATCTCCTTCTACATCCCGTGCGATCTTGTCTCGCATTCTCCTTCAAGCTTCAACTCTTCAAGAAAGAAGAAGAAAAGAAGAAGGTATGCAACATATATATATATATATATATATATATATATATATATATATATATATATATATATATATTTATGTATTGATTGATCTGCTCACTATTAGGGCTAGGTATTTGAGGGTTTTATTTTAGGGATTTACTTGGGCTGTGCATTTTAGGGCTTTTTTGGATTTTAAATCTAGGGATCTATTGGGTTTCAATTTTAGCCATTTGATGGTTTTCTTTTTAGGGATTTGATGGTTTTTAGGAAGGAATTTGATGGGTTTAAATCTAGGGACTTGATGGGTTTTAGGTAGGAATTTGATGGGTTTTAAATGTAGGGATTTGATGGTTTGTTTGTATAAAAATCATGTATTTAAATCTAGGGATATCATGGTAAAAATTGACATTTTAAAATTGATGGGTTGTTTGTATAAGAATCATATATAGAAATTCTCTTTTGGCCAGTTGTATATGTAAATCTGCCTAAGTTGATACCAAAATGATGGGATTTAAGCCAAGGGAGATGATGGTGTATTGGAATTCTGTAGTTTAATGTGAGATCAACGTTGGAGTTGCTTGTTGCTTTAAAGGTGTGGGACGGATCTTAATTTTGGGTTTTTATTTGTGGAGATCAATATTTTTTTTATCCGTCATTTCTTAATGTCACTAGGTTGATAGAAATAGGTGTGTGCATCATTAAGGAGTGGTAGATAGATGTAAGCCATTGATTTGCAAGAAGGTCAACTATTGTTTAAGCTTCGATCTATTAATACTTTCAATTCCAATTTTCTTATTGTTAAAAGAACGGAAAGCAGGTTGCAGACTAATTAACAACAACCTAACTAGTTTCCTTCTAATTTATTTAGTTATTGCCTCACTTGCAATGCAAGAGATGGGCAAAAAAAATTCATACCGTCTCTTGGTACAGGTTGCCAATATTTGTGGAGATCAATGTTAAATTAGCTTTTGGAAAATTCTTATTTAGGTAATAATAGAAACTATTAGGATGAATATGGCTTTCGGTCTAGCTTCTCCCTGTGCTGCAAGTTTGTATCCTGTCTTTTTCTTTGCTTTATTCTCGTTAAAAAAAAAATCTAATAATCAAGTTGTGGGATATTTTGCTGTGTCTGTAGGCCTTTAGCATAATCTTTAAGTGACACCTTTAATGCATTCTCTTATTGTTGACTGAAGAAAAAAAAAGTTGTGGGATGCTTTATTTTACAGGTCATTTATTTAAGCTAAACAATTTTTTTAGGATTTTTGTGTAGGATAGTTATTGGCATCCTTTATTTTTAGTATGCCACAGGTTTATGAATATTTTCAATTTCGGGTAGGAGGGGTGTGAAGAAGTAATTCTTCATTTCTTCTCTCTCCTCTAAGGAGGTAGGCCCCTCTAATATATTGTAAGAGGTAGCGTCTTTCAAGGGAAGCAAATTTTAAGGAGGGTTGGAAACATGGATAAAAAATTTGGCCAAAATTACAAAATTTCAGTCGAAATGTTTCGGTTTCGGGCATGGCCGAAACGAAACCGAAATCCAAATTTTCGTTCCATTTTGTATGGGGTCCAAAATTTCGGATTTCGACCAAAATTTTGGATTTTGGTTTCGGTTTTGGTCATGCCCGAAACCGAAATTCAACCTGAAATTTTGATCCTTGGTTGGAAAGAATTTGGAGATTACCACACTCTAATCAAGAGACCTAATAGTTTTCAGTTGGTTCTTGTAACTGGTTATTGAATGTGGGTTAGAATATTTGAGAGGAGGTAATTTGATATTGTTCTTTCTATGCTTCTTCAGTTGGGGTCTTATTTGTTGTCAAATTCTTCTTACTTATTAACCACACCTATAGAAAAATGACTTACATCCGGTCTTATGTAATCTGTTAAATGCATTATGACTGACATTAATAGTAATATGTAACTATTTTGTAGAGTATTATAAAATACAAGATTATTTTCACATTGAAATTTCCTATTCATCATACAACGTGTAGATATGGGAATTTTATGTCTATACAAAAAGTTTTACATATGCGAATGGTTGCCTAGATTTTTAACTTCATCACTATGTAGTGTTTATTACATTTTTCAAAAGAAAGAGTGCTTACATTAAGCTTCATATCAAGTTTTTTTTTATTTAATTTGAATATATTCTTTTATTCTTCAATACTTTGACAAACTTGTCTTATTCTTCAATACTTTTATTGTCTAGATGGATCCTTCAGAATCATCAACTTAGAAGAGAGGTGTATGTGGCCTTACTACATGTGCTTCCATGTTGAAGTCACAAAATGGAACTAAACTGAAAGTAAAATTTATTAAATGTCAACCAGTGACTAATGACAACTATATATCTAGTTATATAGGCATAGTGGCAAGAGATGGGAAGTTTTTTCCCCTTGATCGCCCTACTTGGCATCATATAGATGACGATGCAAAGGAACGTGGGTGGGAACGGATTTTTGTAATAGTTGTTTATTCTATTATGATTATTTCTATGGTTCTAAAATGCGACGAATGTGAATCTATATGACTAATGATTTGCTTCAAATGTGATATAGGAAAATTTTGAGTTAGGTGAAGAGGTCAAACCTTTGATATTGTCATCGCTAGGGAAGCACTGGAAGGATCAAAAGGCTAATTTGAAGAGAAAGCACTATGACAGTAAAGCAACCAATGGAACTCAGTACAAGAAGTGTCTTAAAGATGTATCAGGGGATCAATGGATCTCCCTTATCCACTATTGAAATTCTGATGCCGGAAAGGTATAGTTTGATTGAAGACATCCTTTATTAAAATTTGTACAATATGTTACTAATCAATTAATTAGTTTATTTGAAATAGAAAAGAAGTGAAATAAATAAAAGGAATCGATCATGCCAGAAGTTACCCCATACAACTGGGACAAAGAGTTTTGTGAGCTTACGATATGAAGAGGTAATAATATAAGTTTTTAGTATGCTTAACTATTTTGTACCCTTATTTGTTTTAGTGTTTGTAGTTTCCAAATCTTCTAATTTCATTGATACAGACATGCAAGAGTTTGACGCAACAAGAGCCTGGCCGTGTTGATTTTTTTGTTAAGACACACTCGCGGAGATGGTTTGCTGGTGAACAATGAGGCTACACAAGTGATCGTGAGTTTACACCTTTTCATCAACATTTTTTAAGGTAGAAAACTATTATCTTCAACTTATTTTATCATTTAATAATAATTAAAAAGATGAAACATATTCGATTACAACAAAAGATCCAAGATGTCATGGAA
The DNA here is from genome assembly GCA_021018995.1 of Chloranthus sessilifolius. Lineage (NCBI taxonomy): Eukaryota > Viridiplantae > Streptophyta > Magnoliopsida > Chloranthales > Chloranthaceae > Chloranthus > Chloranthus sessilifolius. The sequence continues at coordinate 18,216,039 of CM037586.1, forward strand.
GAACAAGAGGGTTCACTTGATCCGATTGCCAAAAATGATGTGATTACTCAAGTTTTTGGAAAAGAGAAACACGATTGTGTCCGGGGATATGGATTTGTCATGATCCCCACTAGATTGTGGGGATCATCTTTAGTCCATGGCGAACCCTCTGTTAGTGAGTTTGCTGGATTTCAAGGAAAGCTGAAGTAAATAGAGGAGAAATTGAAAGAGAAAGATGCTGAGACAGCACGAAAAGATGCCTAGATTGGAGATCTTAAGAATATATTACTTGCTATAAGTGCGCATGCATGATTATCAAGCAACAAAATTAATATTTTTATTATGTTTATTAAATGATAGATGACTGATTTTATTACTAATTGGTTCATGGATACGTAGTCTAACTATTTTATATTTTTTGATTTACAGATTCATGAAAACAATAATGCAGCACCACAATTTGTTGATTGAGAAGATAACTATTGAGACATGGAGGTCTTGGTATATAGAAATGACTTGTGGTATATGGAGAGAGCATTGGAACTATTTCTTTTAGAGTTTTATTTAGCATTGAATTATGATAAATTATTTTGCTTAAACATTCATTTTATTGGTAGTGTCTTTAATTGATTATTTTTAAAGAACTGAAAAGTGTTGGATTAGTGACCCTTACAGAAATTAGTATTTTGCCATTTACTTTTACTACCAACAGTTTTATTGCATAAATAGTATTAGTATTTTGCCATTTACTTTTACTACCAACAGTTTTGTTGCATAAATAGTAGTAGTACTAGCTATTAGAACGCCTGAAAAATTTCCCAACCTATCTCATCTCTTTTCTATGTTGTTAATGAAGCCATTTTTCTTATCCTACTATTTTTTTATGATGACTATGTTTGGCCTTTCCCAGCTGCGGTCAAGTGCCGTGCCAGCCTGGAGCATGTTTTTGGAATCCTGCAGGGAGGGGACGGAGAGTTGATGGGCCCTAGGATGATTAGATAGAGAAGGTTTTACCAGACCGGGTAAAACATGCTTTGTTGGGATGACTTGAGCTTGTCCATCTTGTTTCCAAATACGGTCTTAGTTTTAGAGACCCAAAGATGGATGATAGTGCTAATCAGGTCGGGATAAAATTTTGGATGCTTAAAAGAAATGCTCAACCCGACCTGATGCTACATCTCACCTGACTCGAAGTTCGGATTGGATGCCTCATGCCTCATGCTCTAAGTTTTTTAGAGAATTTAATCTTCTTTATTCTTATTATTGTTGGGTACATCTATTAGGATTGAGGAAAAAGGTAGCTATATCTGCACCTACCAAATTTTGAAGGGCGCATTGATTGCTTTGAATAAGATGATAGATATAATTCTTTGTTTCAATTGTTCATAAATTGAATCTTGATACTATATATGTACCATCAGGCAATCAAAATTTTATTCCATAAGACACATGGCGAAAAAAAGTGACCATTAAATCACATGTGCACATGTGCACATGAACTAGTTCATGTGCACATGTGATTTAATGGTCACTTTTTTGGGTGTGGGTGCCCTCAAGATTCAGTATGTGTGACTAGAGCCATTTAAAAAAAAAAAAAATTTTAGCGGCGGTTTTATGTGTGACTAAAGCCATTTAAAAAAAAAAAAGAAGATTTAGTGGCAGTTTCATAAAATAGCCGCTAAAAGGTTACATTATCGACTATTTATTATGCCAGTACCCGCCCGAAGAGGCTCCTTTAGTGGCGGTCAAATATTGCTGGTAAAATGATATAATGGCGGTCAAAAAGTGTCGCTAAAAAAGTACACTTTTAGCGGCGGTTCCACAAAAATCGACACTAAAAGAATTACCGATGCCATTTTTAGCTACGTTCTTGGCCACTGCCACTAGGAGTATTAGTAGCAGTTGATTTAGCTTTAGCGGCGGTTTCTAGCCACCGATAAAACCCTTATATTTTGTAGTGATTATCTATTTTAATTTCTGCATGTGTGTGGATGTACCAAGTATTCTGTATCAGATTGTGTTCTACGATCTGGCGGTTCGAGTTTTCTCAGTTGAATTTGGTTTAAAGAAGAAAAAAAAAAAAAAAAAAAAATATATATATATATATATATATATATATATATATATATATATATATATATATCTTAGGAAAACATGTTGGAAAAATCCGGGCTGTCACAAGGTAGGTCACTTCCCTTGATACATGCTCTCTCGTTGATTGTGATGAGGTAGTTGAAGCTCGGGTTGCCCAAGTAGATGCCTACATGTGAATAAGGGTGTGTTAGCGCTAAGTGATGTTTCGACAATAAAGAGAGTTGGATGAATACACAAGAGGTAATGAGTTAGAGGTTGAGTCGATTCACGGGAAGGTTAATGAATAGGGTTTCGACTCAGATGGGTCAAGTTTCAAGAGCGAAAGGCGTAACTATGGGTTGACATGATTAGAGTATGGATGATCGAATCGCATCAGGACACCGAATTGGTTGCAAAAGGAGGTAACTAGTCAAAAGTCGTTTTAATAATCCATAATAAGAATATATATATATATATATATATATATATATTTGACAAATATTTGAAATTAAATGAAATAGAAATTACTAAAATTATAATTAGTAAATAATAAATAATATTTACACCTGAAAGAATATTAATAACATGCTCTTTCAATTTAGATAAATATAATATTTTGTAATAATAAAATCTATTTTATAATAATTTAATTGATATTAAACCTAATAAATAAATATATTCATAAAATATTTTATAATTGATTAATAGTCTAAAAATAACTCTAACAGCATATGGGTTATAAGTCCTTTTATTTTTAATAGCAAAAATAAAATAAATAAATAAAAGAATAGGTCTTTAAAAAATATAAAAAATATAATATATACATTAATATATATATATATAAATATAAATATATATATATATATATAGGTTTTATACGTTATATTATATATATATATATATATATATATATATATAATAAAATAAAATAAAATAAAAGGATTTTAAGGTCACTGGTCTGTGACAAAACAGAGAGGAAATGGGTTGTGGGTTGATGGTGGCACGGGAGGAAGACAAGGAGAGATTGGTAGAGAAGAGGGGAAAAATACATAGAGGAAAAATGGAGTGAAAATTTCGTCGTTGGATTCGGCATCGCGATCAACAAAAATAACACCGATCGCGATTGCAATAGCAAACGATGCTCGCGAGGGTGCGCATGGTTACAATGGCCGCCTGAGTAAATAAATGGACGACAACGGTCGTCTCTGATGATTGTCACTGGAGATCGAACCAGCCGAAAATAATAAAAGAAGAAGAAGAAGAAGAAGCAGAAGAAATAGAGGCAGAATGCCTTACTGTGTTCTTGGATCATGGAGGAGAGGTGATGGCTGCCTCAGATTTTATAGCCAGAGGGGATGGTTGGGTGGTGCATGATGATGGTGAGTTTGTCGTAGGGGCAGGGAGGGATGTTATTCACTGAAAAGTACCACTTTTCACCTCTTGACCTATCCTTTGATAGACCTTGGAGCAGACTAATAATCATTTGTTAAGTGTGTTTTGTAGTTAGCAATAATCTGTGCAGCTTAATAAAAAATTCATCCTTATTGGCCCAAAGAAGAGGAAGAAGACATGCAAAGATGACAGCTGAACCAAAGCCTAATGGGACACCCTAGAAGTGCTCACCATGGTGACTCATTTGCTGGTCATCATTAACCAAAATCCTAGTAGATGGATGAAGTTAGCTGAGAATGGAGAAACTGCAATAGCAACAAGTGCAATACATCAGAGCATAGAAAGACAGATCTCGCAGAGTTGAGAAGCTCCCTCACGAAGCTAAGGATGCAGTGGAAGATGCCCTCGCGCAAATAGGATGTGCAGTCAAGAGGAGAGCTGCAAAGACATCGCGAAGATCTTGTGGATTATAATCCTTAGAATTTGTGGTCGCGGAGATCAACCCTTAAAGTAGCCACGTGAAGAACACAACGAGTCCATGTGTGTACTGAACAAAATTTCACCTCGCGGAGTTCGTCTGTGGGACAAACTCTTACTTATCAAAACTTGCTACAATAGGCCCTATATCTTGCAGGTCTAGGATTACTTTGGTTGTGCTGAATCCATTCTTTTATTTTACTTTGTCTTTAAATTTGTTTCCACCACATAATAAACACAACACACACAAGGGTAATGGGACAACAAGTTTTTGGCGCCGCTGTCGGGGATATTGATCTTTTTAGTAGACAATAAATTTTTGGTGCCACTGTCGGGAATATTGATCTATTTAGTAGACCTGAGTTGTACTATAATTTATATTTCCAAATTCTTTGTAGCTGTACCTAAACTAAAATAAAAGTACTACTGATTCTTTATGGAAATTTACAGAAATGGATAGTAGAAGAAGGGAAAAGCTATAGTTGTAGTTGGAGTGAAGCTGGCTATGTTTTCACTTACTTTCCCCTAAATCTAGTTCATTTATGTTTACTTCCCTGTTGTTTGTTTAGTTTAAATCTATGTAGTTGTTAATTTTTGTTTAAAATATTCTTTGTGTGTGCTTGTGAGCATTTTCTGTGCTTATTGTGGGTGTGAGTATATGCATGGTAAAAGGCCTTTAAACCCTGAGCTAGAACTTCCAAATCTAGAGGTTGAAAGGATCCTTAGATCTATACGCACCCCACAGGGCCCTGCTATTGAAACTGAACTAGCTATCATGGCTGAGAGGTAGAGAACATTAAAGGAGTACAATGCACCTGGAGAGTACACCTCTCCCTTCTGCATTCAATTCCCCTCTGTTGAAGGGAATTATGAGATTAAATCCTCCACCATCAATATGCTACCTTCGTTTCATGGGCTTAGTAAAGAAGATCCCTACAAGCATATAGACAAATTTTTAGCACTTTGCACTACCTTCAATATTGCTGGCTTGAGACCTGAGGCCACCAAACTGATGTTTTTTCTTTCTCACTAAAAGACAAAGCCAACACATGGCTATCAAAACTCCCAGCCAATAACATACAGTCATGGAGTGACCTTCAAACCAAATTCCTAGCCAAGTTCTTTCCTATGAACAAAACCAGCTAGATGAGGACAAATATTTATCATTCGCTCAGTCCTCAACTGAGGATTTTTATGAAGCTTGGGAAAGATTTCAGGAGATGTTAAAACAATGCCCCCACAACCAAATCCCAATGTGACAACTTGTCCAATAATTTTATCAAGAAATTAATTCCAAGAGCAGGAATATGGTGAATGCTTCCTGTGGTGGTAGTTATCTCCACAAGACAGCTAAGGAAGCTTACGAGCTGTTTGACATGATAGGGAAAAATTCCATGCAACAGGAGTCTCTGTCACGCAATGATAGCTAGACTATAACTAAGATGGTAAAAGAGGCCACCCCTAGAGGTGGAATATTTGAAGTGAAGGTGCAAGGTGATCTAGAGAGGAAGGTGGACAACCTGAGCTTAAAATTTGATAAACTAATGAATGTGATGCAACCCCGGGTGGTTGCACAGATGGAGGAAGCATGTCTGATATACCAATCTCCCACACATTCTATTCATGATTGTCTATCTGCCACCTAGTTTCCAAATTTTATTATGGAGCAAGCCAATGCTGCTCAAACTTTTGGGCAGTAGCCTGCTGGGTATTCTTGGAGGAACCATCCAAATATGAGGTGGAGATAAGATTCATATCCTCAACCCTAGCAGTAACAAATGGTAGCTCCTTACAGACCCCAGTACCAATTTAATCAAGGTTACCCACTAAGGTAAAATTTTCTATTACTGGCCCCACTGTCCAACCAATTAGCCCTGCGCTCATAATAGCCCAGATCCTCTTCATTTGAAGAGCAGATGATGGCTTCAATGCAAAACTTTGGGAGCTTGGTGCAGACTGCCAATTCTCATGGACAGAGTATAAAAAATATTGAGGACCAGCTGGATCAGATTTGTTATGCTCTGAATATGAGAGAGGAAGGAAATTGTCTAGTCAGCCCCTGAAAATTTTGAAAGGTCAGTATATGATTGGTGATGCATCTTCTACAGCGGAGGAAGCTAGTGCTTAGTGATCCAAACATTGGTAATAAGTGTATCATATATATGAAATTTCTGTATTATTTGTGTTCTTTAGACTTCTGTCAGTTGAGTTTTTAGTGTGATGTTAAATTGATTGTATTGCTTTGTCTGTGTTTGCATTTCGTTATTGAATACATGTGCATATTTGTACGTTGAATTTGTTGTGTGTACTTGTTGATGAATGGTTGAAGTGCCCTTATCATAATTTGCATGAAGTTGAGCTGAAAATCTATTTTTAGAATTCTATAATGTTGATGAACTGTTGATTGAAAATGGGCATATGTGTTTCATGATTTAAATGAATTACCTGTCTGAGGGTTGGTGCTCATGCACAGTGGTTGGGTGCACAACAGCATGAATGCACTAACCAATGTGCTGCACTGAGCTAACTGAGTAAAGATTGAGAAGAAATGCTGTCTCGCAGAGCTAGAAGGCTTACATTTGCTGCGCGAGCCATCACTTGGCTTCCTCGCACGCTAAAAGCCGGAGCAATGGCTATAAAAGTGCCTCGCGGAGCTGCCTTTCTGCTCCGTGAGCTCAAGCTGTAAGAGAAGTATGGCCTCAGTGTTGTTCTACGTGAGCAGCACGCGAGATAAATTTCTGAGGCAACACAAGGCCTCGCGCACTAAGGTCAATGATTCAGCTCCACGAGTTTCAATGTGAGGCAGTTTGTTCTTCTGCGTGATAGAACGTCTCGCAGTCTTAAATGCCAACTGCGCGAGAATTTTACTCTGCGAGCTCCTATTGCCAACTCCACAAATCGCGAGATTTGCTCTATAAACTTAACGAAGCCCCACATTTTCTTCATTTCCTCTGTTTGCCCTAGTTTCCCAGCATAAGAACCAACGTCCCTTTCCTCTCCTTTCTTCTCTACTTTGTAATCCACACCATCTCAGGCATTTTCCTTTCATCATATTGTTCCCCAGCTACTCCTGATAACTTTGAGCAAGTTTTTTGGGGATTTGAGCCACTATGCACAATTTCAAGTGGAATCCTGGCTCTCAACTGGTACGATCTCCATTTCTTTCTCTGTCTTTTGTTTGATTTATTTAAAAGAAGAGAAGAAGGGGAAAATTTGAAGCTTTTGTGCTTACTTAGTGTGGTTGTCATTTTCTCAAAGTTGTGAGCCCAAATTTTAATATTCTGAGCACCTATGGCTACGGGTTCAAAATTTTTAGATACCCTCGCTGCGATGTTGAACCCATCCGCCGGTGGCAACCCTGTGGCCACTAGAAAATTCACAAGGATTGCAGAGGTCTCCACATTGGAGACCTCTGAGGCACCCTCACCTGTTGTTGAGCTCACTATTCCAAAAGAAAAGAAGAAATATGCCCCAAGAAAGAGGAGTCGAGAGCACCCACTGCCTAAGAGCCCTAAAATATCAAAGAAGAAACGGAAAAAGGGCAAAGTTGTGGCCCTTGAGGTCCCTGAGGTTTAGGAGGAAACAACTACTGATTGCCTCAGAGTCCCTTCTGACTTTGTACAAGCAATCCAGCTGGAGGTTGAAACCATTTTCGACAAAGACTATTTTGAGGAGCTACTTGAGACTTCTGCCTCTATTTAATATTTGACAAAGACATCTCTGCTGCCCCTGTTGAGGCCCTCAATGCAGCTGGTTTTCCCAAGATTGCTAAGAATACTTTATCAGAATATGAAGTTAAAAACTAGTGATGATGGGAACCCAGCACTGCTGGTTTTAATTAGTGATTTCGAGATGCCATTCAACCAGGCAGACATTGCAAGGATACTAGAGATACCAGCCAGGTATAACCCTGAGTGGGGTTTGGGTCCTCCTTTGACTGCCACCATTACTAAGATAGCCAGGGAGTTAACTGGAGGGATCACTGCCTCAGGTGACTCAATAAAAAAGAGGGATTTGCACCCCAACCTCAGGCTAATGGATGTTGTGCTGTAAAAAAATGTGTATTTCTCTGGGCATGAGCAGGAGAGGAGGTACCCCATAGCTGATGCCCTCTTCTCATTTCACAGAAACCACTACTTGGATGCTGCCAAGTTGGTTTTTGAGAGAATTATTGATTTATGCAAGAAGGTGAAAATAATGAAGAAACCTCATGCCCTTCCCTATTATAGATTGATTACTGCATTGTTGAGGTCGGGGAAGTACCCATTTTAAAGGGAGGAGGAGACTGTGGCACTGAACCCCAAACAGAGTGGGAAGAAATAATGGAGAATTAGTGGCACCATGATGGAGAAGAAAAAGAAGAGGAGGGAGGAGTTACTGAGAGAAGCAGCCCCTACCATTCATGAAGTAGCTGCTACTATAGCTACTACTGCTGATACTGTTGCAACCTCCACCTCACTTGTGCCAGCCAACACCACACTCACCACCTCATCCATTACCTCTACCTCCATGCCAGCTCCACCTTTAACCCAGACATCACAGCCCATCACAAGCCACCATAGCCACAACCACCCTATATCACTAACCACCATAGCCACAACCACCCTACCTATTTCTGCACCCTTACCTATTTTTCCAGCCCACCCTAGCCCACCTGTCAAGACCCATACCAGAAGAAAAGGAAAACTATCAAAACCCCTGCTGCACCCCATCCCACCTATATCACCTAAACAATTCCAATCCCTGAAACCATAACTTGTCTAGACCCCATACCCACACCTTATGAACCTGAAACCCATACCTTCGAAGTTCCACATTATTCCATTGAGACTTCCTCACCTTTTGTACCTATCACTGGTGAGCCTGTAGACCCATCCATTCCCTTCTCCCATGACCGTGAGCCATTTTCAGGAGAGAAATTTTTCACTATGATGTCCACTATCCTAGGAGACATCTACCTTGAGTATACACCTCTCCAAGACTCACCTCACCCTCCACACTTTACCCCTCCACATTAGACACCACCACAGGCCACTACCTTCACTCATTCACTCATAGACCCACATCTCCCTTCCAACCAGTTTCACCTATCCAACCCACACCCAATACCATACCAGACCTCTTACCCCAATTCCTACACCTCTTACTCTCCCTACAGTCCTAAATGCTGGCTAACATCCAAAACCAAGCCTCCATTGAGACATACATTCAATCCCTAACCTCCACTCTCTAAAACCAGGCCTACCTAGAAACCTGCCTCCAAGCCATCCAATCAACTTTAGCTACCTTACCCCAACCCTTATCCTTAGTAGCCACCACACCCCCTCCAACTTACACAGAAGCCTCCACATTTACTGACCCAGATATTCTCCCTGTTGTATCCACCTTCGATGCTGCAATAGATGTGGATGACCTAATACCCACCTCTTCCAAGTCAATCCAAACAAAACCCTATCTGAAACCCCAACCTGAACTTCAAACTGAAATTCCCCAACCCACTCCTTTTTCATTCCTGGCTGGCCTTTCTTTAAGTGAGGACCAACCTCTAATTCCTGTCTCTTCTTTTTCAATCCCCCCTACTCCACTCACCTTCATGCAATGAAATCCAATCCTTACCTCAAAAAGAATATCATTCGAGGGATGACTACTATCAGAACATCCATCAGGATAACCTATGAAGAAAGGATCCATCGCGTAAAATTGGATAACGAGATGTAGCTCAAGAACATTGCAAAAGGGTGGAGACAACTATTGCGTTTATACAAAGCCCAAGAGAGTATAGCTGCCCAAGAGAAGCTAAATGCTAAACAAGAGAAAATGGTCGCTGTAACAGAAAAGCTGAGAGCTGATGGATTAGAGAAGAGGTTGACTGCTTCAAAGGAGATCAGGGAGCTCCTTATATCCTGAGCTGAATTGGCGGAATAAAAAGCTGAAGTCCTGGAAAGGAAATTAACTGTAGCAACTGGGAGAACACCTCCACCTACTGTTGGGAAGTCCGAGAAAAGGAAAGGAGTCTAAATTAAAGATGACCCAGTAGATATTTAGCCACAGACTCAGATGGCTACTAATTTTTGGACATGTATTTAGTTAGGAAGTAGTGTGTCATTTTTTTGTGTAGTTTACTTCCACCTACTTTGTACATACTTTAACTATTATAATAACATTGCTCTTTATTTTGTTTTATTTAGTTTCCCATCTGTATTTTTTATTTTTGTGTGTTTGTTTTTAAGTTATTTGTTATGTGTTTTTCTCTGTTGTAGTTTCTGTTCTGTTAATGTCTATGTCTTGAGCCTGCTGCACATCCACATATAACTTTGAATCAGTGAGGACACTGCTCCTCAAAGGTTTGAGGGTATGACAGGCTCTACCAATGAAGCAGTTAACCTAAGTGCAGCAGAATCAAGTGAGTAAGATAGAAATGGATCCATGTTCACTTAAGAATCATAAAAAAAATAATATATTTTTTGCAGACCTTGAGGCATCACAAGCTTTTAAATTTTAGCATTTCCATGATGTGAACACCAAGAAAACTCACTTATATTAGTACTTAGTGAATCATTAAAGAGAGAAAAAGGTAAGGACATGCCTAAGAGCTTAATGGAAGACCATAACTAGTGAGATTTGGGCTTATAAATTTTTTTTTTCCTTTCTTTGAGGAGTAACTGAGGAAATTCTTCTAGACTTAAGGACTGGCTGAGTCTGTTCCCTCACTAGAAGTTAGGCACCTCCAAGTTGAAACAACTGACAACACTCATGGCACTTAGGAAAGGATCAAGACCTTCTCTTGGATAGTTTGAGCTTAAATAGACCATACCTTAGTTAACTGCCCTTGTGCACACACTTTTTGAGCCTTAATTTCTAATTATCTTCAAAATACACCTGAGTACTTGTACCTGAACTTATAGACCTGATTCAAACCTACCCTCACTCTGAGAAATCAGAAGGTAAAGGAGAAGGAGCTGAAGATGGACAAGATAAGGGAAACATTGGGTGAATGGAGAAGGGATACTTAAAACTTAGTAGTATAGCAGCTAAGGAGAGAGGTGGCAAGTCAGAAAAATAAAAACAAAAAGAAAAATGTATCCAAAAAGAAAGAAAAAGAATAATGAAGAGGAATAAGAGAAGAAATAAGAGAAAAAGTTCCTTGAAAAAATTAAAAATAAGAGGAGAAGCTAGCCACTTCAAGTCTGAATAATTTTAAAAATAAGGAAAGGTGCTGAACTAAAGAAGGTGAAGTCATGAATCACCTCCTTCACCTACTAATTTCTCAATTTTGAATCCCTTTTCAATCACCCATTCTGTATAACCTATCCCATAAGCCACATTACAACCTAGTTAAAAGTTCCTGTGATCCAAAGTTGAATGAGCTGTCATGCAGAGACAAAGAGCTGTCCAATCTATGATAAAGATTAGCCAATGATTCAAGAACTTAGATGCTATGCCTATGCTCATACTTACAGACCCATTTGGGGCCTGTAACTGCTCTTGAACTTGAGAGAAAATAGAAACCCTCAAAGTTCTTTGTGAGAAGTATGCCCTGGTAAGCATTGGGTCTGATGTTGAATGTATTGGGCATGACCTAGAACCTAATTTTTGAATTAATGCTGAACTTAGTACTAACCTACATGTGATGTTTTTTCCCCTGTTGTGAGCTAATTGGAAATGATATGCATCTATGTAGAAGCTGTGATGAGAAAATGTCTGTGCATAATCATATGTTCAAATTCCTCATATATTTTCTTTTATTGAATCAAAGGTGAACTAATGCTCTATTTGTTGACAGCTAACGTGATAATTTTGCACTTCTGTTAACTATTTTATTGAGAAGTTTGTGGGTATCTTCACTGAAAACCCACAGGAGGCTTCACTCCTCCACTAGGGATCACCTAGGGGTTTAAAAGGCTTGGTATATATGCTAAATGTATCCGTGCTCCCTATGAAAGTGACATTTATATTCTTAGAATAGTTGTTTTAAATTTTCCTTTGCTTAGGGACTAGCAAAGATTAAGTTTGGGGGTGTGTTATTCACTAAAAAGTACCACTTTTCACCTCTTAACCTAGCCTTTGATAGACCTTGAAGCAGACTAATCATTTGTTAAGTGTGTTTTGTAGTTAGCAATTCTGTGCAGTTTAATATAAAATCTATCCTTATTAGCCCAAAGAAGAGGAAGAAGACATGTGAAGATGACAGCTGAACCAAAGCCTAATGGAATACCCTGGTAGGGCTCACCATGGTGACTCATTTTCTGATCATCATTGACCAAAATCCTAGTAGATGGATGAAGTTGGCTGAGAATGGAGAAACTACAACAACAGCAAGTGTAATGCATTAGAGCATAAAAAGACAGATCTCGCAGAGTTGAGAAGCTCCCTCACAAAGCTAAGCATGTAGTGGAAGATGCCCTCGCACAGATAGGACGCGCAAGCAAGAGGAGAGCTATAAACACATCGCGAAGATCTCGAGGATTAAAATCCTTAGAATTTGTGGTCATGAAGCTCTCGTAGAGATCAAGTCTTAAAGCAGCCGCGCGAAGAACACAGCGAGTCCATGTGTGTACTGAACAAAATTTCACCTCGTGGAGTTCATGTGTGGCCCTGGAAGAGAGAGACGCCCAGAATTCTCCTCGCGCACTCTGAAGCCTTACCAATTACTATGCGAGTGCAGGAGCATACCTGCTCGAGTACCTAGCGAGAGAGAGAGAGAGATTCTTAAGCTCTACTGTGCGAGAAGTCTAGGCACTCCAGGTCATCTCCACGACAGCATTATAGCGCAAAAGAACTGCATGATTAACTGAAGATTCACTGTACAAATGAGCACTTCCCACCAACCAAAAGCTACTCCGTGAAGGCTCTGCAATTGCGCGAATGAATGAATGCATATGCCAGCCCCGCGAAGCATGGGCTCCCCACTTCTCGGTTTTAACTCATGGACCTTTTGGGAATTTCCCAAGGCTAGGGCACACATCCCGAGATGCTGATTTTGAGGCACACGTCTCAAGGCATTCTAGGGTTGTAACAATGCCACATCTATTACAAAAATTAGGGTTAATCTCTTCAGAGCCAAGGCCGTATAGACAGAGTATATAAGCTACACTTAGAGTTTAGTTTTGTATTGACCCTTCTTTTCATCCTCTGTCGCCTGAGAGCTCTAGCAGGCTGGTTTGAGCACCTCTTTTTCCCTTTTTCTTCTCTCTTAGCCCAACACTTGCTGGCTAATCCCCCTATAAGCAGTTAGGTTTAGTTTATTTCAGTTTGTAATAGGTTTTGTATACATTGGGATTTTGGATGAGCAGTTGTGTACAGGCTACAGCCTGGAGATAGTTCATTGTAAGTTTTGTGTTTGTTAATGGATTGCTATTTTAATGCCTAATTGAATCCAAAGATCTTATAGTTTCTTTAGATGTCTATAGGATCCATATATTTGAGACTAGCCCATTCAGTTTTTAGTAAATCTATTATTTACCATTTGATTTTCCTTGGTTTGATAGCCCAATGGAAAGCAATGTTGGATCTGTAGTGAGATCTGGGGAGCTCGGAGGCCTGTAGACCATGGTGGTTGTAGTAGTTTTCATGTTTTTTCTCAGATCTCAGTGGTATGGACAGACCAATAGAATACCCTGCGACCATTTGAGTGGACATAGTATAGCCCTAAGGTGTTGTCCATTCACATGTCTGAGAAGGATTCTTCTCCCCTACACATGAGCTTCTAGAGCCTTGTGAGGAGGTTTGTACAGGAACTGGCTCCCCTCTGTTTTACCTAGTCGACATCAGATGTTAGATCTGATCTCTCTGTAGTAATTATAGCTTGAGGCTGAGTCATTACAGGCCATTTATAGCAATGACCAGCTGAATCTAAAGCCCTATTCAACCTGTTGCATGGTCCTTTTTATGGGCACCAGTGAGCCGTTGGCCTTGGCAAAACACTTATGATCTTATCGGTTAGAATACCTATGGATGTCAGCCAGATCTATGCACAGATCTGGGGAACTTGTAGCACTGGTATTATATCATGTTGCAATAGTATTCATGGCTTGATCTGGTCCAGTGGCTGGGAAAATGATTAGTCCATTCCTCTGGACTAGATTGGCAATTTCTGGTTTAATTAATGGGATTTGATAGACTCTATATGATAGGCTGTGACCATTTGAGTGGACAACCTATAGCCTTAAGAGCGCCCCAAATGATATGGGTTAAACTAGATATTTCTACCTTGTTGAGGCTTTTGATAGTGTTTCAGCCAGGAGCACTACAGACACAGACTAAATCTGAGTTACATGACTGCTTTAACTCTGAACTTAACTTACTTACTTCTCACCAATTATTATATTTTATTTTGGTACACACCATCACCATCTTCTTCTTAACCCTTTGTTTAGAATAGGGCTATATTTTATTTCTTTGCTGTTAGGATTAATTTAGTGTAGTCGTGACACCCAACTCCATTTCTTTAGGATTGTCAGATTTGTAGCCAGATCTGGAGGCTTACTATTATAGCCCATTTTGGGTTCTAGATTAGTTTTTCTGTGGGACAAACTCTTACTTATCAAAACTTGCCACAATAGGCTCTGTATCTTGCAGGTGTAGGATTACTTTGGTTGTGCTGAATCCATTCTTTTATTTTACTTTGTCTTTAAATTTGTTTCCACCATATAATAAACAAAGCACACCAGGGGATGACAACAACAGACTGCAGCACGATTTCAAGTTCCAAGCTTATATTTGCAGCGAATGTGATTGGAGGAAAGGATTGGGTGTTAAGCAAGGGAAATAAGAGAGTCATAAGAGATTAGATTGGGTTTGGGTTGGCCTGGTTTGTGCCAAGAAATGGGTTGGGTCATGTTGTGCTTGGGTCCTCACAAAAAGAGAATGACGTTAGTACCCAAAGTAGTGTTTTATAATCCTCAAATGAAGTAATTACTAATAATTTGTGTAATTTAGTAATCGCCATATGTTAATAGTATTTTTACCTCCCTTACTTTTTAGGGCTTTTTACACAATGGCGCCCTACGCCTTTTTTGTCACCAAATAAACCAGTGCGTCATTTTGTTCCCATATAACGCTCCAGCATCATTTGCCTTGGAGTCCAGGCACAACAGTCCACTAATTGTCCTATATGCAATTACCATATTACCCCTTCTATAAAAATCACGAAAAACCCGGCAATGGGCTTATTCGCCAAGGGATTTCTTCCGCAGATTCAATTAGGCAGCTGTAAAAAAATCCATCGATTTCTCTGGCGATGGGTTTCTCAATACAGCCCATCTCGATCCATATTAATTTCGGGCGATGGGTTTCTCTGGCAATGGGGTTTTTGGTGTTCGCCGGAGAAGAACTAGGGTTTGTAGGGTTTGGTGTTCACTAGAGAAGAAGAACTAGGGTTTGTAGGGTTTGGTGTTCGCCGGAGAAGAAGAACTAGGGTTGTAGGGTTTGGTGTTCGTCAGAGAAGAACTAGAGTTTGTTGTTCGCCGGAGAAGAAGAATCATGCAAAACCCAGATCCTTCATCAGTTTGATAGGGTTTGGTGTTCGCCGGAGAAGAAGAACTAGGGTTTGGTGTTCATCGGAGAAGAATAACTAGTGTTTGTAGGGTTTGATGTTCACTAGAGAAAAAGAACTACTAGGGTTTGTTTTTCGTCGAAGAAGAAGAACCATGCAAAACCTAGATCCTTCATCGGTTTGACAGGGTTTGGTGTTCGCCGGAGAAGAAGAACTAGGGCTTGGTTTTTTGGGGATCTTTTCCTCTTATTCCAGGGTCTAAAAGGTAAATTTTGGATTTCAAAAAGTAACTAAGTGCCTCAATGCCGCCCGTATTGAGGGTGCCATCTGATAATAAAAAAAAATCTCACCGAAATGGTGATAAAAATATTTTTGGGGCGTTTTCTGGTACTTTTCTCTACTTTTTATTCATAGTGACCAAGTCGGGGGTTTGATAATAATTCGGTAAGGTTAAAATCCAACAAAAAAAAATTTGGGGAAATATTGGGAGGAAAATTGAAGAGAAAAAAATTTAGAATAAGATTAAAAAGTCCAAAAAAAAAAATCGAGGAGAGAACATTAAAATACACGATTTATTGAAAAAGTTGGGAATAATTCCTGATTTATTCGCAAATTCTTAAAAGCAAACAAATTTTTTTAAAAAATCACGAATAATTCGGGATTAATTTGCAAAACCTCAAATTCGGAAATTACTCCCCGTGTGATCTTAAAAGTTAATATGACAACCTAAAATTTTCATAAATGTTGAATCGCTGACCTTTGACGAGAATGCGACCTTTTGACTAATTTGACCTGAGTCAAACATTTGACCTAGGTAATGTGACCTCAAACCCCAATTGTTATAATTATGGTTGCGCGTATGCATGCTTGTGCATGTTACACATGAACCCGAACCCAATAACCCTACTTATCATGTGGCACCCAATCGAGTGTATTATTCGACAGGTCGCACGATGCCACCTTAAATTTTTGGGATAAATAATTAATAAGAATGAAATTTCGTGTGAATAGTGAGGGTAGATCTTGTGTTTTGGCCTTTGGAGAGGTGCTCGTATACCGAGTCACGGTGTGTCGACCTAACACTGAATTTTGCCCATAAGTTAAAAGTGGATGTGAATGAGCTTCGTGAGAACATCAGTGGGGAGAGACTGGTTATAGGTGAAGATGGACCACATTTTGGCCATTGATAAGGCCCATACAACGACTCGCGGTGTGCTAGTTTCACACCAGGCCAAAAGCCAATTGATTATAAGTGAAACTTCCTTTGGAAGTTTCACTTGTTTGAAAGAAAAGGGAAGGAGTGAAAGAGAGCTTATAGAAAGAGAGGGAGTTAGAGAGAGAAGGAGCAACCCCCTTCGGTTTTTGGTCGATTTCTCATCATTTTATTCTTCTTCTTTGATAAATTACCGCAAGGGAACGCCGATCATCGATGTGTTGACAATTCAAGAGCGTGGAAACCCATTTTCCCCAAACCCTCTTTCATTTTGGCTAGAAACCCTGATTTGAAACCCTTTTTTAACGATCCGCATCTCGCGAGGATCTAGTGAGTTCATAGGGCATAATCTATGGAGATTGACCTTGGGTTTCATCCCATTGTAATTGTGAGAAGATTGGGTTTCGAAATCATTGGATTCAAGAGGTGCGTGGGTTTTGAAATAATTGATGCCATCCATTGTGTGCTACGACCTCACAACTTAGAAAGGTAAGATTTAATTTAATTTGTATGGAATTAGTTTAGTGTTGGTTTATGTGTGTTTGGAATGCGTGAGATGAGTTTTGGGCGATTCGGATCAAGGAAGAAGAAGCCCGAATGGGTTTTGAATCTGTCAAAATCGATCGATCGATTTTGAAACTAATCGATCGGATTGTATAGAATAGAGAAGTGTAAAAATATGGGAGAAAGAAAATCGATCGATCAAATTTTTTTCCTTGAAAAATCGCTCGATCGGATTTGACTGTGGTGCCGGCATAGCCCTAATATTTTGGCCATAACTTTCTGCTCCAGACCCCGATTGACGTGATTCTTAGGAAGTTGGAAAGAGGACAAAGAGCTCTACAACTTTTGTGAATTAACCAACTCGTAAATTTAAAGTTTTAAAGGTAAAAATTTGAGTGGGAAGCTGGGTCAAGTTTCGAGTTAGCACGCACTTGCCTATTTTTGCCTCGGTTTTGAGAAAACACTTAAATACGTCAGAGTTGTTAATAATTAAGAGCAATCAATCCTTGATACATCATCATAATTGTGATATAGATTGAGGGTGGGAAGCTATCAATAGGATTTTTCTTGGCTTCGCACAACTACAAGGTTAAGGTGGGGAAAATTCGATACTCAATTGCATTTTTGACTCTGATTTCGTATAGATGTTTTGATATGATAAAATGAAATGGGATAAGTTTAACTGCTTTTGAGCTAGTATTTGACTTGTTTGATTTTGAAATGGTTTTAGAATTGAGAAATTGACCGTAGGGGAAAACTTTATGAACATCTGCATTTTTGAATTTGATTCATAGACGCAATGATATAATTATGTTTTCTAATTGTAATTGCACTTGTAATTAAAAGTTTTTGAATCCTTGAACATGCATTTGAACTTGTACTTGAATTCTTGAAATTGGAACTTCGAAAATGAACTTGAAATGTAAACTATAAATTGGAATTTAGAACTTGTATCCAAACTCTAAATTCGAACCTTGAATCTATTGATTTCGAACTCTGATCTGGAATCTTGATCCGAACTTGGAATCCTTTGATTTTTGAATCCGAACTTGAATCTTGATCTGAACCTTGAATCCCTAAATTTTATACATTGATTATGTGGATTCTGAACTTGAACAAGAACTTAAACTTCGAATTGTGAATCGAACCGGCACATCGGCATAACCGTGAATGAAATTGGTACGACAGTTATTCTGTGAATTGAACTGACACGATGGCATATCTGTGAATTGAACTGACACGATGGCATATCCGTGAATTGAACTGGCACGGCGACATATCCGTGAATCAAACTGGTATGACAGTTAATCGGTGAATCGAACCGGCACGGCGGCATATCCATGAATCAAACAGGCATGGCAACATATCTGTGAATCGAATTGGTATGGCAGTTAATCCGTGAACTGAACCGGCATGGCGGCATATCCGTGAATCGAACTGGCATGTTGGTATATCCGTGAATCAAATAATAAGTCAGGTAAAATTAAAGTGGACCACTATGACGGATTATATGTACACATCATGGACTGCTAGGGTGGAGTATATGTGTATCTATGGATTGCTAGGGCAGATTATTCGTACATACCATAGACCCCTAGGGGGGATTATATGTGTATCTGTGGACCACTGGGGCAGATTATTTGTACAATTTTGGACCTCTAGGGCGGATTATATGTAAGTAAATCAAACTTGATCATTGAATCCGAATCGAACCTGATCTTTAAATCCGAATCGAACTTGATCTTTGAATCTGAATCAAACTTGAACTTGAATCTTTGTGAAACTCCACCTACGACTTGTGATTTTCAAATTTTGTTTTGGTCTAAAAACGTCCTTGGAAATTTCGTTTGATATGAAAATGACTTGACCGTTCTGAGATGAAAATGGCTTTGAAGCATATCCCTATTTTAAAATGAAATGCCTTTTGAAAACTTGTATTTGAATATACATTTTGATGGGAAAATGTTTTGAAATCTTGTCATTGAATCTATGCATGATCTGATAAGATGTATTTGTTCTTGTGTTTTCTCTACTAAGCTTAGACTGTTAGCTCACCCCGACTATACGTCACAGGTATAATACTTGATCAGGACACCGAACTTAAGGAAAGTTCAATTTTACTTACCGGAAGAAGGAGATCTTATGTTTGAGGATTTTACCCATAGATTGGGGTTTGTGAACATTGGTAAGATTTTGGGGATTGTAGATTTCTGACTTGGCGCATCTAGGTGGGTTGTATAACTATATCATCAGTTTTTGTGCGTACATTGTACACCACTCTGTGGGTGATGGCTTTGTGCGTACATTGTACACCACTCTGTGGGTGATGGTCAGCCATCACCCACAGAGTGGTGATGTACCAAGTATTCTATTTTCAGATTGTGATCTACGATCTGACGGTCCGAGATTTTCCAGCTGGTTAAAAAAAGAAAAATATTATCTCAGAAAATTATGTTAGAAAAATCGGGGCTGTCACAGTTAAGGTGGATTCAAAAGAAACTACAAAGTTCTCCTGGAATCTATTTCATGGAACTAGAAGTTATAGCTTTGTACTGTTGACTGTTTCTGAGTCGCTATTCAAATTGAATGTCTGTTCATCAAATTATGAGTCTATCAATTGCATCCTAGTGACAAAATTCTTAGAAGTATCATCACAAAAAGAGGAAAACAGAGAACTTCAAGCCACCTTAATTGGAACTTCCTCAAAATAAAAGATGCTTACAAGCATAGGGACCAAATTCTCCGGCTTTTTGAAAAAAGTTGCGAATAATTCATGATTTTTTGAAAATAAATGAATTATAGTTCTTCCTGATTTTTTCAAAAAATTGTGATTTTCAAGAAGTATAATTTTTCGTAGTTTTACAGAAATTTACTATTTTTTTTTTTTATTTTTGAATTTTTTTGAATTAATATATTTCTATAAATTTTCTTTTTTATTTTCCCAATTTTGATTGATTCTTTCCTGAATTTGATAATTTTTCCAGATTTTTTCAAGCCGATTTATTCACAACCCCCGACTTGGTTATTATGCTTTCAAGTAACCTAGTGTGAAGAAGACTGGCTAGTAGATCACTATTTACGCCATTTTCAAATTGAAGAGCCAGAACCAAGTAGTGGCTGCTCTTGTCAACTCCGAAGTTGATTTGGTGATTCATGATCCCTCTGAAGCTTAGAAGTTGACCATCGTACCTCCGTACAGAGTTTGCCCAATTGTCGCTCTAAAATCTTATAAATGAAACAAAAATGTCTCATGTGTGAGAGCATGGTTTCAAATATCTGCCGATCGAATCAGTTTTGGCCCAAATGATACCGTTACCATAGGGAGGTATCGGTATTGCTAGGGTATTGGCCTGGGCTCGGTAGGGATCAGCCGATCTCAGACGATATTGACATGAGCTCGACCGATCTGGCCGGTATAAACAGTAGAACGCTCTAAAAAAATGGATTATGTTTATCACAGAATACAAGCACTATGTGAAAAAGCCAAAAAAAATCACTGCCTTAAACAGTGGTTTTTTCCAAAAATCACTGTCATTGACAATGATTTTTTTCAAAAAAATCACTGCCCTAACTAGTTATAAAAAAAGTAGTGGTTTTTTTTTACCACTACACATGGCAGTGGTTTATGAACTTCAACAACGACTGCTCTTAATAGTCATAAAAATAATACCACTGCTTGTGGCAGTGGTTTTTTTATCAAATTAAAAAAATAATACTAATTACGTCGACAATTTTTTATGCAATTTTTTTAAAGTTAATATTTTTTTTGTGCTTTTTTCTAATACAATTTTTTAAATGTAATTTTTTTATACTTTTTTTAATGCAATTTTTTTAATGCTTTTTTTAATGTAATTTTTTTAATGCATTTTTTTAAAGCATTAAAAAAAATTATATAAAGAAAAAAAACTATTAATCTCAATTTCAACATATCGATTCAACTCAAATGCAAATCATTCAATGCCATGAATAAAAAAAATAGATGTGCAATTCTTTTATTCAAACAAAAGGTTGCATCTCAACCTATGATCTAACCTTTCAAATCAACCAAACATTTTAAACTCTGCATGCCCAATCCTTTTATTCAAATAAAAATAAGAAGAAAAGAAAAACTGATAACAATCTAAGGACCCCATGGCCCATTTAAAAAAAAAAAAAATTGCTTCGCCTCTCCAGCCAAATGTCTCTGACCCCTAGTGATCCGTTTGAGGTAAGCTTGAAATCTGAAAGCTCCGCTTGAAATAAAAAGGAGAATATCATTAAAGTCTAGGCTATGGTGCATTAACTCATGCAATTGAATTTCCTAAAATCTGAAAAATATAAGTAACAAACTAAGCTAGTAAGAACCTAACCTAGTGTCGGGTTTTCAACACACATCTCCTAAATTATAACGACACAAGCACAATGAAACATACGCCCATGCCTGTAAAGCAACAAGCTAACTAAAATAAGGCTTCGGTAGTCAAAACTAAAATGGAAACATTTGATATGCCAAAAGCTCAAATCATTACATCCATGTGAAAGTAGCAGTCCCATCGTCTGAGGTATGAGAACAATTGATTGTCTAGAACTCTTCAGGCTCGCGTGATTGGATCTCCCAGTATCGTTCCACAACAAATCCTAATATCGGAAACTGCAAAGACCAAGAAAATGAAAATGTTGAATAGGCAAGGTGTTAGTATCGGTATCCGTATCGGGTATCTATTCATCTTGGACCAATACATATTGGCCCATCTTGGACTGATACAATTTTTTTTGCTGATTGTGTGATGTGTAGATAGGAACTTTGATCAAATCCACAAATCTGGCACTAAAGTTTATAGATAAATGGATGGCGTGCACAAAGGTGAGAATTCTATCTTTTCTGTGTACCTTGGCAAATCATAAAATACAAAAAAAAGGGCAGATTGACATAATCAACACCCCAACTCAGTTTCCCCAAATCTAAGAATGTAGAAAATCAGCCAAGTTGATAAAAGACGTGTCTAACCGAACCAACTAATTCAAATTGTGAACCTTGATTGCTTTGGACGATTAAGTGTACTAACTACTAAGCCATTCCTTGAGAATATAAATCTATGACAAGATCCAACTGGAAAAGGAAAAAAAAAAGTTAAAAATTGAAAATTTTGTTCAAATAAATATTGCAATTATGCTCAGTTGAGAGACTATTCCTCCCATAGTGAAAGTTACCTTATTTACTACATTCTGAGCTTGTAGTGCACATTCTTCAACACCGTCAGTCACAGATATAACGCTTTGACTTAGGTAATACTACACTTCCAAGACTAATCAATTTCATGGACTTAATTCATCACTAACTTATCTATTTATTCCTAAGTACTTCCTTATTTTTTTGCATCGCACAAGTAAAATTCTATCAATAAGCTCAGTTGGGTAAGTGGTTGTTACTTGATCTCTATTTTTGTCAAGTGCCAACTTTTAAGGACAACATGAGACTTAGCTCATAGCTCGAGTCACACTGTGATTCGAGTGAGACGATCATAACCCTACATATAATCTTTCAAGAAAATATTATAGTTCCATATATATATATTGTAGGAAGAATTAAGGATGTAGTCCCATAAAAATCAAAATAAAATTGAACCTTTCCTTTAAAAATTTGCAAATGTAACATAGATTCACTTAAAATCTCCGTGCTGCATCCTTCTTACATTTCACATAAAGGGAAAAATTATATAAAAAAGGATTTTTTCTGACTGTATATAAAAACCTTCAACATCTTATCTATCTAATGAAACCATGATCCTTTTTCCAGCTCCAGGATCAGCCAAGTCAGATCTAGGGAACTTTTTGCTTAAATAGTCAGAAAAAAATAAAGAAGAAGATTACTTCAGCCATTTTCATGAAAAAAGGGGTAAATCAAAATAGTCAATGGTTATCAAAATGCATGTGCCTATAGGTACACGTGTTTATCACTTGCAAGTGATGGTAATTCTCTGGAAAAGGCAAAGGCTTGGCACCTTTTTCTCGAGAAATAATTTTTTTTTCAGTTTTAACAAGGATTGAAATAAAAAATCCCCAACAATAGCAGAGCAGGCATCCAAATTTTCTTTCAACCAAGTTTTGTACCTCACATAAAGGCTGAAGCGGTGGCCTGGACAATTCCATCTGATCTGAAATCTCGACCGCGCCCACAACCCCTTCCCCTGCCACGACCACGACCTGCAAAACCCACCCATACCATGCATTGAAAAATAGAAAGGAGTCAGGAAGACTGCAGAATATGAATCATATTTTAAAGTTTTTGTTCGAATTATCTTGATCGTTGAAACAACAAGTGTGGAGCCTGAGGTCTTTAGTGACAGTTTCCTATGCAGTTCTAAATTCTAATTGCTTAACAGGCATCAATAGATGTGCCCCAATCTGGAGATGTCCTTTATAAGCTGTTCAACAGCAAGGCGAAATAAATTAGGACTCTATTTATTTTTTTCTCCTTCATTCCGTTGATGGGGTATCCGGGCCACTTAGAGCACCCGAGTCTCGACTAAGTCCCTGGGGACTTGCAACACCTGCACATCACACATACTAGATAAGTAATGATAAAACCTTGCGGGTGGCCAACAGGGGGTGGGATTCAAACCCAAGACCTCTGCTTCTTTATGGGCAAAAATAGTAGAAACAAAGCCAAACAGAAAATCTGAAACGAAACTTGACGAACAAGGTTCACCTGATACATGGGCGATCTAACTGGTGCAAATGTGTCAGTGCTGGGATGAGTTTATGATCAACATTAACCCGACCAATTAACCACTTCCATTGATCAGTTGAACCTGACTCAACTTGTGAATCTCCAAACCTTGACCTGAACTCCACCCGACTTGCTAGTTCGACCTTGACCTGCACCCAACCTAGACCTGAGTTGAATATGATCTCTTACTGTAATTTAAGTGCATTTACAGTTGGAGAGCTGACTTGTTAACCACTTTGGAACCCTACACCAATTAAAACAATACACTCACGTAAGTACGTAACATACTAACATTTTGGTTCGGGTCGGGTTTGGGGCTAATCATAACCCAACCTGTTTATGTAACAGGTCAAGATTTTTGACCTAAATTGATCCGACCCGCCTGGTTGAGTTTTTTTAAAAACCGGACCTACAGCAGGTCGAGTCTGAAAAACATGTCAGGTCGACCCAACCTGTTTGCACCCTTAATAATATCCTCCGGCTAATAAGGAAGTGACCATTGAGAGTTAATAGCATAAGAACACAGCCAAAATTGTGTAGATTTAGGTGTGTGGCACCCTTTTATGACAATAGATGTGTCCGCTCGAACTCCATGGTAACAGATTTGCCCGAGTTTCAGCATCCTTTGCATCCTGAAACAAGTGCAACATCAGCTTTCTCTGCTAAACACCATACCATAATTCCTCAATAGTTTTTCGGCATTGCATAATGAGAAATGAATGCAGTATTAAGACTTAACGAAGATAGAAATGAACTAAAGAATGTTCCTTACCTTATCATACACGGCCCAGTTGATGTCGTAAGAAAATAACTCCTCCTTGGTCTTTCGAATCATATCAATTAACTGTTTTGCATCCAAGAGCTCCTTCTTTTCCGGCTTAAACTTATCTTGACCATGCTCATGATCCTGATCCCAATCCCGGTCAAGATTCTTATCGTGAACCTTCTCTTGGCTTTCATCTCGTGCACAATAACTCTCCTCATAATTCCGATCCCGCTCCCTCTGACTTGATCTGTCAATAGATCGCCTATTTCTTTCTTTCTCAAATTCATGCTTCTCTTCTTTGGGAGTAACATGGGTGATGCGCTTAGCAAATTCGGCAGCTGCCACCAAATTTGGTTGTGACCCTGAAACATTAGCTTGCACAGCCTGTATTTCCTCAGTGGAGTAATCAATGGGAACTAGAGGTGTAATATCCCTGATATTTTGGCTTATTTTTCATTTACCTCGGTAAGCAGGTCCGGAAATTATTGAGGGATATTTTTGGATTTTTGGTAAGCTAAGGCTATAATAAGACTAATGGCCAAAGGAATTTGTCTCGAGAGGTGTGCAAGTTATGTAATCGATGACTTACACGATAGGGATTGGTGTATGTGTTCAACATGGGACATTTTTGCAAATTAAGTGGATAAGTTGCAAAAATATAAAATCTAGATATTTGTTTGTTTGGGTTTTAGGTTATAAGAGAGATTAGAGGAGAAGTGTAACTGCTTTCTCTCGTTGGAAATTTTAAGCCTTTAAGCCTTGCCTCATTTTAATCCTAGATCTAGAGAGCTTGAGAATTACTCTCCCCATCTCAACCATTGATTAGCCTTGTACTTGAATTCTGATCTGTTTGGACTATTGGAAGGGAAGGATTGGGGAGAGGATGTCTCTGTATAGTTCTGATCTGTGCAATAGAGAAAAGTTTATGATGGACTGATTTGAAGATCTAAACCGTTGAACTTTGGAGATTGGTTCCGGTGCGTGTTTTGGTGCAACGGAAGCAACGATTTAAACTACAAGAGGTAGGCCTTTAAACCTCCTTGTGACATTTAAATTTATGTTTTATTTAGAGTAGCATCTGGTGTGTTTAAATAGGATCAGATGGCTATGGTTGAAAGAAAGAAAGAATCCGGACATGAAAAAATTTGACAGCCACAAATCTGAACAAATTCGAGGGTCGAATTCCAATTCGAGGGTCAAATTTGGAATTCGACCATCAATTTGAAATTCAACAGTCGAAATCTATTTTTTTAGGCCTGATGTAGTTTTCAGAATTCGAGGGTCGATTTCCAATTCGAGGGTCGAATTTTCTGATTTTCATACCTGATGAGTTTATTTGAAATTCGAGGGTCGAAAATGAATTCGACCATCGAATTTCAAATTCGACCCACGAATTTGAATTCGAGGGTTGAATTTTGTCTGTTTCAGATCCTTAAATTTTTGTCGGATATTTTTTCTCAGACAGCTTTTGGGTATGACTTTTGGTCTTATATTAACACCGAGAGTGCTAATCTTTGTAGGTTTTGAATATTGGGGATCCTTTGTAAGGATTGCTTATGCATAATTTTAAATCTTCTTGTTGAGGTAGGGGAACCCTACACTTCATTTGCATTATGTTATAAGTATAAACTATTTTTTACTGTTTCAATAAGAAGCATAAATTTTGGAATATTGTTGCACACAGCATGAATAAAACTCTGAACATATGACACAAATCAGAAATTTGGAAACTTTGTTATGACTAAGAACTTCGTAATTTGAACCTCAGAACCTCAGTCAATTTTTGAATCAGAACTTTGAATCAGAACTTAGAAAAATCAGTAATATGTTATGAATAATAAGCTTTGATATATGTTAGCATTTGCATTCGATTTGAGGTACATACGAACGATGCGCTAGATTCTACCGACCATGTTGACGGTATTACTTTGGTGTAAGTTTCCCTCATAGCATAGGGGCTTGTTGCACTTCAAAAAATGGGTTCATGAACGACGATGGTCAGTAGGATTTCCCATCGATCACGTAGTCCGCTCTCATGTTATAGGAAATTTGGGAGATAAAATTAAGTTATAAATTTAAGATAAGAAGCATGCTAATTCAGAAGATTTTGAACACATTAGATGAATATTCTAATTTTAACTTATGATTAGAACTGGAGATTTAGTTTGCAAAGCATCATTTGAAAACCATATTTGATCCGATTTCTGTCTTTTGAAAACCTTTACTTACAATGAAATGCAAATAGATCTGTTTCCTCTATTGGGCTTTGTTGTTAGCTCACCCTCGACTATACGTCACAGGTGCTAAGACTGACCTAGGGTCAGAGGATCTGGAGGACTCCGATTACATTCCTGAGGAGGAATTGGATACACCTGCTGAGGAGTTTTTCCCTTGATTCTAGATCCCTTCTTTTTGGTACTTTTGTTAGAATATTCTTTGAATATTGGGCCCTAGGCCATTGTTTTATTCTTTTTATATCACTCGAGGAACCATTATTGTGAACCACTATTTTAGGTGTTGGATTGGCCATCACCGGTGGTTCTTCTTGGTTCCTCATAGTGATATACATTTTATTGTTAAAAGCTTTTGTTTTGGATTATTCTATGCTTTGCCTCTGTCTTTAGATCTTTGTTATGTTGTCAGTTTCTGTTTGTTATGGCTTATTGAGAAATCAATAAGTTGATGAACCGGCCTTTCCTATACCTTAGGGATTGGAAAAGTCGGGTCGTCACAGTTGGTATCAAAGCAAGGCTCTAGGTTCAGAGTCTTAGGACAGAGGGTTGGATTATTTTAACAATCAATACTGATCAATTGTTATTGTTTTTCAACAATGACAGATCAGCATGCCTCCGCGGTTTAGAGGCAGAGGCAGAGGCCGAGGTAGAGAAGGACCTCGTATGGCTCGCATGGAGGAGATTGATTAGGGCGTAGGCACCTCACATGGCAGAGAGAGGTTCGTATCTGGCCCTAATGCAGATCCTTTGGGAGCTGCTAGGCCTGAAGGGGGAAATGTTGACCAGGTGTTGGCAGCCTTGGCCAACAACATGGCTCAATAGACTACAGCCATCGACCGACAGACTGAGATGCTGGCAGCCAGACATCAGCCAGGAGGATTCATAGAGTTTAGGAGGATGAGACCTCCTACATTCTCAAGGCAGACAGATCCGATGGAGGCCGAGGCATGGCTTGATGAGATCGAGAAGATTTTTGAGGTGTTGCAATGTACAAATATTGAGAAAGTACGCTGGGCATCCTTCAAACTTTTGGGCGAGGCCAGCCCGTGGTGGAAGTCTGTTTCTAGGATGAGAGAGCAGGACTATCCCAATACTCCATGGACTTGGGCAGAGTTCGTGGAGATGTTCAATGATCAGTATTTTTTGAAGATCGTATGCAACCAGTGGGAAGTCCAGTTTATTGAGCTGAAGCAGAATGAGATGTCTGTGCGCGAGTATGGCGCAGAGTTTGATAGACTTTCCCGATTTGCACCCTTACACGTGGCTACTGAGCTGATGAGAGCTCAGAAATTTCAGAGAGGTTTGAGGCTGAATATTCAGGAGAGGGTGTCGATGTGGGAGATGGAGATGTATGCGGGCGTCATGTCAAAGGCTCTCATTGAAGAGGAAGACATTAAAAAATAGTACTTGAGGCAAGAGCAGGGAAATAAAAATCGATTTGGTCAGGGATAGATGAGTGCTTCAGAGTAGGTGAACAAAAAGCCGAGGTTCTCTAAACCTCCTCCCTACCCTAGTCAGCCATCGTATTCCAGACCGGATGTTGCTTCAGGACCAGTGTCGTCTTCCTATCAGAGACCTCAGAGTTCATCACCAGGGCGACCTTTCAGAGTCAGGAGCACTACTGCAAGTGGAGCTTTTGTGGCTCAGGGTTCAATGCGGGGATCAGGTGTTACTGCTGTTTCTACTCCTATGTGTGCAAGATGTGGGAAACCACATAAGACAGAGGATTGCCAATGGAACACTGGAGGATGCTTTAGGTGTGGACAGATTGGTCACATGATCAAGGATTATCCTGTCGTTGAGAAAGGATAGACTATGACAGTCTCTATGCAGAAGTCGACGCGACCTACAGTTCAAGGTCAAGCTTATGCGGCGACTGCACAGGATGCCCAAACGTCGAATGACGTAATCCAAGGTATCTTTAAAGTTGAGATGTCAATTCTGCATTGATTCTATTATTTAATATTTAAATTCATTCAAATAAATTTGTAAACAACATTGGAATCATCGCATATAATTAACAAACTTTTTAATAAAGGTACCCTTATGATGAGTCATCGAGGCGACTTGAGTAAAATTGAAGCACGAGTACTGATAGACCCCGAGTCTACACACTCGTTTATTACTCCTCCCTTCTCAGAGAAGTTGGGTATCACTCCCGAACCCCTTGCCTTCATTTTGGATGTAAAGATCCCTACGGGAAGTTCGGTATGCACTGATACAGGATGTCAGTCAGTCATCATGATGATTGATGCGCACGAGACAGTAACCGACATGATTATGTTGAACATGGAAGGGTTCGACGTCATTCTCGGAATGGATTGGTTGACAGCTTATCACGCGAGCGTTGACTGTCTACGAAAGATAGTGACCTTTCGACCGCCAAAGTGAAAATCCTTTCGATTCTGTGGAGTCAAATCAAAGGTTGCGCTGTTGATTTAAGCCATTAAGGCCGAGCGCATGATGAAGAATGGTTGCAGCAGGTATTTGGCCTACTTACAAGATTCTACAGAGAAGAAGAATGACTTGGCTCTTATCACGGTGGTCTACGAGTATCCTGATGTCTTTCTAGAGGACTTACCTGGATTACCACCTGATAGAGAGATTGAGTTCACGATTGAGCTAGCACCGGGTATAGAACCGTTATCTAAAGCTCCATATCGGATGGCGCCTGCTAAGTTGAAAGAGATCAAGGAACAGCTTCAGGAGCTGCTAGACAAAGTCTTTATTCGACCGAGTGTTTCTCCTTGGGGTGCACCGGTTCTTTTTGTGAAAAAGAAGGATGGATCGATGCGTCTGTGTATCGATTATCGACAGCTCAACAAGATGACGATTAAGAATCGTTATCCTCTTTCGCAGATAGATGACTTGTTCGATCAATTACAAGGTGCAAAGTTCTTTTTGAAGATTGATCTGAGGTCAGGCTATCACCAGCTCAAGATCAAGGCAGAAGATATATCCAAAACTGCATTTCGGACGCGCTATGGCCACTATGAGTTTTTAGTGATGCCGTTTGGATTAACAAATGAACCTACATCTTTCATGGATCTGATGAACAGAGTGTTCAAACCACATCTTGATAAATCTGCGGTAGTTTTCGTAGATGACATCCTCATCTATTCGAAAACCAGAGAGGAGCATGTGCAGCATCTGAAGATGGCTCTTCAAACACTCAGGGACCATCAGTTGTATGCCAAACTCAGTAAGTGTGAGTTTTGGCTTGAGCAGGTCAGTTTCATGGGCCACGTAGTCTCTGAAGTGGGTATCTCAGTGGATCCTACAAAGATAGATTCGGTGGTGAACTGGGAACAACCTACGATAGTTACAGAGGTTCGAAGTTTCCTTGGTTTGGCAGGGTACTATCGGAGATTTGTCGAGGGTTTCCCGAAGATATCGGGTCCACTTACGTAGCTCACGAGAAAGAATGCGAAGTTCGATTGGACAGAGCAGTGCGAGCAGAGCTTTCAGGAGCTGAAGCGTCGATTGACTACGGCACCAGTACTTGTTATACCTTCCGACAGTGGAGGATTCGTAGTGTACAGTGATGCTTCTTATGGCGGATTAGGCTGTGTGCTTAATCAACACGAGCGGGTCATTCCGTATGGTTATAGGCAGCTAAAGTACCATGAAAGAAACTATCTGATGCATGACTTAGAGTTAGCAGCAGTTATATTCGCCTTGAAGATCTGGAGACATTACCTCTACGGTGAGATATTTGATATATTCACCGATCACAAGAGTCTCAAGTTCCTATTTACTCAAAAGGACCTGAATATGAGGCAGTGACGATGGATGGAGTTCTTGAAGGACTATGATTGCTCGATTCAGTACCATCCGAGAAAGGCAAACATCGTTGCTGATGCTCTTAGTAGGAGGTCTTCAGCACATTTGTCACATCTTGTTAGCCGGATTCAGAGATGGAAGCTTTTGGAAGATATGGCTTTGGGCAGCTCACGGTTCGACTTCAAAGGCTCGGGAGCATTGATGGCTACAATTGTATTATGCCCTACGCTCTTCGAGAATATTTGGAAGCTTCAGATGACCGATGATGAGCTGATGGCGATCAGACGAGATGTCGAAAATGGCAGCAAGAGGGATTTGTCCATTCGAGCAGATGAGACCTTGCTGTTTCACGACCATGTATGCGTATCATTGAGTACTGAGCTTCCGGACACCATTCTAGAAGAGGCTCACAAATTCATGTATGCCATACATCCTGGTAGCACCAAGATGTATCAGGACTTGGTGAAGAGTTTCTGGTGGCGAGGTTTGAAACGCGACGTCGCTGATTACATATTGCAGTGCTTGGTTTGTCAACAGGTTATGGTTGATCATCAGAATCCTGCAGGCCTATTGCAGCCTTTACCTGTGCCTGAGTGGAAATGGGAAGCTATTTCCATGGATTTCATTCTCGGGTTGCCGAAAACATTGAGGAAGAATAATGCCATTTGGGTCATTGTCGATCGGCTAACCAAGTCTGCTCATTTCTTGCCATACAATACCACACATACAACTAGTAGACTTGCAGAGTTATACCTGAAGGAGATTGTTAGACTGCATGGGATACTGGCTAGTATTGTGTCAGACAGAGACCCGTTGTTTACTTCACACTTTTGGCAGCGATTTCAGGAAGGAATGGGTTCTCGTCTTGACTTTAGTTCGGCGTTTCACCCACAGACGGATGGCCAGACTGAGCGAGTGAACCAGATCATAGAGGACATGCTGAGAGCTTGCATGTTGGATTTTCACGGGTCATGGGACCAACACTTACCTCTGATTGAGTTCACCTACAATAATAGCTTTCAGGCTAGCATCAGTATGGCTCTGTTCGAGGCTTTATATGGACGACGGTTCAGATAGCAGTTGAACTGGGAAGAAGTGGGTGAGAAGCTCATTGTTGGACCTGAGATAGTCGAGCGCACGACCGAGATGGTTCGGTTGATTCGCGAGCGACTACGAGTAGCTCAGAGTCGTTAAAAGAGCTACGCCGATCTCAAATGGAGAAACGTGGATTTTAAGGTAGCTTTCGCTATGTTCATGTGTATTTCTTCACGTCATACATGTTCCACGTGAAAATTGGCGCTAATACTTGATTTTCAGGTCGGCGAGAATGTTTTCGTTCAGATTTCGCCTACGAAGGGTGTTATGCGATTCACGAAACGGGGGAAACTGAGTCCTCGGTATGTTGGGCCTTTTGAGATATTAGGCCGAGTCGGAGAGGTTGCATACCACGTGGCGCTACCGCCGTAATTGTCAATCATGCACAACATCTTCCATGTGTCGATGTTGCGTCGATACATCCATGACCCGACTCACGTACTTGATTACCAACCCATCGAGCTTCGAGATTGTTTGACGGTGATTGAGGACCCGGTTCAGATCTTGGACCGCAAGGAGCAGATCCTACGCACTAAGAGGATTCCTTTGGTTCTCGTCCGATGGCGGAATCATACATCGGAGGAAGCCACCTGGGAACGAGAGGCTGAGCTCTGAGACCAGTTTCCAAGACTGTTCGATTAATTTTGAGAAATTTTGTGTTGACTGTATCATACTTTGCATTTTGTGAACTTGTTTTATAAAAGTCTATAAATTTTGCAAGTAATTTTGACAACACTTTAGGTATCTATTAATTTTTGTGACAGTTTAAACGTACCTACCTTATGGAAAACCCGATGAATTTTAGGCCTTCGACCAAAACCGGGGATGTTACTTCCTAATGATCTTTGACATAAATGG
Organism: Chloranthus sessilifolius; assembly: GCA_021018995.1. Classification (NCBI taxonomy): domain Eukaryota; kingdom Viridiplantae; phylum Streptophyta; class Magnoliopsida; order Chloranthales; family Chloranthaceae; genus Chloranthus; species Chloranthus sessilifolius. Next base: position 18,248,616 of record CM037586.1, read on the forward strand.
AGCTTTTATTAAATAGTTCATTTATTTGTTTTTTCTAAGTTAAATTCGGCTCTATTTGATGCCAGAAATGTCGCATTCCAAAATTGAAGTGAATTGGGTTGTAAGGAAGTCACTTTGGACCTAAGGAATGGACCTCAATTTCAAAATTTTTGAATTTTTAGAGGAAAACAGACCTCGAGAAATTCGAGGGTCGAAATTGAAAATCGAGGCTTGAATTGCCTTGCGCAGTACCCAAGCTTTTTAAGCACAAATTCAAGCTTGACAAAATTTTGCAGAAATCGAGGGTCGATTTGAAATTCGACCCACGAATTTGAAATCGAGGGTCGAATTTCTCAATTAAGTGGGGGGTTCTATTTTATTTTGGCATTTCGTGTTTGCATATCAGGGGGTTTGGGCTTAGGGTTTTTGGGGGTTTTGCCGATTTTGGGGCTATTCTTCATATTTTTGGCCAAAATCATAGGGGGAATCAACTGCAAATTGCAAAGGACTTGGATTTCATCTATTGGAAACGGATTGGGGCTTTGCTCAAGGTATCAACCCTATATTTTTGTGAATCCCAGTTCCTTTTTCTGCATATTGTTCTTCTCTATTGTTTTCTTGATTATGGGACCTAAGAAGCAAACTCCCATACGCAATCCCACCTCTAAACGACCAGCTTCAAAGGCTGCGTCGACAAGCCGCACTACACAACCAGCCCCACAGGCCGAACACCCACCTCAGTTGGCTCCACCACCCACAGAGCCCATCCCACCACCTGTGTCCCCTCCGATTATAGAACAGCCCAATGAATTTTGGAGCGTCAAGGGCTTCGCCTCTGAGTACGTGTTTCACCCAGAGTTGTTTGATCAACAAACAACCACTAGTGGGTGGTGGAATACCTCGAAAAAGCCTAGATGACTTTACTTTGCACAGCTTTTAGCGACCATTTTTACCCTCATTTGGTGCGCCTCTTTTACCAACATATGTGCCGCGAGGATGGTAAAAAGATTTATACTTCGATTGATGGGAGGGATTATACTTTTGACCTCGAGGACATTGCCGTGGCAATGCGTTGTCCGCTGGCACACACTAAAACAATGGGATTGGGTCCTCCTTTCCCTAAACTTGTCCTCTTTCATGAGGTTATTACCCAAATGACGCAGGGACGTCAGGGGTCGGGTAAATCCATTGTCCGTACACACATGCCCGACTCTGTGTGGCTTTTAGATAAAATTTTCAAGACCACCCTCTACCCGTTTGGTCACAAGTCCGAGCGTGTCGGTCCCCTCCAACAAATTTTGTTTGCCGCTTACAAGGAGCGTTGGTTTAGTGCTCCTCAAATTATTTTCAAAGGAATTATTAAGGCTTTGGAGAAAATGGGGAGGCAGGTAAAGAAACCGAAAAAGGGCATTCCATATGCTCGTTTAATTTCTGTGATGATCGAGAATTACCAAGCGGGCCCTGCATATGAGATTCTCCCTATCGAACCAAAATCTACTGCCGGTCAAAAAATGTATAAACTCGTCAATTGGGGTTAGACCTACGGTTGACTTGTGAAGACTCCCAAGGAAGCAGTAGTTCCTGATGCGGATGCCAGCGATGAGGATGAGGACCTGACACGTGTTGGCCCTGAGACGACTGCTCCTGCACCTACACAGCCCCCACAGAGCGACATACTCACGCTCTCGCGCCAGATGACTGCGATGAGCCACCAGATCCATGAGCTCACCCAGCATACCAGCTCTATGCGTCAGGAATTGGACGTTCATGGCGGGGCTCTTTCTTACTTGATGCAGCACGCGTTCCCCTCCGACTATGCTACGTATATGGCTGACATCCGTGCCTCCGTTCATCGCCCTTTGACGTCGGGTGCCGGTACCAGCATACCTACTATGGCCAGAGAGGATGCGAGTGACGATGCTGATGAGGGAGCCGATGACCAGGATCAGGCTGGTCCAGCTGATGGGGGAGAGTTTTAGTGCTGCTTTGGGGAGGGGGGGCTATGATTTATTTTTGGGTTTTATGGGGCATGTATTTATTTTTACTGCATGAATTATTTAGGACCTGGTGGTCCTCCTTCTGTTCTCTTTTATATTTCTTGTTTTGGGATTTGGATTGGATACTTTGTTTTGTTAGTCTAGTATATATTTGCTATGTGGGTTTTACTTTTAGTTCCACATTCCCTATGATGGGATGTTCTCATCTTTTGTGGGTTTGCTCTCTCTATGGATTTTATTCTCTATGTGGGTTTTCCTCGTTATGTGGTTTTGTCTTTCATATTCTGTTGCTATGATCGGATCGTGTTTTATTTGTTGCTTTCATGCGTCACTGTGCATCGTTCTCCCGGCACGTGACACTTGGGGTGTAGGCATCCATGTACAGATGCAATCCACTATGGCCCTTCTAGTGCCACATGCAGTACATTCAGGTTACTACGGATCCCATCCCTTGACTTGCGTGTCCTGCGGGATCGGCTCACAGTGGCCCATATTTCCTTCTCGTTTCGTTGCATGGTGTGTGTTGCATTACATTTTCGAGGATGAAAATTCCTAAGGAGGGGAGAATGTAATATCCTCGATATTTTGGCTTATTTTTTATTTACCTCGATAAGCATGTTCGAAAATTATTGAGGGATATTTTTGGATTTTTGGTAAGCTAAGGGTATAATAAGACTAATGGCCAAAGGAATTTGTCTCGAGAGGTGTGCAAGTCATGCAATCGATGACTTACACAATAGGGATTGGTGTATGTGTTCAACATGGGACATTTTTGCAAATTAAGTGGATAAGTTGCAAAAATATAAAATCTAGATATTTGTTTGTTTGGGTTTTAGGTTATAAGAGAGATTAAAGAAGAAGTGTAACTTCTCACTCTCGTTGGAAATTTTAAGCCTTTAAGCCTTGCCTCATTTTAATCCTAGATCTAGAGATCTTGAGAATTACTTTCCCCATCTCAACCATTGATTAGCCTTGTGCTTGAATTCTGATCTGTTTGGACTATTGGAAGAGAAGGATCGGGGAGAGGATGTCCCTGTGTAGTTCTAATCTGTGCAATAGAGAAAGGTTTATGATGGACTGATTTGAAGATCTAAACCGTTAAACTTTGGAGATTGGTTCCGGTGCGTGTTTCGGTGCAACGGAAGCAACGGTTTAAACTACAAGTGGTAGGCCTTTAAACCTCCTTGTGACATTTAAATTTATGTTTTATTTAGAGTAGCATGTGGTGTGTTGAAATAGGATCAGATGGCTGTGGTTGAAAGAAAGAAAGAATTCGGACATGGAAAAATTTGACAGCCACAGACCTGAACAAATTTGAGGGTTGAATTCCAATTCGAGGGTCGAATTTGGAATTCGACCATCGATTTGAAATTCGACAGTCGAAATCTGTTTTTTTAGGCCTGATGTAGTTTTCAGAATTCGAGGGTTGATTTCCAATTCGAGGGTCGAATTTGGAAATCGACCATCGAATTGAAAATCAAGGGTCAATTTTCTGATTTTCATACCTGATGAGTTTATTTGAAATTCGAGGGTCGAAAATGAATTCGACCATCGAATTTCAAATTCGAGGGTCGAATTCTGTCTGTTTTAGATCCTTAAATTTTTGTCGGATATTTTTTCTCGGCAAGTTTTTGGGTTTGACTTTTGGTCTTATATTAACACTGAGAGTGTTAATCTTTGTAGGTTTTGAATATTGGGGGTCCTTTGTAAGGATTGCTTATGCATGATTTTAAATCTTCTTATTGAGGTAGGGGAACCCTACACTTCATTTACATTCTGTTATAAGTATAAACTATTTTTGACTATTTTAATAAGAAGCATAAATTTTGGAACATTGGTGCACACAACATGAATAAAACTCTGAACATATGACACAAATCAGAAATTTAAAAACTTTGTTATGACTAAGAACTTTGTAATTTGAACCTCAGAAGCTTAGCCAATTTTTGAATCAGAACTTAGAAAAATCAGTAATATGTTATGAATAATAAGCTTTGATATATGTTAGCATTTGCATTCGATTTGAGGTACATACGAACGATGCCCTAGATTCTACCAACCGTGTTGACGGTATTACTTTGGCGCAAGTTTCCCTCATAGCGTAGGGGCTTGTTGCACTTCAGAAATGGGTTCATGAACGACGATGGTCAGTAGGGTTTCCCATCAGTCACGTAGTCCGCTCTCATGCTGTAGGAAATTTGGGAGATAAAATTAAGTTATAAATTTAGACAAGAAGCATGCTAATTCAGAAGATTTTGAACACATTAGATGAATATTCTAGTTTTGACTTATGATTTGAACTGGAGATTTAGTTTGCAAAGCATCATTTGAAAACCATATTTGATTCGATTTTTGTCTTTTGAAAACCTTTACTTATAATGAAATGCAAATAGATCTGTTCTCTCTATTGGGCTTTGTTGTTAGCTCACCCTCGACTATACGTCACAGGTGCTGAGACTGACCTAGGGTCAGAGGATCTGGAGGACTCCGATTACATTCCTGAGGAGGAATTGGATACACCTGCTGAGGAGTTTTTCCCTTAATTCTAGATCCCTTCTTTTTGGTACTTTTGTTAGAATATTCTTTGAATATTGGGCCCTAGGCCATGGTTTTGTTTTTTTGATATCACTCGAGGAATCATTATTGTGAACCACTATTTTAGGTGTTGGATTGGCCATCACCGGTGGTTCTTCTTGGTTCCTCATAGTGATATATATTTTGTTGTTAAAAGCTTTTATTTTGGATTATTCTATGCTTTGCCTCTGTCTTTAGATCTTTGTTATGTTGCTGGCTTCTGTTTGTTACGGCTTATTGAGAAATCAATAAGTTGATGAACCGGCCTTTCCTATACCTTAGGGATTGGAAAAGTCGGGTCGTCACAAGAGGTCGCATATTTTTCTCCTTATCCTCATCTTCGTCGTCTTCTTCATTGAAAATAGAAGGAACATTAGTTTGCTTTCCTGATCCCATGAGACCAAATCCCAGCTTTCTAGTTGAAGCATTGCTATTATGTTTTATATCTGACACAAAATCAGATCCCATGGTCACGTCATCACCAATATCATTTGAGAGAACTGCACCACCTATAGAATAAAGCCCATCCCATTTAGCAAAAAAGATGAGAGTAGAGGGGAGGAGTGTAAGAGAGCACTTGTATCTATATTAAATCATACTAGTGACTACGGATTCAACAGTATCAGATTCACACATATCTATCTTAGATATATGATTAAAACTATAAATCAAGAAAAAGTGAAGCATAAGAAACTTACCTACATGATTGTCATGACCAGAATCACTTTCATAAGCTTGATCGATACCATTTTCTCTCCCTCTCCTGTTCCCTCTCATATCTCTGGCTATGCTCATGCTTACAGACCCATTTGGGGCCTATAACTACTCTTGATCTTGAGAGAAAATGGAAACCCTCAAAGTTCCTTGTGAGAAGTATGCGTTGTGGAGCCCAGTGTGCTTTAGTTTATTGTGTGGTGGAAACCAATTAAAAATAAAATGAAATAAAAGAATGGATTCAGCACAACTAGAGTACTCCTAGACCTGCAAGATACATGGCCTATTGTACCAAGTTTTGATAAGTAAGAGTTTGTCCCACAGAAAAATTGTTCAAGAATCCAAAAATGGGTTATAATAGTAGGCCTCCAGATCTGGCTACAGATCTGACAATCCTAAAGAAAAGGAGTTGGGTGTCACGACTACACTAAATTAATCCTACAAATAGAGAAATAAAATGTAGCCCTATCTTGAAAAAAGGATTAAAAAGATGGCGGTGATGGTGTGTACCAAAATAAAATATACAAAATAGTGAGAAGTAAGCAGGTTAAGTTCAGGGTTAAAACAGTAATGTAAGTCGGATTTAGTCTGTCTCTGCAGTGCTCCTTGCTGAGACGCTATCAAAAGCCTCAACAAGGTAGAAATATCTAATTTAACACATGCCATTTGGGGTGTTCTTTAGGCTATAGGCTGTCCACTCAAATGGTCACAGCCTATCCTATAGAATCTGTCAAATCCCATTAGTTAAACCAAAATTTGTCAAACTAATCCAGAGGAGTGGACTGATCATTTTCCCAGCCACTGGACCAGATCAAACCATGAATACTATTACAGCACTATGTAATGTCAGTGCTATAAGCTCCCCAGATCTACGCACAGATCTGGCTGACATTCATAAGTATTCCAACCCATAAGATCCTAAGTGCTTTGCTAAGGCCAACAACTCACTAGTGCCACAAAACGGACCATGCAACAGGTTGAATAGGGCTTTAGATTCTGTTGGTCATTGCTACAAACGGCCTGCAATAACTCAGCCTCAAGCTATAATTACTACACAGAGATCAGATCTAACATCTGATGTCGGCTAGGTAAAATAAAGGGGAGCCAGTTCCTGTACAAACCTCCTCACAAGGCTCTAGAAGCTCATGTACAGGGGAGAAGAATCTTTCTCAAACATGTGAATGGACACAACCTTAGGGCTATACTCTATCCACTCGAATGGTCATAGGATATCCCATTGGTTTGTCCATACCACAAAGGCCTGAGAAAGAACATGAAAACTGTTGCAACCACCATGGTCCACAGGCCTCTGAGCTCCCTAGATCTCACTACAAATCCGACATTACTTTCCATGGGGCTATCAAACCAAGGAAAATCATATGGTAAATAATAGATCTACTAGAAACTGAATGGGCTAGTCCCAAATACATGGATCCTATAGACATCTAAAGAAACCATAAGATCTTTAGATCCAATTAGGCATTAAAACAGTAATCCATTGATAAACACAAAACTTACAATGAACAGTCTCCAGGCTACAGCCTGTACATAACTGCTCATCCATAATCCTAATGTATACAAAAACCTATTACAAATTGAAATAAAACTAAACCTAGCTGCTTACAGGGGGATTAGCCAGTAAGTGTTGGGCTAAGAGAGAAGAAAAAGGGGAAAAAGAGGTGATCAAACCCTAACTCTAGCCTGCTGGAGCTCGCAGCCGACAGAGGATGAAAAGAAGGGTTGATGATAAAACTAGACTCTAAGTGTAACTTATATACTCTATCCATACTGTCTTGGCTCTGAAGGGATTAACCCTAATTTTTCCAGCAAATGTGGAACTGTTTCATCCCTTGAATGCCTTGAGATGTGCACCTCAAAATTTATGCCTCAAGATGTGTGCCCTAGACTTGGAAAATTCCCAAAAGGTCCTTGAGTTAAACTGAGAAGTGGGGAGCCCATGCTTCTTGGGGCTGGCATATGCATTCACTGATTCATGCAGTTTCAGGGCCTTCGCGGAGTAGCTTTTAGTTGGTGGGAAGTGCTCACTCACGCAGTTAATCACGCAGTTCCTTTATGCTGCAATTCTGTCGCGGAGATGATCTAGAGTGCTAACACTTCTCATGCACTAAAGCTTCAGAAGCTCTCTCTCTCGCTAGGTACTCACGCAGTTATACTCTTGTGCTCGCGTAGTAATTGGTAAGGCTTAGAGTGCACGAGATCTATGCGAGGAGAATTCTGGGCATCTCTCTCTTCTAGGGCCACGCAGAAACTCTGCAAGATGAATTTTAGTTCAGTTCACACATGAACTCGCTATGTTCTTTGGGCGGCAACTTTGAGGCCTGATCTCCAAGAGAGCTTCACGACCACAAATTTTAAGGATTTTAATCCACGAGATCTGCGCGAGATCTTCGCGATGTCTTTACAGCTCTCCTCTTAACCCTGCGTCCTATCTATGCGAGGGAATCTTCCACTACATCTTTAGCTTCACGAGGGAGCTTCTCGACTCTGCAAGATATATCTTTCTATGCTCCAATGCATTGCACTTGCTTCTTTTGTAGTTTCTCCACTCTCAGCCAACTTGATTCATCTGCTAGGCATTTGGTCAATGATGATCAGCACTTGGTCACCATGTTGAGCACTACCAGGGTGTTCCATTAGACTTTGGCTCAGCTGTCATCTTTACATGTCTTCTTCCTCTTCTTTGGGCCAATAAGGATGGATTTTGTATTAAGCTGCACAGATTATTGATAACTACAAAACACACTTAACAGATGATTATTAGTCTACTTCAAGGTCTATCAAAGGCTAGGTTAAGAGGTGAAAAGTGATACTTTTCAGTAAATAACACACCCCCAAACCTAATCTGTGCTAGTCCCTGAGCAAAAGGGAAATTTAAAACAATTATTCTAAGATTTAAATGCTACTTTCATAGGGAGCACGAACACATTTAGCATATGTACCAAGCCTTTTAAACCCCTAAGTGATCCCTAGTGGAGGAGTGAAGTCTCGTGAGGGTTTTTAGTGAAGGTACCCACAAACTTCACCATTAAAACAGTTAAAAGTAGTGCAGTCAATGACAAAATAAATTTCAATGAATAAAGTCTCAGTCCACACCTATCCTTTTAAAATCAGAGGAAATTACAGCAGTAATGCAGTCATTTAAGACTCAAAATCTACATACATGTGCATCACCACCAATTAGTTCACATCAGGGATACAATGTGCATATAATCAGTGCAAAGCTTGCCTTAAATTCACAAATCAGGTTGGATATAACTCCAAAGAAGTTAAAATTCAGACCCAATTCTCACCAGGGCTATCTCTCAACAATGAAAATCAAAAGGGTGTTTACATTCTCATCAGCTCAAGAGCAGTTATAGACCCCAAATGGGCCTGCAAGCATGAGCATAGGCAAAGTTTTTGATTTCTGACATCCTTATGACTTTTTACCATAGATTAGACAACTCCTCATCTCCACATGACAACTCATTTCACTTTGGATCTACAAGGTCTCTTCTTTTTTTTTTGAATGGGTTGTAATGTGGCTTATGGGTGAGGTATATAAAAAATGAAGGGGTAAAAAGGGATTCAAAATTGAGAAATCAGCAAGGTAAGGAGTGATTGAGGATTTCACTACCTTCATTTTAGCATAACTTTATCTTACTTGGTATATTTCAGAATCAAAGTGGCCAACTTCTCCTCTTCTTTTCAATTTTCAGATGATGTCCTTTTCTAGACTTCTCTTTCTTTTTCACTCTCTCTCTCTCTCTTTTTTTCTTTTTTTTTTAGGATGAACTGCCACAAAAAAACATTGATGCATTGCTGCTCATATGTTGCTTTTCTTCTCCTTCCACCAAATGTTTGACCACTCTCACTATCTTCAACTCCTTCTCCTTTACCTTCTGAATTCTCAAAGTGAGAGTACAGTTGAATCAGGTCAAGAGGTTAAGGTGCAAGTACTCCAGTGTTTGTCAAAGAAAAGTAGGATTTTTAAGGCTCAACGAGTGTATGCAAAAGGGCAGTTTTAAAAGGTTGGATTTTCAGGCTCAAACTGTCCAAATAAAGGCCTTGGATCATTTCCTTAATGTCCTGAGTGCTGTCAATTACTTTTGATTTGGAGGTGCCTAACTTCTAGTGAAAAGGTCTTGACTCAATCAGTCCTCAGAGCATAAATAATGCCAAAAACACTCTTAAAAAAAAATTGATGGGCCCAAATCTCACTAGGTATGGTCCTCAATTTAACCCATGGGGTCTATTTTCACCTTTTTCTTTCCTTTTGGGTTCACTAAGCACCAACTGAAAAATTTTCTGATGTTAGCTTCATGGTGGTGCAAAGATTTTAAAATTTTTAGTTTAAAAAATGTCTACAAATTTTTTTTTTTTTAATTTACCCCAAATTAGGTGGGAATTGATTCTATTCATCCCAATTAAACCAACACTACTGCACTAAAGTTAACTGCTTCATTGGCAAACCTAGCTTGCCACACCCCCAAACCTATGAGGAGCAGTGTCCTCATTGATTCAAAGGTGAATGTGCAGCAGGCTCAAGACATAGACATTAATAAAATAGAAACATCGAGAAGGAAAAAGACATAACAAATAAGATAAAAACAAACACATAGATATAAAGCAAAACAGATTGGAAAGTAACCAAAACAAAACCAAGAGCAATGTTATTGTAAAAGCTAAAGCATGTACAAAGTATGTGGAAGTAAACTACACAAAAAAAATATGACACACTATTCCTAACTAAATACATGTGTAAAATTTAATCATCAGAATCCATGGCCTCTACAGGTGGTTCCTGGATTCCCTTCCCCTTTGCTTGCTTCAAAGTGGCAGCCTTAGATAGTGGTCTTTTAGAAGTAGCTTTCCTAGGCTTGGCTGATCTTTTTCTTGTTGGAGTGGGGGAAGGTTTTTATGTAGGTTCCTTGATTTTGAGTCTAGGTTTGACTGAGCTAGGACCTGTTGCATCCTAAGCTATTTGTTGGAGAGGTACATCTGGGTTTAGTTCCTTAAAAAGAGCCTCTGCCAACTCTCGGTCAGTTTGTGCATGTGCCCATTTCTCTAAAGCCGCAATAGTCACCCCATAATCATAAGCTCGCTCCTCAATCAATCGCAGTTTCTCTTTCAATTCCTTAATGACATCTTCCTGACTCTTTACTCTATTCTTGGCCTCATTGTATTGTACCATAATCTCTCTCCATCCTTTCTTGATTTATTTTTTCTCGGCCTTATGAGCAAGCCTCAGGAGCCTAAGTTCTTCAAGGAGGGGCTACCGCACTGTAGCATTCAAGTCAGCCATGTCCTGAACTACATCTCTTTGTATTTAGGCATTGGCTTTCATGGCGCTGATGAGGGTGGAGTAAGGGGGCATGGGGGTAGAAAAGATAGGATATATGGGTAGCTCAAAAATGGAAGAAGGGCCAGCCTGTAATGGAAGGGGACCGGATGAGGACAGAAGTGGGGAGGAGGGCAAAGGGTGAGGGCCATGGAGGGTAGGCTCCGATGGAGGTAGTTGAGGGTCAGGTTCAGTTTGAGTGGAGACATCTCTAAAGGTGTTGAGAGAAGTTTCCGGGATAGGTTCAATGGGTGTAAGAGCCTATGGGGGGTTATGGATTGAAGTAGGGACAGTTGACTGTTGGGGCTGTTGGGTGAGAGTGGTTAAAGTTGCCTGAATGGATTGTAAAATATTTGGGATGGAGGTAGGGTTTGGTAAGGTGGAGTGAAGTGAATAAAGATTGGCCTCAATTATAGCTTGGGTTTGGGTATTAGCCAACATTTAGGAGTGTAGGGAAAGTAAGAGGTGTAGGATTTGGGGTAAGAGGTCAGGTATGGTATTGGGTGTGGGTTGGATAGGTGAAACTGGTTGGAAGGGAGATGTGGGTCTATGAGTGAAGGTAGTGGCCTGTGGTGGTGTCGGATGTGGAGGGATAAAGTGTGGAGGGTGAGGTGAGTCTGGGAGAGGTGTATACTCAAGGTTAATGTCTCCTAGGATAGTAGACATCATAATAGAAAATTCCTCTCCTAAAAATGGCTCACTATCATGGGATAAGGGAATGGATTGGTCTACAGGCTCACTAGGGAAAGGTACAAAAGGTGTGGAAGTCTTAATGGAATAATGTGGGGTTTCGAAGGTGTGGGCTTCAAGTTCATAAGGTGTGGGTATGGGTTCTGGAATGGTAGTGGTTTCAGGGATTGAAATTGTTTGAGTTATATAGGTGGGTTAGGGTGCAGTAGAGGTTTTGGAAGTTTTCCTTTTCTTCTGGTATGGGATCTTGACAGGTGGGCCAGGGTGGGCTAGAAAAATAGGCAAGGGTGCAAGAATAGGTAAGGTGGCTATGGCTATGGTGGTTAGTGATGTAGGGTCAGGTAAGGATAATGGGCTTGTGATGGGCTGTGATGTCTGGGTGGGAGGTGTAGCAGGCATGGAGGTACGGGTAATGGAAGAGGGGGTGAGTGTAGTGCTGGCTAGCACAAGTGAGGGAGAGGTTGCAGCAGCAATAGCTGCTTCTTGAATGGTGAGGGTTGCATCTCTCAGTAACTCCCCCCTCTTCTTCTTCCTTGCCATCATGGTGTTATTGATTCCCCATTGCTTCTTTCCACTCTGTTTGGAGTTCAGTGCCACAGTCTCCTCCTCCCTTTCAAATGGGTACTTCCCTCACTTCAACAATACTGTAATCAATCTGCAGTAGGGAAGGGCATGAGGTTTCTTCATTATCTTCACCTTCTCACATAAATCTATAATTCCCTCAAAAATTAGCTTGGCTGCATCCAAGTACTGGTTTATGTGAAAAGATAAGAGGGAATCAGCTATGGGGTACTTCCTCTCCTGCTCATGCCTAGAGCAATATACATTTTTGTGCAACATAGCATTCATTAGCCTGAGGTTGCGGTGCAGATCCGTCTTTCGGATTGAGTCACTTGAGGCAGTGATCCCTCTAGTTAACCCCTTGGCTATCTTAGCAATAGTGGCTGTCAAAGGAGGACCCAAGCCCCACTCAGGGTTATACCTGGCTGGTATCCCTAGTATCCTTGCAATGTCTGCTTAGTTGAATAGCATATCAAAATCATCAATTAAAACCAACAGTGCTGGGTTCTCATCATCACCAGGTTTTAACTTTATAATCTGATAAAATAATCTTACCAACCTTGGGAAAACTAGCTGCATTGAGGGTCTCAATAGGGGCAGCAGTGATGCCTTCGCTAGATATTCAATGGAGGCAGATGTCTCAAGTAGCTCCTCAAAATAGGCTTTATCAAAAATGGTTTCAGCCTCTAGTTGAATTGCTTCCACAAATTCAGAAGGGACCCTGAGGTGTTCAGTAGTCTCTTCTTCCTCAACCTCAGGGATCTCAAGGGCCACAACTTTGCCCTTTTTCTATTTCTTCTTTGATTTTTCAAGGTTTGTAGCAGGTGGGTGCTCTCTGGCCCCCTTCTTTGGAGCAGATTTCTTCTTTTCTTTTGGAATGGAGGGCTCAACAACAGGTGAGGGAGCCTCAGAGGTCTCCAATGTGGAGGCCACAGCAATCCTAGCCGATTTTTTAGTGGCCAAAGGGCTGCCACTGACGGATGGGCCTGCAATGACTCAGTCTCAAGCTGAAATTACTATACAAATATCATATCTAACATTTGATGTTGGCTAGGTAAAACAGAGGGGAGTGTTGTTTGAGCTACTTGGTGTGAAAGTGTGCTTATGTTATTGTGTGGTGGAAATCAATTGAAAATAAAGTACTATAAAATAATGGATTCAGCACAACCAAAGTAATCCTAGACCTACAAGATTCAGGGTCTATTGTAGCAAGTTTGGATAAGCAAGAGTTTGTCCCACAGAGAAATTGATCTAAAACCCAAAATGGGCTATAATAGTAGGCCTCCAGATCTGACTACAGATCTGACAATCCTAAAGAAAGGGAGTTGGGTGTCACGACTATACTAAATTAATCCTAAAAGCAGAGAAATAAAATATAGCCCTATCCTAAAGAAAGGGTTAAGACGAAGATGGTGGTAGTGTGTGTCAAAGTAAAATATAAAAATTATGAGAAGTAAGCAGGTTAAGCTACAGTTAATGATACAGTAATGTAACTCAGATTTAGTCTGTCTCTGCAGTGCTCCTTGCTGAGACGCTATTAAAAGCCTCAACAAGGTATAAGCTCTCAGTTTAACCCATGCAATTTGGGGTGCTCATAGGGCTATACTCTGTCCACTATAATGGTCACAAGGTATCCGATAGAGTTTGTCAAATCCTATTAGTTAAACTAGAAATTTGCTAGTCTAATCTAGAAGAGTGGACTGATCATTTCCACTGCCACTAGACCATCTCTAACCATGAATACTATTACAGCACTATGTAATGCCAGTGCTATAGGCTCTCCAGATCTATGCACAGACCTGGCTAACATCCATAAATATTCCAACCCATAAGATCCTATGTGCTTTGCTAAGGCATACTGCTCACTAGCGCTCACAAAAAGGACCATGCAATAGGTTGAACAAGGCCTTTAACTCAGCTGGTCATTGCTACAAATAGCCTATAATGACTCAGCCTCAAGTTGTAATTACTATAAGAGATCAGATCTAACATCTAATATCGATTAGGTAGAACAGAGGGGAGCCAATTACTGTATAAACCTCCTCACAAGGCTCTAGAAGCTCATGTGCAGAGGAGAAGAATCCTCCTCAAACATGTTGATGGACACAACCTTAGGGCTATATAGTGTCCACTTGAATGGTCACAGGGTATCCCATTGGTCTAACCAGCCCATAGAGGCCTGAGAAAGAACATGAAAACTGCTACAACCACCATGGTTAGTAGGCCTCTGAGCTCCATGGATCTCACTATAGATCCAGCATTGCATTCCATGTGTCTATCAAACCAAGGGAAATCAGATGGTAAATAAAAGACCTACTAGAAACTAAATGGGCTAGTCCCAAATACATGGATCCTATAGACATCTAAAGAAACCATAAGATATATAGATTTGATTAAGCATTAAAATAGCAGTTCATTGATAACAATAAAACTTACAATGAACTGTCTCCTGGCTAGAGCCCATACACAACTGCTCATCCAAGATCCCAATGCATACAAAAATCTATTACAAAACTAAAACAAAATTAAACCTAGCTACTTACAGGGGGATTAGCCAGCAAGTGTTGAGCTAAGAGAGAAGAAAAGTAAAAAAAAGTGGTGATCAAACCCTAACCCTAGCCTGCTAGAGCTCTCAGCCAGTAGAGGATGAAGGAAAGATGAAAATAATAAACTCTAAGTATAGCTTATATACTCTCTGAAAATGGCCTTGGCTCTTAAAAGATTAATCCTAATTTTTCTAGCAGACGTGGCACTGGTACAATCCTTGAATGCCTCGAGAAGTGTGCCCTACCCTTGGAAAATTCCCAAAAGGTCCTTGAATAAAACTGAGAAGTTGAGAGCTCGTGCTTCGCAAGGTTGGGATTTGCTTTTAGCTCATTCGCGCAGTGATTTTGCCTTTGCGAAATTAGGTTTGGCTAATGGGAAGGGCTCATTCACACAGTAGAACTTTTAGTTAATCATGTAGTTGCTTTGCATTACAGTGCTATCACAGAGATAATCTGGAGGGCTAGGATTTCTCGTGCAGTAGAGCTTTAGAAGCTCTTTCTCGCTAAGTACTCACGCAGGTGAGCTCTTGCGCTCGCATAGTAACTTGAAAGGCTTCAGGGTGCGAGAGCTCTGTGCGAGAGGAATTTTGGGCGTCTCTCTCATCCAGGGCCACATGAGAACTCTACAGGGTGACTTTTGGTTCTTTGTGCATATGAGCTCGCAATGTTCTGCGCACAGCTGCTTTGGGGCTCGATCTTCGTGAGAGCTTCGCGAGGGCAGATTCTAAGAGTTTTAAGCCGTGAGATCTTCACGATGGCTTTACAACTCGGCTCTTGATTGCGCGCCTTATCTCCACGAGGGCCTCTTTCATTCCACCTTTAGCTTCGCAAGGAAGCTCCTCAACTCTGCGAAGTCCATCTTTTGCTGCTCTAGTGCATTGCACTTGTTGCTGTCACAGTCTCCTCCCTTCTCATCTAATCTTCTTTCATCTGCTAGATTGGTCAATGATGATTAGTAATAGTGAGTCACCATGGTGAGCACTACCAAGGTATTCCATCAAGCTTTGGTTCAGCTGTCATCTTTGCTTGTATTCTCTCTCTCTTTTGGGCTAAAAAGTAAGGATTTTGCATTAAGTTGCACATTTTATTACTAACTGCAAAACATACTTAACACATGTTTATTAGTGGGCTTCAAGGTCCATCAAAGGTTAGGTTAAGAGGTAAAAAGTAATACTTTTCAGTGAATAACACACCCCTAAACCTAATCTTTGCTAGTCCCTGAGCAAAAGAGAAATTAAAACAACTATTCTAACAAATTAAAAAGCCACTTTCATAGGGAGCACGGATACATTTAGCATATGTACCAAGCCTTTTAAACCCCTAGGTGATCCCTAGTGGAGGAATGAAGTCTCCTGAGGGTTTTCATTGAAGATACCAACAAATTCTTCAATGAAACAATTAACAAAGGTTCAATATTATCAGGTCAGCTGTTAAGAAACAGAGCATCAGTTCACCATTGATTCAAATAAAACAGTGAGGAATTTGGATATGAAAAGCACAGACATTTAATCATCACAAACTCTACCTGTGTGCACAACATTTTCAATTAGCTCACAACAAGGGGGACAACACATGTATCTCAGCACTGAGCTCATCATTAATTCAAAAATTAGGTTGTAGGCTATGCCTAATACATTCAACATCAGACCTACTGCTAACCAGGGCGTACTCTCACATGGGACCTTGAGGGTTTCATTTTCTCTCAAGCCCAAGAGCAGTTACAGCCCCCAAATGGGTCTGTAAGCATGAGCATAGGCAAAACACTTAAGTCCTGGCATCATTAACATATCCTCACCATAGATTGGGCAACTCCTAGTCTCTACATGACAGCACATTCACTTTGGATCACAAGGTCTTTTAACTGGGTTGTGATGTGTCTTATGAAGTGGGTTATAAAGAATGTAAGGTTAAAAAGGGGTTCAAAATTTGAGAAATCAGTAGGTGAAGGAGGTGATTGATGACTTCACCCCTTTGTAGTTCAATACCTTTCATTTTCTTTCAAAATTTTCAGCCTTGAAGTGGCCAGTTTCTCCTCTTCATTCTGATTTTTCCAATGAACTTATCCTCTTGATTCTTCTCTCACTCCTCTTCATTATTATTTTTCTTTCTTTTCTTGTATTTTTGTTTTTGTTTTTGTTTTTGTTTTTGTTTTTGTTTTTGTGACTTGCCACCTCTTTCCTCAGCTACTACACTGCTCTACTTTAGGTATCTCTTCTCCATTCACCCAATGTTGACCCTATCTTGTCCATCTTCAACTCCTTCTCCTTTACCTTCTGAATTCTCAGAGTGAGGATAGGTTTGAATCAGGTCCATAGGTTCAGGTACAAGTACTCAGGTGTATTTTACAAAAAATTGGGAGTTAAGGCTCAACAGGTGTGTGCACAAGGACAGTTGAAGGATTTGGCCTGTTTAAGCTCAAATTGTCCAAGAGGAGGCCTTGATCCTTTCCTAGGTTTCATGAGTGTTGTCAATTGCTTCAACTTGGAGGTGCCTAACTTCTAGTGAGGGCATTGCCTCAGCCAGTCCTTAGAGCTAGAAAAATTGCCTCAGTCACTCCTCGAAGGAAGGAAAAAATTTTTTATAGTCCCAACTCTCACTGGTTATGGTCTTCCATTGAACTTTGAAGTATGTCCTTATCTTTTTCTCTCTTTAATGATTCACTTAGTACTGATACAGGTGAGTTTACTTGGTGTTCACATCAAGGAAAAGTTAAAACTTAAAAGATTGTAATGCCTAAAAGTCTGCAAAAGTTTTAAATTTCTCATTTTTCTAATGATTCTTAGGTGAATATGGTTTTGTTTCTGTCTCGCTCACTTGCATCTGCTACACTTAGGTTAATTATTTCATTTGCAGAGCTTGCCACACCCCCAAACCTATGAGGAGCAGTGTCCTCACTGATTCAAAGGTGAGATGTGCAGCAAGCATAAAACCTAAAAATTAACAAAACAAAAACTAAAAAAAAAAGAAAAAGAACACACAATACATTAACAGACAGTCAAACAAACAAACAAAAATGAAACAAAGAACAAGTACACAGAAGTAACAAAAAGACATTGCATTATATTAGAAAATGTATGTACAACACACTACTCCTTAACTCAAAACATGTGCAAACATCAATCATCTAAGGGTCAGCTGGTTCTTTTTTAATTTTAACCCCCTTTCCTTTGTCTTTCTTCTGTTGTATAGTTGGTGGTGGGGGGACTCTCCCAGTTGTGGCAGCTAGTTGCCTCTCAAGGATTTCAGCTTTCTGTTCATCCAATTCAGCTCGGCCAATAAGGAGTGCCCTGATCTCCTTGGAGGCATTCAACCTTTTCTCTAAGGCATCAGCTCTCAATTTTTCTGTTGCACCAGCCATTTTTTCTTGTTCAGCATTGAGCTTTTCTTTTGCAGCTGAACTTTCTTGGGCTTTGTAAAGACGCAACATCTTCTTCCAGCCCTTCCCAATGTCCCTTAGCAGTTGCTCGATATCCCATTTCATGCATTGAATTTGTGCTTCATAGGATGTCTTAAGAGTAGTCATTCCTTTAATAACATCCCGCTTGATGTAAGGATGGGACTGCATTGTAAGGAGGGTGGAGTATAGAGGGCTGGGAAAAGAAGAGGCAAGAACCAAGGGGAGGTCCTCACTTGAAGAAGGACCAGCCAAGAATGACAGGGGGGGTGCTGGGAAATGGTGTGTGGACGCTCGGGGTGGGGCTCCATATCAGAGTCTGTTTGGATGGATTTGGAGGAGATGGGTAGTAGATCATCCACATCTGTCATAACATTAGAGGTAGCTACAGCAGGTGGGCCCTCTGGAATTGGTGCATCCTCAGTTTGGGTAATGGCATCAGTGAAAGTGGAAAGTGGTGGAGTAGGTAAAGGTTGGGAGGGATGGATAGTTGGTGACTGTGATGGTTGGGGAAAATTGGCCAAGGTGGATTGGTTGGCTTGGAGGCTAGATTCTAAGTAGGCCTGGTGCTGGAGTGTGGGGGTTATGGAGTTAATATATGTTTCTATGGATGATTGAGTTTGGGTGTTGGACAACATTTGGCACTGGAGGGACAGTAGGAGGTGCAAGATTTGGGGTAGTAAATCAGGTATGGCTGTGGGTGTGGGTTGAATAGGTGAAACTGGTTAGAATGGAGATGTGGGCCTGTGGGTGAAGGTAGTGACCCGTGGTGGTGTATGATGTGGAGGGTCAATGTGAGGGGGGTGTCGGGAGTCTGGGAGAGGGGTATACTTAAGGTTGATGTCCTCTAGAATAGTAGACATCATAGTGGAAAAGTCTCCCCCTGTTAGTGACTCATGGGAAGTGGGAAATGGAATAGGCTGGTCTATGGGTTGGAATGGGTCAAGGACAAATGAGGGGGAGGTGTCAAAAGGCTGATGGTGGGTTTCAAAGGTATAGGTTTCAGGTTCAGAAGGTGTGGATATTGGATTTGGTATGGCTGTGGTGTCAGGGGTAGGAATAGGTTGGGAAAGATAAGTGGGCTTGGGTTGTGTGTGAGTCTTGCCTTCGTATAATTTTCTCTTTTTGGTGTAGGCAATTTTCACGGGTGGACTGGTGTGGGCTGGAAAAATAGGTAAGGGTGTGGTAATGGGTAGGGTGGCCATGGTGAATGTGGGTTGTAGTGGCTCAGATAAGGGTATTGGGCTTGTGCGGGGCTGGTATGGTTGGGATGAGGAGGGAGGAGGTGTTAAGGGGGTTGGAACTGGGGTGGGGATAGGGGGTATGGACAAGGTGGTAAGTGTGGTGCTGGTTGGCACAAGTGAAAGAGCCGCTCAAAGAATGGTGAATGCTTCTCTAAATAATTCCTTCCTCTTCTTCCTCTTTTCCATTATTGTGCCACTGATACCCCACTGCTTCTTTCCACTTTGTTAAGGGTTCAGTGGCACTGTCTCCTCCTCCCTTCTTAAGGGGTATTTCCCATCCTTCAACAGTGCAGTAATCAACCTGCAATAGGGAAGTGCATGTGGTTTCTTCTGTACTTTCACATTCTCACATAGGTCCCTAATCCCTTCAAACAATAACTTGGCTGCATCCAAGTAGTGGCTTCTATGAAATGAAAGGAGGGCATCAGCTATGGGGGGCCTCCTCTCTTGCTCATGACCCGAGCAATAAACATTCTTCCTCAATATTGCATCCATGAGCCTCATATTGGGGTGCAGATCTCTCTTCCTGATCGAATCCCCTGAAGCCATGATCCCTCCAGTAAGTTCCCTGGCTATTTCTATAATGGTGGCAGTCAGGGAAGTCTCAAGCCAAACTTAGGGTCATACCCAACTGGTATCCCCAGTACACTTGCAATGTCAGACTGGTTAAACAACATTTCAAAATTATCGATCAATACTAGCAGTGATGGGTTCCCATCATCACCAGTCTTCAATCTCATATTCTGATAAAACAATCTAACTAATCTTGGGAACACCAGTTGCATTGAGGGTCTCAACAGTGGCAGCAGAGTTGCCTTAGTCAAATATTCAATGGAGGCAGAGGTCACTAGTAGGTCCTCAAAATAGGCTTTGTCAAAAATAGTCTCAGCCTCCAGCGGGATTACTTCTACAGAGTCATTTAGGACCATGAGGTATTCATTTCTTACGTCCTCCTCAACCTCAAGGGCCACAGGGGTTGCCGCCTTGCCTTTTTTCTGCTTCTTCTTTGATTTTGTAGGGCTCATAGCAGGTGGGTGCTCTCTGGCCCTCTTCTTTGGAGCAGATTTCTTTTTTTCTTTTAAGATTCAGGGGGCAACACCAGGTGAGGGCAACTCAGAGGTCTCCAATGTGTAGGCCTCTGCAATCCTTGAGGATTTCCTAGTGGCCACAGGGCTGCCACTAGGAGCAGGGTTCAACATAGCCACCAATGAATCAATGAATTTTGAACTCTTGGCCGTAGGTGCTTCAAATCTCAAAATCAGGGTTCACAGACCTTAAAGAATGCAGATTACTCTAAATAGGCACCAAAATAACACAATTTGTCTTCTCTCTCTCTAATTTACTAAAGCAATCAAAGCACCGAGGGAGAGTTGCAGGGCTTACCCAATGCGAGCTAGGGTTCCACTTAGAAGTGTGCATAGTGGCTCAAATCCCCCCAAACTGTGCTCAAAGTAACCAGGAACAGCCAGGGAGCAAAATGGTAAGAGGAAAATCCTTTAGGTGGAGTGCTTAAGTTGTGGAGAGGAAAACAGAGAAAGAGGGGAGCGCTTTTAGGCGGAGCGAGTTAGGCCAGAGAAAGAAAATGAAGCAAATGAGGGTTTTTGTTGAGTTTAAAGGGTAAATCATGCGGTTCGCGGAGTTGGCTTATGGCTTTCACGGAGTAGGATTGTCGCGCAGATGGCTTTTAAGTCCGCGAAAGGCTCTGTCACTCAATAGGGCATTTGACACTCAGTGAATTTCGCGGAGTTGGCGATAGTGTCTTAGGTGCGCGAGACATCCTTTTACTTCAGAAATGTACTTCGTGCGGTGCTCGTCCCAAACAATACACAAGGCATTCTTTGCACACAAATTCAGCTCATGGAGTAGAAAGTAACTCCGCAAGGTACTTTTTCAGTCAGTGCTTAGCTGTTCTAGCATGCGAGGGAGTCAAAAGATGGCTCGCGCAGCAAAATCAAGCCTTCCAACTCAGTGAGAGAGCATTTCTTGCATAGGCTATACTCTTTTAACTCAGTGCAGCACATTGGTTGGTGCCACCTATTGTTGTGCACCCTTCCACTATGCATGAGCACAAAGCTACAGACAGGTACTTCATTATTCTCATTCAAAATTTATGGCTATTTTTAATCAACAATTCATTAACATTGCAGAGTCTTAAAATAGTTTTCAGCTCAATCTCCATGCAAGTCATGATCAGGGTAATTCTGTCATTCATCAACAAACACACAACCGATTTAGGTGATACAAAGGCACTTGTTTTTATTAACAAACAATTAAAACACTAACAAAGCAAAACAATCAAACCAACATAACACACAAAACACAACAGATTCTTCTCTTTTTTTCTTTTATATACTTATGGTGCACTTATTATCCATCATCAAGTCACTGAGCACTATCTTCCGCTTGAATAGAGGATGCATCACCAATCATAAACTGACCTTTCAAATTTGTCAAGGGTTGACTAGGCAATTTCCCTTCCTCCCTCCTGTTCAGACCATTACAGATCTGACCAAGCTGGTCCTCAATCTTTTTTATGCTCAGTCCATGAGAATTGACAGTCTGAACCAGGCTACCCAGATTTTGCATTAAAGCCATCATCTGCTCTTCAACTGAAGAGGATCTGGGCTGTTGTGGGGGCAGAGCTAATTGGTTAGACTGTGGGGCAGGTAATAAGAAATTTTGCCTTGGTGGGTAACCTGATTTAATGGGTCGTAAGGGGCTACCATTTCTTTATTCTTTGGGGTTGAGGATATGAGTCATGTCTCCACCTCAGATTTAGGTGGTTCCTCCAAGAATACCCTCCTGGCTGCTGCCTAAAGGTTTGCGCAACATTGGCTTGCTCCATAACAAAATCTAGAAATTGATTGGCAGATGGACAATCATGAATAGAATGTATGGGAGATTGGCATATCAGACATGCCTCCTCCACCTGTGCAACCATCCGGGGCTGCATCACATTCATCAATTTGTCAAACTACAAGCTCAGGTTGTCCACCTTTCTCTCCAAATCACCTTGCACCTTTACTTCATATATTCCACCTCTAGGGGTGGCCTCTTTCACCATTTTAGCTATAATCTGGCTGTCATTGCGTGACAGAGATTCCTGCTGCATGGAATTTTCTCCTATAATGTCAAACAGCTCCCAGCCTTCCTCAGCTGTCTTGTGGAGGTAACTACCACCACAGGAAGCATCCACCATATCCTTGCTCTTGGCATTAATTCCTTGATAAAATACTAGGACAAGCTACCACATTGGGATTTGGTGGTGGGGGCATTGCTTTAACATCTCCTGAAATCTTTCCCAAGCTTCATTAAAATTCTCAGTTGAGGACTGAGCGAATGACAGAATTTTTGTCCTCATCTGGCTTGTTTTGTTCATAGGGAAAATTTTTACTAGGAACTTGGTTTAAAGGTCACTCCATGACTGTATGTTGTTGGCAGGGAGCTTAGATAGTCATGTGTTGGCTTTTTCCTTTAGTGAAAAAAGAAAAAGCCTCAATTTAGTGGCTTCAAGCCCCAAGCCAGCAATGTTGAAGGTAGTGCAAAGTGCTAAAAACTAATCAATATGCTTGTAGGGATCTTCTTTACTCAGTCCATGAAATGAAGGCAGCATACTGATGGTGGAGGATTTAATTTCATAGTTCCCCTCAACAGAGGGAAACTGAATGCAGAAGGGAGAGGTGTACTCCCCAGGTGCATTGTATTCTTTTAATGTCCTTTACCTCTCAGCTATGGTGTCTACTTCAGTCTCAACAACAGGGCTCAGTGTGGTGTGTCTAGGTCTAAGGATCCTTTCCACCTCCGGATTTAGGGGTTCAAAGTCAGGATTTAAGAACCTTCTACCAAGCATACACTCACCAATAGTAATGAAAATGCTTACAGGCACACAAAAAGAATTTCACACAACAAAAATAATAGCTACACAAATTTAAACTAAACAAGATAACAGGGGATTCAACATAAATAACATGAGATTTAGAGTAAAGTAAGTGCAAACAGAGCTAGCTACTCTCCACTTGCAGCTCTAGCTTTTCCCTGCTTCTGCTATCCATTTTTGCAAAATTCCATAAAGAATCAATAGTACTTTTATTCTAGATTAAACACAGCGACAAAGAATTTGTTAGTCTAAATTATAGTACAACTCCGGTCTACTAAAAAAATCAAAGACCCCGACAGTGGTGCCAAAAACTTATTGTTTGGGCCACTTGGTGTGAAAGTGTGCTTATGCTATTGTGTGGTGGAAATCAATTGAAAACAAAGTAATATACAAGAATGGATTCAACACAACCAAAGTAATCCTAGACCTGTAAGATTCAGGGTCTATTGTAGCAAGTTTTGATAAGTAAGAGTATGTCCCATAGAAAAATTGATCTAGAACCCAAAATGGGCTATAATAGTAGGCCTCCAGATCTGACAATCTTAAAGAAAGGGAGTTGGGTGTCACGACTATACTAAATTAATCCTAAAAGCAGAGAAATGAAATGTAGCCCTATCTTAAAGAAAGGGTTAAGACGAAGATGGTGGTAGTGTATGCTAAAGTAGAATACAAAAATTATGAGAAGTAAGCAAGTTGAGCTAGAGTTAATGATACAGTAATGTAACTTAGATTTAGTCTATCTCTACAGTGCTCCTTGCTGAGACCTTATTAAAAGCCTCAACAAGGTATAAGCTCCCAGTTTAACCCATGCCATTTGGGGAACTCTTAGGGCCACACTCTGTCCACTATAATAGTCACAGAGTATCCGATAGAGTCTGTCAATTCGCATTAGTTAAACCAGAAATTCGCTAGTCTAATCTAGAAGAGTAGACTGATCATTTCCACAGCCACTAGACCAGCTCTAGCCATGAATACTATTGCAGCCCTATGTAATGCCAGTGCTATAAGCTCCCTAGATTGACGCACAGACCTAGCTGACATCCATAAGTATTCCAACCCATAAGATTCTAAGTGCTTTGCTAAGGCATACTGCTCACTAGTGCCCGCAAAAAAGACCATGCAATTGGTTGAATAAGGCCTTTGGCTCAGCTGGTCATTGCTACAAATAGCCTGCAATGACTTAGCCTCAAGCTGCAATTACTACAAGAGATCATATCTAACATCTCATATCGATTAGATAGAACAAAGGGGAGTCAGTTACTGTACAAACCTCCTCACAAGGCTCTAGAAGCTCATGTGCAAGGGAGAAGAATCCTTCTCAAACATGTGGATGGACACAACTTTAAGGCTATACTCAGTCCAGTTGAATGGTCACAGGGTATCCCATTGGTCTGTCCAGCCCACAGAGGCCTAAGAAAGAACATGAAAACTGCTACAACCACCATGGTTAGTAGGCCTCCGAGCTCCATGGATCTCACTACAGATCCAGCATTGCTTTCCATGTGTCTATCAAACCAAGGGAAATCAGATGGTAAATAAAAGACCTACTAGAAACTAAATGGGCTAGTCCCAAATACATGAATCCTATAGACATCTAAAGAAACCATAAGATATATAGATTTGATTAAGCATTAAAATAGCAGTTCATTGATAACAGTAAAACAAACAATGAACTGTCTCCTGGCTGGAGCTCATACAAAACTGCTCATCCAAGATCCCAATGTATACAAAAATCTATTATAAAACTAAAACAAAACTAAACCTAGCTGCTTATAAGGGGATTAGCCAGCAAGTGTTGAGCTAAGAGAGAAGAAAAATAAAAAAGATTGGTGATCAAACCCTAACCCTAGCCTGCTAGAGCTCTCAACCGGCAGAGGATGAAGGAAAGATGAAAATAATAAACTCTAAGTAAAGCTTATATACTCTCTGAAAATGGCCTTAGCTCTTAAGAGATTAACCCTAATTTTTCTAACATACGTGGCACTGGTACAACCCTTGAATGCCTCGAGATGTGTACCTTGAAATCTACACCTCGTGAAGTGTGCCCTAGCCTTGGGAAATTCCTAAAAGGTCCTTGAATAAAACTGTGAAGTTGAGAGCTCGTGCTTCGCGGGGCTGGGATTTGCTTTTAACTCATTCACGTAGCTGCTTTACCTACGTGGAGTTGGGTTTGGCTAATGAGAAGGGCTCATTCGCGCAGTAGAACTTAGTGAATCGCACAGTTGCTTAACATCACGGAGTTGGGTTTGGCTAATCACAATGCTGTCGCGGAGATAATCTGGAGCACTAGGATTTCTCGTGCAGTAGAGCTCCTGCCCTTACATAATAACTTGTAAGGCTCCAAGGTGTGTGAGATCTGTGCGAGAGGAATTTTGGGCGTCTCTCTCATCCAGGGCCACGTGAGAACTCTGCGAGGTGACTTGATTCTTTGTGCATATGAGCTCGCAGTGTTCTGCGAGCAACTGCTTTGGGGCTCGATCTTTGCGAGAGCTTCGTGAGGGCAGATTTGGAGAGTTTTAAGCCACGAGATCTTTGCAATGGCTTTACAACTTGCCTCTTGATTACGCGCCTTATCTCTGTGAGGGCCTCTTCCACTGCATCTTTAGCTTTGCGAGGATGCTCCTCAACTCTGCAAAGTCCATCTTTTATTGCTCTAGTGCATTGCACTTGTTGCTGTCACAGTCTCCTCCCTTCTCAGCTAATCTTCATTCATCTGCTAGATTGAATAATGATGATCAACAGCAGTGAGTCACCATAGTGAGCACTACCAAGGTGTTCCATCAGGCTTTGGCCTAGCTGTCATCTTTGCTTGTATTCTCTATCTCCCTTTTGAGCTAAAAAGCAAGGATTTTGCATTAAGCTGCACATTTTATTACTAACTACAAAACATACTTAACATATGTTTATTAGTGGGCTTTAAGGTCCATCAAAGGTTAGGTTAAGAGGTGAAAAGTAGTATTTTTTAGTGAATAACAGGGAGCCAATTCATGTACAAACCTCCTCACAAGGCTCTAAAAGCTCATGTGCAAGGGAGAAAAATCCTTCTCAAACATGTGAATGGATATAACCTTAGGGGTATCCTCTGTCCATTTGAATGGTCACAAGGTATCCCATTGGTCTGTCCATACCATAGAGGCCTGAGAAAGAAAATGAAAACTACTACAACCACCATGGTCCACAGGCCTCCAAGCTCCCTAGATCTCACTACAGATCTAGCATTTCTTTCCATGGGGCTATCAAACCAAGGGATATCAGATGGTAAAAAAAATAGATCTACTAGAAACTGAATGGGCTAGTCTCAAATACATGGATCCTATAGACATTTAAAGAAACCATAAGATCTTTAAATCCAATTAGGCATTAAAATAACAATCCATTGATAAACACAAAACTTACAATGAACTGTCTCTAGGTTTCATCCTATACACAAATTCTTATCCACAATCCCAATGTATACAAAAACCTATTACAAACTGAAATAAAACTAAACTTATCTGCTTACAGGAGGATTATCCAGCAAGTGTTGGGCTAAGAGAGAAGAAAAAGGGGAAAAGAGGTGATCAAACGCTCACCCTAGCCTGCTGGAGCTCGCAACCGGCAAAGGATGAAAAGAAGGGTTGATGATAAAACTAGACTCTAAGTGTAACTTATATACTCTTTCCATACTGCCTTGGCTCTGAAGGGATTAACCCTAATTTTTTTAGCAAATGTGGCACTATTTCATCCCTTGAATGCCTTGAGATGTGTGCCTCAAAATCTCACCTCGAGATGTGTGCCCTAGCCTTGGGAATTTCCTAAAAGGTCCTTGAGTTAAATTGAGAAGTGGGGAGCCCGTGCTTCGCGGGGCTGGCATATGCATTCACTGATTGGCACAGTTGCAGGGCCTTCACAGAGTGGCTTTTGGTTGGTGGGAAGTGCTCACTCACGCAGTTAATCTTCAACTAATCATGCAGTTCCTTTGCGCTATAATTCTATCGCGGAGATGATCTAGAGTGCCTATACTTCTCGTGCACTAGAGCTTCAGAAGCTCTCTCTCGCTAGGTACTCACACAGTTATACTCATGCGCTCGCATAGTACTTGGTAAGGCTTTAGAGTGCACGAGATCTACACGAGGAGAATTCTGGACGCCTCTCTCTTCTAGGGCCACGCACGAACTTTACAAGTTGAATTTTAGTTCAACTCACACATGGACTCGCTATGTTCTTCGTGCGGCTGCTTTGAGGCCTGATCTCCACAAGAGTTTCGCGACCACAAATTTTGAGGATTTTAATCCACGAGATCTGCGCGAGATCTTTGCGATACCTTTATAGCTCTCCTCTTAACTGCACATCCTATCTGTGCGAGGGCATCTTCCACTGCATCTTTAGCTTCAAGAGGGAGATTCTTAACTCTACGAGATCTATCTTTCTATGCTCCGATGCATTACACTTTCTACTTTTGCAATTTCGCCACTCTCAACCAACTTCATTCATCTGCTAGGCATTTGGTCAATGATGATCAGCACTTGGTCACCATGGTGAGCACTACCAGGGTGTTCCATTAGACTTTGGCTCAGCTATCATCTTTACATATCTTCTTCCTCTTCTTTGGGCCAATAAGGATGGATTTTGTGTTAAGCTGTACAGATTATTGCTAACTACAAAACACACTTAACAGATGATTATTAGTCTGCTTCAAGGTTTATCAAAGGCTAGGTTAAGAGGTGAAAAGTGGTACTTTTCAGTGAATAACAGTATTGGGAATGATGTTGAATGTATTGGGAATGACCTATAACCTAATTTTTGAATTAATGATGAGCTCAGTACTGACATACATGTGATGTTTTCCCCTGCTATGATCTAATTGAAAATGATGTGCATCTATGTAGAAGCTGTGATGATTAAATGTCCGTGCATATCTGTTAAGTGGTGAAAAATGCCACTTTTCAACCTTTAACCAGACCATTGATAGACCTGTGAGCACACTAATAAGCCTCTGTCGAGTGTATTTTGTAGACAACAATAAAAGATGATAATAATGCAGAAAACCACTCAAGATTGCCCAAAAAAGGGCCATCTCTTAGCACAGGACAGACCCAACAATAGCACACCAGAGGGTAGCACATTACTGGACCCTTAGAGTGCTTGGCTACAGCAGAACAAGGCGAAGGAAGTGAAGACAGGCCAAAAACATCCTATCGAGAGGACATCTGAAGATTTCGATAGGAGATGAGAGTTAAATTAAAGGAATTCATGCAGATTGACGAGGTTTCGATAGGATCTGAAGGTAGAAAGAAGAAGTCGTGAGGATTGTGAAATTCGATAGGATCCAAGAACCTATCGAACAGTTGATAGAAAGACAGATTTCATCCTGATGAAATCTACCTGAGGAGAAAAGGGAACCTATCGAAGGGTTCCTAAACCTATCGAAAGGTCTCCAGAACCTATCAGAAGACCGCCTGAACCTAACGAAATGGAGGTGTCGGAACAACACCAATCGAAGGATGTTTGAGCCTTTCGATAGGAGTGAGAGCCATCCTATCGAAGTGATGGAATGCAAAGCTACAACCTGGCGAAAGGACTAAAAAGCTTTTCCAGAACCTATCGGAAGCTTTCCCAACCTGTCGAAATCGTGTGCAGAACTTCTCAGAAACTTAGCTATGCACACGCTGTGACTTGGTGACCTGCTGCATGCAACCCGAGGCACTTGGTGATCGACACGACGGTTCTAGAAGATGCCCTAGGAAACCCTAACCGACCCACGTGCTCTAACAGAACCCTAACAAACTCTGAGGACCTTCTAGAATGGAGTTTTGGCGGGAAAAACAAAGGAGAAAGCTATATATAGAGACCCCCAATTGTAATTGGGGGGAGATCGAGATCTGAGAAAAATTCTAGAGATTAGAGCTTGCAGAGAAATTCTATTTTCCCTCCTTTAGCCTAACAATGGTTGGCTAATTCCCCTGGAGTAGCGAGGACAGAGGTTAGATCTATAATTGGATAAGGTTGAGAGTGCGATTGTGGGTTCACTGCTGCACAGATTACAGATCTGAGAGCATTTCCATTGTAGAGTGAGTTTGATTGCAATGTAAATTTTGTTTTTAATGCTATAATTAGATCTAAAGTTCCTTTGGTTTCATTTGGTGCTCGATCAAATTTGTGTAGAGGAGTCTATAGATCAGCTCACCCACTTAACTGATAGACCTCTTGGATACCATCTGATCTCCCTGAATCTGATACTCCTATAATTCCCTAACTCTGTGACCTTCGAATTGCAGCATCTGTAGTGATTTTAATTGTTCTCATTGATGCTTTTGCTTTGGAGGAGATCCCTAGGATGATCTGTGACCATTAAAGTGGACAGATCATAGCCTTAAGATTAGTTCAAGCTCAGGCTCCAATTGGATTCGTCTGCTGTAAATCCCTGGATCAGATCATAGCCTTAAGACCAGTTAGATCCTGTGATTTGGAGTGGAGTCTTCTACCCTGCAGCTGTGCTTATAGCCAGTTGAGGGAATTGTGTGCCCTGAACCTCTGTGGCATGATTAGCCTAATCTGAATTCAGTGAGACCAATCTCCAAGCTACTCTTCTCCATTTTCTATTTTTAACTCCCTTGCCCTGTAAGATCTAGATTCCTAAACTCGATCCAAGTTAGTTTTTGTATAATTTTGGTATAGCTTTAGTGACAACCCCTTTTAAACCTCTCCCCTGTCTTTTAGCTAACTTAGCATTAGTTAGGGTGCCAGATCTCTTACAGATCTGGAGATTTACCATATTTTTAACCTAACCTCCCTGTGGGCATTCCCTTACTCACCATCTTTTTAAAACTCACTACAATAGACCCTGTATCTTGCAGGTCTAGGATATTTTAGATGTGCTGAATCCATCCCCTTATTTATTTTGATTTTATTTTGTCTTTATCATTACACAATAAATTAGCACACTAGAAATTTCCAACAATATCATATGTTCAAATTCCTCGTATTTTTTATTGAATCAAAGGTGAACTAATGCTCTATTTCTTGACAGCTAACTTGATAATTTTGTACTTCTGTTAACTATTTTGTTGAGAAGTTGTGGGTATCTTCACTGAAAACCCTCAGGAGACTTCACTCCTCCACTAGGGATCACCTAGGGATTTAAAAGGCTTGGTACATATGCTAAATATATCCATGCTCCCTACGAAAGTGCCATTTAAATTTTTAGAATAGTTATTTTAAATTTTCCTTTCCTTTGCTCAAGGACTAGCAAAGATTAGGTTTGGGAGTGTGTTATTCATTGAAAAGTACCACTTTTCACCTCTTAACCTAGCCTTTGATAGACCTTGAAGCAGACTAATAATCATTTGTTAAGTGTATTTTGTAGTTAGCAATAATCTGTGCAGCTTAATACAAAATCTGTGCTTTTTAGTCTAAAGAAGAGAGTGAATACATGCAAGGATGATAGCTGAGACAAAGCCTAAGAGAACACCTTGGTAGTGCTCACCATGGTGACTTACTTGCTGGTCATCATTGACCAAAGTCTAGCAGATGGATGAGGTTAGCTGAGAATAGAGAAGACTACAATAGCAGTAAGTGCAATACATCAAAGTATCAAAAGACAGATCTCACAGAGTTGAGGAGCTTCCTCGCAAAGCTAAGGATGCAGTGGAAGATGCCCTCGTGCAAATGGGGCGTGCAGTCAAGAGGAGAGCTGTAAAGACATCACAAAGATCTAGCGATTTAAAATCCTCAAAATTTGCCATCGCAAAGTTCTCGTGGAGATCAAGCCTTAAAGCAGCCAAGTGCAGAACTTAGTGAGTCTATATGTAGACTGAACAAAATGTTACCTCGCGGAGTTATTGCATGGCCAAAGAAGAGAGAGACGCCTAGAATTCTCCTGGCGTAGATCTCGCGTACTTGAAGCCTTACTAGCTACTATGCGAGTGCAGGAACATAGCTGCGCTAGTACTCAGTGTGAGAGAGAGAGAGCTTTTGAAGCTCTACTGCACGAGAAATCTAGGCACTCTAGATCATCTCCGTGATAACTTTGTGGCACAAAGGAACTGCACGATTAATTGAAGGTTTGCTGTGTGAGTGAGCACTTCCCACCAGCCAAAGGCTACTCCACAAAGGCTTTGCAGCTGCGTGAATGAATTAATGCATATGCCAGCCCTGTGAAGCACGGCTTCCCCACTTCTCAGTTTTAACACAAGGACCTTGTGGGAATTTTTCAAGGCTATGGCACACTTCCCGAGGCACGGATCTCGAGATGCACATCTCAAGGCACTCAAGGGTTGTAACAGTGTCACGTCTATTAAAAAAATAGGGTTAATCCCTTCAGAATCAAGGCCGCATGGACAAAGTATATAAGTTACACTTAGAGTTTAGTTTTAATCATCAATTCTTCCTTCATCCTCTATCGGCCGAGAGTTCCGGCAGGCAAGTATTAGGGTTAGGGTTTGATCATCTCTTTTTCTTAATTTTCTTCTCTCTTAGCCCAGCAGTTGATGGCTAATCCCCTTGTAAGTAATTAGGCTTAGTTCTATTTTAATTTTGTAATAGGTTTTGTATACATTAGGATTTTTGATGAGCAGTTGTGTACAAGCTGCAGCCTGGAGGCAGTTCATTGTACGGTTTGCTTTTATTAATGGATTATTATTTTAATGACTAATTGAATCTAAAGATCTTATGGTTCCCTTAGATGTCTATAGGATCCATGTATTTGGGACGAGCCCATTCAGTTTCCAGTAGATCTATTGTTTACTATCTGATTTCCCTTGGTTTGATAACCCCATGGAAAGCAATGCTAGATCTGTAGTTAGATCTGAGGAGTTCGAAGGCCTGTGGACCATGGTGGTTGCAGCAGTTTATATGTTCTTTCTCAGACCTCTGTAGAATGGACAGACCAATGGGATATCTTGTGACCATTTGAGTGGACAGAGTATAGCCCTAAGGTGGTGTCCAGCCACATGTTTGAGAAGGATTCTTCTCCCCTGCACATGAGATTTTAGAGCCTTGTGAGGAGGTTTTGTATTGGAGCTGGCTCCCCTCTGTTTTACCTAACCGATATTAGATGTTAGATCTAATTTCTCTGTAGTAGTTGTAGCTTGAGGCTGAGTCATTACAGGCCTTTTATAGCAATGACCACCTGAATCTAGAGTCTTATTCAACCTGTTACATGGTCCTTTTTGTGGGCACTAGTGAGCCGTTAGCCTTGACAAAGCACTTAGGATTTTATAGGTTGGAATACCTATGGATGTCACCCTAATCTATGCGCAAATATGGGGAGCTTGTAGCATTGGCATTACATAGTGTTGTAATAGTATTCATGGTCTGATCTGGTCTAGTGATTGGGGAAATGATCAGTTCACTCCTCTAGATTAGATTAGCAACTTCTAGCTTGATCAATAGGATTTGACAGACTCTATAGGATAGGTTGTGACCATTTGATTTGATAGCCTATAGCATTAATAGCACCCCAAATGGCATAGGTTAAGTTGGATACTTCTACCTTGTTGAGGCTTTTGATATCGTCTCAGCAAGGAGCACTGCAGAGATAGATTAAATCTGAGTTACATTACTGCTTTAACTCTAAACTTAACCTACTTACTTCTCACCATTTTTAATATTTTATTTTGGCACACACCATCACCATTTTCTCCTTAACCCTTTCTTTAGGATAGGGCTATATTTTATTTCTCTTTTGTTAGGTTTAATTTAGTATAGTCGTGGCATCCAACTCCCTTTCTTTAGGATTGTCAGATCTGTAGCCTGATCTGAAGGCCTACTATTATAGCCCATTTTAGATTCTAGATGAATTTCTCTATGGGACAAACTCTTACTTATCAAAACTTGCTATAATAGGCCTTGTATCTTGCAGTCTAGGATTACTTTAGTTGTGCTGAATCCATTCTTTTATTTTACGTTATTTTTAAATTTGTTTTCACCACACAATAATCAACACCTAAAGCAATCCAACAATAATAGGGCGCATAATCTGGGTCCAGGCGGTCCTCAGGAAGTGAAATCATGGTCAAAGAGGGACCAATTGCGCACCATCCATGGGGCGCACAATCGAGTTATGTGCGCTATATAGGGCGCATAATTTGGGACTTTCCTAAGTTTGAGCCGGGTCTGAGTCTCGGAGCTATTGTTTTAGCCTAGGTCCTAACCATGTATTATTATTTCAGTGCATGGTCCCCATATAGGGTTTCAAAGTTTTCGAAAAAGGTTTGTCCTTTCCCGGAGATCGTGGGCAAGGTCAAAGGTTGATCAAATAGGTTTGTATATTATAAGAGGTAAAAATGGGAGTGTCTACAGCAGAGTTTCTCATTGTCTCCAAGTTCCCTCAATGGTTAGCCAACATCGTCTTGGTACCGAAGAAAGATAGAAAGGTTCATATATACATTGACTTCAGAAATCTGAACAAGGCAAGCCCAAATGATGACTTCCCATTGCCACACATCGACATCTTTGTCGATAACACTGCTAGGCATGGGATGCTGTCATTCATGGACGGATTTTTCGGATACAATCAGATCAAGATGGCCAAAGCAGATTGAGAGAAGACATCTTTCATCACTCCATGATAAACTTTATGTTACTGAGTCATGCCATTTGAGTTGAAGAATGTTGGGGCGGCATACCAAAGGCGATGACGGCACACTGATGCCAGAGGAAAATTTAAGTCCAAGTGAGAAGGACCTTACATCATCCGTTAGCCACCATGAATGAAGATCACTTTCCTAAGCCAATCAACGCTGGATACATCCGACGATTCTATTCCTAAGTCTCCTGCGCGAAGGTAAGTATTGCTAGTACGGATACGTGACTGCTTAAAGACCCCATAAAAGAGGCCATCATTCCAAAGCCAAGTAGCCAAAAAGTATCCCTGAACACTTATACCCTTTGCCACCCCATCTTATGCCAATGGCCTTTTCTTTCATTATCCCCTCCCCAGAAAAAGAGAAAGTGTATATACCAAATAAAAAAAGAGAAAAAGAGTTACCATCAAAATCTTAAAAGAATCTGAAAAGCAAAATCCCCAAAGAGGATAAGTAAAAAGAACAAAAAAATAGAAAAGAAAAAGTGGGGCATGTACAGTCAAAATTCTCCAAGGAAGAAGTATATTACGGCAACTAGAACCCTATCAAGAAAATTTTCTTAAACCAAGAACGCCATCAAAATTTCTAACCTATCCCATGCCTAAGATACATCCCTCAAGAAAGCCCTCTTTAAAGGTGTAAAAGCAGTCACAGTATCTGTTGAGTTAGCACTAGCCAAGCTAAGAGACGACAAAAGAACTCCATCCAATCGGCTATGACAGAATCAACATCCATGTCATGGTCTTTGAAAAAAAAAAAGAGAAGAAAAGAAAAAGAATATACAAGTTCAAAGCAAAATGGATGTGTTGAAAACCCTCAAGGGCGCTACGGGTAAAAACAGTGAGCTTATGCGGACCAGGCAAAAATCTGAAAAGGTACCTAGGGTAAAAAAGCATACCCACTGACGTAGAGATAATCTGAAAGGGCGCTACAAGTAAAAATAGGGTAACAATGGGCACAGCAAAAAGCCCGTCTTGGATGATATGAGCAAAAAAAGGTTGAAAAAGAAAAATAGCCGAAAAAAAGAAAAATCTTTCAACTAATCCTTTGGTTACATTTTTGATTTATCTGGTAGCTAATGGGGCCGCTCATGTTTGCTCAAATCAGGTCTTAATCAGGTATATCTTTGGACTGCACCGTCAAGCGTATGACCCGAGGTAAGTATAAAAGGTTGATTCGACCCAAAGGGATGGACATTCCGACCTCGATAAAAAATGTTAAACCTCACTCAGATCCGACCACATAAAGGGGTTCGACTATGCTCAAAATGGATCTCGTTACTTCGTCTCACTGTTAAGGCATAAAATAATAATAATAATATTAAAATAAAACTAAAAATAAACATCAATCAATCAATCAAAAATCCAAAAAAATATAAAAAATATATACACACATCCCCACTCTCTTTATGTCCATGTATATATGTGCAACATCATACTTCCATCACAAAATGAAGAAAAGGAACAAAAAAAAAATCTCTAAAAAAAAATTAAAATAAAATAATATATATATATATAAATGTTGAAAAAATAAAAAAATGTGTAGTAAAGGTTTGCTTCTCCTTCTATTAATTAGGATACATATTGTTACCTATATAAATAAAAAAGGGACTGACATTTTCTCAAGAATGTGCAAGAACATCAAATGGTCCAAAGCCTCGAAGTCGACGACCTCTCGGCGATGGACAAATCAAATGAATCATCTTACCACCGACGTCCGATCTATTTCAAACAAAAAAAAAGAGAGAGAAAAGAAAACCATTTTAAAAAAGAAAAAAGATAACTATATTTTTGTGGTACTTTAATTACGCACATGTGTGCTCCAATGCGGTAAAATGTCAATATATTATCAGCAAAGCAGTTGTGCTATATTAACGTCCTGAGTCTAAAATTTGCCTTGGATCTTTGGAACCTACTTTAAAGTAGGAGCAACGGTGTCATTCCCAATCAAACGATCAATATTTTGATCAGGTTGATTCCACTACTAAATCCTTACACCAAACGCTCCATTTTTAGATTCATGTGAACTTAAGTGTCTTAACCAACTTGTCAAAAAGAAAATTACATATCAAACGACTATGTTCAAATATACCTTCGGAAGGGCTTATTTTAGGGTGTAGGCTTGAAA
Source organism: Chloranthus sessilifolius (assembly GCA_021018995.1). NCBI lineage: Eukaryota > Viridiplantae > Streptophyta > Magnoliopsida > Chloranthales > Chloranthaceae > Chloranthus > Chloranthus sessilifolius. The sequence continues at coordinate 18,284,225 of CM037586.1, forward strand.
CTTGTATTTGTACGATATTCCTGTAAAGTGTATGTCTTGAGTCTGAATATCTGTTGGGTGGTCATTTGTTCTTGTAAATTGTACTTAGACGGGTTCTGGGTTGAGACTTCCATTCCCCTTTTTTTTATCTACCCCTAATGAGTGTATGTTTTGGCATAATTGTTCGATAATAAGATCATCGTTGACAGAGACCAAGATTGAGTGCCTCCTTCGATAGGCACCCAATTTTGGCCAGATCTGTCCAGTATTACTTGAAGTTGAGTACTCTAGGAAGTATTGATTTAGTTTACACTATAAAAAATGGCATACACTCCCAAACAGTGTTGCGATATTAATATTCGTTCTGCTCGGGTAGTTGTGCTAAATTAACTTTGAGATCGATGGGTTCGCCCAAAGATCTCGAACCCTACCTCGTGTAGGGGTACCCATTGTCAATCAAATTGGGCAATCAATGCCTCATGGGATTGGACACAAACTGTGGATCTTCGAGTCATTGCTTTGCGCCAATCTTTAAGTATGGGTCGATCACTCTCCCGCTCGCAGGCCAGTCTTGTTCAAAATTAATCTCAAGCATTGTGCATTATATCTTCAACTATTTCATCTCGGTTATCAACAGTAATGTCGCCATGAGCTTGGGGACCGATAGCCTGGAGTGACGAATGTTTTCCCTAATGTTGGGCTTATGTCACTCTCCGTTTAGTTTTTCTCTTTTACTTTTGATGCTTGAGGTTCTCTTCGAATACAGCGGACCTGTTAGTGTGCCATGGGCCTCTTCCGATGTCTCTTTCTTTGGCATACGATCGTTACTAATCGGATACCAAAGACAGGCATCTGTAGACACTCAAATTTGGTCCAAGGCCTGATCGACATATACTTTGAGATGGCCACACCCTTGAGCTTCCGAAAGCATTTCCCAAACCCTTAGGAATCATCCCAAAACCTTTATAACCCCTCTCGAACCCTTAGGAATCAACCTTAACCTTCCCAAACCCATTAGAATCCTTTTCCGGACCTGTTTCGAAGCTCCTGAGCAGTGGATGGAAAGTGGAGTGTCAAAGTTTACACAGACCACTGCTGGAGCTAAGTTATATACCATTGGAAAGAGGACTTCCCTAGCTTTCTAACGAGCCACTAATCGCCTCAATCAGAGTTGTATATCAAATATTATGACGACTTGAAAATTGGGCAGAAATGTAATAAGTATTTGCAAATCAGGCAGAAATGTAAGTATTTTGCCTAGTGTGTATAATATACACGCTAGGCCAATGGCAGAATTTTGCCTAGCGTGTGTACTAGCATATCCAATACACACGCTAGGTAAAATCTGGTTTTTTTGTGGGCTCCAGGGCGGGTTTTGAACCTCGAGCTTCTTCCCAAGTTACTGTACACATGCCCAACGTGTGTAATATACACGCCAAGCTTAGCTACAATAACTGTGAGTTTTTGCTCGAAAATGGCTTTTAGGGTTTGACTCATTGACCATCCCAATGTTTAAAGTGGGTTTCATTAGGACTGTTACACTCTCATTTAGCCTATTTGCAACCCTTGTGCCATTTGAAATCCCACCTTATCATCTACCATTGAAACCCATTGCCCAGATTTTCAAGCTCTCAAAATCCTAGGAAACCTTAGATTAGAAGATTACCTAACTGCTAACCCTATTAGCACTTAATTACCCTCCAAACCTCCCTTTTTCCTATAAATAGAGAGGCACCCCCCTTTGCAAATGACTTGAAAAAAATTCTAAAGGAGAGAAAAGATTAGAGTGCCCTCCCTTTTAGTATTTCACCCACAAAATTCTAGAACTGAGATTCATCCTTTACCATCTATTTTCTATCATAAATCCTTTAGATTTAACTAGGTCTACCCCCTAGCCTTCTTCTCCTACCTCTTAGCCACCAAGCCTTAGAGATTAGAACCCTTCCCTCGACCATCAAAGCTATCGGAAGCCCATCAAACACAGCCACGCGAAGATCCACAACAGTGCTACTAGGGCCCGAGAGCTCCGGCTCTCCCCTCTATTTCTCTACCTTCTTTGCTTTTCCTCTATCTTAAAGTTGAGCCGTTTCGCTAACCAAATTTCGGCAAGCGGGAAGGACTCAATAAGATCAGTGTGCCTTCGGGCAAGGGGAAGTGTCGCTCATTTTCTTTTCTTTATATATATATAATTATATATATATATATATATATATATATATTATATTTATGTCCAAACAGCCATAGTAGAGACCTCTTACGAGCGGGTTGGTCGGGTGTCTAACACATTCTCGATCGATAACCAAAGGCCCAACCCTTGCCTTTGGCGTAAACCGAAATCAGAGTCATATTTTTATACTTCAGTGCTTTCAATAATGACCTGTTACTTCCTCTCAGGCCCAAGGCATCAAACAAAATTAATGGAAAAGAAAAATGCATATGCCAAAAAAAAATTTCCTTTTTCATTTAATGTCTATACTTTACTGAAACCACATCACAAAAAGATAATTGGTGTGGCGCCATGCAATTTTTACCTTTACAATTTGAAAAAGAAACAAAGCGTAAAAAAAGGTACATGTATAAAACAATAAAATCAGGCATAGGGGTTTCATACCCTTTCCCTGTGGTATTTTATTTGTGTAAAAACTATGTGTAGGACCAGGTCATCGGCCCAACTCATGCTTCAGGTCACGAATCTGCTCAAGTGAAGCGTCCTCGCAAGTATTCCGATCAGTCATCCACCGACTATGGAGGCCCTTGTAACTCTTTCGGGAAGCATCAGTAGAGACAAGAACGTCACTCAAGGCTCCTTCCAATCGAAGGACCTCACATTCAGTAGTATCAGCTCTCACTTGCTCTTTCTCAAGGCGTTATCCAGATCAGGAACGCCGCTTCCTTCTTCAGCCAAGGTCCCTCAAAATTACTACTCTCGTCAGGAACGAGTCGGCGTGTGGAGGATATCGCGGAGGATAATCAGGCCTCATACTTCGGAGAAGTCGAAGGAAGATTTCCTTGCACCAAATCACACATATGCGTCAACTGACGCACTTCCCAAAGAGCCGCTATCTTCTCCAAATCTCCCGAAGATCCCCGAGTGAAAATAAAGTTGCATAGGAGAGGTCTCGCCTTACATGGCACATGTTGGGCGTATCCAAATTGGCACAAAACCTTCGAAGGGAAATAGTGAGTACTGCCTGTCAGTCCTAGAAGTGTGATGCCCTCCTGATCCTTAGATCGCACTATTGAGAAGGTCCCATCGAGCAAGGAATGTCTCCACACAAGCTTAGCATCGATCAGCCATAGGCGCATCTCACGCGTACTCCCTTGAGGCAACCTGGAACATCGACCCAAAGAGCATCTGGCGACCTCTCCTCCCACCACATAAAAGTGAGGCATGGGTCCCAAAATACCAAGGTACTCACTAAGCCAGATCTGAAGGAGAGCGGGGCATTCCCAGAAGTTCTCCACCTTACCCGAGGCAAAAGCATCAAGTCCCCGATAAAGCTCAGCCAACACAAAATGCATGATGGAATGGCCCTTTTCAAGCTCCATCAGTACGTCCCACATTTCAAGAGAGAAACTCTCCCCCTTGTGTGGAAGAGGACCTCCGAGAGAAGGCCAAGGGCAAAAGCATTCATTTTATAAATATTTCTGGCTGTCAATTTTCACAAACTTTCATTGCAAAAAATTTCACTCTGGAATTTCGTCGAACACCTAGTGGGCCCGCCAGCAAGGCTTTTCTCATATTCATCTTTCTTCAAGCCTAAAAACGTATGGATGATCTTAGCATACCCTGGCTTCGCACTCCTTGACAAGGCCGCGATGAAGCCTCAGACCCGATAGAATAGCCATCTATTATAGCGTTGAAGTCAGCTCACGGGTCCCAAAGTGGAAGACATGGGCTTCGAAATCCCAATGTTAAACTGCCACATGGATGAAGTCCCAAAATGGAGGAGCGTCAAGGAAAGAGGGGAGACAAGTAAGCCCAAGTTGATCCAAACCCACGAGCTCACTTTAATTCAAACTACCGAGCCATTGTCTAAGAAATTTGGGTTCGATACCCAAGGAGGGAAGTATAAAAACTCTAATTTCTCCTGAAGGGGCGGGGTTGTGAGGATGGTCATATAAAGCGGTCTCGATGGATCTCAAATCAATGTAGAATGATGGACCCACCCTTGGGAGGAAAATACAAAAGAAATTGAGCAGAAATCAAAACCTAAGAGGAAATATAGAAAAAATGGCCCTTTCTCAGGTCCATATAGGCTCCCTAAAGCCGATTTGGCTAGGCGTGCATATTTCCCGTGAAAACAAAGCAGGATATTATGCACGCTTGAATATTTCTTCAGCCAAAAAGTGATTGAAAAATGCCAAAAATATATATATATGTCAATATTTTTTAGACCTGCATTAAATCTGTTTCATTGGGGGATAGTCCCTACTCACAGAACATCATTTTTTCCATTACCAAGAGCACCCCAGGCCGCCAGCACCTTGTTTCACCGTCTAACCCATCTACCTTTTTGTAGGTACCGCTCACACAAAAGGAATGCGTGGCTCTTTGGCTATTTTTGGCCTTCATATGACCTACAATCATCTCCCCATTATTTTTCAAATAACACCCATCCTATGGAGAAACTCAGATCATAATACACAAGGCTCACACAATTCAACCCATTATCTTAAAGGCAAACACATCACATACAATCGAAGGCAAGAAAAAGGAGAAAGCATCCGTCCATTGAATAATCCAAAGGTGTAAAGTTTGTCATCTAAATAGGTGTCTTACTACATCACTTATATGCTAAGATTCAACATTCGAAAAAGAAAAAGAAAAAAGCAGCTGACATCTCCTTAGGGAACCCGGGCCCTCAAGCTTCCTCCCTCCTCTGTGGCCACGACACCCGCTGATATGTAAATCTGGTGGTATCTCCAACCAGGACCACAACTGTGCCAGCCAACTCTGAAATGAATGTGACTCCCTCTCTCGAGCCGCCTGAAGATATTCCTCAGAATAGTCAGGCAAGGAAGATTTTGGCCCAAAGAAAACATACAAGGAAACTATAATTTCAGCTACAATCTTAGTCCTCTAAAAACATGGCGGTAGTGCTCTGCAAGCTGGATCGCCGACGCATAATCTTGAAAAGGAGAAAAAGTGTAAGCAACCAGAGCAAAAGAGGCAATAAACCTATAAAGCAGAGAAACTCACCCTGGGGATCGGCTCGGGAGAGGGTACCCTAGTTGTCTCAACAGATAAACGGGCACACTCCACTTCCTGGCACAAATCAACAAGGAACCTATCCTTGAGGGCCCCGCTCCTTGGCAACATAGAGGGCTCTGCAGCTGAGGTCACAGAAGGCCCTGCACCGAGGTTCGAGAAGGCCCCTCCCTGTCTATACCTGAGGCCTCCACCCCCTCAAACTGAAAAAAAAAAGAGAGAGAAAGAAGGAGCATCATCAGAAAATGATCATAAGTACCGAAAGAGAAATAGATAAACAAAAGGGGATCAAGTTTACTTGGGTACCGAATGCCCTATAATTCACGCCATATACAAATCAGGGAAGGATGCTTAAATAGGGGAGAGCCTCATCCCATCTCTGGTATTCCTCGCCTGGCTAGAAAAGACCCTCGGCCCAGACCCCCCAATGTTCAAGCTAATCGGTAAGCTCTTCGATTGTCCCCTCCGGCGCCATCACGTCGCTAGGAGGATCTAGGGGCACAATAAAATAACCACGGTGCTGATGGACTACCCTCTCCCATAGGTAATAAGCGCAAGTCAAAGAGTCGTAGAAAAAGAGGACCCAATGGTCTATGAACACCACCTGCTCAAAGAAAGGGGGTTTTCCTTAGTCAAGCAATACTTTAAAAACTCAAAGGAAATAAGGAAACAAAGGAAGCGAGGCAAACCTGCTCTGAGAGCATTAGATCGAACTGGGACCTCAAACCCAACTCCAAGTTACTCATCCCCTCATCCCTACGATGGGAAGACTGCCAGCAGCTCAGCAGAGGATATGTGGCATCCCAGGGTGAAGATGAGGGCAGTCGGGTTGGAAGTGAAGATACCCCCAGACCTGAGAAAACAAAAGCAAAAGTAAGAAATAACAAACATAAGCATCTAACTGAAAAAAAGGACCACAAAAGCAAAAGGTAGATCACCTCGAGCAATGTCTAGAGCCACAAATGGAGGTGAGGCCCCCTACAGCAGCTCAGGCCAGGCTGTCCACCAGAATGGTGTATCCGGCCCCACTCCAGTCAACTCGGTGAACGTCTCTCCACATATCCATCAAACAGAGGAGAGACAACTGAACCCACCCTCTGCTGGTATTAGTGAAGATCGTCTTACCCAGCAAATACAAAATAATGCTCGGGCAAGGATCAATGCACGCTAGGGGGCTGTATGTATCTCCATGTTGGGTTGACCCTCTGGAAGAAGCTCATCTGGACCAAAGAGCTCTCAGAGCCACGACGACTTAACCTCCGCCCTCGACATATAGTTGGCAGGGGGATATGCCCCAATTAAACAAACCACCTCCTCCTGTGGTAGGACTGGAGGGAAGGTCACTGGCTCCCCTCCTATTGGGATCTCAGTAATCATGGCGCAATCTACTTGAGTGATGGTCATCTCTGCTACTGACGTGTGGAAGGTCATCGTCTCAGGACGAAACCTCTCCAACAAGGCCATCACATATGAATTATCCCCTCTCATGGCGGGGCAGGAGAGGAAATCCCTGAACTCGGCCTGCAAAACAAGGATCCTCACTAGATAGGGAATGCGGACCCAAAATCATTGAAGATAGAACCATCCCCCTCGAAGTGTGATCGACGGGAGAGGTTGCATTGATAAAACAAGATCGTCAAAGCTACGAAGGGAAAGGCGTGAATGACAAGCGTGAACCATGGAAAATATGTTACCTCGTGGGCTATCCCAAAGTTTGAGATATGGGTACACTGATGGTGGAGAAGCTCGATGCGTGCCTCATCCCCCTGCATCTCCAGCCAATATCTCTCTGTTGGCTCCTCAGTACGTCACAGAGTATAGAGATGCACCATCACCAGGCCCTAGCCCCTGCTACCAAGACCTCATCAAGGCCAGCCCCATGACCCTGATCACCATCACCCCGATGTCCTCGTGGCATCCTGAAAAGCGGAATTAAAAAGCAAGTGTTAAAAGATGGAAATAAAATATCAAAAGAAAAAAAAGAACAGGTGCTTTACAAGAAATCGAAGACTAAAAGAAGGTAAGTACGCCCTTCCCTTTTCAAATTTTCAAAAAGTAAAGAACAACAAAAAAATATGTTCATTTACCTTCCAAAATTTTGCCAAGAAAAATCGAAAAGAAAAATGTGTGTGTATACATATATGTACAAACAAAAAAAAAAAAGAAGAGAAAAAAAACCTATCAAATGGCACTCATTGCCCATCTTTTCAAAAAAAAAAATATCACATACAGGTTCATATCAGTTTCAAAACAAAAAGGAAGAGGGGTGCCAAGGGACCAGTTTAACAACCCCTGCATTTTGGGCTTGGAAAAGCCACCCCTTTTATCCAAACTCTTCCCAATTTTTTCACCAAAATCCTTGTGAGACGGATACATGGACCAAAGTAAAGGATCGGAAGAGATTGCATTCATAAAAGAGCGTCATTTTATGCGAAAAACCCTAAGGCATTATAAAATCAGGAAGAATAAAAAAGGGGGCCCAAATTGATCAAATCTTCACTAAAACCCATGCAAATAAGCACGTAAATTCATAAAACGGATCATAAATGATTATATCAACAAGGAAAATCAGTTTTCATGATCTAAATGCAAGAATTCTAGCTACAATTGACGTAGAAATAAAAAAATTCAAAGAAAGGGGGTTAAAAAGTTTACCGTGTTTTGAAAAGAGAAACCCTAGATCCGACAGAAAATGTGCGTTTGGTCGAAGAGATCAACATCGGCGCGATGTCAGAGTTCAAATTGGAGTGGCGGAAGGAAAAGAGGGGTTCCCGATTCGGTTTGGAGAGAGAAAGAAAAGGAAAAAATGAAGAAATGGCCCTTTTTCGTGCCGCTGCCCGCAATCGTGCGGTTTAAATGCCCAGGTGACTAGGCATGCATATTATGCACGCCTGAGAAAAAACACAAAAAAGAGAAGAATAAGAGAAAATAATAAAAAACAAATAAAATAAAAATACACATAAAATAACAATAAAAAATGAAATAAAAATACACATAAAATAACAAAGAATAACAAAAAAATGGAACAAAAATACACATAAAATAACAACAAAAAAAGGAAGAAAATACACATAAAATAACAAAATATATATATATATATAGTACTATATAAACATATGAATAAACAATTGTCAAGATGCACACATCCCAAAAAGCGTTGTTACATCTATATTCGCTCCGCTCGGGTAGTCGTGCTAAATTAACTTCGGGGTCTTTGAGTTCACTTGAAATCCTCGAACCACCTTACCTCACGTAGGGGCACCCGTGACCAATCATAATGGGGTAATCAATGCCTCATGAGATTGGGCACAAGCCGTTGGATCTTCGCATCATTACTTTACGTCAATCTTTAAGAATTGGTCGATCACCCTCCCGCTCGTGAGGCTGTTTTATTCAAAATAAAACTCAAACATTATACATCATCAATTCCACCATCACGGTTATGCACAATAATGTTGCTAAGCGCTTGGGGGCCAATAGTCTTGAGGAGCGGAAGTTTTCGTAATGATATGGGCTTCCACTACTCACCATGTTCTTTTCCATGTGACGTTTGAGGTTCGTTTTGAACAAAGTGGATCCAAGAGAATTTGCCTTGGGCCTCTTCAGATGTCTTGTTATTTGACATACAATCATTAGTGATCGAATACCAAAGAGGGGCATCTGTAGACACCCAAATTTGGCCTAAGGCCTGATCGACATTGTGCAATCATGGGATTTTTGACGATCCCATCGCAGCGATGCGCTCGCTTGTAAAAAAAATAGAATCGCCACCCAGAGCTTTCGGTGTCCCGGGAAACCTAGTTCATTTTTATGAGCACCGAAGTACTAAAAATATGACTCTGAATCTGGTCTACACCAAAGACTCTTGGATAGGGGCTTCGGTTATCGATCGGGAAGGTGTTAGGCACCCGATCAACCTACTTAACGTGGTCGCTACTTATGGCCAAAAATAAAATAATGCAAAAGAAAGGAAAATAGGTTCCTCTTGCCCAAAAGGGGTTAGAATCCTATTTGTGCCCTTCCGTTCCTACCAAAAATTCGGCGGCGTAACGGCACAAATCGAAGGATCGAGGGAGCTAGAAAGTGATAGGAGAAGAAAGGGGAGAGCCGGAGCCCTCGAGCCCTTGTAGCACTGTAGGAGAGTCTCGCGTGGCTTGCTTTGATGAGCTTTTGAAGGCCTTCTATGGTGGAAAGTAGGGTTCTAACTCCTAAGGCTTAAAGCTAAGAGGTAGGGGAGGGAGGCTAGGGGATCACCCACACCTAGGCTAAGGGTTTTGGATGCAAGAATAAGCTTGAAATGAGGTTGGGAGATTCTAAAATTTAGGGAAAAATAGTGCACAAAAGGGAGGAAGAACTTCTCACTTTGAGCTCTTTCTCTCTTAAGAAAAATTTTCAACCCTTAAACCTAGGGGTGGGGGTCTCTATTTATAGGAAATGGGTGGATTAGGAGACCACTTAAGTGCTAATTGGGGTTAGCCATTAGGTAATCTCAAATCTAAGGATTCCTAGGGTTTTTGGAGCCTTGAAATGTGTGGAAGGATCCTCCAATAGTGGATGATGGGGTGAGGCCTTAAGCCACTTAAGGGTTGCAAATAGGTAGTGAATGGGTGCAATAGAACTATCAAAACATACCCTAAAGGTCGAGGTGGTCAACAAATCAAACCCCAATCACAAATTTTGGAGCAAAAACCATGACTTACTATTCATATGCCTGGCACAACTAATAGTTGCACTAGGCAAATGTACAGTAAAACAGTAATGAACAGTAGCCTAGAAGTTGGTTTTGCGAGGAGTGGGGGGACCCATTTATACCTGGCACAACTATTAGTTGCGCCAGGTCATTTCTGGGGGAAAAAGTCCTAGCGCAACTATTAATTGCGCTAGGCAAATTCTGGGGAAAAATGTCTTAGCGCAACTATTAGTTGCACCAGGCAAAAATTTCTCCAAAATGACCTGATTTTCAAATGGTCATAACCTTTGATATATAACTTCGATTGAAGTCATTTTTAGCTCGTTGGAAAGTTTGAAAAGTCATCTTTCCAATGGTATATTATTTGATATTAGTAGAAGAGCTCAGATAGTCCTAGTGCACCACTCTTGATCCATTGTACGGGAAGGTTAGGTTTAGGGTTTGAAATGGGTTCTAAGGGTCGGGATTGGTTTCTAAAGGTTTGGGATAGGTTCCTAAGGGATCTAGGGTGATTCCTAAGATTTTGGGGTGATTCCTAAGGGTTTCATACATGCCAGGAAAATCTTGGAAATGCGCCTCTCTCGAAATGTGTTTCGATAAGGCCTTGGGTCAAATTTGGGTGTCTATAGATGCCCCTCTTTGGTATCCGATCACTAATGATCGAATGCCAAAGAAAAGAGACATCCGACGAGGCCTAAGGCATTATTGATGGGTCCGCTATATTCAGAACGTACTCTAAACATCAGATGAGTAACATGGTGAGAAAATGAAAGCCCTGGATGTCAAGCTAAACATTCGTTTCTCAAGGTAATCGGTCCCCAAATGCTTAGCGACATTAGTGGGCATAACCGAGTTGGAACGAGTTACGAAAGCCCTGTATGCTAGGCCAAACATTCGCTTCTCGAGATGATTTGAAGGTATTTGATGTTTAAGATTCATTCTGAATGCAACAGCTTCGTAAGTAAGAGGGGTGATCGACCCACATTCAAAGATAGGCGCTAAGCAAAACTACGCAAGGCTCCATAGTTTACGTCCAATCCTATATGGCATTTGATTACCTCATTTGATTGGTCACAGGTGCCTCTGCCTGTAGCAGGGTTCGAAATCTCTGGGCGCAGCCAACGATCTCAAAGTTTATTTAGCATGACTACTCAAGCGGAATGAATAGAAGTCGCAACGCTTTTTGGGAGGACATGCCATTTTCAAAAACGTGCCCCAGATTAACATGACCTAGAGCATCCAGCTTCAAGTATCGCTAAATAGATCAAACCAATCATTGGGTGTCTCTCAAAAAGGGGCATCCAATCCTGGCTTTCACCGACAATGATCATAAACATTAATTAACTATGCATAAACATGCACCCATCAGGGGCGATAAGCAACAACAAAGGCGATGGAAGCCCCGACCCGGACCTGCCCGAGTACAATTTACGAGAACAAACGACTATCATATGGATACCTTGATGTATGGCATACACTTTACGGGGATACCGCTGCCCATACAGGTTTTAAGCTTGCAGAAAATAAAAGGGAAATACCCTTCTGAATGCATGGTTGCACATAGTTTAGTTGATACGTAATCTCATTCTCAACAGGTTGGTCTCAACCGAAGATTGACTTTTTCCAACGGAGAATCTAAAGCTTAAGATATTTAAGTTCATATGAATCTAAAACAGAGCGCTCATCGCAAAGATTTAGCAGTGGAGTCGACTCGATCAAAATGTTGACTGTTTGACCGGGACTGACACTGTTGCTCCTTCCTTGAAGTAGGATCCAGAATCCAAGGCGTGCCTTAGACTTAGGATGTTACTATAGCACAGTGGTGTTGTTGATAAAATATCGACATTTTACAGCATCAGAACACGCATGTGCGTAGCTCTATGGGGAAGCACAGATTTATTCTTCTTTTTCAAAATGATTTTCTCTCTTTTTTTCTAATAGACTTAACGTCAGTGGTGAGATGCTTCATCTGATTTGTCCATCTCTGAGAAGTTGCCCGCTTCGCGATTTTAGACCGTGTGATATTCCTACATATTCTCGAGAAAAGGTCAGTCCCTTTTTGTTTATTCATATAAAGAAAATGCATCCAAAACAATAGAAGGAAAAGTAGATTTCTACCTATATTTTTTTATTTTCAATATATTTTTTTTGGATTTTTGTTTTTGGAGATTTTTTGTTATTTTTCTTCATTTTTGAGATTGAAATATGATGCTAGAAATATGAGTAGAAATATATGCACATTTTTTGGTATTTGGATTTTTCTTGATATTTTGTTTTTTGGCTTTCTCTTTTTTTTTTTATGCCTTGACAGTGAGACGGAGTAACAGGTCTCATTTTGAGCATAGTCAAACTCTTTCATGCAGTCGGACCTGAGTGAGTTTTCGGATTTTACCAAGGCCAGAATGTTGATCCCTTTGGATTGAGTTAAACCTTTCTCCTTGCCTCGGGTCATACGTTTGACGGTGTGGTTTCACAAAGATAATTCTGGTCGGGACCCGATTCGAACTAGCATGAGTGGCCCAGTCGGACAAGAGGGTACAGGAAGAGTAATAAAAGGAGTCCTCAAACATCAATCTTCTCAAACAATCCAAACCTTTCTTTTTCAATTTTTTCTCTTTTTTTTTTTTATTTATCTCCTCTTTTTACCTGTGGCGCCCTTTCGGGTTTTCACCACATCCATGGGTTTAGCTCTCTTACCCCAAGCGCCCTTTCAGGTTTTCACCTGGTCCACACAAGCTCGCTGTTTTTACCTGTAATGCCCTTTCGAGTTTTTACCACGTCTATGTCGCTTTGAGCTTGTATTTTTATTTTTATTTTCTTTTCTTTTTTAATTCTTTCATTTTTTCAAAAGCCACGACATAGACGTCAATTCCGTCATAGCCAGCTAGATGGGGTTCTGGTGTCGTCTCACAACTCGGCTCTTGTTGACTTAACAGATGTTATGACTGCTTGTAAACCTAAAAGAGGGCTTTCTTCAGGGTGTAGCTTGGCCATGGGTTAGGTTAGGATTTGAAGGTATGCTAGGCTAAAAGTGTTTCCTTGATACCGCTTCAGTTTTCTCAACATACTTTCTTCCTTGGGTTTTTTTTTTTCTTACTGTACATGCCCCGTGATTCTTCTACATTTTTTTTGTTCTTTTTGCTCCATTTCAGGCAATCTCTTTTTGAGGATTTGCTTTTCTGATTTTTTTTTGGATTTTAATGGTAATTTCACTTCTCTTTTTTTGTGTATGTACGTATATGTTTTTTAGAACAGGGGTTATTTGAAAGAAAAAGGCCCAGGCTCAAATAGAGTAGCAAAGGATATCATCATTTTTAGGGATGCTTTTTGGCTACTATGCTTGGAATGATGGCCTCTTTTGAGTGATTCTTAAGCAGTCACACATCTGTTTCACTAATACTTACCTTATCGTGATAGACTAAGAGTATAACCGTCGGACGTATCCAGTGTTGATGGGCTCAGGAAGATGATCTCAGTCCATGGTGGCTAGGTGGATGGTGTATCCTGGCAGCACTTCTCGGATGACGTAAGGTCCTTCCCAGTTTGGCTTGAACTTTCCTCTCGAATCGGTGTGGAGGGATGGGAAGATCTTCTTCAGTACAGTGTCTCCTATCTTTAGATCTCGACCGTGGACACGTTTATTGTAAGCGCGTGCGATTCTCCCCTGGTAAACTTGAGTGTGACACAAGGCTAGGAGTCTCTTCTCGTCTAATAAGTTTAATTGTTCGAAGCGGGATCTTTCTCTCTCTGCTTCAGGTAAGCCTGATTCCATGAGAATTCTGAGTGAGGGTACTTCAACCTCAACCGGTAGGATGGTCTTGGTTCCATACACAAGGGAGAACGGTGTTGCCCCTGTAGTGGTACAGATCGATGTTCTGTAGGCCCACAAAGCAAACGACAGCATTTCTCTCCAATCTTGATAGGTGACGGCCATTTTCTCTAGGATGCGAATGGTTGTCTTGTTCACAGCTTCCACGGCTCCATTAGTTTGAGGCCGATAAGGTGACGAGTGATGCTGCTTGATTTTGTATTGCTCACAGAAGGCTCGGATGCGCTTATTTGCAAAATTTGTACCGTTGTCCATGATGATATCTTTGGGTACTCCAAATCAGCACACAATATTGTTCTTAAGAAACTTCTTGATGTGACTAGCCATGATGTTGGAGTATGATGTTGCTTCAACCCACTTGGTGAAGTATTCAATGGCAACGAGGATGAACCGATGCCAGTTCGATGCTTTCGGATGAATCATTCCGACGACGTCAAGGCCCCAGGTAACAAATGGACAAGGAGTGGTCATGCAGTGTAGATTAATGGCAAGAGCATGTATCAGACTAGAGTGTTCCTGACACTTGTAGCATTTCTGAACATGTTTATAGCAATCTGATTCCATAGTGGTCCAAAAGTATCCCTGCCATAAAATTTTCTTTGCTAGCATGTGACCACTGACGTGGGCTCCTCATACTCCCTCGTGGATCTCCTTCATGATACTAATTGCTTCACCTTTTGTAAGGCACCTTAGCAAAACATTATTGTAGGATCGCTTGTAAGGTTAGTGTCTCGAGGAAATTCTTGATATCCGAGAACCAAGGTGGCTCATCATCAGACTTTGTAGGTTCCTCAATCTGGAGGCAGAAGGCCGGCTCATTCCTCTGCTCGATCATGATTGGCTTCATCTCAGCACCATACGAGATTTCTATCATCGATGCCAACGTCGCTAGTGCATCAGCAAAGCGATTCCTTATCCATGGGACATATGAGAATGTCACGTCTTGAAAGCAAGCTATCAGATCCTCGAGGTGCTCATGGTAAGAGATCAGTTTCTCATCTTTCGTCTTCTAGTCACCGTTTGTTTGGCATATGATCAATTATGAATCACCGAATACTCGGAGGTGAGTTATATTCAGATCGAGCGCTGCTTGCAGACCAGCGGCACAAGCTTCGTATTCAGCCATGTTGTCGTGCAAGGGAAGTTGAGCTTGATAGAGACTGGTACATAGGATCCTTTTGGTGAAATCAGAATGGTGCCAACTCCTTGACCTTCTACATTAGCTGCCCCGTCAAAGTGCATTACCCAAAAATCTTCTGCTTCTTTTGTATCGTCTTCTGTCATAAAAAGGATGTCCTCATCAGGGAACTCAGTTCTCAAGGGCTCTTAGTCTGACAAAGGATTGTCGGTGAGATGATTGGCGAGTGCTTGCCCTTTAATCAACTTCTGAGTGATGTACGTGATGTCAAACTTAGATAACAAAAGCTGTCATCGTGCGGTTCACCCAGTGAGAGCTAGCTTCTCGAACAAGTATTTCAACGGGTTCATTTAGGCTAAAAGTAGAATGGCTTGAGATAGTAAGTAATGACGGAACCTCTGAGTGGCCCATACAAGAGTCAGGCATGCTTTCTCCATATGTGAATAGCGCATTTCATAATCAGTAAACTTCTTGCTCAAATAGTAAATGGCCTGCTCTCTTCTTCCTGTCTCGTCATGCTGCCCTAAGACACATCCCATCGAGACTTCCATCGTGGAGTGATACATTAAGAGTGGTTTCCCTGGATCGGGTGGTACCAACACGGGTGAGTTAAGGAGGTAGCTTTTGAATTTATCGAATGTTGCTTCACACTTGTCATTCCATTCAACGGGCGAGTTCTTCCTTAGTAGCTTGGAGATCGGCGTGCAAATTGGAGTTAGTTGTGCAATGAACCGACTGATATATTGTATCCTGCCCAAGAACCCTCTAACTTCCTTCTCAGTAGACGGTGGTGGCATTTCTGTGATAGCTTTGACTTTGACTGGGTCGACCTCGATCCCTCTCCTGCTGACGATGAATCCTAACAATTTTTTAGACATAGCGCCAAAAGCGCACTTCTATGGATTCAGACATAACCTGTATTTTCTCAGCCTCTTAAACAGTTTCTGGAGGTTTACCAAATGGTCATCTCGCTCCGATGACTTGGCTATCATATCATCGACATACACTTCAATCTCTTGGTGCATCATGTCGTGAAACAGCATAGTCATAGCTCTCTGGTACGTTGCACCGGCATTTTTTAGCCCAAATGGCATGATTTTATAGCAGAAGGTTCCCCAAGGAGTGATAAAAGCTGTCTTCTCTCGATCTGCCTTTGCCATTTTTATCTGATTGTATCCTAAGAATCCATCCATAAAAGAAAGCATCTCGTGCTTAGCAATGTTATCGACCATGATGTCGATGTGCGGCAATGGGAAATTGTCCTTCGGGCTCGCTTTGTTCAAATTTCAAAAATCGATCACAGGCGTACCTTTCCGTCCTTCGACATAGGCACAATATTGGCCACCCACTGTGGGTATTTAGATACCATGAGAAACCTCGCATCATACTGCTTGATGACCTCATCACTTTCAGCATCAATTCGGGTTGAAGACATCTCAGCTTCTGCTTAACCAGCTTCATATCAGGGTAGAGAGGCAGCTCATGCTCGACCAAATCGGTGTTCAGACTAGGCATGTCCTCGTACGACCAGGCAAAAAAATTTTGGTATGATCGAAGGAAGTCGATCATGCTTTTTCTCTCCTCGAGAGACAGCGACATTCCGATTTTGGTTATTCGGGGAACCTCCTCAGTCCCTAGATTAACGTCCTCAGTTTCCTCGACAATGGGGGTAGGGCCATGCTCAAAGTCGGCAAACTATTCAAGGAGCTCATTGGGGCCTCCTCAAAGGGGACATCCTCGTCCAGACTCATAAAACCTACCTCTTCTTGTATTTCTACAGGAAAGGGGTCGATTTTACGTGGGACGGGTATTTCGATTAAGGCATCCTTTTGTGGGACTTTTTTTGGGATTTTAAATGATAATATTTTTGGATTTTAAATTTTTTCTATGTTTTTGAGATTTTATATTTTTTCAATATTTTTCAGGTTTTGTATTTCTTTGGAGATGGACCCTTGGCAGCACGAGTCTGTGTATATACAAGGTATTTCCTGCCAAGGGCTTATATCACTTTTTATAGGTTGTTTTTTCTTGGGAAACAGGTGCTAAACTTTAGGCCACTCCCTGCTTCCAGAGTTTGGGGCAAAGATGCCCAGTTGCGTTCCTGAGGGACTGGTCTTTTACCTATTTGGATGGAGGGTGTTGACTGATATGGCTTATTAGAGTCAGCCTCCATCGTGTTGACCCCCATTTCGTCTGAGATGATATCCTAAAATGTCAATACCATTTTGTGGTGATTTACCACAGGCGGTGTTTGTTCAGGTACTGGTCGTCGTTCCTCGAAGAGGGACAACGCAGCCAAATCTATTTCTAGGTTGGGAAGGGATATCTGGGGATTGGTGGGATGTATTGGGGTTGTGGGTTTATGTGGGGTCAAATGGGTTACCCCATTCCGATCGATCTTTATGACCCCAATGCTAACAAAGGATTTCCTGATGTGCGGCCTAGGGCAAGGTTTCTCTTCTATGTTGATTCCTCGAGCTCTTACAACTGCAGCGACCCTGGCATTCTCTTTAGCCTCTCGGACCTCTTCCTCTGTGGGCTTGTAACCTAACCCGAATCAGACTTTCTACCCCTTGGCAACAACTGGCTCTCTTCTACCTTGCAATCTAGGCCCGAGCCCTCTGCCTTTCTAATAGCCCCATTTCTGGAGCATGGCCACCGCTACTTCCATTCCGCCACCGATTGTAGAAGTGATGCTTCTCGGGGGTTCTGGGCCTACTGCCGATACCTCATACTCGAAACTATAGTGGTCGGTGTCTTCCTCAGTATGTGGCACATCCATTACTTTAGGATTTTCAATGTTGTGAGTGGCCTTGTCTTTCTCATCGTGCCCTTCACCAATGATGGTGATCACCTTCTGCCCGAATATGAATTTTAGCTTTTGATGAAGGGTAGAAGGTATCGCCCCGACCTCATGTAACCACGGGCGTCCTATCAATAAATTAAAAGAAGAATTGATATCCATCACTTGAAAAGGTATAGAGAAGGTCATGGGCCCAATTACTAATTCTAGATCGACCTCTCCCATTATTTCTCTTCTTGTGTTATCAAATCCCCGAGCGCTAGTCCTTGTTGGCCTTAGCATACAGGGGTCCATGCTGATCTTGGTGGCAGTCCTCAACTAGAACACATTCAAAGTCGACCTGCTATCAATTAGAACCAAGGGAATTATCATGTTCCCTGATTCGATAGTAATATTGAGGGATTTAGCATGACTGTTTCCCTCTTCAGGTAGATCTGTATCCAAAAATGAAATGGCATTGGGTGCCATCACCTGTCCGATTATTTGCCCGACCTTGTCTGGGCTCACCTGTTGGGGCACATGGGCATTCTTTAACGCCCCCATTAGAGCTTGGAAATGGAGTGGGGACATCATCAAAAGATCTCAGACCACTAATATGGGCTGGAATCCTTCTTAATTGAGTCTCAAGAATGTGCTCCCGACTCATTTTCTCAAATGGGTGGATTGCACTGTCCTTCTTCCCCTCTGGCCGTGTTGGTGTTGGTGTTGTTGTTGCAGTTGCTACTATTGTTGCCTCGGGCTGTTTTGAGATTCTCCCCGACCTAGTGACAAAGTCCACAGCCCCCTCCCTGCTGCCGCCGCCGGCATTGATATCTATTTGCTCGTAGCTTAGCGGGACCTGATGAGGGTCATAGGTTGGTCCTGAGAGCTGGAATGGTATGGCCGTCGGCACCTGAAGTGCATGTACTGATGGCTCTAGGAGGGTAGGTAAGACTTGGTTTATCTTAGTGATGGATGAGTGGGTGGAAAAATTGGGTCGAATGGGGATGGTGAAGCTTGAGGATGGTGGTACTAGGGGGAAGGAGGCAAAAGTAGGCCACTGATAGCTGATAGGTGCTGGCGAGGGATCAGGGGTTTGATGGGCCATTAGGTAATTGATCGGGGTGGTGGAGTTTGCAGGTGGCTGAACTGAGGGCAATGAGGTGGGCGCAGGCCATAGATAACTGACGAGTGTGGGTGTAGGATTGGGGGCCTGATGGCTTATTGGGTAATTGACGGGGGTGGTGGTGTATGGCTGATATGTATTTATGTGCACATAATTAACGGGGGTGGGTGATGGAAAGTATGCCCTGAGATCCAAGGATTCAATTTACGGAGTCGTGTTGGGGAAATAATCTGACAAATTCAGGGGTTCAATTACCCCGATGTTCCTTTCTTCAATATTCCTTGACAACGGCGCCACATAACTCTCCCGATCACTAATGTAATTGGATGGATCAAACTGAAACTCCTCTTCATTTTCTACTTTTTCGACGGTGGGTCTGGGACCTGCTCCTCCGATAGGATTTGGGGGTAGTGGCACCTAGTGAATATTTGCATGCTGAGAAGGTGCAGGTGGAATGATTTTTTCGACGTCAATCAAATCTTGGATTGCGTGCTTCAATGGGAAGCAGCGATTGGTCGGGTGACCCGAACCCTGATGGAAATTGCAATGAGTATTGGGGTCAAAATTATATGGAATCGGATTGGGAGGAGGTCATGGTTAGAGAATAGTTATTAAACCCTTTTCAATTAATAATGGCAAAAGTACACTCAGGGATTGCCCCAAGGGCGAAAAGACTCGATCATAATGGACTCTCCTCTCTAGGGTCATTTGCATTCCCTGCCCATTCCCTGCTCTTTGTATTGGCCCTGTCCTGATGGGAGCTGGTTGCGCTGCTTGGAATTGGAATGGGGCTACATTGTTATTGTTGGGTCGAGTGTTTGCAACGTTTTGCACCTATGCCCCGGTCCTCCTATCGTTCTTCTGCTCAGTAAACCTCCTAACCCCGCTAGGTCCCCTTGAGGCATTCTTACTCAACCGCCCTTCCCTGATGGCATCCTCACAGCGGTTGGCATTCCTTACCAAATCAGTAAAATTGGATTGTTGTTGGTATATAAGAAAATCGAAAATCACTGGTAGAGTGTTCTTTGAAATCATCTCTATCTGCTCATCGTCTGGTATTCTATTTCTGACTTGAGCGGCCAATGCTCTCGAAAGCCCCAAATAGTCACTGAAGGTCTTATTGGGATTCTATTTCAAACGGGTCAAATCAGACCTGTGTGGTTCAATATCAGTATTATAGACATACTATTCCTGGAACAAATGTGTCAAATCCTTCCATGTCTTCATCATGAATGGTTCAAGAGATGTGAACCACCTCAGGACCGGTCCGATCAAACTTTTCTGAAAGACTTTTATTAGCAGTCTCACGTCCCCCCCATACTGGCACATGTCCCCACAATAGGACTTGAGGTGTGCAATCTGATTGCCCGTTCCATTGTACTTGTCGAATATTGGCATATTAAATTTGGGTAGCAGGGAGACCTCGGCAAACAGACTGAAATCCATAAAATCTGTGGCATGGATTTCAGCACCACCCATCTTTAATAATTATTTCTGGATTTTGTGTAGTTGCTCCCTTAACTATTCCGATTCTTTGGACATGGGGGCCATTTTTTCAACAGCCGATCGGGACTCGCTCTGTGCTATTGGGGGTGGGATTGCTACAGGGGGAGGATTTATAGTGGTCACTGCCCCGACATAGGCACCAGTATTTCTGATCTCTTCCTCCTCATACTACTGATCTATATAGGGTGCAGTGAGGATGGTGTTCTCATACTATTATTGCATGGACTGGATGGGATTGGATTGGATGTGGGTTGGGTGAGCCCCTTGAATGTAAGGGAGGTGTTGTGGGGTGATGGGATGAGTAGTGGTTTGGTTTAGGGGTGGGGCCTGATGGGGCAATTGGATATGGGAGAAGGTTTGGATATGGTCTTGGGGTATGGGGCCATGGGAAAATTGGGTCTGACTTACGGCATGGGTTTGACCCGGTTGTGAAGGTTGGGGGTGTGAATTTTTGGGGGTATTGTGGTGGGTAAGAGGTTTGGGTTGGGGCCATGGGCCTAGGGTAGGTTTGGGCCACAAGGCCTTGATCAGGTTGGGTTTGGGTAAAGGGCATGATATTTGGGGGATCTTGGCCTATTAGGCCTTGAAGGGTATGGCCCATTGGGCTTTGGAGGGCATGGGCCATGGGCCATTGGTGGGTATGGGCCTCGGCCAAATGGGTCTGGGCTGTGGGCCCTTGGGGTATGTGGGCCTGGCCTACTAGGTTTTGAGGGGTATGGGCCATGGGCCCTTAGAGGGTTTGAGCTTGGGCCAAATGGGTTTGGGCCATGGGCCCTAGATGGGTTTGGGCCATCGGCCCTTGGGTAAGGGTTTAGGCAATGGGCCCTTGGGGTATGTGCGTCTGGCCCACTAGGTTTTGAGGGGTATAGGCCATGGGCCATTGGTGGGTTTGGACCATGGGCCCTTGATGGGTTTGGGTCATGGGCCCTTGGAGGGTTTAGGCTTGGGCCAAATGGGTTTGGGCCATGGGCCCTTGGGTAAGGGTTTGGGCAATGGGCCCTTGGGGTATGTGGGCCTGGCCCACTAGGTTTTGAGGGGTATAGGCCATGGGCCATTGGTGGGTTTGGACCATGGGCCCTTGATGGGTTTGGGCCATGGGCCCTTGGGTATGGGTTTGGGCAATGGGCCCTTGGGGTATGTAGATCTGGCCCACTAGATTTTGAGGGGTATGGGCCATGGGCCATTGGTGGGTTTGGGCCATGGGTCTTTGATGGTTTTGGGCCATGAGCTCTCTATGGTTTTGGGCTATGGCCCTTGATGGGTTTGGGCCATGGGCCCTTGGGAATGGGTGATGGGGTGTTGGGACATTGGGCCTTGGAGATCATGGGTGGTGGGGTATTGGGCCAATGGGCCTTGGTCAATGGTAGGGTTTTAGGCCAATGGGCCTTGGGGCATGTGGGAGATAGGGTTTTGGATGGTGTGAATTATGGGGGGTTGTTGGGGGTCATGGGGGAGTGAAGCATGGAGGTTGGCTAAGGTATGGGATGGGTTCATGGATGTGTGGTGTGGATGAGGGGAGGTGTTTTGGGAAGCTTTCCATAAGGAGTAGGCTTGGAACATCTCCTCCATCATGGTGATAGAAGAAGGATCAGATGTGGGTGGTGGATTTAAGGGATGATTGGGTATATATGGGGTGAATGTGGAGGGAAAATTGGGCATGGTAAGTGATGGGACATGGGATGGATTGAAGGAATGGGGTGAGGCATTGACAAAGGGGGATGGGTTGGGGATGTTTAAGGGTGATGGAGGGTAAAGTATGGGTGTTTGGGAAAAATCCGGCATGGCCCCAGTAAAAATGGGCAAGACCCGAGTAGATGGGGGGACTTGTGGGGGGTTGGATAGGGTGGAAGTGGTGTATGTGAATGTGGGTGGATCGGGCCTATAGGGGGAAGATGGGAAATGGGGCATGGATGTGGATTGGGAGAATGGGTTTGGGTTTTGTATAGACATGGGTGGAAAATGTGATGGATTTGGTATGGGCATGGTTTGAGCCAAAGATTGGGAGTTGGGGGTTGGACTTTGGATGTTTTGGGAGGTAGTGGTTGGGAAAATGGGGGCGCCAAACGGGCCGGTAACGGCAAAGGGTGATTGGGTGACGGGGATGGTGGAAAAGACTTCCCCTTAATGGGAATGGGTTGGAGAGGGTGGTGGGGATTTGTCGGGATCGGCATAAGCCGGGTCCACTACCCACGACATTCTACCCGAACGGGTTGGGTAAGGGTGCCTTGGATAAGGCCCAAAAATCTTCCTCCTTCTCCTGCGGGACGGCGGAGAGCAAGATGATGTCGTTGTGTTGGCACCATAAACTATATATATTTTTTGGGGTTTTAATTATATATATTTTTTTGAATTTTTTTTTGAAAAAATTTGAAAAATAAAGGTTCCGAGGCCTTGGAATTCCCTTTTCGAGTGGCTCCCGTACCTTAATTCAAGACCCGCGGCGACGATTCTGACGTACTTCGAAAGAATCGAAGGAGAACCTTCGATCTATTGAAGGCACAGAAATCAAGGCAAACAACCCGATCCCCCGGAATGAGCCAAAAGGAATTTACCCTCTTTTGACCGGCGGGGGCGTATTGGGTGTCGGAGATGGCAGGTCCTAAACAAGGTACTAAGCACACTGATCGGGAGACTCGGGAGGTGAAGAAGGCCACAGATTCGGGCTGGTGTGTTGTTAAATAGACCTAGCACAACTAATACATGCACCCAGGTTGCAGAGCACCTTTTTTACACTGGCGCAACTATTAGTTGCGCCAAGATAAAAATTTGGATTTTAAAGCTGACGTAACTATTAGTTGCGCCAGTTATAAATTTTAGTTTTTTACACTGGCGCAACTAATACTTGCGCCAGGCAAAAACTGATCCTCCAGAACTGATGACAGCAGGCACCAACACCCGAAATGAGCCTCTTTTTTTGGTTTTTGTGGAAGCTAGGTTTCCGGGAATTGAGCAGTTTTTTGGTGATCGATTCTCTCCTTACCGCACCTAACGGGTTTGAGTCCGATATTACTCGCTAACGCACTCCCCAAGGGTTTTAAGCTTTGAAATGGGAACCCACCAGATATACCTCTGGCGTGAGCGCCTTCTCAGATACTAGGTGGGCTGGGACTTTTTTGGATCATCACCACTAGGGGTTGCCGCCATACAAAGACCCGGGTGGTTGTGTGTTTGCCTAATCCCAACCCTTTTAAAATCTACCCCGTAAAATCAAATTAATTAAGCTCCCTAACTTGGTTCAATTTTAATTTTTTTCAAAGTTTTTCTCTTTTTTTAGAAGTTTTCTTTAGTTCAAAGACCGGGGGTGATGATCTCGTGCAGCCACTACGGGTCGGCGTCCACTGTTGGGATATGAGTGCGCAAGTTGGCCCGCCAATCGGCTAAGGCACTTTAAAAGACGAAAAATTAAAAAAATTAAAAGACAATGCTCAAGTAGGCCTGCCGATCGGCTAAGGAATTTAAAATGACGGAAAAGTAAAGAAATTTAAAGACTATGCACGTAGGCCCGCCAAGAGTCGCCATCTGTGCAACCGTGGGATTTTTGACGATCCTGTCATGGCGATGCGCTCGCTTGTAAAAAATATAGTCGCCACCCGGAGCTTCCGGTGTCCCGAGAAACTTAGTTCATTTTTATGAGCACCAAAGTGCTAAAAATATGACTCTGAATTCAGTCTACACCAATGGCTCTTGGGTAGGGGCTTCGGTTATTGATCGGGAAGGTGTCAGGCACCCGACTAACCCTCTTAACGTGGTCTCTACTTATGGCCAAAAATAAAATAAAGCAAAAGAAAGGAAAATAGCTTCCTCTTGCCCAAAAGGAGTTAGAATCCTATTTTTGCCCCTCCGTTCCTACCGAAAAGTCGGCGGCGTAACGGCGCAAATGGGAGGATGGAGGGAGCTAGAAAGAGATAGGAGAAGAAAGGGGAGAGCTGGAGCCCTCGGGCCCTTGTAGCACCATAGGAGAGCCTTGCGTGGCTTACTTTGATGAGTTTTTGAAGGCCTTGTATGGTGGAAAATGAGATTCTAACTCCTAAGGCTTGAAGCTAAAAGGTAGGGAAGGGAGGCTAGGGGATCACACACACCTAGGATAAGGGTTTTGGATGCAAGAACAAGCTTGAAATGAGGTTGGGAGATTCTAGAATTTGGGTGAAAATGGTGCACAAATGGGAGGAAGAACTTCTCACTTTGAGCTCTTTCTCTAAGAAAATTTCTCAACCCTTAAACCTAGGGGTGGGGGTCTCTATTTATAGGAAATGGGTAGATTAGGAGACCACTTAAGTGCTAATTGGGGTTAGCCATTAGGTAATCTCAAATCAAAGGTTTCCTAGGGTTTTTGGAGCCTTAAAAATGTGTGGAAGGATCCTCCAATGGTGGATGAGGGGGTGAGGCCTTAAGCCACTTAAGGGGTTGTAAATAAGTAGTGAATGCATGCAACAGAACTATCAAAACACACTCCAAAGGTTGAGGTGGTCAACAAGTCAAACCCCAATCATGAATTTTGGGGCAAAAACCATGAGTTACTGTTCATATGCTTGGCGCAACTAATAGTTGTACCAGGCAAATGTATAGTAAAATAGTAATGAGCAGTAGCCTGGAAGTTGGCTTCGCGAGGGGTGGGAGGACCCATTTATACCTGAGGCAACTATTAGTTGCACCAGGCCATTTCTGGGGGAAAAAGGCCAAGCGCAACTATTAGTTGCGCCAGGCAAATTCTGGGGGAAAATGGCTTGACGCAACTATTAGTTGCGCCAGGCAAAAATTCCCCCCAATTTTTAAATGGTCATAACTTTTGATATATGACTCTGATTGAGGTGATGTTTAGCTCGTTGGAAAGCTGGAGAAGTCCTCTTTCCAATGGTATATGATTTAATATCAGTAGAAGACTTCAGATAGTCTTGGTGTACCATTCTTCATCCATTGCTCCAGAAGGTTAGGTTTAGGGTTCAAAATGGGTTCTATGGGTCGGGATTGGTTTCTAAAGGTTCGGGATAGGTTTCTAAGGGATCTAGGGTGATTCCTAAGTGTTTTGGATGATTCCTAAGGGTTCCATACATGCCATCAAAACCTTGAAAATGCGCCTCTCTAGAAATGTGTTTCGATTTGGCCTTGGGCCAAATTTGGGTGTCTACAGACATATACTTTGAGAAGGGCGTACTCCCGAACTTCCAGAAGCATTACCCGAACCCTTAGGAATCATCCCAAATCCTTAGGAATCATCCCAAGCTATTAGGAATCAACCCAAACCCTTAAAGTCCATCCTGGGCCCTTAGAAAGTCCAGCCAGAACCATAAAATCAGAATTGAACCCACTGGACCCATACTGAACCCAGCCTGGGCCCACAAGTTCCAACACCCATTTGGCTTCCAAAACTGGCTACGCGTGCATATTGTGCATGCCAAGCCAGAATGGCTACTCTACAGCTGGGCCCCCGTGGGTCTTCTACTTCCAACACTATTTGGCCTTGTTCTTAAAGTAGGCGTGCATATTATGCACGCCGGCCTTAAAAACTTGCTTTTTTTCAAAAATGGCTGAATTGGGCCATCTTGGTTTGACTTCTGGACCACTCCAAGGTGGTTTTCTTTAGGACCCTAGTACCCTTAGTAGCTTAAAATATAACCCTTTTGCCACCCCAACCCTCACCCTATCATCCACCATTAAAACCCAATTCCCACCTATCTAAGCCCTAGAAAACCTTAGATTGTGGATTACCTAATCTCTAAACCTATTAGTGACTAAACCATCCACTAATCACCACCAAGTCTATAAATAGAGAGCCTCCCCTCCTTGTTTAAGAATCTTTTTTTCAAATCCAAAAGGAAAAACTCTTCACAAATATCCTCTCATTTCCAAGCTAAAACCCATCCAAGCCTTAATATTTTAGTTCTTCCCTCACCATTACACTTCAATTTCCATCATCCCTAAGCCTTCCAAGCCTTAGCTCATCCTCCACATTATCACTCCCAAGCTCATATCACCAAGCCTTGGCTAGTAAGAACCTTTCCCTATCCCATTCGTGCTATCGGAAGCTCACCGGAGTTTGCATCGATGCAACGATCCGACAACGGTGTTACAAGGGCCCGAGAGCTCCTGCTCTCCCCTCTTTTCCTCTACCTTCTTTTTTGCTTTTCCACCATCCTAGGATTTTGGCCGTTAAGCAGACAAAATTTCAGTGTTTGCAGAGAGCCCAATAGGATCCGAGTGCCTTCAGGCAAGGGGAAGTACCGCTCATTTTCCTTTTCTTATATATATATATACACACACACAAATACACTTGTACATAGTAGAGACCACTTACGAGTGGGTTGATCGGGTGCCTAACACCTTCACGATTGATAACCAAAGTCCTTACCCTAGAGGCCTTCGCATTGACTGGGGTAGACACCCAAATTAGGCCCAAGGCCCGATCGAAACACCTTTCGAGAGAGGTGCACTTCTGAGCTTTTGATAGCATGTATGGAAGCTTTAGGAACCACCCTAGAACCCTTAAGAACCATTTTAAAACCCTTAGGAATCACCCTAGATCCCTTAGGAACCTGCCACGAACCTTAGAAATCAACCCCGACCCTTAGAACCCGTCATGAACCTAAACCTAACCTTATCAAGCCATGGATGAGGAGGGATGCATCGGAACTAGCTATGGCC
Source organism: Chloranthus sessilifolius (assembly GCA_021018995.1). NCBI lineage: Eukaryota > Viridiplantae > Streptophyta > Magnoliopsida > Chloranthales > Chloranthaceae > Chloranthus > Chloranthus sessilifolius. The sequence continues at coordinate 18,311,126 of CM037586.1, forward strand.
ATCTATTGTGATTGAATCTTGTACCTTTAAAAAGTAGAAGTCGTTAGCTTTCCAACGATCTAAGAATCGCCCCAATCGGAGATATACATCAAAAGATATGACAGGCAGAACTCAAAGGGCAAAAGTGTAAATTCATGTCAGCCCCCCTAGGGATTTGGCGCAACTAATAGTTGTGCTAGTTATAATTTTTCCTGGCGTAACTATTAGTTGTGCCAGGCCAATTCTCCTAGTTTTTAAGCCTGGCGCAACTAATAGTTGCGCCAAGGTTAAAGGTGGGGCCCACCCTCGCACGCCAACTTTCGGGCACTGTTTAAAACTGTTTTACTGTACATTTGCCTGGCCTAACTAATTGAACAGTAAACTTTGGATTTTACCCCAAAAATCATGATTGGGGATTGACTTCTTGACCACCTTGATCCTTGGGGTGTGTTTTGACAGTTCTATTGCACCCTTTTTATGCCTATTTATAACCCTTCAAGTGGCTTAAAGTCTCACCCCATCATCCACCATTGGAGGACCTTCTCACACATCTCAAGGCTCCAAAAACCCTAGGAATCCTTAGATGTGAGATTGCCTAATTGCTAAACCCATTAGCTCTTAAGTGCTTTCCTAATCCACCCATTTCCAATAAATAGAGCACCCACCCCTTGGTTTAAGGATTGAGAAATTTACTTAAGAGAGAAAGAGCTCAAAGTGAGAAGTTCTTCCTCCCTTTTGTGCACCATTTTCACCCAAATTTCAGAATCTCCCAACCTCATTTCAAGCTTGTTCTTGCATCCAAAACCCTTATCCTAGGTGTGTGTGATCCCCTAGCCTCCCTTCCCTACCTTTTAGCTTCAAGCCTTAGGAGTTAGAATCTCATTTTCCACCATACAAGGCCTTCAAAAACTCATCAAAGTAAGCCACGCAAGGCTCTCCTATGGTGCTACAAGGGCCCGAGGGCTCCAGCTCTCCCCTTTCTTCTCCTATCTCTTTCTAGCTCCCTCCATCCTCCCATTTGCGCCGTTACGCCGCCGACTTTTCGGTAGGAACGGAGGGGCAAAAATAGGATTCTAACTCCTTTTGGGCAAGAGGAAGCTATTTTCCTTTCTTTTGCTTTATTTTATTTTTGGCCATAAGCAGAGACCGCGTTAAGCAGGTTGATCGGGTGCCTAACACCTTCCCGATCAATAATCGAAGCCCCTACCCAAGAGCCTTTGGTATAGACAGGATTCAGAGTCATATTTTTAGCACTTCGGTGCTCGTAAAAATGAACTAGGTTTCCCGGGACACCGAAAGCTCCGGGTGGCGACTCTATATTTTTTTTTGCAAGCGAGCACATCGCCGCGACGGGATCATCACAAATCCCACGATTGCACAGATGGCGACTCTGCTGGGGAGTAGCTAATAGAGCTTCCCCTTGAACTAGGCCTCTTTATTTTTATTTTCCTAACATTTTATTACTATTTTTTTTATTTTTCTTTTACTGTTTTTTACTCACCCCTCCGATTAAGTTATTTTACTTACCCCTATTTTTACGCCATTTACGATCCTTAGCCGATTGGCGGGCCTACTTGAGCATAGTCTTTAAATTTCTGTACTTTTCCATCATTTTTAGTGCCTTAGCCGATCGACGGGCCTACTTGAGCATTGTTTTTCAATTTCTTTAATTTTCTGTCATTTAAAGTGTCTTAGCCGATTGGCGAGCCTACTTGTGCACACATATCCCAACAGTGGATGCCGACCCGTCGTGGCAGCACGGGATCATCACCGCCGGTCTTTGAACTAAAGAAAACTTCCATAAAAAAAAGGCTTTGAAAAAAAAAATTAAAATTGAACCAAGAATAGGGAGCTTAATTAACTTATTTTTATGGGTTAGATTTTAAAAGGGTTGGGTGTAGGCACACATACAACCACCCGGTCTTAGTATAGCGGCAGCCCCTACTGGTAATGATCCAGAAAAGTCTCAGCCCACCTAGTATCTAAGAAGGCGCTTGCGCCGGAGGTATATCGGGTGGGTTCCCATTCCAAAGCTTACCTTGGGGAGCATGCTAGCGAGTTATACAGGACTCAAACCCTTTAGGTGCTGTGAGGAGAGAATCGATCACCAAAAAACAGCTCAATTCTCAGAAGCCTAGCTTCCACAAAAAACCAAAAGAGGCTCATTTTGGACTGCTGCCTCTGCTGTCATAACATTATGGAACCCCATTTTTATTTGGCACAAGTATTAGTTGCGCTAGTGCAAAAATTGGGAATTTATAACTGGCGCAACTAATAGTTGTGCCAGCTTTAAAATCCCAAAATTTACCTTTGTGCAACTAATAATTACGCCAGTGTAAAAGGGGAGTCCTGCAACCTGGGCGCATGTATTAGTTGCGCTAGGTCTATTCCACACAGCTCCAGCTTGAATCTGTGGCCTTTTTTTCACCTCCCGAGTCCCCCGATCAGTGTGCTTAGTGCCTTGTTTGGGCCCCGCCAACTTCGACACCCAATACGCCTCCGCCGGTCAAAAGAGGGCAACTTCTTTTTGGCTCATTCTGGGGGATCGAGTTGTTTGCCTCGATTTCCATGCCTTCAATAGATCGAAGGTTCTCCTTTGATTCTTTCGAAGTGCCTCGGAGTCATCACCGTGGGTCTTAAATTAAGGTACGAAAGCCACCCGAGAAGGGAATTCCAAGGCCTCGAAACCTTTGTCTTTCAAATTTTTTTTCCAAAAATCAAAAAAATAATAAAAAATGCAAATCTAAATCTAAATATAATAGTTTGTGGGGCCGGCACAACGGCATCATCTTGCCCTCCACCGTCCCATAGGGGAAGAAGGAGGAATTTTGGGCCTTATCCAAGGCACCCTTATCCAACCCGTTCCCGTAGAATGTCGTCGGTAGTAGACCCGACTTATGCCGATCCCGACTCATCCCCGCCACATTCTCCAACCCACTCCCATTCGGGAGAAGTTTTTTCCACCATCCCCCTCACCCAACCCCCCTTTTCCCTTACCGGCCCATTTAGCACCCCCATTTTCCCAACCACCACTTTCCAAAATATCTAAAGCCCAACCCCCCATTCTCCATCTTTTACCCAAACCATACCCATGCCAAATCCGACTCATTTTCCTTCCACACCCCTACAAAACCCAAACCCATTCCCCCAATCCACATCCATGCCTCATTTCCTATCTTCCCCCTATAGGCCCGATCCACCCACATTCACATACACTACTTCCGCCCTATCCAATCCCCCACAAGCCCCCCATCTACCCGGGTCATGCCCATTTTTACTGGGGCCACACCTGATTTTTCCTAAACACCCACACTTTACCCTTCATCATCCCCCTTTGCCAATGCCCCACCACATTCCTTCAACCCATCCCATATCCCATCACTTACCATGGCCATGCCCAATTTTCCCTCCACATCCACCCCATCTATACCCAATCATCTCTTAAACCCACCACCTACATCCAATCCTCCTTCCATCACCATGATGGAGGATATGTTCCAAGCCTACTCCTTATGGAAGGCTTCCCAAAACACCCCCCATCTTCCACACCCCACATCCATGGACCCATCCCATACCCTAGCCAATCTCCATACTTCACTCTCCCATGATCCCCATCAACCCCTCATAATTCACACCATCCAAACCCCCATCTCCCACATGCCCCAAGGCCCATTGGCCCAAAACCCCACCACCCATGATCTCCAAGGCCCAATGGTCCAACACCCCATCACCCATACCCAAGGGCCCATGGCCCAAACCCATCAAGGGCCCATGGCCCAAACCCACCAATGGCCCATGGCCCATACCCCTCAAAACCCAGTGGGCCAAGCCCACATACCCCAAGGGCCCATTGCCCAAACCCTTACCCAAGGGCCCATTGCCCAAACCCATCTAGGACCCATGGCCCAAACCCATCTAGGGCCCATGGCCCATACCCACCAATGACCCATGGCCCATACCCCTCAAAACCTAGTGAGAAAGGCCCACATACCCCAAGGGCCCACTGCCCAGACCCATCCGGCCCAAGCCCATACCCACCAATGGCCCATGGCCTAAGCCCTCCAAAGCCCAATGGGCCATACCCATCAAGGCCTAATAGGCCAAGATCCCCCAAATCCCATGCCCTTTACCCAAACCCAACCTGATCAAGGCCTTGTGGCCCAAACCTACCCTGGGCCCATGGCCCCAGCCCAAACCTCTTACCCACCACAATACCCCCAAAACTTCACTCACCCCCAACCTTCACAACTGGGTCAAACTCATGTCGTTCCTCAGACCCAATTTTCCCATAGCCCCATACCCCAAGACCATATCCAAACCTTCTACCATATCCAATTGCCCCATCAGGCCCCACCCCTAAGCCAAACCACTACTCATCCCATCACCCCACAACACCTCCCTTACATTCAAGGGGCTCACCCAACCCACATCCAATCCAATCCCATCTAGTCCATGCAACAATAGTATGAGAACACCATCCTCACTGCACCCTACATAGATCAACAGTATGAGGAGGACGAGATCAGAAACAGTGGTGCCTATGTCGGGGCAGTGACCACTATTAATCCTCTACCAGTAGCAATCCCACCCCCAATAGCACAGAGCGAGTCCCGGTCGACTATTGAAAAAATGGCCCCCATGTCCAAAAAATCGAAACAGTTAAGGGAGCAACTAGACAAAATACAGAAATAATTGTTAAAGATGGGTGGTGCTGAAATCCATGCCACAGATTTTACGGATTTGTGTCTGTTTGCCGAGTTCCCCCTGCCACCTAAATTTAAAATGCCAATATTCGACAAGTACAATGGCACGGGCAATCCGATTGCACACCTCAAGTTCTATTATGGGGACATCTACCAGTATGGGGGGGACGAGAGACTACTAATAAAAATCTTTCAGAAAAGTTTGACCAGACCAGCTCTGAGGTGGTTCACATCTCTTGAACCATCCATGATAAAGACATGGAAGGATTTGACACATTTGTTCCAGGAACAGTATGTCTACAATACTAGTATTGAACCGCGCAAGTCTGATTTGACCCGTTTGAAACAGAATCCCAACGAGACCTTTGGTGACTATTTGGGGCGTTGGAGAGCACTGGCTACTCAAGTCAGAAATAGATTACCAAACGATGAGCAGATAGAGATGATTTCAAAGAACACTCTGCCAGTGATTTCTGATTTTCTTGTATACCAACAGCAGTCCAGTTTTGTTGATTTGGTAAGGAATGCCAACCGCTGTGAGGATGTCATTAGGGAAGGGCGGTTGAGTAAGAATGCCTTAGGGGGACCTAGCGGGGTTAGGAGGTTTACTGAGCAGAAGAACGACAGGAGGACAGGGGCAGAGGTGCAAAATGTTGCAAACACCCGGCCCAACAATAACAATGTTGCCCCGTTCCAATTCCAAGCAGTGCAACCAGCTCCCGTCAGGACAGGGCCAATACAGAGAGCAGGGAATGGGCAGGGAATGCAATGACCCTAGAGAGGAGATCCCGCTATGATCGAGTCTTTACGCCCTTGGGGCAATCCTTGAGTGTATTTTTGCCATTATTAATTGAGGGTTTAATAACTGTTTTCCAACCACGACCTCCTCCCAATTCGATTCCATATAATTATGATCTGAATACTCGTTGTAATTTTCATCAAAGTCTGGGTGCTGCTTACCATTAAAGCATTCCCCCTGCACCCATCCAAGCAAACCAGCATGCCAATATTCACCAGGTGCCTTTGCCACCACACCCTACTAGAATAGCAGGTCCTAGACCCACCATAGGGATGGTAGAGGAAATTGAGGAAGAGTATAAATTTCACCCCTCTGATTATATCAGTAACAGAAAAAATTTTATGGTCCCCTGGCACCGAGACCAAGAAGAGAGAACCATTGGGGTGATTGAACCCCTGAATCTGGCAGATTATTTTCCTACCCTTACACCAGCAGTTAAACCCCTAGATCTTAGGGCCTATTTCCCATCACCCACCCCCATCAACCACGTACAAATAAATGTGTATCAACCATATTCCACCACCCCCTTGAATTACCATAAGCCATCTAGCCCCCAATTCTCCACCCGCACCCATCAATTACCAATGGCCAACACCCACCCCATTAACCCTATTTCTACCACCCATAAATTCTACCATCCCCGTCAATTCCTTAGTGGCCCAAAAACCCCCAATCCTCCGCCCGCACCCATTAACTACCAATGGCCTATGCCCACCCCATTACCCTCCGTACAAACAACGTTAAGCTTCACAACCCCTACCTGGCCCAATTTTTCCACCCACCCATCCATAACCGAGGTAAGCCAGGTCTTAGCTATCACCCCAGAGCTATCGGTAGATGCACTTCAAATACCGGCAGCCATACCTTTCCAGCTCTCGGGACCAGCCTATGATCCTCATCAGGTCCCGCTAAGCTACGAGCAAACAGATGTCAATGTCGACAGTAGCATCAGAGAAGGGGCAATGGATTTTGTTACTAGGTCAAGGAGGATATCGAAGTAGTCAGAAGCACCGATAGCAGTACAAGCCCAACCAGAGGGGGAGGAAGACAACACTATGAACCCCTTCGAAAAAATGAGTCGGGAACATATACTAGAGACTCAACTATGAAGAATGCCCGCCCATATAATCGTCTGGGATCTGTTGATGATGTCCCCACTCCATTTTCAAGCATTAATGGGGGTATTAAAAAATGCACATGTATCACTCCAAGTTAGCCCAGATGAAGTCGGGCAGATAATTGAACAAGTGATGGCTCCGAATGCCATCTCATTTTCTGATGCTGATCTACCTTAGGAAGGATGTAGCCACTCAAAGTCTTTGAACATAATCGTTGTGTCTGGAAATATGGTCATTCCCCTGGTTTTGATTGATAATGGGTCTGCATTGAACATATGCCCGTTAAGAACTGCCACCAAGATCGGGGTCGATCCATGCATGTTAAGGCCCACCAGAACTAGCACTATAGGATTTGACAATACCAGGAGAGAAATAATGGGAGAAGTTGATCTTGAGCTGTTGATAGGGCCAATGACCTTTTCCATCTTTTTTCAAGTAATGGATATCAAATCCTCATTTAATCTATTCTTAGGGCGCCCGTGGCTGCACGAGGTTAGAGCCATACCTTCCACCTTGCACCAGAAACTCAAGTCTGCATCTGGGCACAAGATTATCACGATCGTTGGTGAGGGGCACAGCGAGAAAGAAAAGGTCGCCAATAGCGTCAAAAAACCTAATATGTTGGATGTACCGCACACAACTGAGGACGTCGACCTCCACAGTTTTGAATATAAGGTATCGGCAATACTCCTAGAGCCCATTGAGGGCATCATGCCTAAAACGGGAGGCGGTATGGTAGCAGCGGTGGCTATGCTCCAAAAGTGGGGCTATCAGAAAGGCTGAGGGCTTGGGCCTAGACTGCAGGGCAGAAGATAGCTAGTTGTGGCCAAAGGATAGAAAGTACGATTTGGGCTAGGATACAAGCCCACGGAGGAAGAGGTCCGAGAGGCCAAAGAGAAAACTAGGGTCGTCACAGCTGTAAGAGCTCGAGGAATCAACATAGAAGAGAAACCTCGCCCTAGGCCGCACATCAGAGATTCCTTTGTCAGCATAGGGGTCTTAAAGATCGATCGAAATGGGGTAACCCATTTGACCCCACACAAACCCATAGCCCCTGTCCATCCCACCAATCCCCGGATCTCCCTTCCTAGCTTGGAGATAAATTTGATCGCATTGTCCCTTTTTGAGGAACGATGGCTAGTACCTGAACAAACCCCCCCTCTGGTAAATCACCACAAAACTGAGTTATCGTTTGAGGACATCATCTTAGACGAAATGGGGATCAATATGATGGAGGCTGACTCCAATGAGTCATATCAGTCAGTACCCTCCATCCCAATAGGTAAAGGAGAGGCCCCTCAAGTATGCAACTGGGCATCTTTCCCCCAAACTCTAGAAGCAGGTATTGGTCTAAAATTTGGCACTTATTTCCCAAAAAAAAACAACCTATAAAAAGTGAGATAAGCCCTTGGCAAGCAATACCTTGTATATATAGCAACTCGCCTTGCCAAGGGTCCGTCTCCGAAGAAAACAAAAATCTTAAAAATGTGAAAAAAATACAAAATCCTAAAAACATTGAAAAAATCCAAAGTCCAAAAATATTTTCATTTAAAATTCCAGAAAAAGTCCCACAAAAGGATGCCTTAATCGAAATACCCGTCCCACGTAAAAGCGACCCATCTCCTGTAGAAATATAAGAAGAGGTAGGTGTTACGAGTCTGGACAAGGATAGTCCTTTGGAGGAGCTCCCCAATGAGCTCCTTGACTAGTTCGCCGACTTTGAGCATGGCCCTACCCCCGTTGTCGAAGAGACTGATGATGTCAATCTAGGGACTGAGGAGATTCCCAGAATAACCAAAATCGGAACGTCGCTGTCTCTCGTGGAAAGGAAAAGCATGATCGATTTCTTTCGATCATACTAAGACATTTTTACCTAGTCGTACGAGGACATGCCTGGTCTGGATACCGATTTGGTCGAGCATGAGTTGCCCCTCTACCCTGATATGAAGCCAGTTAAGCAGAAGCTAAGACGTCTCCGACCCAAGTGGATGTTGAAAGTCAAAAATGAGGTTATCAAGCAGTATGATGCGGGGTTTCTCATGGTAACTAAGTACCCGCAGTGGCTAGCCAGTATTGTACTTGTACCGAAGAAAGATGGAATGGTCTGCATGTGCATCAATTTTTGCAATTTGAACAGGGCAAGCCCGAAGGACGATTTCCCACTGCCACACATCGACATCTTGGTCGATAACACTGCTAAGCACGGGATGCTTTCATTTATGGATGGATTCTTAGGATACAATCAGATAATGATCGCAAAAGCCGATCAGGAGAAGACTAGATTCATTACTCTATGGAGAACCTTTTGGTATCGAGTCATGCCATTTGGCCTAAATAATTCCGGTGTAACATACCAGAGAGCTATGACCACACTGTTTCATGACATAATGCACCGAGAGATTGAGGTGTACGTCAACGATATGATAGCCAAGTCACCGGAGTGAGGCGATCACTTGGTAAACCTCCAGAAACTATTTGAGAGGCTGAGAAAGTACAGGTTATGTCTGAATCCACAGAAGTGCACTTTTGGCGCTATGTTCGAAAAATTATTAAGATTCATCATCAGTAGGAAAGGGATTGAGGCCGACCCAGTCAAATTCAAAGCTATCACAGAAATATCACCACCGTCTACTGAGAAGGAAGTTAGAGGGTTCTTGGGCAGAATACAATATATTAATCGGTTCATTGCACAGCTAACTCCAATATGCCCGTCGATCTTCAAGCTACTAAGAAAGAACTCGCCCGTTGAATCGAACAACGACTGTCAGGCAGCATTCGATAAAATCAAAAGCTACCTCCTTAACCCATCGGTTTTGGTACCACCTGAGCCGAGAAGACCACTCTTAATGTACCTCTCCACGACGGAAGTTTTGATGGGATGTGTCTTAGGGCAGCATGACGAGCCGGGAAGAAGAGAGCAGGCCATTTACTATCTGAGCAAGAAGTTTACCGATTATGAAACACACTATTCTCATCTGGAGAAAGCATGCCTGGCTCTTGTATGGGCTACTCAGAGGCTCCGCCATTACTTACTATCTTAAGCCGTTCTACTTTTGGCTCGAATGGACCCATTGAAATACTTGTTCGAGAAGCCAGCTCTCACTTGGTGAGCCGCACGATACCAGCTTTTGTTATCTGAGTTTTACATCATGTACGTCACTCAGAAGTCGATTAAAGGGCAATCACTCGCCGATCATCTCGCCGACAATCCTTCGCCGGACTATGAGCCCTTGAGAACTGAGTTCCCTGATGAAGACATCTTGTTCGTGATGGAAGATGATACTGAAGAAGCAGAGGAATCGTGGGTAATGCACTTTGACGGGGCAGCAAATGGCGAGGGTCAGGGAGTTGGTGCCATTCTGATTTCGCCAAAGGGACCCCACATACCCGTCTCTATCAAGCTCAACTTCCCTTGCACTAACAATATGGCTGAGTATGAAGCTTGTGCCGCTGGTCTGCAGGCGGCTCTCGATATGAAAATAACTCACCTCCGAGTGTTTGGCGATTCGCAGTTAATCATATGTCAGACGAACGGTGACTGAAAGACAAAAGATGAGAAATTGATCCCTTATTATGAGCACCTCGAGGACCTAATAGCTTCCTTCCAAGATGTGACATTCTCATATGTCCCCCGGATAAGGAATCACTTTATAGATGCACTAGCAACTTTGGCGTCAATGATAAAAATCCCATACGGTGCTAAGATGAAGCCGATCATGATCAAGCAGAGGAATGAGCTGGCATTCTGCCTCTAGATTGAGGAACCTATGAAGCCTGATGATGAGCCACCTTGGTTCTTTGATATCAAGAATTTCCTTGAGACCCTAAATTTTCCTGAGGGTACATCCAAGATGGACCGACGAACCATTCAACGTCTAGCGGCAGGCTACGTCATTTGTGGGGAGTGCCTTTCTAAGCAATCCTACAATAACATCTTGCTTAGGTGTCTCACAGAAGGTGAAGTGATGGGAGGACTTTGAAAGTAAATGGTCAGAGGCTCAAACCATGCATTAAAAATATTCTGGAGCCTGTCATGACCATCTATCATCAAGAGCCTCCACAAATCTGATGTCATACAAATGTATCATATGTATTATAACTGTGTCTGTTCTGTGATTTTTTTGAATAGTTTTGTAATTGTAGTCATGTTTTTTAAATTTTCTTTGGGGAATCATAAGTTCTGAAACTTTTGTGGTTAAATTTGAGTTCTGTACTTCAGAACTTTTGTTCATAATTTTTGAAAAGTTTTACAATCATTTCATAAAGAAAAATTCATTTCGAAAAGTATAATCTTCTTTTCGAAAAGGATCTGAACTTGTAACCACAACTGCTCGAAAAGAATGAATTTGCTTTTCGAATAGTTGTTTATGGAGCCTTTTACTTTTCGAATAGTTGTTTCTGGAGCCTTTTGTTTTTAGAATGGTACTGATGCCATTCTTCTTTTTGAAAAGGACTTTTTTGAACTTTTCAAAAACTTCAATAATGCTTTGCGAAATCAATTTAAGCATATTTAAACCCATTCGAAGCAAGGTTTTCATATTCGACAGCATTCCAGCCCGTTTTGTTTCGCAGAAAACCCATTTTTTCATCTCTACGTTCTTCGGGAGCTCAGAACGAATTGCCTTCATTTCTTTGCCACTGATTAAGCTTGAAAAGAAGAACATTTTGCCTCTGGTTTTGGTGGATTTGGTCAAGCGGTTAGAAATTTTGAGCAAACCCTAGGTTTTGGTATTTTTCTCTCCATTTGCTCTATCTGTGCTTTCAAAATTTGATTTTTTTCTGTAAACATACATTGTCTGGGATTCCAGAGAGTTGGTAGTTAATTGTTGTTAAAAGGAGGAACTATTTGAAGAAGTGTTTAGAAATTCTTGAAATGGGGAAGGCTGAAAAATCGCTGGCTGCGATGTTCCCTAGGTCTTCTGCTAAGAAAGTTAGTAAACCCTCCACCAAAGGAAAAGCCAAAACTTTAGCCAAGAGGAAACTGTCTATGGATAAGGCTGATAAGATTGAGAAAGGAAAGAAGGTTAGACTTGAGGAACCCATCCCAACAGCTGCTCCTAGTCCTGAGCCTGAGCTTCCTCCTCTTCCTATGCATTTGGTACTGCCAAACCCATTCATTGAAGCTCAGAAGCTGATTCCAGAGCTTATTGTTGATGAGAATTTTTTCTCGAACAAACCTGAATGTAAGCTATCATTGAACTACATCAGGGATGCTTCACTGAGCAAAATTCTAACCCCTCTTCCAAAAAAAATTTATCCAAGGATGGTGAGATTATGGTACCAAAACATGGTCAAAGTGACTGAGAAGGATGTTGATGTCCCAACGCTTGTAATTTTCATTGATGATTGTGACTTAACAGTCACTTATGAAGACATTGGAAATGCCTTAGGGATACCATTCCAATATGATCCTGCTGGTCCATTAGCTGCACCAGAAACATCTACTTTTAGAGATATGGCTGCCCATCTAACCAAAGGCATAGTTGGAAGAGGGCAGTCCATCATGAGGAGAGACTTAGCACCCCACTGTTTGCTAATGGATTCCATTTTGAGAGGGTGTTTTTATGTCATTGGGCACAGTCAGGAAAGAACAACACCCATTTTGGAGGCCCTCTTCCATTTTTCTAAAGGACAATTGTTCAATGCTCCTATGCTAATTTTTGAAGCCATGGCTGACATCAGTGCGAAGATGAAGAAGGATCAGAAAATAGCTAGCATACCATTTGGAAGGCTGATCACAGCCTTGCTAAGGGCCAAATTTGACATTGATGAGTAAGAGCCATTTGAGATTATATCCCCTCATGCGTTTAGGAAGAGATCTTGGACTACAAGCCAAACCATGTTGAATAAAATGAGGGAAGAGGCTAAGCCAAGCCAGGAGGTTGCTATACCTGAACTTGAGGTGACCAGCTCTTTAGCTGCACCTATTGCACCTGCAGCTGCCAGTGAACCTATTACCATTGCTGAGGTAACTAGCTCTTTAGCTATACCTAGTGTTGAGGAGACCATCATCTTGCCCACTTCACCTATCACAGTTCCTATCCCTTCACCCATTCTAGCAGTCCCATCACTCATCACCACCATAATCCCAATTACAGATTCTCCATCTACACCAACTCCCCCAGCCATACTTACACCACCAATTTCACCTAACAATTTCCAAGATATTGCCACAGATTTTGTTGTCCACTCTCCTAGCACTCCTCTCCTTCAAAGCTTCTCAAGTTCGCCTGCTCATTCAGCTCATACACCTGAAATCACCCATACTCCAGAACTTGAGATATTCACCACTAAGGCCTATTCAACCTTGATGGGATCTATCTTGGAGAATATTGGGCTTGAATCGATTCCCATACCTGATCCCCCTCAATTCACTCATTTGCCTACTTCCCCCTTTACAAGAATCTCACCCATTGCCCCCCAATCATCTACATCTCTCATACCAGTCCCTACTCTGCCTACCACACCCACACCTGACACAATTAGCCAAATCTTTACCTTCCTCCAATCTATCCAAGCCCAACTACAGATTAACACAGGCAACCATTCTGTGACCAATTCCTTTCTCCAAACCTTGGCTTCCACATCCCAACTAAATACCTCAGTCCCACTACCTCCCACTTCTGACCATGCTACCCAAACAGACCCTGAGGTAGTGTTTTTGGATCCACCCATCCTCAACACTTCTGACCATGCTATCCAAACAGAACCTGAGGTAGTACTTTTGGATTCCCCTCCACCATTCCTCAATATCTCTGATCAAGCTACTCAAACTGACCCAGAGGTTGTACTTTTTGATTCCTCTTCTCCCACTCCCACTGCTGGGATACATATGGTCCCCTTCCACTCCATTCCCATTCCACGATTTGCCACTCTCAAAAGGGCTATGGAAGAGAACCCTTACATCTTTTGCGATGTCGTCAAGGGGTTAGCAGATCTTAAAGCTTACATTAGGACCCCTTATGAGGACCAGATTCAGAAACTAGAGTTGTTTATGAAATTTGAGAGAGATAAAATGCAGCATCTGTTGAGCCAATCATTTCAGATGCTTAGGGGTGAGAAGCACAAAGTTGCTTTGTTACAAGAGAAATTTGATCAAGAAAAATTGAGGGCTGATAGACTTAAAAAATATATTGTCCTCACCATAAAGATCAAATCTGAGGAGTACACCGAACTTCAAGCCACAATCCAAGAGAAACCTAAATCAAGTTCAGACTCCAATACTGACTCAAGTTCAGACTCCAACAGTCCAGTTCTGACCCCATTGAACCAACTTATGATACAGATTTTGACCTTAGTTTTTAGACTATCTTGAAATTTTTTTTTTTTTGTGTTTTTGTCGTTTGTAATTAATGTTGACTGTTTAAATTAATGTTGACTTATGTTAATTTGCAATTACTGTACATCTATTTTTCTTTTTCATTCTATGTTTTCTGTTCTTTTTGCTTATCCACTTTTGGACCAGTGAGGACACTGCTCCTCATAGGTTTGGGGGTGTGGCAAGGATGCCAATAGTTGAGTTAACATCAATGCAGCCTATGACCAACAGTAGAATTTTTGAATTTGAAGTGATTCCACACTTGTTTATTTTTGAACAAAAAAAAAATTTGAAGAAGTTAAAACTTTTTAAAACTGATTTCTAGTATAATTCTAATACTGTCATAAAGTGAATGTCAGAAAAGTTCCAAAAGAAAATTGATGTTTCAGTAAACCTAAAAAGAGAGAAAATAGTAATGATATACCTTAGAAATTTGATAAAAAATCACAACCAGTGAGCTTCGAGCCTGAAATGGATTCTTTGAAGATATGAATTGGCAATTTTTTCTGCTCTAGGGACTGTTTGAACCTACTTACTATCACTAGAAGTTACATATATTCAAATTGAAATAACTTGACAGCAATCATGATATTAAAGACATGATGTAAGGCCTCCTTTTGGACAGTTTGAACTTCAAAAAGCCCCACCTTTTGAAACTGCCTTTGATACACACCATTTGAGCTTGATAAATCTAAGATTTCTTGCAAACCTCATCAACCTCATTTAACCTAACCCTCACTCTGAGAATTCAGAAGGTAAAGGAAAGAAAGCTGAAGAAAGGTGAGTTGGGTAACAGTTTGGTAAAAGAGAAAGAAAAATAATTGAAGGCAATGATGTATCAGCAGAAGAAATGTGACATTCCAGTCAATATTCCTTTAAAAAAAAAAAAGTCATTTCATTGGAAGTTTGAAAAAGAAAGAGAAAAAAGATGGCCACTTTGGCTCTGAAAATTCAAAGAAGAAAATGAAATTGTGATGAATTGAAGAAGGTGTGTCTATCACTTCCTTACCTTGACTGACTTCTCAATTTTGAACTCCATTCCACCCCTTTATTCTTGATAAATTTCACCCATAAGCCACATTACAACCTTAGTTAAAGTCCTTACTGATCAAAGATGGATTGAGTTGTCACATGGAGATAAGGATTTGTGTAATCTATGGTGAAAAGAGCAGTAAATTCAAAACTGAAAAGCAAAGCCTATGCTCTATCTTACAGTCCTATTTGGGGGCTGTGACTGCTCTTGAGCTGTGTGAAATTGTACAACCCTCCTACTTGTATGATGAGTGATAACCCTGGTGAGAGTTGAGTTTGAAATCAAATTATTTGGGGTAACATCAAAGCTGGATTCTCAAATAGAAGGCAAACTTTTCATTAATTTTTCTTGTAAAAAAACTTTCTGACACAAATTGAGTGAATGGTAAAAGGAATTACAGCAGAATTTTAGTTTTGAACTGATGTTTTCTTGAGAATCTTCTTACTGCTTGCCTGATATAGGTGTGAATAATCTAATTGGATAAAAGTCTGCTTTAACAGAACTGCATTGATATTAACTGATTTGTTGGAGAAGTTTGTGGGTACCTTCGCTGAAAACCCGCAGGAGACTTCACACCTCCACTAGGGATCACCTAGGGGTTTAAAAGGCTTGTTGCATATGCTAAATGCAACTGTTCTCCCTACAAAAATGGCTTTTTCATTCTGTTTTTAATTTTGTCTTTGCTCAGGGACTAGCAAAGCTTAGGTTTGGGGGTATGTTAAGAACTGGAAAATATCATTTTCCACCCCTTAACCTGGGTCTTGATACACCTTTGAGAGAACTAAATAAGTGTTTTAAGTGTTTGTTTTATAGCTAACAATAAAGGCAGGCTTAACCCTGAAAGTAGCCTAAAAGTGCCAAAAAGATGATGATCCATGTTGATCTAAAGGAAGAAGGAGAAGGGACAACCTCACTAGTTATCAAAATTCCTAAACTGTAATAGACAGAGGCCTGGTTCACCCTGGAAATAAGTTTGGAGTCACTAGAAAAGAAGAATGCATTACAGAATGCTTTTCGAAAAGAACCTGAACTTTTCGAAAAGAGCCTGAACTTTTCGAAAAGAGCCTGAACTTTTCGAAAAGAACCTAAACTCTGCGAAAAGAACTAAATGCTTCAAGCTTAGTTTTCGAAGAGCACCTAATCTATTTGAAAGGATTCTTGACCTATTCGAAAAGAAGAAAACTCCTTGCGAACAGCACCAGATCTGTGCGAATAGAGCTTCAGAAGTTACAGTACCTTTCGAAAAGGTTTTCAAACTATGCAAAATGGTATTCTGAAAATTCTCAACATCTGCATGGGCAATTCAGTAATCTCTGCATGTGCCCCAATGCATTTGAAAACTCAGGGACATTCTGGAAGATTCTGAGCACGAACCAGAGGCATATTCCACTCCATGTGAACACCCAAAGATGAAATTACTTGGCGGGAACTTCTAGAAGCTAAAACAGATTTTTGAATTACATAACAGAATTGATGCTTCTGTTGCCCGATTGGCTGAACCAGATCAAGCATTTCTGATTGGCCAAAATAGATCTGGATCCTTGTGCTCGACTCCTATTGGTTGATATAGATCTAACCAAGTCTGATTGGTTGATACACATCTGAGCTGGACTTAGGTAAAACTATAAATAGACATACTATTTGCCCAATTTGGGTATCCAGAATTTGAGTTTCATTCCTGCTGCCCCATTTCCAATTCAGATCAAGATAGCTTGTCTGAAACCTCTATAATAACCTAGCTTTTGTCTGTAACTGAGAACTGTGAGATACTTGTGTAAATTCAAGTGAGAATTGTATTCAAGACTACAAATCTGAGAGTTGTTGTAAGCTGTGCTCTGTAATTGTAATGGTGGATTTGAAAAGGTTACTTTCATCAGTACGTTCTCAATCGGATTCATGTTGAGGGTTCATTGTGGTCTCCTCACTCATTAGACTCCTTTAGATTTGCTATTTTTTAAGTAATTTCCTTAATTCACTATCCTTGTGGGAATCTGTGTTTATAACCTGGTTCTTACAACATTTGTAGTGGTGCCTTTGTTCTGAATCAAGACTTTGAATTGAAGAAGAAAACTATTGGATGATCTGTGTCCATGACAGTGGACAGATCATAGCCATAAGTTCAACTCAATCCTAAGCCTTGAATTGGATTATTTTTGCTTACATATGAGCTGGTAGCCAGATGAAGATTTGATACTTTTTCAACGGAGTTACACTGTTTCTCATTCTGTAATCAATTACTAAGCTTGAGTTAGCTGTTAGTTCTCCATTCTTATTAATTGTGCATCCAATTCCCCCACTCAGATCTGGATCACATAGTTTATTTCTCTCTGTGCTGATATTTCCTTATTCTTTTTAATTTTCTAGATTCAGTATAATTCATCATTTACAAATCTGTTCTTAAAATACAAATAAATCATGCACACTTAGAATCAACAACATGTTTTTGGCGCTGTTGCCGGGGAATAGATTTTAAAATTGGTAGACCTAAATTTTTTTTTCTATTATTTTTACATCAGTGCTAACTGTTCTATTGTTTAAATCTGTGCAGTTACATTTGAGCTTGGAATCTACTCAGTTTTGAAGGTTTGCTTTGCATAATTTTTTCTCTCTATTTCTGTGTTGTATGTTTGGTAGAAGGACTCTCAATCCTGAGATTGTCCCTCTAAATTTAAAAGTTGAAAGGCTACTAAGAACCAGACAAACATCACAGAATTTTGCTGAGACTGCTACTATGGGTGAACAACCTAGACTTTTGAGGGATTACTTTGCACTTGGTGCATATAATTCCCCATTTTACATTCAATTTCCTACTGTTGAAGGAAATTATGAGATCAAATCATCAACTATCCAGATGCTTCCTTCATTCCATGGTTTGAGTAAGGAAGATCCATACAAGCATGTGGATGAATTCTTGTCTCTTTATACCTCATTCAACATAGCTGGACTTGGTCCAGAGGCAACCAAGCTTAGGCTCTTTCCTTTTTCATTAAAGGACAAAGCTAGAGCATGGTTGTCCATGTTGGCACCAAATAGTATCACTTCTTGGAATGATTTACAGTGTCAATTTTTAGCCAAATACTTCCCTATGTCTAAGACCAGCCAGTTGAGACAAAGCATTGTTTCTTTTTCTCAACACCCAACTGAAACTTTCTATGAAGCATGGGAAAGGTTTAAAGAACTTTTAAGGCAATGCCCTCATCATCAAGTTCCCCAATGAAAGCTTGTTCAAAGTTTCTATTAGGGAATTGATCAAAAGGGTAAGAATATGGTAGATTCTTCTTGTGGAGGTACTTATTTGAAAAAAACAGTTGAAGAGGTCTAGGAACTATTTGAAGTTATTGGTGAAAATTCAACTCAACAAGAATCTTTGTCAAGAGACATTGAGATTCCTGCTCAGTTGAATAAAGAGCAGACTACCAAGGAAAAGATTTATGAGGTGAATGAGTTGGAAAGAACGGTGGATAATTTAACCACCAAGCTTGATAGATTGATGGACTCATTTAAAAATCCATTGGTTGCTAGAGTAGAGGAGGCATGTCTGATATGCCAGTCTCCTACTCATTCCCATGATCAATGTCCAGCTGCACCACTGTTCCCAAATCTAGTGGTGGAGCAAGCTCATGCTGCCCAATCGTTTAGACAGATGAAATCGAATGAATATGCATGGAGAGGGCACCCCAATTTAAGGTGGAGCCAGGGCAATTATCAAACACAACAGCAGCAGCATCCAAAGCGTCAAATACCTTTCAAAACTGCTCAGCCTTACCAGAAGAATTTCTATACCAAACCTAATTTTCAGCAACCCATTCCATAGCAAATGGCACAACCTGTGCAGCAATCTGCTCCAGTTCAAACCCCTTCCAGATCCCCTTCTTTTGAAGACCAAGTTCTAACCTCACTCCAGAATTTAGGGTCTTTAACTCAGACTGTAAACTTTCACAGTCAGAGTATAAAGAAGATTGAAGATACATTGGGTCAACTTTCAAATACTTTGGCCAGAAGAGAGGAAGGTAGGTTACCTAGCCAACCCTTGAACAATCCTAAAAGACAGTTCATGGTTGGAGAGGCTTCTGCTTCACATGAAAAAGTAAAAGCTATCACTACTTTGAGAAGTGGAAGAGTTGTAAATAACAATGTGGATACTGAAAAGGAAGAAGAAAAAATTGAGGAAACTGCTAGAAACATGCAGCAGGAGCAGCATGATGTTAGCATTGGGGGTGCTGATATAGTACCTTAGAAAAATAAAAAAAATCAAAAAAATTCTGGTGATGATCCTAAAGCAATAAATGAAGGGCTAGTTCCTCATTTACCATTTCCCCATGCCATGAAATCTGCATCTCCTTTTGATAAAGGAAACACAAAAATAGGCGCAATGATGGAGACTTTCAAGCAAGTCAAGATAAATCTTCCTTTGGTTGATGCAATTAAGCAAGTCCCAGCCTATGCAAAATTTTTGAAGGACATTTGCACACACAAAAGATAATCTAGGATCCAGTTATCCAAGAAGGTCTTTGCTGTGGAAAGAGTTAAACAGGTTTTGTCCATTGCCACACCTCCTAAACTCTAAGATCCTGGAATCCCCACAATCCCTTGCATTATTGGGGAACATACCATTGAAAAGGCTTTATTAGATTTGGGTGCTAGTGTCAACCTGCTTTCATATTCTGTATATGAGAAACTAGATTTAGGAGAGTTAAAACCCACTCATGTGGTGTTACAACTAGCAGACAGATCTGAAAGAAAGCCAGTTGGGGTGATTGAGGATGTATTGGTAGGGGTAGATAAGTTTTTCTACCTTGCAGATTTTTTGGTATTGGACATGGAACTTACAAAAAGCAAAACTTCCATCCCTGTCATTTTAGGGAGACCATTCCTGGCTACAGCCAATGCTTGCATTCAATGCAGGTCTGGTATTATGGAAGTGTCTTTTGGGAATATGAAGGTAAAGTTAAATTTTACAATATAGTTACCCAGCCTCAATTCAATTATGAGGAATGCTTTCTTGTTGATTTGTTGGATGAATTGGTAGAAGAAACTTTACCACAGTTCTTGCAACGTAAAGATTTAACTACATATTTTGAAGATGTTTGGAGAAATGATGTGGAAGAGACAGCTTGTGCCTCAAAGACTGAGGAGGTCAGAGCTGTACAAGAAACTCATGAAAAAATAGCAAGGTTTTCTTCATGGAAACCTGCTATTTTTCCCCTTCCACAAACAGCCAAGGTACCTTTGTTACCTTCTTTTCTCAGTCCACCTGATGTTGAGCTGAAAAAGTTGCCAGAAATTTCAAAATATGTGTTTTTAGGAGATCATAAAATATTGCCTGTGATTATTTCTTCCTCCCTCACTGAGGAGCAAGAGGAAAAATTGTTGATTGTATTGAAGCAGAATAAGAGGGCAATTGGCTGGACTATTGCTGATTTGGGAGGAATCAGTCCAGCTGTTTGCATGCATAAAATTCATTTGGAAGAAGATGCAAAGCCTTCTAGGGAAATGCAGAGGAGGCTGAATCCTCATATGCAAGAAGTGGTCATGAAGGAAGTTGTTAAGTTGTTGGATGCTGGGGTCATTTACCCCATATCAGATTCAGCTTGGGTGGCACCTACACAGGTGGTACCTAAGAAATCTGGGATCACTGTTGTAACCTCAGATTCTAGTGAGCTCATTTCAACCAGACAAACAATTGGTTGGAGGGTCTGTATTGATTACAGAAAGCTAAACACAATGACCAGAAAAGACCATTTCCCTCTTTCATTCATTGATCAAATTTTAGATAAGCTAGCAGGGAAAGCTTATTACTGTTTTCTTGATGGCTACTCTGGTTACAATCAGATTCCTGTGTATCCACAAGATCAGGAAAAGACCACATTCACTTGCCCCTTTGGCACTTTTGCTTATAGGAGGATGCCTTTTGGTCTTTGTAATGCCCCTGCTACCTTTCAAAGATGTATGTACTCCATTTTCTCTGATATGATTGACCAATTTATGGAGATTTTTATGGATGACTTTTCAATATATGGAGATAGTTTTGCCCAGTGTTTACATCATCTCAGCTTGGTGTTACAGAGATGTGAGGAAACTAATTTAGTTTTGAGTTGGGAGAAGAGCCATTTCATGGTCACCCAAGGCATTGTCCTTGGCCATGTTGTCTCCCATAAGGGCATTGAGGTGGACAGAGCAAAAATTGATTTAATTGCACATTTGCCTCCTCCCAAAACTGTTAAGCAAATCAGAAGTTTTTTGGGGCATGCGGGATTTTACAGGAGGTTCATTAAGGACTTCAGTAAAATATCCAAGCCTCTTTGCCATTTATTGTGCCAAGATGTCCCTTTTGTTTTTCATGATGAATGCCTTAAGGCATTTGAATTCTTAAAAAATTGTTTGATTTCAGCTCTAATACTATAGTCTCCAATTATTCACTGCCTTTTGAGCTGATGTGTGATGCATCAGATTATGCTTTGGGAGCTGTTTTTGGGTAGAGAAAGGATAAGCTACCTCATGTCATAGCTTATGCCAGTAGATCAATGATTGATGCACAACTCAATTACACAACAACTGAGAAAGAGCTGTTGGCAGTAGTTTTTGCCTTGGAGAAGTTCAGGTCATATGTTTTGAGTTCACAAATTGTGGTGTTCACTGACCACTCAGCCCTGAAGTACCTTCTGTCTAAGACGGATACCAAACCAAGATTTATCAAATGGATCCACCTATTACAGGAGTTTGATTTACAGATTAAAGACAAAAAGGGTGTGGAAAATGTGGTGGCGGATCACCTGTCTAGAATTGTAACTGCTGAGATTGATAGGTTGCCTATCAATGACTCTTTTCCTGATGAGCAACTTTTTTCTATCAGTGTGCATACCCCTTGGTTTGCAAATATAGTCAACTTTTTGGCTACTGGGAGGACCCCTCAACACTGGAATAAAATGGATAAAGATCTCTTCTTTTCAAAGGTTAAACACTTTATTTGGGAGGATCCTTACCTGTTCAAGATTTGTGCAGACCAAATAATTAGAAGATGTGTCCATTTGTTCATTTTGTCACTCATGGGAGCTGAATTGCGGGAGGCTATGCTTATTTGAAATAGTAATCCATGTGAACGGTAGATGTAGATGGTAGCTGAATAGATCTGGGTAAATACATGTCTCAGGGATTTAAATGATTTCTTTTTCATATTCATAGGCCATGTCAGGCTTGCTCGCGGAGATCCCCAACTCAGCTGCGCGAGAAATGTGCAACTACTCATCACTGATTGTTCTTCGCGAGGATCCCTGCGAAATACACAGGATCCCCTTAAATACCATGCATATCTTTAGTCATTCATTTACTGCTCATTCTCTTTTCCGAGAACCAATTGAGTGTTTCCTCTTTCCCCACATAACGTTCATTTATTGCCAAATTTGAAAAGGGGCACAAATTAAAATCCACCGATTCATGTTCCACTGTCCAACACTTTTAAATCGGCCATCAGTTCCTTTTCATCTCATCCCTCCTATTCTAACCCTAGCAGTCCATACCTCCTCACACCCATGGCGGATGACAAACCCTTCGGGTTCCCCATCAAATTCTACCCCATCTGGGAGGATCCCCCACCGCCTAAGGAGCCGGACCCATTACAATTTCTCTGGGATGAGTATGACGAGGTTCAGAGGATCCTCGCAAAGGAGGAAAAGAAAATGAGGAAGAAGGAGAAGAAAGACAAGAAGAAGAGGAAAATGGATCCACCTGCATCTCCCCCACCGTCTTCCTCAAACCCTCCCCCCTCGACTCCCCCTTGATCCATCCCACCCCCACCCTTTTTTTTTTGTCTTTTCTTTTGTAATTTTTTTCTTTTTTATTTCAATGACAGTTTCTTTTAATTCTATACTAATTAGTTAGCATTATTTTTCAGTTTCTCTATCTTCTGCGGTGTTTATTTTTGTCTGAATGATTGGAATCTACTGCCTATGCTCACCTTTGAACCAGTGAGGACACTGCTCCAAATGGTTTGGGGGTGTGGCAGTCTACCAATAGAATAATTAATTTTAGTGCAGTAATGATGGTATAACTGGGATGAATAAAGTTAATTTTCACTTAACTTGATACAATGAGGAAACATGTAAAAATTTAAATATTTTTGCAGACTTTTGAAAACAGAAAAAATTGACACCACCATGAAGCTAATATTAGAAAATTTTTTAGTTAAGTACTCAATGAGCCTAAGAGGAGAGAAACAGATGAAAATACACTCCATGAGTTAAATTTGAAGACCATACCTAGTGAGATTTGAGCCCAGAATTTTCTTTTAAAGAGTGTTTTTGGCATTATTTCTGCTCTAAGGACTGATTGAATCAAGCCTTTTTCACTAGAAGTTGTGCAACCCCTAATCAAAACAAATTGACAGCACTCATGAGACCAAGGAAATGATCCAAAGCCCTCATTTGGACAGTTTGAGCCTGAAAATTCAACCTCTTAAAATCTGCCCTTTTGCATACATTAGTTGAGCCTTAAAATCATAATTTTCTTTCGCAAACACCAGAACACTAGCACCTTAACCTCATGACCTGAGTCAACCTTACCCTCACTTTGAGAATTCAGAAGGTAAAGGAAAAGTAGGTAAAGATACTGAGAATGGTCCAAAATTCTGTGGAAGGTGAAGAAAAGCAACTTGTGAGCAGCTGTGTATCAAGGGCAGTTGTGTGGCATTTCATCAAAAGAATGAATAAAGAAAAAAAAAAGAGAAAAAGAAAGAGAAGTCTAGAGAAGACATCATCTAAAAATAGAAAAGAAGAGGAGAAGCTGACCATTTTGAGTCTGAAATATAAAAAGAAAGATGAAGTTTTTGCTGAAATGAAGGTTGTGAAGTCATGAACCACTCCTTACCTTGCTGATTTCTTAATTTGGACTCCCTTTTTATCCCTTTATTTTGTACACCCCTCAGCCATAAGCCATATTACATCCCATTTAAAAAGACCTTGTGGATCCAGAGTTAAATGAGCTGTCATGTGGAGATGAGGAATTGTCCAATCCATGGTAAAAATCCTTGAAGATGTTAGAAATTAGAAGCTTGGCCTATGCTCATGCTTGCAAGCCCATTTGGCTGCAACTGCTCTTGAGCTGTTGACAATGTGAACACCCTCAGGATATTAATGTTGAGAGATAACCTAGTGACAATTGGGTCTGAATTTTAACCCCATTGGGGTTGTATCCAACCTGAATTTTGAATCAAAGGCAAACTGGGTACTGATTTTTATACATTAAAATTCTAATGTAAATGAATGGTGGTCAGGCAAACACATGTTAACTTTTAAGTTTTAAATGGCCTGCAACATTGCTGCAGTTTCCTCTAAGTGTTAAAAAATTGGTTGTGGAATGAAGCTTTAAACATAAAAATTTGTGTTGTCATTATCTGCACTATACTTAACTAATTCTAATGGTGAAGTTTGTGGGTGTCTTCACTGAAAACCCTCAGGAGACTTCACTCCTCCACTAGGGATCACCTAGGGGTTTAAAAGGCTAGGTACATATGCTAAATGTACCTGTGATCCCCACGAAAGTGGCATGTAATTACAGCTTTGCTAAGGGACTAGCAAAGATTAGGTTTAGGGGTATGTTAAGACCTGAAAAATACTACTTTTCACCCCTTAACTTAATCTCTGTTAAACCCTTAATCATTTAATACATGTGTTTTAAGCCTGTTCTGTAGGTAATAAGCAGCAGCTGCAAATAAACCCCTAACCATGCCAAGAAGCTCACTGTTGCCCCAGAACTACCTCAGCAGAATGAAGGATGAACCCGGATAAAGAGTTGGCTGCAGCACAGGCACATCAAAGCAGAAACAAACCAAGAAGAATGTCTCGCGCAGATGTCGCAGGGTTCAATTGAACCAGAGATAATGCCTTCGGGCAGTTGTCGCGGGCTTCTGGAGGAAGCACAACAACGGTCGCACTGCTCTCACGCAGTTTGATGACAAAAATAAATGCAAATCAGTCTTCGCGCGGTTCTCGTGAAGCTCAACCATAAGTAGTAAAGCATTCGCGCAGTCTCGCGGAGCTCAAAAGAGGAGTCGTTAAGCTTCGTGCGATTCACTCAGAGAAGAGAGCTCCAGATATTCCTGCCCGCAGCTGTCACGCAGTGGCCGCGAGATACAGACCTTCAGGGAAATGCTTGCGCGACCTAGAAACTCATGAACACTGCTTCTTCGAGAGGATCTGTCGCGAGATTCACCAAGGGACGAACCGCACGAGCAATCCCCGCGCCATTCAAAGCTGAAAGAGCAATCTCGCAACAACCATTAGTATCCCGCGATGACAGCAATGTAAATCCTGCAACTGCATGAACTTCAAGTCAATTCAACCCCGCGACGCCAATTCTACCATGCGGAAAGAGCTGAAATCTTTACTATCCAGCGAGGATCGGGTTCTAAACTACTCCCCACTTTTGTAAGGGCAATCTGAGGACTTCCAGCAATTAGAGCACGCACTCCAATGCTCCAATCTCCGTGCACACGATCCGAGGCATCTAAGGGACAGGAATGGGCCGCAATCACATTAATAAATTAGGGTTTTCCTAACCCTAATTGGTGGGAAGCCGACTGCTATATAAGCTTAAGCCTAGCTTAGGTTTGGGGGCTCTTTTAGGACTTAACTTCTGTGCTTCTTCTTGAAACCAATTGTAGAATTACAGTAGGAGAAGGTTAGGATTTAAGAGTTTTCTTTTTCCTTTTTCTTTCTCTCCATAGTCCAACACTTGCTGGCTATGCCTTTTGTATGATTATATGATATAGATTGTAATGGAATTTTGTAATAGGATTTATTGCATGTATAGGATGATGTTTTTGTTGTGAGTTATTTTGTACAAGGCTGCTACCTTGAGATCCTCCATTGCTAAGTTGTATCGTAAGCAATGGAGGATTGTTTTTGAAGTTTTATTTAGATCCAAGTGACCTGTGTATTCAGGGTAGGCACATTGCAGGCCTTCCCCCACCACAGGATCCACTAAATATGAAACCCCATGGGAGCTTGAGCTGGTAGCCTTGTGAACATGGTGGCGGCAGCAATGATCTTGTTCTGTCTTAGACTTCTGTGAGGAAGATAGCCTCTGTGGATAGTCTGTGACCATTCAAGTGGACAAGTTATAGCCCTAAGGTGAAGCCAATCCACAGACCTAAGACAGATTCTTCTTCTCTACGCTTGTGCTTGTAGTCTTGTGAGAGATTGTGCAGAGACAGACTCCCCTATATTTGTATAGATCCATCATCAGATTGCAGATCTGAATTGGCTGTAGAGATTGTAGGCTTGTGACTGGATCACTGCAGTCTTATTAAAGCAGTGAACAGCCATGCTTGAAAGCTAGTACTCAAACTCTTGCTGGTCATGTGTGTCCAGGCTTGTGCACTTTGTAGGCCTAGCCCCACACACAGAACTTTAGAGGATGAGACTCCTATGGATTCTTGAGCTTGTAGCCTGGATGAAGTAGTGCCCACAATGGTAAGCTTATTCTGACCCATCCCTGGATTGTGGTTCCCCTATTGGATAGTCTGTGACTATTTAAGTGAACAGGTTATAGCCATAAGGAATTGGATCATGGCACATGGGTGAGTTGGATTCTTTTTTCTCTTTGGTGATAATGTAGCCATTGGACATGATTTCCATAGCAACAGATCTGAGTCTGAGTTAAAAGACCCATCAGATCTATACCTAATAATATACTTCTCACCCTTATTTATTTATTTTCTCACTCCACCATTCTTCTTAACTATTTCTGTAATCTAGATATTAAGTTGCCTTAGGATTTAGATTATAGTGACTTTAAATCCCCTTCCATTTAAGATTGTCAGATCTGTAGTCGGATCTGGAGAGCCTACTAAAGATAGCTCCCTTGGAGCTTTAGATCAACTTTCCTGTGGAACAAACTCTTACTTATCAAAACTTGCTATAACAGGCCCTGTATCTTGCAGGACTGTGCATATTTTAGGCTTGCTGCTTCGTAATCCTCACTCTACCTTTCATTCACCTTCATTCACCCCATTCTTATCACTATCTGCAATTAAGTCAATAACAAGCACTTAAAATATCCTAACACTTCCAGATCAAGCATCTTCATACACTAGAAATAATGGCTTCAAGTACTTTTTCCGATGTACCTTATAAAGAAACAAATAGTTGTATTGTTCTTCGTTCACCTAGAAATTCAAAGATAACAAAGATGTCCGCACTACAAAAAATAAGACTATTAGCGACAAGGTTTTTTAATAAAAAACTGTCGCTATTAGTCTTATTTTTTGTAGTGCCGAATCTCTGTTAGGATTGGTGAATCAAATATCAAGCTCTTATTTGTAATTTTTAGATTTCCTTTTTAATTAAACGAAAAACTATAATTTCTTTTATCCTTGGGGAGAGAACATTTCAAATTTTGTAATACACGTTATGCACAATTACCAAATTACTTCAGACAAAGCCAATTTGCACCGTCCAGAACAAGTACCTTTCTTAATTGGTTGTTGAACGCTTTAGGTTCTCACTTGTGTGTATATATATTGTTTATAATTCTTCTTTAACGGCCTTAAGGCACAAAGATATGGGAGGAGATACTATGTGTGGAACCATATATTCCACAATATGGAATATAGCTTGAATGTTGAACCTCCATCTGGGGGATAACTATTACTACAATCAAATTTGATGGAAATAACTTTGATGGTTATGGTTAGCAAGGATCAAAATAGATTCCTGGGCTACCCACAACCAAAATTTGACATAAATTTTGGCCGACAATTTCAGGTTGGGCCAGAATTTCGGTCCCAAATTTTTTTATTTTGTTTTTTTTGTTGTAAAACTGAAAATTTTGGATTGGTTTGAAAAAATAAAAGAGGGTACCCATTTTTACAATCCAAGATTCTTCTCAACCAGGTTTATATACTTAGTGTTGACTTATATGATAGAGATTGATTTTTAGCCCAATTTTCAACCCAATAGATCTTGACATCACGAGCCTACCATTAGAAGGTCAAATTTTAATTTCACATGACACACATATAAAAAAAGGTTAAATATCCTATCACTTTTCGGGAGTTGTGCTAAACTTTAGCCAATAATAACAAGAATCCATTATTTTAACATTTAATTTTGCTCCCCAAATAAAGTGCCCAAAAATAATAAGTTGGGCACCTCTATTTGCGCCCGCTCAATCTCTAAAAGCGTCCATGTCGGAAACTCCTTCAAAATCATTGATTGTTTCGGATTGAAAGATAGAAATCATTTTTCACCCCCATATTCTACAATGGATCTTTAGATCATGTTGCACCTATCACACAGTCAATTATTGATTCAATGTGTCACAGATCTCCAAAAATTGCCCCTAAAATCACGTTTGAGCGTGATGCGTGCCATATGATCCAAGGGCAATTTTTTTTAGATATGTGACATGTGGAATCACAAATTGACCGTTTGATAGATATTTCATTATCTCAAGATCCATATGTGAAATATCGGGTTGAAAAATGAGTTCCACTATCTGATATGACGCAACCAATGGGTTTGAATGGGCTTCCGATGTCGGCGCTTTCAATAAATAGGTGGGCACAAACAGAGGCACCCTAACTGAATTTAGCAAGAGTTTTAGCAACTAAACTTTAGCCTATAATAGAAAATCCGATAATTATGCATTATTTAAGCCAATAATTATGCTCCCCATATAAATTAACAGAATCATTTAAGCCGATAATAGCAAGAGAGTATCATTTAAGCCGATAATTATGCTCCCCATATAAAGTGAGCGAAAACTAAATGTTATCATTTCGGTGCTGACCGAAACCCATATTTTTCGAAAATTATTGGCCGAAATTTTAAACCATGATGGTCGGTGAAGACATTTATTTGTGGTAAGTCTGAGATGGGATATTCAAATGGAGGCATCAAAAGAACAAATACAGACCCAAATTATATCCGTTGGAAGTTGCGAAGAGAGGTATGAATTGGCTCTTGAACTTGATGCATCCAACCATTAGTCAGCCTTTTATCTTCAAGCTGGGCTGCGCATTGAATATATGTGCATTCGTATACATATTCTAGGACACAAGGAAATAGAGTAACATAGGATGGTAATGTATTTTTACAAATAGATACAAATCATCTTAAGCCAAAAGGGATTCAAAATTGCCGCAAATATCTTAAAAGAGTTAGATTCCGGGCTCTAAATGTCTTAGATTGCTCCCCAAATCTGCAACATCAGATTTCTACCCTTGTTGGTTCAACCGACTACTGCTGGCGTAAGCTGATAAATTATTTTTACTAAATTCTGCTTATGCTTATAATACTTGAAAATAGGATCTCTAGTAGCATCTACTTTTAAATTGTCATAGGATAGTTTCTAGACATTAGGATTGAGATCTTCGTCCCTACTGCTAAATCAATCAGTTCTCTTGATCTCCCTGTTTTGCATCCAACCAGAATACTGAATCATCTACATATTGGAATTACAAACATTTTTACTATTATAATAAGAAAAGGTCGAATATAATAGACACTAATTTGTTTAATAAATCACTGAAATGCCCTCTAGTATTTTGTTATAGGCGTTACTATTAATTCTAAAACAAAAGAAATAGGTAAGTAAATGCATCTCTGACCCTCTTATGAAATCTGTAGAAATCAAACCACCCACATTCCTCTGTGTCTTTCTCCACAAATGCATCACTCATCCAACCCACTAATTTTATATTAATAAGTTTTGCGTTTACGAGAAAAAGCCCATTGCTGTGATTAGTGGAACACTCAAAAAGTACTAATTACTGTGGCAAATGTCAAAAGGACTCATTTTCTTTTGCAAAGTCGATTACAGAAGAAGTTACCCAAGCATTTTTTGTTTACAATTTTCAAATATTTGTACCTACCTGTCATTGACCATAATCTAGCATTTTTAGTTAAAAAAGAATCTTTTTTTTAATAGGTGAATCAACCTAATCAACATTACAATCCTCGCTTTGCATCCATCTTTTTTTCAAAAACTGCACAATAGTTGTTTCCAAGTCAAGGTTTTGATATTTATATTTATATTTTTAAAAGATATCAACACATATTTTACTTTCAATGAAATACGCTAACTTATTTGTTTTTCTTTGGTTTTTTCTTCATGGGTTGGTTGCAAAATTGAGTAAGTAATTAGGTATTTGTGTGTTTATGGAAATTGAAAATATCAATTTCCATTAGTCGGAGCTAATAGAGAATCTTTAGGGTTGTTAAAATATTTAGAAGGTTATGCATATGCGTAACCAATGTTTAATATTAGGATTAAGATCTTAAGAGTTGACAATGTGGACCAGGTGAACGTGTGATTGGATGCTCATTAGATCGTTTATTGGCAATGATGTGGTGGTCCATGTGGATCAGACCATTAGGGCGATAAGACAGATGCTTAAGGAGTCAATCTTGACTGTTGAAATTGCCCATGAAATATACACCATTCGTAAGGTAGTTTTTGTGAATAACTACTAGGGTGACTTTTTGAGCCTAGGTGACTTTGAAAAGGCACCAGTTAGTATTTTTAATAGACCACTTGTGTCAACCAATGACTGGGAAAAGAGAGAACATATACACTGTGCCTAATTGCCTACGAATTTATTCATCATTCTGGTGCACAAAAGCCAAAATGATCAAGTTCTCTAGGCAATCCTCCGCCATTGCAAGCTGTCAGATCGTAACCAAAGGATGGCAACTACATAGTCTAGATCCCTTACAATGTTTCATTATTTTTCATATCTCCGCCATGAATTTTCTAAAAGGAAATCTAAAAGGGGGAAGCATTGATGCACGAAACATACCATCAAAATATTTAAGCACTTCTTTCATTCTTCGAATTCTCCGTTCTATGTCCATTTAATTTTGTATGTTTGAACTTGAATCTATGGACCTTTGAAAGGTTTTAATCTCACTGTCATGTGAAGTAGATTCACTGAATTTCCAAGAGATCAGAAGGCAGTCACTTCACACAAACTACTGTAGTCAAGTTTCAACAAACTCATAACTTGATGTGAAGAAAGTGCTGAAAGTTTTAAAATTTTAAATATTTTTGGGTGGCAAACGGAAGATCCAAAACATAGGAGGCTCAAGACTAGGTTACAACAGAGTTTCCACCAAAACCAATATATAAATAAGAGGAATAATTCATAGGACATTCATACTTTCCACATGCATATTATCAGAACTAAGGTCAGTAAAAAACAATTGCCGATGCCTATTGTTATCTAAAACCCCTAGATGTGCAGTAGATTAGCCACTAGATTGTAACCTAATGCAAATAGTGAACCCTCATCTAGGAGAACATTTTTTTCTGTTAGAAAATAGATCCAGCAGATGATACTTTACATAGCTCAGATACATATTTAGTAGATCATAGTTCTGCAGCCCTTGGGAACAACATATACTAGAGGTTTTAGAGAGATCCGCATTAGACAGAAATACATCAAGATGATAAATCCTACAAATTGACCACAACCCATCTACAAGTGAGCTAATCATTAAGAACAAGCACATGTCATGGGTTCAAATCTCATGCTTACCTATAAAAATAAACGTAGTAGGTTTGGAGCAGAAGCATCATGAAAAGCTTGAAATTAAGCTGTTTATGATTGGAAGCGGGCATGGAAGTGTCATCAAAAGCTTTAAATTAAGCTGCTCATGATCAGATGCAGGAGTGGCATGCTAGGTAGAAGATTCCTGATAGTTGGAACACACTAAATCGGAGTGAATCATCAATTTCTAATATCTAATGGGGGTAAACGAGAGATCTAAAACTTATGCATTTGACCAATGGGAGGAAATTTGCAAGTTTATTGAGTAAGGTGGATAGGCAATCAAACAACTAAATAAGATAAACATAGCATTCAACACAAGAAATTTTACAAAGGGATTTAGATTCACATTTCAAGCTCTAATATCCTCTATTGAAGTCATTTTGATAGATGTGCAATGGCCCCAAAAGTTTTGACCCTTGAAAACATCAACTGAAGGCAGTTTCCATCAAAAAGAAGTAGATGTGAAGTATATTTGTTATCCGCATCATGATTTATTTATGAAATTGAGAAGTTCTGATATATGCACTTCGCTGTTAACACAATAGGTCATGAGAGACTCAGCCGATCATGTGCTTTACTAAGAAAGGCATGTAGACAAAGCAAAATGAAACTCTTTGTTTAACAAATGTTGTAACCAAGGTATCAAAACTCCGTATCAGGTATCAGTCCATCTTGGACTGACACGTACCGGCTGATATGGATACGGTATTGTTGATACCGTATCAGCCGAAATTTTTTTCGAAAAAAGCAAAAACATAGAAAAAAATTATAATATTTATATCGGTCAGTATCGGCTGATACTAAACCGTATCGTCTCGATACCGATACCGATACTGATACATATACCACCCCGACACCTGTATACGAAACTGATATGTATCGGTATCAGCGGAATTTTGATACCATGGTTGTGACTAATCTTTGTTAGTAAATCATGGATGGGCTAACAATTGGCAAAAAGTAAGCAGGATTCCATTCCAGAATCTTGTTCCTTCTTCCGAAACTCCTCTTTCTCCTACCTCCAACTAATGCTACCATTATTGCATTATTCCTTAAGCTCATATCAATTTTTCATTTTCAAATCTAGATATTCTAAATTCCCTTCTTCCAAAACTCTTTCTGTTCATATCTCCTTCATAACATATCTCTAGGGATTGGAAGAATTGCAAGAAAATAAAGAGGCATGGATGATATAACGTGCTTTAGCAAAGAAAATTTTCTCCATTCCAACATGAGCTTAAATTTCCAACCCGAAACCCTTTTTAAAATCTTATCAACCAAACTCCATTAGGACTCCTTGTCAACCTTGCGGAGAATAAAGGAAGTCCAAGGCAATTAGAAGGAAGAGAACCAGTGCTAAAACCAAGAATATCTTTAATAAATAAGTGTACAAAATAGGGGATTTCTCCGAGATGAAGAAATTACTTTTTAAAAAAACTACAGCTTCACCCGAAATATTAGCATATTGGTAAAGAAAGGATTTGAGATCAAAAGGGATATTTTGGTGACTTCGGTGAAAACTAATAAGTCATCAGCTTGAAGATAACTAGGAGCCAAACAAATATTTTTTGAGCAAAATCTATCCATTTTGTTGTTGGAAACGAGAGAATTAATGCCTCAAGTGAGTACTTTTTCTGCAACGATGAACAAACTAGGAGATAAATGATCCCATTGACAAAGGCCCCTAAAAATTTGGACGTAACCATAAGGCAAGCCACTAATCAAAATAACCTTTCACAAGAAGTGAATCAGAGTAAAGACAGAACAAATGATGCGATTACTGAGCAGTCAGCATACACATTTGAGCAATGGGAGATATTTGCAAGCCTATTGAGGAAGGTAGAAAGTTTATTATTGTTATTATTATTATTTTGTGTTGATCAGTATCATAACTAATCTTTGATGGTAATTTATGGATGGGCCAACAATTTGCAAAAGGGTACCAGAATCTGCAAGCAAATATTCATTATCTGTAATCAGGGTTTTTGCATGTGAGAATCATTGACTCCCTAGAATCGGAGGATGGAGATCGTTTTTCATCCCAATTTTTCACACAATAGCTCTTGAGATCATGACCACCTATCAAACGGTCAGATGTTGATTGCACGTGGCACACATTCCAAAAGAGATTGTGATCATGAGGTACCATGACAAGGAGTTCTAAGGGACACTTTTGGGATGTTTATCTAATAGATTTTCCATGATCTCAAGATCAACTGTGTGGAAATTGGGATGAAATGATCTCCATCATTTGATTCAACGTAGTCAACGGCTCTCACGTGCAAAAACCCTGGTTGTAGGTAAAGAATATTTCGTTCCATTCTGGACCTTATCCTTCTTCCAAACCTCCTCCTACTCCTACCTTCAACTAATGCTATCGATATTCCTTAAGCTCATAACAAATATTCACTTCTAGCCAATGTTTTCTTCCTTTCTGAATCTAGATATTGTGCATTCATCTATACAAAATCATTGGTAGCTATCTTCATTTGATCAATGTACATAGTTTTATGATTTTTAATATTATGTTAGATAAATGCTTTAATATTATGTTAGATAAATGCTTCTAGCTGTTTCTACTTCCTGAATTCTTGAGAAATAATTTTTATTATAATATTAAATAATTTTTATTATTGTGTTAAGTAATCTCATTAGTTCAATTTCATATTATCTGTCAAAATGGTCTCTATGATAAACAAAATGGTAGGGTATCACGAACTCTATCACCTTGACTTAGGATTTCGTAAATACACATAATATCCCATCCTGCTCATTTATATGTTGCGCGGAAGCCCACAAACTAACCAACGATCTCACGATAAACGATCAAATAAGAACGCAAAATAAAATAAATTAGACACAATTACACAAGAGATAATATTTACGTGGTTTGGCAATATGCCTACGTCCATGGGCAACGATGATTCACTATATTGATGATTACAGAAGAATACAAGAACACTCAATCGTCACCAAAGCTCTCCTCAAAACCCTAGATAGGTTTTCCAAAGGTTTACAATGATATCTCAACTCTATAATTCGACTAAGAGTTTTCCCTTTATATAGAAGAAACAAATCCTACTTCTAATCCAAGAGAGACTAGCCTTATATAGAAGATCTAAATCCTACTTCTAACCTAAGAGAAACTAGCCTTATATAGAAGATCTAAATCCTACTTCTAATCTAATAGAAACTAGTTTTATATAGAGTCTGAACGTAATTGGGCCATCGCAAGTCCTCCAAGTTAGAGTCAAACAATAATCCAACCTCTAAGTTAGAGCCAAACAACAATTCTTCACCTGACTCTAAGCTTCACCATATACTCTTTCTTCTGATCATCGCTATACTCGTATCACCGCTGCCACCAGCACCCCGAGGGCGCTCAAACCTACTGAACATTGAACTTAACCCTGCACTGTTTCCTGAAGACAGAATGCTCACAAAGGTCAACTTTTTCGGCATTTACACCTTTCAACAGGCCCTGCTTGTTTAACTCTATCATCTCTCTTGCTGGCATGTGCCCTAGGCACCTGTGTCATATCTGTGTAGAGGATAAACCACTATCATCTGACGTAGAAACTGCTGCTCCACCTGTCACTGTACTCCTTGATAGAAAGTAAAGGTTCCCAACTTTTTCCGCTTTCATCACAACCAGAGATCCCTTTGTCACCTTCAAAACTCCATCTTAAGCTGTAAACATCAGCCCATTGGAGTCTAATGTACCAAACGATATGAGGTTCTTCTTTAGTTTCGGAACATGGCGTACATCGGTCAATGTTCTCACAACCCCATCATGCCTTTTTATTCTGATACTCCTCTTGCCAACTGTTTTACAGACCTTATTGTTACCCATCAAAACCATTCCACCATCCATCTCTTTATAAGACGTAAACCAGTTTCTATTTGGACACATGTGGTAGGAGCACCCTGAATCAAGTATTCACACATCACATTGTATGTAATCTCCTTCGCTAAACATAGCCGAATCGTACTACACGCCTGAAGTTTGAATTCTTTCCAATCACCATCGAACATATCTATCGTCTTACCCCTAAGCCCCTTCAATGCCTTGTGCAGCCCTTGTTGAATCAAGATATCCCGGACTTGTACTTGCGGCAAGCTGAAATTAATCTTCCCGTCGAATTTCTCAACCTCGAACCTCACGTTCGAAACTTTTGCGAACTTCAATGTCATCTCCGATCGTAGAACAAAAACATGATTGTTCTTATACCAATTTATTGGGCGGAAGCCCACAAATTAACCAACAATTTCACGATGAACGATTAAATAAGAACGCAAAATAGAAGAAATCAAACACAATCACACAAGAGACGATATTTACGTGGTTTGGCAATATGCTTACGTCCACGGGCAACGATGATTTACTATATTGATGATTACATAAGAATACAAGAACATTCAAGCCTCACCAAAGCTCTCCTCAAAACCCTAGATAGGTTTTCCAAAGCTTTACAATGATATCTCAACTCTATAATTCAACCAAGAGCTTTCCCTTTATATAGAAGACACAAATCCTAATTCTAATCCAAGAGAGACTAGCCTTGTATAAAAGATCTAAATCCTACTTCTAATCTAAGAAAAACTAACACTACAAAAAATA
The DNA here is from genome assembly GCA_021018995.1 of Chloranthus sessilifolius. NCBI lineage: Eukaryota > Viridiplantae > Streptophyta > Magnoliopsida > Chloranthales > Chloranthaceae > Chloranthus > Chloranthus sessilifolius. Next base: position 18,347,249 of record CM037586.1, read on the forward strand.
AGACTATTAGCGGCAGTCAAAACTGCCGCTATTAATGCCCACAAGGATTCTAGGCCATGCAAAATGACCATAATGCCCACCTACTTATCTTCTTCTCTAGCAACCCAAAACTGAAACCTTCTTCTCTACCAAATCAAAGCTTCAGTTGTTGGGCATTTCAACTTCCAATTTCTATGTGATTATATGGTGATGACCCCCATTTATGAAATTTTACACCACTAATCTTCTTCTCCAAAAAGTCAAAGCTCCAGATCAGTGCTGACCTTCATTAATGGTTTTCATCGGACGACCTCCATTAATGGTGTTTCAAATCATGAGTGAGTTGTTGATGACCTCCATTATTGGCATAAGGAAAAAATTTTAATTCATAATATAAAAAACTATCCCTAACTTCATCGTCGGCGAGGGCGATGGTGTCGGGTGAAAAACCGGCGTTGATCAAGGTTTCATCTGGATGTTCTCAGTTTTCCGGCTGATTTTTTAGAATCGTTTTGCTCACAGTTTCAACAGTTGGAAGTTGGTTTCCGACAGGGTTTAAAAATGGCGTCGGAGAGCTCTTATAGGGTTTACGAACAGTGTCGTCGGCGCCATTGTCGGTATGGTTTAGGAATGGCGTCGTCGGCGCCATTGTTGGAGAGCTCCGGTAGGGTTTAGGAATTGCATCGTCGGCGCCGTTGTCGGTAGGGTTTAGGAATGGCGTCATTGGCACAATTGTCGGAGAGCTTGAACAAAGAGGGAAAATATATGCGCATTTTGGACATATCTCATTTTGTTGACTGAAGTAGAAATGTATTTTCACGTTCCCACAGACCTTAAAATACTATGAAATCCCTCTTTTCTAAAAACTTGGGTTGCAGTATAATACTCCGAAAACTTACGAAAAGAAGCATCTTTTTCTAATTTTCCCAAGATCTAAATCCTACTTCTAATCTAATAGAAACTAGCTTTATATATAGTCAGAACGAAACTGGGCCGTCGCAAGTCCTCCAAGTTAGAGTCAAACAACAACTCAACCTCTAAGTTAGTGCCAAACAACATTATCCACTTGTCCAACAAAGATCATAAACATTAGTATTCACTAATCTACAAAACTATTTAAGAATTAAGACTAATGAAGCTTTATGATCCCATAATCAGGCTAACATATATTCTAGCACAGAGCAATAGAGGAACCTTATAGGCCAAAGTTTTTAAAAAAAATTATGGTGATCCAGCAATAATAACAGAACAAAAGGATTAGAATTTACAATAACTTCAAGTAATCAATAGAAATCAATAACACTTCTTCAATATCAAATGGAAAGGTAAAGAACGGGATTATTTCCTAAAATCCTAGTTATAACAGAAGCTCCAAGACCAAACTTTATAGTAGGAAAAAAAAAGCACCCATCGTTCGGGAAAGAATGGCCACCAACAAAATAAGTTGTATATAATGAGCCCACGCCATAAATACTTACTCGACGTGGTTTGACAGAACATATTTTCTACAACTCTCGTAAATTACCTCTTTCACTTCCTGCATTTAACAGATCATAGCAATACAGAAAAGCAAACAAGGGAGACTAGAGTCTCAATTGATTAAGACTATAACCTTAATCAACAGCAGGTACAAAATTGAGTTCAACATGTAGGCTAGTGATCAAAAGCACAGTTCTTTTTATTCAGTATGAGACCATATCACTCTTATGCATACAATAGTAGCGTAAATATAATGAGGAGATTCCGATTTATGGAAAACACGCAAGATATCCAAATTTTCAGATATCATTAACTACAGATCAAAGCCGCGGACACAAAAAAGATACAGATTACAAAGGAAGTATAGAGTTCTGGCCTCTTCCATATCTGGATAAGAACAACTTACGACCACTCGAGAAGGATCTTTTCATGGCAATGGGCCCTTTAGAAGCGCTACCGATCCGTTTGCATATGCTTTGACTTCGACCATGGTGCTTACGAATCATTCCCTTCTTCCCCAAAAACTCCCCCAAATTGAATTTATTCTCATCAGATCCTATTGGGAGACTATAAATCACTGAAGCAGATGAAAAATCCATCGAAACAGATCTCCTAACAGGCTGTATACCATCAATCGAACGCTCCCCTGTTTGATGATTACCACCCAGATCACTAAAAACCCGAAAACGAGAATCTAGCACACTTGAAGACACTCGGTTGGAATTATCAATCACTCTTCTACCATCGTCACCTGGTAATTCGCCTTCATCATTCAATACAGAGCTCCGCTCTGTTGGATCGCTTCCTATTTCAATATCAACAACCAAATCCCCCATCTGGGTCTCATCCCTCTGATTTCCTGAAATTGTATCCGAAGAACTCAGTGGAACCGATACGATTCCAGCCCGGCACAACGGGCAATTGGTGTGAGAACTCAACCAGGTATCGATGCAGCCCACGTGGAACGCGTGGCTACACTTGGGGAGAAGCCGAAGGTTATCGTCCTCCTTAAACTCAGTTAAACAGACCGAGCACTCGGTAGAATCAACGAGGCCGTCGCCTTGCTTGTATTTACAGACTGATATCGAGTTTATGACTGACTGTTCAAGCCCAACTGTACGGACATACCAGATATGATGAATTGGATCTTGGTCTTCATCATCAAAATCATGTTGGGTGGTGTCAGATTGGGCAGTGGGTGGTGATCTTCTTCTTCTTCTACTGCTCCATAACTTGACTATGAGTCCATAGTAGCTCAGGAGGAGAAAACTGGTTACAGCTACTGATATGATTATAATTACATGGATAGAGAGAGCTGGTTTGTTGGATTCAGTTGGTAGTTGTGGTAGAGCATTAGTATCAGAATCTGAAGGAGAGAGAACATAGTCTACACAATTTGTTGTATTTACGCAAGTTTTAGGAACAACATGCAAATTAGGAAGAGGACCCATGAGAGAAAACTAAATCATAATCTGAAAAAATTGCAGAGGGAAGGAGTTGATGAACAAATACCTTTAATTTGAAGAGATGGCAGGTTTTGGTGAAGAAGAAAGGAAGAATGGTGAAGAAGAAAGGAAGAAGACCAAGCTTGCAGGCGCATTTTTTTCTCTCCTACTCTTTCTGCTTTTCGGGTAAGGAAGAAGACGCTGACTTCATATCTTGGATGTTGCTTAATTTTTGTCCATTGATTAGATTTACAATGGTCTAATCTCCCTGATTGATTTATAGAAAGTCTTGGAAAGGTTATAGATAGGATTTTGATCTGATTGGATAATCATAACCATCAGATTTCTTGGTAATCTCTTTGATCGTTGTCTTAGAATATATGGGTATAATTTAAATTTAGTGTAGTTGATGGAAGTAATCATAAAAATGTTCTGGGAGTTGTAATAGTAGTATGACTTTCGGTGGTTATGTTAAGCATGTTATAATAGATCTTGAATTTCAAGGCTTTCGCGGAAGTCAACTAAGGTGGGTGTATCACATTTGGATTGTCTTGGGTTATTTATGGAATTAGTATCCCTTATAAAACAGATACACTTTTAAAATATATATAAGATGATTATAAGCAGAAATTAGGGAAAATTCACAATTGAAGAAAAGGATTTTTGAATTAAAGATGTTTCACTGTTAATAATTATGAGATTACATACCAATTATGAAAAATTATAAATATTGAAAAGATTTGTTGAGGATAAAGTACAATCAGCTGATGTAGCATGACGTGACTGACTCAGCTGCTTGCATTTTGCTCTTTCCCTATTCAATGGTATATACATTTTATAAGGGATATTTATCACTTACTTCATGCTTTTGGAAAACGCGTCAAACTAAAGGGAGGCATTCCAATGTGTATCCACTACACCCGAATAGTTTAAATCAATATTTAATAACCGTTGGATCAACTTTCAAGGACAATTCCAATGGTTAGGATCATCCCCGTAGTGTCTAGCAAGGTTTAAAGTACTAGTTGCTACCCAATTGTACCTTGGGATAATACTATTTGCTAGCAGATATCTACCCACCACTAGATGAGCTCATATAGGTAACCTACAAGTGACACCATTTTTCATCAAGTCTGATTTGAGATGATGATCATGATCTAAGATATATGATGTAGAAGACTGAGATGATAAAAAAATTTATTCTGTGACTCAAAGCTGTCAAATGTTTTAAAATTGAATTTTGATATTAGAAATTTACCTAGTAGTCGAGGGTGCCAATCCAATTAGGACCCGGCGTTCCGATAAAATCTAGCTCGGCCCTAAGTTAGACAGGCTTTGATATGCCACCACCGGCTCGGCTCAATGTTCGGGTTGGGAAACGTGAGAAAGTAAAATAATATTCCTATATTTTCCCATGAATACCTAAGTTTCCTTTGTTTTCCTTTATTTTCCGTTGTTTGGATAACCACATTGCTAGTTGGGAAAACTCAGGATCAACCAAATCGTGTGTTTGGATACATATGTAGGAAATTGTAGAAAAATAATATATCCTAACAAAAAAAATAACCAAATGACCAAAAACTTATATATGTATTAAGTTTTTTTCTATTTAGATATCTTAATGAATTGCTCTAGCGGTAGACTTGGGGCTTTGTGAAGGGTAGGTTCTAGGCTCAAATCTTGTCACATGTATCACATATATGTGAGTATGTACCGTGTAACACCTAAATAGATGGAGGAGAGCTTAAAAATAGGCCAAAATTATGGGATTTAGTTAAACAAAATCAAAGAAAAAATATTTGGTATGAAAACAAATACCATTTTGGATGGTCAAGATAATTTTAGATGGATGAGAATCTACTAATATAAATTAGGACCCCTAAAGCTTAGTAACAAATTTTTAGAAAGTTTGGGTTGTCAATTGACCACCTAAGTCATAACGTGGTTCTGCCTCTGATTTTTGGGGGTGTGTGTCATATAAAATCAACATCAGACCGTCTGATAGGGGCATCATGATCTTAAGATCTAACATGAGGAAGATTAGAAAAAAAAAAAACTTCATCGTCTTATTTAAATCAGTCAATGATTTTCATCCGTGAAAAAATTGTGTGGTATTATGAGAAGAGTACACGGATGAGAAGTCCGAAGGTTCGGAAGATAGAAAACCGAGGGACCCCATCGGCATTTCTTCTCGGACTTTGACGAAAAATGTGAAGATAATTTTCGACCCTTTAAATGTTATCCAAACAATGAGGATTTTGACAATTCATTTGCCGCATATGAGTTTTTCCATATTTTCCCTTGTTTCCCTTAAAACCAAACAGGCCCTTAAGGCCTTTCTATGGGCAACGATCAGGACCAACTAGTTGAACCTTATGTCGTTTTAGAATAGATTTGTCGTTATTGGATAGAAGAGAATCTTGAGTATGGCATATGGGAAATTGGTTTTGGTTGAAATAGTAGCTCAATGGTGTATAAGATCCTACTACGGGTATTAGAGTCAGGCCAAGCGTTCGAGTTCCACTCGGGTGGTACTAGTGAGGGGGGGGGGATTGTTCGATCCCTATAAAACCCTCGTGGGCAAGGGGTTGACGCTCGAAACACCCTCCCAACTGAAAGAATAAATCACCACGTTGGATGTGAGCCTGATTAATACGAGATTCGTCGCGAGACTGAGATCGCCGATAACATGAGTGTTTTTCCTGTGAACGGATATACACCTTACTACCTTCGTAATATTTTTGAGATATTTTTGGTAGGGGAGGCGGTAAGACCCTTTTTATAGGTACGCAAGGGATCTCATAACATTTGGATTACTCAACATTATGGAGAAATTAATTCTCCTATTAATCTGGCGCACATCATATGTGTCCCAAGTAAATGGAACTCTGTTTCCCATTTAGCTAGTGCGCAATGACTACATAGCCATACGTGCCAACATCTCCTACTTGGCTATGAGAGCCTTTAAAAAAATTATATAATATTTTCTCCCACTATTTTTAATGCACATTTTATGAAAGTATTTTCAGTTATGAGGTTTTTCACGCTCTTGACGGATATGTCTTTCATAACTATAAATTTATATCATAAGATTTTTCAGACTTAAAAAACGGATATGCTCTTCATGATAAAATAATGAGTGTTTTAGATTTTCATTACTCAAGCATCCCTAAGTCTCATTAAGCTAACATGACTTGAAAAAATATTCGCACTAAGACTTTTAGTCAAATTGTTAGCAATCATATCGCTTGAAGGTAAATGATTCACAGTCACTTCACCTTTCTCAACTACATCTTGAATGTAATGATAATACACTTGGATGTGGTTACCTTTGAAGCTATTGGACTCACTTTCAATCAGTCTAATTGCAGCTTTAAATATATGCATGGTGCTCATCGATTATATCTAACTCTATATCAACTAAGAAGTGTTTAATCCATACTGCATAAGTACAAGTAATACTACAAGCTACATACTCGGCTTCTTGAGTATGACGAGTAATACAACTATGTTTCTTACTAGACCAAGAAACAGCATCCCAAAGAGGAAAATATGAGTTGAAGTAGATTTTTTGTCATCCTTATTTCCAGCATGATCAGCATCCGAATAGCCTTGAACCTTAAGTTCATTAGCTTGAAAACATAGTTTAAGATGTTTTATTATTTTTAAATATCTTAGTATTCGTTTTACTATTTGTCAATGCTTAAGACCCTAGTTACTTTGTTATCTACTAACCACACTTATTGGAAAATTAAAATCGGGTCTAGTACACATCATAACATACATCAAGCTCCCAACAGCTTAAGCATATGAAACATTCAATTTATTTTGTCCATCTGATGGACTATGATTTTTACTTAATTTTAACCCTTTTCTAAGAGAGTTGACATGGGATGAGAATTGTTCGCACTAAATCATTTTAAAATAGTTTCTATATATCTTTCTTGGCTTAGATATAATATTTTAACTTCTCTATCTCTAATTATTTTTATACCTAGAACAAATGATGCTCCTCTCATGTCTTTCATCTCAAATTGAGAACTCAGCCAAAATTTAGTTTTCTCAATCATTTCCAGTTAGAAGATTGACATCCATGTATAAAGGCATTATTGTAAAAGTACTCTCACTTTTCAATACATATACACAATAATCAAATTAATTAACTATATATCCCATTTTAAGGATTGCATTATGAAAAGTCAGGTACCACTGATTTGAGAACTATTTTAACCCGTATAAGAATCTTTTCAACTTAAAACCATACCTCATGCCCTTCAATCTCGAAGCCTTCGGATTGTTTTACATAAATAGTTTCCTTTAATTCTTCATTGAGAAATACGATCTTAATGTACATTTGAAATAGTTCGAGATCGAAATGGACAATTATTGTCAATATGATCCTTATAAACATAAATTTTGCTACAGGGGAATATGTGTCAATATAATTTATTATCTCTTTTTGATTGAACCCCTTGGCTACTAACCTAGCCTTATATTTGTTTACAGACCCATCCGATTTAAATTTCTTTTTTAATACTCATTTGTAACCTATGACTGTTCTATCATCAGGCAAATCACATAGTTTTCATGTTTTATTCTTTTCAATTAAATTAATTTCTTCATTTATAGCATCTAATCATTCTTTAGATTCTTGTGAGTTGATTTCATCAATATAATCTAATGGATCATTTATTTCATCTAAATCTAAATTATTACGTAGCTCTTCACTCACTTGAATATAAAAATCATCTAAGAAGGATGGAGGAGCTACAGTCCTCTTTTATCCACACATGTGAGGAGGTTGTATTGATTCATCAATGAGATCAAATCCTACAAGAGTCAGTTGGTTTTCATCATTTATTATTATTAAAGGATCATTAAAAGAGGTGGATGTATTCTCATCTCTGAGATTCTCAAGGAACTCAGCGTCCCTACTTTCAATTAGACTTTTATCTTTATGATAAAATCTATAACCCTTAAAGCTTTCTGAATAGTCAATAAAGTTACATCTAATAGTTTTCGCTTCTAAGTAATCTCTAAGTTGATATATAATCAATATATGCGCCACTGATCCCCACTTTCTAAGGTAACTTAGATCAAGTTCTCTACGTACCCCCATAACTCATACGGAGTCGAATGTATTATTTTAGTTGGAATTATATTGACGATATACATAGCGATATTTAATGCTTCTCCCCAGAAATTTTATGCAAATCAGTATGAGACATCATTGACCTTGTTATGTCCATTAGGGTCCTATTACGCCTCTCGGCTACACCATTTTGTTGTGGTGCATAAGTCATCGCTGTTTGACGTTTGATACCATTTTCCCTACAAAAGATGTTGAATTCACTTGAGGTGAATTCCCCTCTCCCATCGGTTCTAAATACTTTTATATTTCTCTTATCGGTTCTAAGTACTTTTATATTTCTACCTAGTTGACTCTCGACTTCCTTTTTATATTCTTTAAAGGTTTTCAATGCATCTAATTTTTTTTTAATTAGGTAAATGGGTCCAAACTTAGAAAAGTTGTCTATAAAAGTAATGAAATATTCCATATGCCTATGGGTTTAAACACATAGAGGTCAACAAATATCAGGATAAATAATATTATACAACTTTGTTGATATTTTTTCTTTAGAAAAATATTTTCTAGTCATTTTATCAAATAAACAATGTTCACAAGTTTCAAAATCTATTTTGTCTAAGATAGAAATTAATCCCTTATTAATTAATACCATTATTTTATCCTTATCTATATTTCCTAACCTAAGATGTCATGTATAGGAATCAACTACATTAACACAATCAATATAAGAAGAAAACATAGCAATTTTATTGCCAACATTTTCGGTTACATAAAAAATAAATAAGTTATGCTCAACAATCAAATGTCCCCATGTTAAAATACGATCATATTTCTCAATGAATACTTTAGTCTACTGGAAACATACATAAAAACCCTTGGGGATCAAGAGAGATACAGACACAATGTTGCACCTCATATTAAGTACAAAGTAAATATCCGTGAGAACAAAATCAATCATTCCCACATTCAACCTACAGGTTCCCTCACCCAATATATTAGAGTAGGTGTTATTTCTCATGTAGATTTTTTTTTCTCCTGCCTTAATCTTCTTGAAATCCTCAAAGAGTGCCTTAGAGCTTGTCATGTGATGGTTGGCACCTGAATCAATCCACCAACCTTTGATATCTTGGTCAGCAAATAAGCATTCTGAGACAACACAAATGATCTGACACCTTCTATCTTTATTGTCGCTTCCAATCCCATGGTCTTTTAGTTCAAGAGGGCAATCCACCTTGAAATGTCTAGGCTTCCCACAGTTGAAACAGCTTTCTTTAGGCATAACAGGTTTAACCTTATAATGAAATGTTTTTTCACCTTTTCCTTTAAGATTTTTATAGAAATTCTTAATTTTCCCTTGAACATATTCTGACTTTGATATTTAGGTGGATCTTGAATTATCATTAATTCACTTTTTTATTTTGGTTCAAGTTTTCCTGTTCAATGGCCAATTTCAAAGGAAGATCCATCGTGTTTATAGTAGTACTATTCAATCTTAAGGCGGTGGTGACCATGGACCATTAGGAAGGTAGGCTACTAAGGATATTTGAAATTTACATTCTTTAATTAATTGGGTTACCTACAGCAGCAAGGTCTTAAGGCATTTCCGTCATTTCATTGATGTGATCAGTCACAGAAGATGCCACTTTATCACCCTAACTTAGTGATGCTAGACCCCAGTTTGCTATTAATGATATGATGATATGCAAATATTAAGAACAGACAGCAAAAGGGAGCCAAAATGATAGTCTTTGTCAAAATTAAACTTAAAAGGTAGTAAGAAATACAATCGAATGCAAAGATGATTCAAATCGTATTTGAAGGCCAGGAAAGAAAAAAATCGTACTTACGAATGAGAGTAGCTGAAGAGAAAAAGGAGAAATCGCAATTTACGATTCTTCAGAAGATGCTTCTGACTAGAGTACGACAACAAGTGCGACAGCCAGGATTTTACTAACTCGAAATCCGTGCCATCAGACCATCATTCAAGGTGATCCACAAGTTACCGAACACTTGGTACATCCACATAAAGCAGAACTCAAATTAGATATCTCTCACTAAGCAGATAGAGTCATCATATACAGCAAAAGAAAGTTCTATTTCTATATTTAAAATATATCAAAATAGCGGTTCTAATTTCATGCAAAGATACATGAATAAAAAGAACCGAAATGAATCATAGGTGATGGCCGACCATCACCTAAACAATGGTTCATAAAACAATATCCAAAATAATTACATGATTCAAATTTCTAATCCAAGATGGCTGGACGTACCAAGCCCTAATCACAAAACCAATATACAATCCTGACACAAATCCCAATCTATGGGAAGAACTCATTTGGAAGGGGCTCAATCTCCTCCTCCGGAATGTGCTCCAGATCACTTCCTGGATCAAATTTCATCTCTAACTCAGCACTGTGACGTATAGTCGAAGGGTGGGCTAACAGTCTAAGCTCAATAGGGGCAACATTAGTAACATTTTATCTCATATTTCAAAGCATAAATTTTTATAACTGATTTCATATGCACATTTCACATTTCACAAAAATTTCAAGATGCTGAACTTTTATCACACACACAATCCAAATATTTATTTGAAATTTTGAAACGTAACTTAAAATAGTAACTTCAATATTATTCCAAGCACATATAGCATTGGAAGCCACACATATACTGATGAGAATCACTAACCATCGTCGTTTAATAAATCATTTTTCATAAATGGCCAAGCCCCTGAGTTGCGAGGGATGCTTGTGCCGAATGAAGCTTTACCGTTTGCCAATAGAAATGTACAAATATCCTGCCATACCAGAGCACAAGGGATTCGTTTCACATGATCCTGAAATCATTGTGCAAATTTCAACTTATAGTTTTCACACCGTGTAAAGTGATTACATTATAAGTATTTTTGGAAAATAGTATTCATACACGAATCAGGATCTCACACAAACACACTTATCACATCACATTTCGAATTTCAATTTCAAAGCTTGTTATGAAAGATTCAAAAATCAAATATTTAGATGCACATAAACTTATCATGCCTTATCTTATCACATAATTCAATCTATACTAGGCACATCTAATTAAATGTACTTAAGTTTCCCCTACCTCAGTCACTTTTCAAGCAAAGTCACACGAAGTTGACCAACATTCCTCGCGTATACTCACCACTTTAACCTACATCCCAAATCATCCAAGGACCCTTTAGAAATGTCTAAGGAAGAATAACGGTTGAAAATTTTGAAAACTTCACAAGAAAAATAGCCAAAATGCCTTAACTCGGTATCTTGTGTGCGCAAGATGCGAGGTTGGACACGAAAGTCACATGGCACACACAGCTCGCGCGAGCGAGGCACAGAGGCTCACTGGAGTCTCTTTTTCCCTCTGTCTCTCGTGCGCGCGAAGCTCACTGGGGCCTATCTGAAGGAATCTCGCACGCACGAGGAGCAAAGCTCGTGCGAGTGAGATTCAAAAACTCTTCATATCTACGAGTTTCTGAAATTGTTCTTCTCGCGATTTCTCGTCATTCTTACCCACTCACTTCACACAAATTTCTACACTTATAAATCTACAATTTTGACATCTTTAAGGAGCGATTTCTCACCTTCCAATCTAGCGAAATCACGCATTACGAAAGCAAGAATTGGTGCGGTTTTCTCTCTTTACACACAATGGGTTTCAAAACCCATCCGGCTACACTTCACGCCCCACAACCCTTCACGACGTATCGAATCGACGACAACAACTCCTTCAAACAAGATCACGGAATTTCACGCAGGCTCTGAGTTTTGGAGCACACGGATTTGGCAGACCACCTCTTCTCCTTCACAACCCTTCCTCACTCTCTCTCTCTCTTTAAGCGAACAAAGCAAGGGAAAAATAAATGCGAGGATTATACACGTGAGATCACCCCCTCTTATCTAAAGGTGTTTGCTTCTATGTGAAGCACCTACACACAAAAATGTGTTTTACCCTTATCCACTTGAATTGCTTAGTGTGGAGCACATACACACATAAGTGTGTGTGTGTGTGTGTGCGTATTAAGTTGCTTTGGTTCCCTTGCGAACCCCACACACCTAACTTGGTACTCACTCAAACTCACGTGCTCACTGGTCACCACACATATATTGATCCCACCAATTCCAAAATGGTACAGTGCACCGCATCTATACGTGTACCTATTAGACTTATATGGTTTCCTAAATTTGGGGATATTACATTCTCCCCCACTTACAAAAAATTTCATCCTTGAAAATTGACCTAAACTACCTGGCCACTAACATGCTAATCAAGGAATATGTCGAACCCTAACCACACACATCAAAATGAAAAATAACCGCAAGCTTATACTAAGACAACACAAATCACATATCCACACCCTGCATGAAAACACATATACATAACCACAAGTTGTGGAATTAGCCATAGCTAATGTGAACATCGCACCTGCACGAAAAATCCCTTCACAATCCACACATTTACACATCCACAAACGACCTAAATGGTTACCAAGTCTCCACTACACAAATCGAGAAAAGTAACTGGAACAAAATTGGATCACACATCCAATGCAACACGTGGTCAAATTTGATCTTACAATTGTACCTGCACGGAAAACTCAAAATTGACACATCTACTTATGAAAATTTGAACTCAAATTTAAGCATGCTAATCTCAATTTCCACCTGTATAAGCATGCTATTCCAAAACCTTTCACATTCACATTCACATTCAAAACTTAATAATCCGCACATGCAAGTGCCAAATCCAAAACCAAAACCATTTACATCTATTAATATTTATGTAATGAAACTATCAACATGTCCATACCCTGTATGAAAAACACAGCCATAATAATAGCCATGACATTCCAAATTAGCTAAAGCTAATTGAATCATCATACCTGCACAAAAATCGACAATATAACATTTACATTCCACAATGGTTATTACAAAACTCATAAAATAAAAGTGACCATTCACATTCAAAAGAAAACTTTTGTTTTGCCAAGTTAAACCCATTAACCATCCACATGTGGCAACAATTCCACCATAGTTTTAGGACTCATACATAAAATTAAACTGTCCACATGTGCCAACCATGTCACCTCAGTTTTAGGACTCATACACAAAATTAACTATCCACATGTGGCAACCATGCCACCACAGTTTTAGGACTTAAACACCAACAATTTACAAAATGAATATCATTTTACATTCCTCAAAACAAATTTCCCCAAAATAACCTCAATTGACCGAACTCTCCCATTAGTCCTCGACATCACCAGGTTGCTCATCAAAATCCTCGGGTCCTCCCGCTCCAGAACTAGAAGCCTCAAGTACGTAGGCTCGTGCAGTTGTCATGCGCTGTAAATAGTCTGAAGGGTACATGTAGCGCATCGAGTCAGTTAGTAATGCCTCATGGTAATGGAGTTGGCGTGTGATCTGCTAGTTCTACTGCTCGACCCTCTGAAGTACTAGGTCCTGCAAATCCATTCTTCTAAAAAGTTTTGCTGCAAAGTCCGCACCACCATATGAAGGAATTTGCGGTTGGACTGGACCCTGCTGTGGTGGTATCGGGGGATGAGCAACCTGCTCGGGTTCTAGTTGAGGGGGTTGTTGTTGTGCACGTTGCGCTATGTCTCTTTCCATTTTTCTTCTAACACTTGCTTGAAGGCTAGTGTAGCTAAGGTTTATATCCGTAACCCGATAAGTTTTAACATTATTTGTGGACAGGGGTTCATTCGGGTGAACCTCATAACCGTCGGCTTCTTATGAGGGCTCATATTGTTCAATCATCTTTGAGATTAACTGAGCATAGGGTAAATGGTTTAACACTGTTGGAACTGCTCCAGGCTTGGTACGGTCATGGGCGTATTTCATTCCTCTTTCACCAAGGTAGGCGCGACAAACCATCTGTTTTGGTGAGCCGCAAATGGGCTTGAACGAACGGATCCCACCGTTCTTGCTCATGGCCCAAAGGAAAAATATTTTTCTAGAAAATTATATCCAAAGGCCGTAGGTGCTCTGGCAATTGGGCCCTCGTAACGGATTTCTTGGTTCTGGTCTCTCCATTAGTCATTTGAGCTACAATGTGATGAAAATTGACTAGTTCACAGATCGGGGACCCCGCACCCCCATCATCCAAAAATTCCCAAGAGCAATTTATTGCCTTGGCAATGCCCTTTTGGTCAAAGACAAGGGTCTTCTCCCGGTCGTTGTAAGATAATTTAGGGTTCATTCCATGGCCGGTTGGTCCTTGAAAAGATCCTTGTGAAATGACCATTCAAGTTCAAACATTTAGCCTCCCACCATTCGGCGGGTTGGACACGAGGATTAGGTGGAGGAACCACCTTAGCTCGCTTAGAACTCGATGGTTTTATGGCCGATTTCTTCCTAGGATTAGAGGGTTTTGGTGTCATACTAGGGTTTTGTAATAAAAGAAGAAATTAACTTCCCAAAAAGGTAAAACTTACCTCATTTGCGAATAATATATGAGGAATCTCGTTGGAGATGGATGGATCGTACGATTTGGAAGAGAATCCAGCAATGTACAGGAAGAAGATAGAAGAAACCCTAAGAACCCCCCTTTGGGTTTCACGCAAAATGACCGAGAAAAGGGGACTGAGACTCGCTCGGGCACGCGAGTCTCAGTCCGTCACAGGGAATTAATTTCCCTTAATTTTTTTTTTCTTCCTAAGTGACTCGCGCGAGTGAGATTGGGACCTCCGGCGCGTGAGTCCACAGATTCCTCTTATACTTGATTCAAGTTTACTTCTTTCAAATTCGAGTTTAAGCACAAATTCAAATACAAATTCAAGCTCATGCTCAAGCATGTCACCTATCTTTTACCTATCAATCATTTAATTTAGACAAATCATTCAAAATTAGAAAACTAAGTCGAGTTTTCAATAATATGACTTGATCCTTAAAGGAGAATCTTATCGGTTCACACTTATACCAAGTGTTACCTTAGTTTAGAGTCCACTAAGGACTTATGGTCATAATTGTCGACGAAAGCAAAATGCGGTTGTCTCTAACGATGTTTGAGGCATCAAGGTGCTTGTTTCTAAGAATCCTATGAATTGGAGTTAAGTTAACTAATTGACCACTCATTGATGGGCAACTATCTTACTTATCCTATGATTTTCGAGTATGAGCGTTGGTTCATTCCTATTCTCAATAGATACGTACTCGGGTCTTAGGTCCAATAAGTTATGGGTCTAATGGGTTATCCCCTATGTAGTTTGGGCCTTTACTATATCCAAATCTAGTTGTACGAGTCTTTCTAAGGTCTGGGCCATTTGTATTTATCCATTAAAGGCCTTTATAAAAAATGTCTTGGGTTGGGCTCGTATCTTATAAAACCATTTAAGATTTATTGAGCCATGGGTCGAGTCTTTTAACAAAACTCTTATTTACCTTACCAATCCTATTTACTAAGAATTTGACATTTTGGCCTTATTGGGTAACAAAAGATTAGACCAAATCTTTTGACTTGGTTGACCACATTCACATGAGTCTTATCACAGGTTAGCTTCATAGTGTCCATGTGATCAAGCATTTCCCAAATAGCCACGGGTCTAGGGTCAAGGTCCAAGTGCTAGATCTTATTCTTTCAAATTTCAAAATTTTCACAAATGTGGTGAACAACCTACAATAAATTGTTCCCCATTTTCAACTCCGATCGAATTTAAGTGCTTCAAAATCTGAGAGAAAGAGCATTGATAATTGCACATTTCTCAGGTGGTGGCACTCAAAAAGATGATCAAGATATATCGTGGTTGACAAATCACTGTGATTTGTCCTACTTTTATCAGGTTTTTGGACCAGATTCATTGGGCTTCGGTGTTTGATCCATAACTCTTAGTGCCGATAGTGGAATCGAGCACTCAGCGGCTTTCTGGAAAGATCCTTGAGTTACCTAAATTTTTCCTTTACATTTCAAGAGTCCAAGGTCAAAGGATCAAGATGTAATCAGACTCATCCGATCAAGGGTCAAGCCTGATTTCTGGCTGAGTGTCATGTTCGGCAATTCTGCGTTACATTTTTTTCGATTGTTGTGGGCTGCAAAGCCTACAGACTTTGGCCTTCGATGGGTCCACCTAGTGGTCCATCTCATGCCACAATTTTTGGATCTCACCCGAGATGTTCCTAAGTTAATCTCAGATTCATCGAGAACTCTTTCAGGTTCATTCTATCTATTGAGGTGGCACAAATTGCTTGCCGGTGTTTCCCTAGTCATTGGGTATCAATTTATCCAAAGGTTTCGAATTAGGCTTGAAGAGTCATTCGATTGGGCTTAAAATTCCAGACACGATTACATTTTTAAAAAATCATTTTCTTTTTAGAAATCATTTTTATAGAAATATCGATTCCTACAACCCATTCGAATGAGTTTTCAAATTCTAATCGCCATACTTTTTATAGCCTAAGTGACCAAATTTTGGGCTTTCATCGGTAAGCCATTGATCAGCGTTGATCATTCATGATCGACATTGGTCATGAGATTCCAAAATTAGGAATCTCATAGAACCATCAATCCATCAAATTTGAAAGAAGTAAATTTAGACCTTATTTATTAGGGTCTAAAATTGTAATCTTCACTGACCACTCTGCCCTAAAGTATATGCTGGCAAAGAAAGATGTAAAGCTAAGGTTGATTAGATGGATTCTCCAGCTACAGGAGTTTGATCTTCAAATAAAAGATAAGAAAGGTGTAGAGAATGTGGTGGCTGATCATTTGTCCTGGATTTTAGTAGAAGAGTGTGCTGCAACACCATTGAGAGATTCCTTCCCTGATGAGAAATTATTCGCCATCTAGTTAGTTGTACCTTGGTTTGCCCATATAGTCAACTACCTTGTTGTAGGTAGGATCCCTTCCCACTGGTCAAAGATGGACAAAGACTTGTTCTTTTTACAAATTAAATATTTTTTCTGGAAGGATCCATACTTGTATAAGTATTGTGCAGACCAAGTCATTAGAAGATGTGTTCTTGAAAGTGACACTCACAATATTCTAACCATGTGTCATGAAAATGCCTATGGAGGTCACTTTCGTGGGAAAAAGACAGCAGCAAAGGCGTTGCAGTGTGGTTTTTACTGGCTTTCCTTATTTAAGGATGTCCATGAATACTGTAAAACCTGTTTAAGATGTTAAAGGATGGGTGACATTTCAAAGAGAGATTCAATGCCACTGCAACCCATCCTTGTTGTGGAGTTGTTTGATATATGGGGGATAGATTTCATGGGCCCCTTTCCTCCTTCAACGGGCTTTAACTTTATCCTTGTGGCGGTTGATTATGTTTCCAAATGGGTGGAAGCTGCTACCACAAGGACAAATGATCACACAGTTGTCATAAAGTTTGTCAAAGAAAACATATTCTCCAGATTTGATCAGTGATAGGAGAAGTCATTTCTGTAACAGACACTTTGAGAGCCTGCTCAAAAAGTTTGTTATTACACATAGGATTGCTACTCCATACCGCCCACAGACCAGTGGGCAAGTGGAGATTTCCAATAGAGAAATTAAGCACATCTTGGAGAAAACAGTTAGGACTGATAGGAAGGATTGACCATTGAAATTAAATGATGTTTTGTGGGCTTATAGGACAGCCTATAAGACCCCAATTGAATGTCCCCATTTATACTAGTCTATGACAAAGCATGTCATCTCCCAATGGAGTTAAAGCATAGGGCCTTTTGGACCATTAAAAACTTCAACATGGACCTAACTTTTGCTGGTGCAAACAGGAAATTATAGTTGTCTGAGCCGGAGGAACTGAGGCTGGATGCCTACTCAAACTCTAAAATTTATAAGGAGAAAGCCAAGGCCTTCTTTGACAGGAACCTTCTGAGGAAAGACTTTGTTGATGAAGCTAAGGTATGACTTTGCAACTCAAACCTCAAATTCTTTCCAGGCAAGTTAAGAACCATATGGGATGGACCTTTCACTGTAATTCATGCATTCCCATCTGGTGCTGTAGAGATCAGGGACCCCACCTCTGGTAGGGTCATGAAAGTAAATGGTCAGAGGCTTAAAATTTATGTGGAAAATACTGTGGAGCCCTCTGAAACCATGTACCTTCAAGAACCTCCTAATGATGAGTGATCTCCAGCCTTGTACACTGTGTAACATAGCCGTTTTTTTGTTTTTAAATTATGTCATTTACTGTGTTTTGTGTGATATGTGTATGAGAATCTTGATCTGTGTGTATGAATCTTGGTCTACTGTGGTGTATGTGATCTGTTTGTGTAAGGTATACTTGGGTTAGCACAGAAATCCATGGTTTTAAAGAATGAGATATGTGCATGTGTAGCATGGTAGTGTGCTTGACAGCACATGAGTGGAAATGAATGCTTTTATGCCTTCTCGAGAGAATAAGATCCTCTTGAGCCATTGTCAAGGCTTATTTGGCTCCCTCGAGAGGCTCTGGTAGCCTCTCGAGCCATATTTCCTACAGAAAAGAGAGCCTCGATAGGCTCTGCTATATAAAAAGCATCCGCTCCAGCAGAAGCACCTAAAGCTCAACCTCTCAAGATCCTCTTGAGGCTTGGATTTTCAACAAAATAGCCTATCGAGCAGTTCAAAGTCATTGCTCGACAGGCTGATTTCCAGTTCTTATATCAGCCCGAGAGGCTCATTTCTATTTAAATCATCTACTCGAGAGCCTCTCCAGTTCCATGTTTTGAGAGAGAAACTTGTCGAGGCACGGGTTTGTACATTTTAAACCCCTCTACAATTCACTCTACCATTCTCACTCTCTGCCTTAAGCAATCGAGCGCCAATCCATCTGGACTTTCCAACTTCCTTCTTCACTGCCATTTTTGCTCCATCATTCACACCCTGCTCTTGTCACTGTGCTAAGCAGCCAAGACCAAATATTTTGCACCTAGCAAGGTTTGATTTGGTCTACTGTGCATCTGCCTGTACAGAACCCTAGCTTTTGGGGGTAAGTTTCCAACTCTTCTCAGCTATTTAATTGTCTAGAGATTGTTACTGGGTATAGTTCATTTTTGGGAGGAGTTTTTATTAGGTTAATTCATTGGAGATATAGGCAACCTAGGGTTGAAGTTTGAGAGATAAAATTTAGGGTTGTGTCAAATGGCTAGCAGTTTTGATCACCTACAAAAATTATTGAAGCCTCCCCAAACCAACCCTCCTACTCCCACCAGAAAATCCCAGAGGATTGCTACATCCTCCACCATTGAAGCCACTGATGCCCCAGAACCTTCAATTGAAAAACCTAAGAAGAGGGCTGCTCCCAAGAAAAGGGCACGGGCTGCCACCAAAAGCCCAAAATCTGCCAAGAAGCAGAAACAGTAGGTAGAAGCCCCCACAAAGTCAGATCCCCTAACCACACCCAATGAATTTATGGCTGCCCTGGGTTTGGAGGCTGAAACTGCCTTTGACAAGGCCTTTTTTTACAAAGGAAGCCTTGGCTGTTGAAGCCATGGAATTTTTTACTAAGGCTTCCTTGGACTCACTTTTGACACCTATGGATAAGTGGGTGTACCCTAGACTATACCAGAACATTAGACTCAAGGAGTTTGGGGGTGGACTTGACAAAAAGGACCCAGTGATGATCATTCTAATGGATGAGTTTACAATAGTAGTGGACACAGTTGATATTGCTAAGGCTCTGGGCATTCCAGTTGCCTATGACCCATCCTACAATTTGGAGGAACCACTTAATGCCTCCATCTCATAAATTACAAAGAAGATGACAAATGGAAAGAAAGCCTCTGGGGACTCACTCATGAGGAGTGACTTCAGCCCCAGCCTACTCTTCACGGATATGGTTCTAAGGAAGAACATTTTTGTATCTGGGCATCAGCAGGAGAGGAGACACCCCATTGTTGATGCCATCTACTCCTACTCCCAAGGACACTGGTTAAATGCAGCCCAGTTGATTTTTGAGGGGATGAAGGACACCCACATCAAAGTTGACAAGAGGTAGAAGCCACATGGGCTCCCCTACAGTAGGCTAATTACATCCCTGCTCAAACAAGGGGGCTATGTATGGAAGATGGGCGAGCCAACTGAGACATTGCCCCTAGTTGTGTTTGAGAAGAAATTGTGGGGGATCAACATGTCTTTGATGGGGAAGAAGAAGAAGAAGAAGAAAGTATCTGAGGAGGCAGCAGCAGCCCTTCCAGAAGAGACCTCTACAGCTGCCATTCCTGCAGCACCCTCTGCTACCACAGCTACCACATTGCCCACTCCTTCAGCAGCTACATTAGAAGCCTCAGTACCACTATCTTCCCTCTCCACCCACACACCATCCCACAACCAATCATCTCCATTCCACCTTCCATTCTTGCTCCCATGCCTACCATTCCATCTCCAACACCCTCCACACTCACCACTACTATCCAAGTTCTAGTTTCAACTCAAACCAGTTTCCCATTTAACCTACCCACTCCTCCCATAAAAATAATATATAAAAAGAGGTCCCAAAAACCACCCACAGTACCCACTGAACCCAGCCCATCCACCCCCATATCAGAATCAATCCAAGGCCCTGCACCCACTGAACCTATTCCAATCCCAGAACCAACACCTACATCAAGCCCCACACCAGACCCACCTTCACCATTCACATATGATGACAGTGAGCCTATGGCCACTGACATTGCACCTCCTACCACAACTGACCTTGTACCCCCCATGGAACCCATTAACCCCACTGACACCATTGAGCCACTTGACCCTATTACCTCACCTACCCATTCCCTTCCATTTACCCCTACCCATGACCAAGAACCTCTCACCACTGAGGGGTACTCAGCCATGATGGACTCCATTATGGAGGATATGAGGCATGAGTACACACCCCTCCTAGACTCCCCACAGCCTTACCATTTTAACCATGCCCCTACCTCACCAATCCAACCAATCCTACCTACCCAACCTATAACCCCAACCCTACTAGACCCCTTTTCTCTAATACTTTCCCTCCTTACCTCTCTCCAAACCCAACTCCAGACCAATAATGAGAACCAAGCCATCATGCAAACCAGCCTACAATCCATTCTGACAACCCTTTAGGCTTTCAACCCAACACCCCTACCTGCAGATACCCCTCCCTCCTCTTAGCCTTAAACTCCAATGGCAACAACTTCAGATGTTGCCACACAAACTGATTTTGAGGATGATGAACCTGCCTTAATCTCATTTCCCTCCACCTCAGCCTCCACCCAGACTGAACCCCCTGAAGAGGAGCTGACACTTGTCCATCCATCTAGCCCACCACCATCTCCACCCACAGGTACTGAACTACCTATTATTTCTGAGCCTTCAAACCAAGCCATTGTCCCTGCTGAAGCCATCACAATACCCAGGTTTTACACCCTCAGCAAAGCTATGATAGTCAATCCTTATGTTGAAAGGGATGTCCATCTGATGGTGGAATCAGTGGCAGAAAAGGTCCAGCAGGCATATGAACACCACATTTCCCTGATGAAGTCTGACTACTAGAAGTTGATGGAGAAGAAAATGCTGGATCAGCAGCATGAAAGGAAGATAATGCAATAGCAAGTTGACAATGCCTTGTCATTGTATAAGATTTATGAGCAGAGGGCTACTCACCTTGCCCAGTTGGTGGAGACACTCACCTCCACCATCTCAGTGATGAGACCACACATGCCCAAAGGAGTGTCTATACATGAGCCTTCACAAGAGAAGAGCAGCACCAAGCCCAAGAGACCAGCTGCAACAAGAACCAAGGCTGGTGCTGCACAAGCTGAGACTGTGAAAAAAGGAAAAGATAAAGCTTCCAGACTCCCCATAGACTTAGATTCAGATACAGATTCAGATTCTCTCTAGGTTTTTGAGTAGTAATTTTGTAATTAGGTTTTGTAGTACTTTTCTGTTTTTGTAATATTTTCTATCTCTTATACCTGTACATTTCTCTCTTGTATCATATTAATTTTGTGAATGAAATTTCTTTTGTGTGCAAATTGGCAATATGCTTAATTGTTTACATTTTTCTTTCATCTCTGATGCAAAGTAATATTGATGAATAGTATTAATCCTTTGCATACCCTGCTGCCCTTACCTACATGACTAATGCAACAATGAGGTCATTGTTTATCTTAGGTTTGGGGGTATGGTAGGTAGACCAACGGGTAGATCAAGGAGATAGTTAAGCTAAGTGCAACAGCATTAGTCAAGTTTGAAACAAATAGAGTGAAGTTCACCTAAGCAATTTTGAAAAATAGGAAATTTAAAAATTATGCAGACTTTTTAACACTGAAATCCTCTAAAAATTCAACACTTTCATGAAGTGGGCATCAAGAGAAATCTTGCACAATCAATACATAGTGAACCAATAAGGAGATAAAATGGTGAGGACATGCCCCCTGAGTTTTATTGAAGACCATTCCCAATGAGATTTGGGCCCATACAAAATTATTCTTTTGAAGAGTGTCTTTGGAAATTCTTGTGCTCTAAAGACTGACTGACTCAAACCTTCTTACTAGAAGTTAGGCACCCCTCATTTGAAACTATTTAGTAGAGCTCATGACATTAGGGACATGATCTAAGGCCATTACTCGGACAGTTGTGTGACAACCCGGGTTTCGGCACCCCGAAGCCCGCGCCGTCAGTGGGCTGGCACCAAGGCCGAGCCCCCGCATGAAGCACGTAACTTACAGTCGCACAACGAAAAACAAAGCAGAACCATGTCCAATGAATCATCATAGAAAAAAGAGAACTATTACTATTCTTCAAAAGCTCAAAATGACGGTTCTAATTCCATATGATTCCTTATGGAAAAAGAACCGACAAGAACCACCGGTAAGGGTCGTACCTTACCGAAACATGGTTCACCAAAAGAAGTACAATTATTTACAAAATTTACATTCTTTGCAACCACAGTTAAACCAACGCATCCTGAATCCTAGGGTCGGACCTACTCTGACCTAGTACAAAGAAAGCAGCTCTCAGGGTGAATGTCCTCCAAGTCCTCTCCCGAAGCTAGCTCAGAATCCTCCCTCTCGAAAATCCTGGTATCAACGTCTGCACTTGAACCTTTGACATATAGTTGAGGAATGAGCGTCATCCAAGCTCAGTAAGGAAAAACTCATAGCATGTTTATTGTAATGGCAACATAGATCTTATGGCATAATGAAACAGAATAATCGGGACGTATGTACAGTGTATGGTCATGGCTTGAAACATAGGTACAAAGCTTGTTCGAATTTCAAAAGAGATAGGTCCACATCTTTTTCCAACACAAGAAAAGAAAAACTTAAAGTGGTATGCTTCAAGTAATAGAATGAGGAGCTATAGCCTCAAGCCCCTGATGGAATACCCACCATCGTCGCTCATATGAACCATTTTCACATATACCCAAGGTCCCATAAAGTTGGACACTTGGCCGAACATATTTACCGTCATGCGGTAGGAGTCACAAAACACATAGCACAAAGGTGTACGGATTAGTTGCCATACCGGTCAGGTATTCACATAAAACCTTAAATCGAAGTGCGTACATATAGCTCATCGTCGTGTAAAGTGATAATTATAATTTAGATCAAAGGTTGGAAAGAAGCGTGAAGATACTTGCACAATACATTAGATTGAATCTTGAAGGATTCCACAACTCATGCATGAATAAAAAACGTACGGATGCACATGTCCTTCCAAATTAAATTCGTAACCACACATATAATCAATTCAAAGAAACATCATGTCATAACACACACATGTTAATGTAACAATGCACATGGTGTCAAGTGTTCCTTACCTCGAAATCTCAACCCGTACTAGCTCACACCGCCGTTTGGTCGAGCTCTCACAGAAGCCAAAAATCAAACATAGTTCGAACGAATGAATCCCCTTTCGGTCGATCGAAAACTTATAATTTGATCAATCGAAAATATTTCGATCGGTCGAATCTTCCAAAAGCAATTTAGCTATCACACAATTCGATCGAATGAATCTTACTTTGATCGGTCGAAAACTCTAATTCGATCGATCGATCGAGTGTGAGATTCGATCGATCGAACCTATTTCGTTCGATTGAATTTGACTTCGATCGAATGAATTTCCTCAAACTTCAAAGTTTTCACATTTTAAGTCCATTTCGATCGATCAAACTCAATTTCGATCGGTCGAAATAAACTGATTTCACCTATTTAAGGGTTTTCCCCCCCTACATCAAGTTAAACTCGATTTCTTACGCTCCCGTGATCTAAATTTATGGAAAAACAGTTAACGATATAATTTCAAGATCTCGACCAAATTTTCATACCTCGATTTCCTTCAAATCTCTAATCCTAGCCTCTAGATCTGACTCGGATTCACCAGAAGAATAGCGGCTTGTTCGTCACTCTAATTACGTAACCACAAGCTTCGAGAATGGATTGTTCTCGCATGCAATCAGTGTTTAAATCTCTAATCTCTCCCTCTCTCCTCTTAACTCCCTATGATCAGCAATTACTAAGGTGTTGAATGCAAAAACCTAAATGAGGCATTTAATTTCTATTATACTTGAGTCCTAGGCTTAGGCGTAAAATAGCTGCACTAACGTTGGGTGTACGAGAGTGCACTAACCCTCAACCTAGCCTACATATGTCAAATCCCATCCGTTGGATTTGATCTATAGATATTACATCAACTATCGATACCGTCCTCGACGTGCGGACTGTCGAGCACATGTACCGAGGCATGCAGATCAAGGTTTTAAAATATTTAGGACGTTACATCCTCCCCACCTTAGAAATTTTTGTCCTCGAAAATTGTCCTAGTGCGTGACATGACAGAGGAAGGGTTACCTCGTAAGGCACTACTCATGGCTAAACAATCCATGTCGCTATAAGATCGCATCACACACACACACACACGCATAGTCTACACACAATAAATTCTAATAGATTAAATTCAGGCACATCATCAATGAAAGGTTAGCATGATTATGTAAAAAGATCATCATGTCAGCCATGCCACTATAATTCTAACAAGTAAAAATAAAAGTGGCAACCATGCCACAATAGTTAAAAAAATTATACGCATTTCCCAAAAATTGAAATTTTCAAAAAGAAACACTCTCAAGCTCATGATCCCTCAATAGTAGCTCCTCCAGCCGCTCAAGTAGGATCCATTGAACCTGTTAGATCCGCCACATCCTCCGTCTCCTTGTCGGCGTGATCCCCACTGGCAGCCTCATCAGGCCATGGATCCTCAGTAGCAGCATCTGCCGTAGAAGCGCCAAATACCCGCGCACGCATGGCCGCCA
Source organism: Chloranthus sessilifolius (assembly GCA_021018995.1). NCBI lineage: Eukaryota > Viridiplantae > Streptophyta > Magnoliopsida > Chloranthales > Chloranthaceae > Chloranthus > Chloranthus sessilifolius. Next base: position 18,372,486 of record CM037586.1, read on the forward strand.
TCCTCTGGGCGTAGTTGGTAGGGTACATGGCATGCAACACGTCCTCCACGAGTAGCTCGTAGTAATCAAGGCGCTGATTGATCTGGCGATTGCTCTCTTGGATGAGAGCAGCTAACGTCTCATTGCTTATCAAAGTTACTTGATGGACTGGCGGCATCGGTATGCCGGCAGATTGGTGAACTGGAGGGATAACCTTAGGCTGATCAGGGACAGGAGCCTCAAGAGCAGGTTGGTCAGGTAGTGGTGCGTCCTGAGCAAGTGCATCTTGTGGTTGAGGAGGGACAGGAAGCGCTTGAGGGGCTGGCTGTAGATGTGGTTTCAGCCGGTTATAAGTCCTCCTCCAATGCTTAAAGGTGTAGAACACCACATTGTCGGAGGATTTAGGCTCCCTAGAGGAGATCTTGTGCACGGAGGTCGCAGCGTACTCATCAAACATAGCCGAGACCAAACTGGCATACGGTATATACTCCTCGGGCTTTTCCGCCCCTACCAATAGCTTCTCCGTCCCATGCTTGATTCCCTCAAAAACCTTTGCGGCGGCATCAAACCATTTACCCTGAAAAGCTGCGAATAGGGCTTCCATCAACATCCCTAATCTCTCAGTCTTGTGGCGGATCGGGTAGAGATTGCACTTGAAGATGGTGTCGAGCATCCACATATAGCTCGGAAATGGGCTCGCCTAATGGCTCGACCCGGTGCAACTCGTCCTCCAGTCATCCGCTCGGCCACATAGGTATGGGTCAAATTTGGGGGATTTGGGGGTAACAAGTTAATCTCCTTGCCATAACCGTCAAAACATTCCAACGCTCTACAAGCCATTGCGTGGGTAAAAACATACGTCTTCCCATCGGCTTTGGTACAAATGGTATTAGGGCCAGGGCCATCAAACATATTTTGGTAAAACAAGTGCATGAGGCGCAAGTAATAGTACAGACGAATGGGTTTTAGTAGATTATCCAATCCCACCTTGCTCAAATAGTCAAGTGCCCAAGCGTCAACGTCGGGCACATTGGGCATTTCGAATATGGCTGGATCGATGGTGTACTCCAAGGCAAAACCCTTGTTGGCCCACCATTCATTTGGTTGGTCGCGCTGGCGAGTTTGCGGAGCAACGGGTTGCTCGGCAGGTGGTTGCGATAGTGAAATAGGTGGTTGTGGCTGAGGTTTTGGTGGTTGCGAAGGACCCGGAGTGATCTTGGGTCGCTTCGATGTAGGGGTTTTGGAAGTGGCAGCCTTCTTCTTAGGTGCCATAGTCTATTAAAACCAAAACTAGGGTTTTAATCAAATAAGAAAATTTTCAACCCAAGGCAAGAAATCAAGAATCAAAGTTTAAAGGTTTACCACTTTGAGGCAATTTGGATTTGATTTCTCGAAGGATCTAGCGCAATTGATCGTTCGTTTGATCCTCCAATGTAAAAACCCTTGAAAACCCTAACGGAAACCCCAATATTTTGAAAAAAAAAAGAACTTAAAAACGCGGTTTATATATATATATACGCGAAATTCGATCGGTCGAAATCCGACTTATACAGAATTCGCTTCGATTTAGATCGGTCAAAATTAGCTTTAGGGAAACTGGGCCCCACATTTCAATCGAACGAATCTTAATTCGATCAGTCGAAATGCCAATATTTGATCGAACGAAAAAAAAAGTTCGATCGATCGAGCTTCTCAGGCCTATAGAATTTTTGATTGAACAAATTTTTTTTTTCGTCCGATCGAAAATGAAATTCGATCGATCAAAATTTAATTCGATCAAACGAATTTAATAAGCTTCAATGCCTAGCCACTCACTGTCTGCCAAGGTATATCGATCGGTCAATTTACACCTCGATCGATCGAAATTGCAGAAAAACCAAATTTCTTGTGTTTTTGAATTTTCTTTCTCGTTCTCATGCTTCAACATTCAATTCATCCCTGTCATTGATCATTCAAAGTATTTACATATAATTTGATCACAAAGGACCATTACAAAATTTTTCTCCTTTTCATGATTACTCAAACAATGAAGGATGTTGGGCGCAAATCTCAGCTTCGCGTTCCCACGTTGCTTCCTCTCTAGAGTGATTTTTCCATTGGACTAACACCAAAGGAATCCGTTTTGTGCGCAACACTTGCTCGGTTCGGTCTAAAATTTGCATTGGTTCTTCAATGACCATCAGATCCCTATAGACTGCCACAGGTGGTGCATTGAGGATATGAGTTGGGTCTCACACGTATTTCCGCAATATTGAAACGTGAAATATGTCATGCACTCTATCAAGTTGCAGGGGTAATGCGACCCTATATGCAACTTCACCCACTCTCCCTAATACCTCGAATGGTTCAATAAAGCGAGGACTCAACTTTTCACGCTTTTCAAAGCGCATCACACCCTTCATTGGGGATATCTTTACAAACACGTGATCTCCCACTTGAAAGTCCATGCTTGAGCGCTTAATATCCGCGTAGCTCTTCTGGCGACTCTGCGCCATCCTGATTCTTTCTCGTATAATATGAACGGTCTTAGAATTTTTCCTGATGACTTTCGGTCCCAACACAAATTTGTCACCTGCTTCCTCCAAATTGATCGGAGACCTGCATCTTCGTCCATATAGAGCCACATATGGAGCCATCCCAATGCTCTGATGAAAGCTATTGTTATATGCCAATTCTATCATTGGAAGGTGCTGATCCCATGATTCCTGAAAATCAATCACGCATGCTCGCAACATATCTTTAATAATCTGATTGACTCTCTCTGTCTGACCATCAGTCTATGGATGAAATGCGGAACTAAAGTCCAATCTCGTGCCCATATCTTTAATAATCTGATTGACTCTCTCTGTCTGATCGTGAGATTTTCCAACAGTACCCCGATATCCTTGACTTCAATGTTCTTATCATACAACGAAATGTCTTCCAATAATTTCCATCGTCGAAGTCTCGCTATGAGACTAGCTAACTGACCATCATTCTTTCTACTGAACGCGTTAGCCACGACGTTAGCTTTACATGGGTGATATTGTATAGTGCAGTTGTAGACCTTGAGAAACTCAATCCACCGCCGTTGCCTCATATTCAATTCTCTCTGCGTACACAAATACTTGAGGCTTTTATGGTCCGTGAAGATCTCAAAGGCCTCACCATACAGGTAATGCCTCCAAATCTTAAGTGCAAAGATCACTACGGCTAACTCTAGATAGTGCGTCGGGTAGTTCTTCTCGTGCTCTTTCAACTATCTTGGCCTTTTGGCTATGACCTTACTGCTTTGATTTAGTACACAGCCCAAACCACCAAATGACGCATCATTGTAAACAGCAAATCCCCCACTACCTGATGGAATAGCTAAAATTGGAGCAAAGGTAAGCCATTTCTTGAGTTCTTGGAAGCTCTCTTCACATTCCTCGGTCCACTCAAATTTTACGTTCTTCCTTGTAAGTTGGGTGAGTGGTCCTGAAATCTTGGAGAAACCTTCCACAAAGCGTCAGTAATACCCAGCTAGACCGAGGAAACTACGAATCTCCGTCACGGTCTTGGGTTGTTCCCAATCTAGCACTGCCTCAATCTTTGCCGGATCAACAGTCATGCCTGCTTCTGATACTACGTGACCGAGAAAAATCACTTGTTCTAGCCAGAATTGACATTTGCTGAGTTTGGCATACAACTGGTGTTCATGTAGGGTCTATAAGGCAATGCGCAAATGATGTTCGTGCTCTTCTTCGGTCTTTGAATAAATAAGAATGTAGTCCACAAACACCACTACGCATGTAGCAAGGTGTTTTTTGAAGACTGGATTCATGAGGTCTATAAACGAGGCTGGTGCATTCGTCAAGCCGAAAGGCATCACTAAGAATTCGTATTGCCCATATCTAGTCCTGAATGCTGTCTTCTGCACATCTTCGGCCTTCACCTTTAGTTGATGATACCTGGATCTCAAGTCGATCTTTGTAAAGAACTTTGTCCCTTGCAATTGGTCGAATAGATCGTTGATCCTGGGCAAAGGGTACTTGTTCTTGACCATGAGCTTGTTCAATTGACGGTAGTCAATGCAAAGTCTCATCGACTCGTCTTTCTTCTTAACGAACAAGACCGGTGCTCCCCAAGGGGACACACTTGGCCTTATAAAGCCCTTATCTAATAGTTCCTATAATTGCTCCTTCAACTCCTTCAGTTCAGCTGGAGCCATTCGATATGGAGCTTTGGAAACTGGTTCAGTGCCTGGAGCTAAGTCAATAGCAAATTCGATCTCCCGATCAAGTGGCAAGCCTGGTAACTCATCGGGAAATACGTCCTCAAACTCACAGGCAATTGGGATATCGAAAATAACGTTCTTTGCTTCCTTTTTCTCTTGCAGGAATGCTAGATATACCTCGCATCCATTCTTCATCATCTGCTCAGCTCGTACTGCGGAGATGATCGACGCTACCTTCCCTTTCTCGCCAATGAACCAGAAAGATTTCTGTGTGGGTGGACGAAAAGTGACTATTTTCTACAAACAATCTACACTGGCATTATATGCACATAGTCAATTCATGCCAAGTAGTACATCAAGTCCTTGTTCAACAAGATAAGATCCGCGATAGTCTCTTGATCCTCCACTTGCACGATGACTGATTGGCAACACGTGTCTGCAGTCACTATACTTCCCGTAGGAACGGAAACATCCAAAATAAAATCCAACTCCTCTGGAACAATCTTTAATTTTCCCGTGAATTCTGGAGTTATATACGAGTGGGTAGACCCTGGGTCTATCAGAACTCGTGTAACAAAACGATCGCTGTCGTTTTCTCGGTAAAGCTGTAGCGTACCTATATATCATTTAACAAATTCACTCCGTTCATAAATGCATGTCATGATCACACAAAGTGAGCCTAGAAGTTTTTCTATCAATGCACTTTCTTCATCTAGAAGACAAATAAATGAGTTCAAACATAACAAGAAGGGTATACCTTGGATTACATCATTGCTTGTCCGGACGTCTTTCGCTGTCACGGCAAAGGCACGACCTTGAACAACAGGTCTCGTGGATTGTGATAGTTGAGGAGAGGTGCCTCCTTTCTCATCTCGGGGCAGTCTCATATCATATGGCCTACTTTCCCACATTTAAAACATCCGCCCGTGTCCCGTCTACAGTCAGAAGTGTTATGCGGCTTGCCGCAACGGGCACATTTTAGTTGTGGACTCGTAGATGCCGCTCTAGAAGGTCCTTGTGTGACAGATGCCCCAGACGTCTGAGTCTGAGTAGGGCCCTCTCTGCGGAACGGTCTCGTAGAAGTGAAAGTATTTGACCTTGGATAATTTGCATAGTGGTTGGTCTTGAAACTGGAGCAGGTGTTGACAACCTTGCCTTTTTATTCCCCGAGTCATAGTCACTCGCCCCCCCCGGACTTGGCTTGTTCTTCCACTCATGTCTTTTGTTGATGTCCCTTTCTGCAACGATGGCCTTCCCCATCACATCGGCATATGCTTCCAATTTAAATATGGACACTCTCTCTTGTATATTTTGGTCTCAGGCCTTCTTGGAATCTTCTGGCCTTCATTTCTTCAGTAGCTACCAATTCTGGTGCAAATCTTGATAACCTAACAAACTCGTTGCCGTACTCTCGTATGGTCATGCTCCCCTGTATAAGATTCATAAAGTCCTTCTTCAACTGATTTTGGACTTGCTTAGGAAAGTACTTCTTGTTAAATGCCATTACAAAGTATGCCCACGTCCGTGGGTTATACGGACCCTCAACTTCCCTTTTCCTCAACACCGACTTCCACCAAGCGCCATCGTTGCCTTCTAGTTGGAAAGAAGCCCAACCAACTTTCTCATGCTCAGGGCTTTGCAGTCTCTCCAACAATTTCTCCATTTGTTTCAACCACTTCTCCGCTTCAAGGGGATCAGTCTGCCCATGGAACACAGGAGGTCTCAATCAATTGAAATCCACAAATGAGGATGGCAACAAAGCAGGAGGTGGTGGTGGTGGCGGTTGCTGTTGATGGCTGACGTTGTTTGCGGCTAACAACGCCGTCTGCTCAGTCATAAGTGTAGTCTGATGGGTCTGCTAAGCTATAGCAGCGGCTATAGCCTCCATAGCCCTGGCCATCCTATCAGAAGACTCATCTTTGTGATCTCTCTCCGCCTCAGGAGGTGGTCTTTGCTCTCCTCCGGAACCCGAAGGAATATCCTCCATACACCTTTCACCTCTTTGGTGACTTCCCCTAGGTCTACCACTTCCTCGTTGATCCATTGGAATATGTTACAATGAAACAAAAGTCTCATTAACAGACAGTCCCTAGTATCCAATAAAATCTCAATCTCGAAATAGTTTTCAACTTGTTAGACGCCTCTAAGACCATGCTTTGATACCAATCTGTGATGACCGGGTTTTGCACCAAGCCGCGCCGTCGATGAAGTGGCGCCAAGGCCGAGCCCCGAACGGCAATGACGTATAGTTGTACAGTGGAAAACAAAGCAGAACCATGTCCAATGAATCATCATAGCAAAAAGAGAACTAGTACTATTCTTCAAAAGCTCAAAATGACAGTTCTAATTTCATATGATTCCTTATGGAAAAAGAACCAACAAGAACCACCGGTAAGGGTCGTACCTTACCAAAACATGGTTCACCAAAAGAAGTACAATCATTTACAAAATTTACATCCTTTGCAACCAAAGTTAAACCAACACATCCTGAATCCTAGGGCTGGACCTACTCTGACCTAGTATAAAGAAAGCAGCTCTCAGAGTGAATCTCCTCCAAGTCCTCCCCCGAAGCTAGCTCAAAAACCTCCCTCTCAGAAATCCTGGTATCAACGTCTTCACCTGAACCTATGGCATATAGTCGAGGAATGAGCTTCATCCAAGCTTAGTAAGGAAAAACTCATAGCATGCTTATTGTAACGACAATATAGATCTTATGTCATAATGAAATAGAATAATCGGGACATATGCACAGTGTATGGTCATGGCCTGAAACATAGGTACAAAGCTTGTTTGAATTTCAAAAGAGATAGGTCCACATCTTCTTCCAACACAAGAAAAGAAAAACTTAAAGTGGTATGCTTAAAGTAATAAAATGAGGAGCTATAGCCTCAAGCCCCCAATGGAATACCCACCATCGTCGCTCATATGAACCATTTTCACATATATCCAAGGTCCCATAAAGTTAGATGCTTGGCCGAACATATTTACCGTCATGCGATAGGAATCACAAAACACATAGCACAAAGGTGTACGAATTAGCCGCCGTACCGGTCGGGTATTCACATAAAACCTTAAATCAAAGTGTGTACATATAGCTCATCGCCGTGTAAAGTGATAATTATAATTTAGATCAAAGATCGGAAAGAAGCGTGAAGATACTTGCACAACACATTAGATTAAATCTTGAAGGATTCCATAACTCATGCATGAATCGAAAATGTACGGATGCACATGTCCTTCCAAATTGAATTCCTAACCACACATATAATCAATTCAAAGAAACATCACGTAATAACACACACATGTTACATAACAATGCACATAGTGTCAAGTGTTTCTTACCTCGAGATCTTAACCCGCACTAGCTCACACAGCCGTTTGGGTTAGCCCCCTCTTCATCATACAATACTAAGTCACCTAAAATATAAAATCCAATGTTCACTCATAGAACAATGCTACACATGTTAGGATAACTCCTCTCAAAATCTCACAGTCAAAACTTACCAAAATTTTGAATCTGGGAATTTCGATCGATCGAATCCCAATTTTGATCGATCAAAATCACGTTTCGATCGATTGAACTAAATTCGATTGGTCGAGCTCTCATAGAAGCCAAAAATCAAACATAGTTCGATCGAACAAATCCCCTTTCGATCGATCGAAAACTTATAATTCGATTGATTGAAAATATTTCGATCGGTCGAATCTTCCAAAAGAAATTTAGCTATCACACAGTTCGATCGAACGAATCTTACTTCGATCAGTCGAAAACTCTAATTCGATCGATCGAAGATATTTCGATCGACCGAGTTCTCATAGAGGGGTTTTTTCCACTTTCCTGTTTATATACGTTTTGATCGATCGAATGTGAGATTCGATCGATCGAACCCATTTCGTTCAATCGAATTTGACTTCGATCGAATGAATTTCCTAAAACTTCAAAGTTTTCATATTTTAAGTCCATTTCAATCGATCGAACTCAATTTCGATCGGTCGAAATGAACATATTTCACTTGTTTAAGGGTTTTTTCCCCCTACATCAAGTTAAACTCGATTTCTTACGCTCCCGTGATCTAAATTTATGTAAAAACAGTTAACGACATAATTTTAAGATCTCGACCAAATTTTCATACCTCGGTTTCCTCCGAATCTCTAATCCTAGCCTCTAGATCTGACTCGGGTTCACCAGAAGAATAGTGGTTCGTTCGTCGCTCTAATTACGTAACCACAAGCTCCGAGAAGGGATTGTTCTCGCATGCAATCAGTGTTTAAATCTCGAATCTCTCCCTCTCTCCTCTTAACTCCCTATGATCAGCAAGTACTAAGGTGTTGAATGCAAAAACCTAAATGAGGCATTTAATTACTCTTATACTTGTATCCTAGGCTTAGGCGTAAAATAGTTGCACTAACGTTGGGTGTATGAGAGTGCACTAACCCTCAACCTAGCCTATATATGTCAAATCCCATCCGTTGGATTTAATCTATAGACATTACATCGACTATCGATACCGTCCCCGACGTGCGGACCGTCGAGCACACGTAACGAGGCATGCAGATCAAGGTTTTAAAATATTTGGGACATTATAGTTTGAGCTTGAAAGCGAAACCCATTGAACTGCCCCTTTGCAGACACTCTTTGAGCCTCAAAAATCTATTTCTCTTTGAAAAGCATTAGAGTAATTGAACCTAAACTTCTTGACCTGATTCAACCTTACCCTCACTCTGAGAATTTAGAAGGTACAGGAAAAGATTTTGAAGATAGGTGAGTAAGGTTTAACATTTGGTGGAAGGAGGAGGAGAAGAGAGAAAACTTGTCTGAAGCAGTGTATCAGTTGTAGGATTATGGAAACCATCATAAAAAAAAAAAAAAAAAAGAAAGAAAGAGAAGTCAAAAGAAGTACTTCATCTGAAAAACTTGAAAATAGGAGAAGAAGCTGGCCACTTCAGATCTTAAAAAATCTGTCGGAGGATGAGCTGTGATGAAGAAGGTGAAGTCATGAATCACCTCCTACCTCTATAATGAATTCTCAGTTTTGAACCTTCCTACCCCTATTTAATTCTTTTTTAACCTTAACCTTAACCTAAGACACATTACAACCCAATAAAAGTCCTTGGTGATCCAAAGTGGATTTTGCTGTTATGTGAAGAGGAAGGGATGTCTGATCTATGGTGAGAAGTATATGATGATGTCAGAAATTAGAAGCAAATGCCTATCTCATGCTTGCAGGCTTATTTGAGGTCTGTAACTGATCTTGAGCTGGAGTAAAATTGAATACCCTTCGATTCATTTGTGAGAAATAGCCCTGGTGAGGATTGGGTCTGAGATTGAATTTATTGGGGCACTATTTGAACCTAATTTTTGAATTAATGGTGAGCTTGGTACTGTTTTGCACACACTACACTCTTGATGTCAACTGATTGGTGTGATGAGCATACATGCATAATTTAGGTATTAAATTGTCTGCATTCACTGTTTTAAAACTCCTCTAATTTGAAAGATCAAGGGTGGAATGAAATTTTACATGTTGAAATCTAACTTGTCATGATGTGTACTTGGTTTACCTGTTTTTATTGAGAAGTTTGTGGGTACCTTCACTGAAAACGCTTAGGAGAGTTTACTCCTCCACTAGGGATCACCTAGGGATTTAAAAGGCTTGATGCATAAGCTAAATGCATCCGTGCTCCCTACGAAAGTGGCATTCACATTTTTTTGAGTAATTGTTTAATTTTTCCTTTGCTCGAGGACTAGCAAAGATTAGGTTTGGGGGTGTGTTAATCACTGAAAGATGCCACTTTTCACATCCTAATTTAGCCTTTACTACACCTTTGAGTCATCTAATAATTATCTTTTGAGCATATCTTTTGTAGTTAGAAATAAATGCAGGTTAATGCAACAGTCCACATTATGGAGGCCAAGAAGAGAGAACCTTGAAGTCAAGTCTTGAAGCTGATAGGAGAGCAGAGAGTGCACCATGGTGGTTCACACCATTGGGGCCATTTAGCATGCATATGGGTCTTAGAAGTTCAACAGAGGAAAGAAAGGTAGACCTAAGCAGTAAGGAGTGTTGCAGCAGGCTATGCATAACAGCAGAGAATCAGAAATTCACCTCGAGCAGTTCAGGCCTATAACATATAAACAACTCGAGCAGTCCTCGAGAAGTGCAAGACACGAGAGCTTTAGATTTCAAACCTCGAGTATATCTCAAGAGGCTCTGAGCTTTAGAAATACTGCCTGAGTAGCTCTTGAGAGGATCAAGTCGTTCGCATAATATCTGCTCGAGCAGTTCTTGAGCAGATGCATCTTTAGAAATCTATCTGAGCAGTTCTCGAGCAGTTCAAAGCCGCTTTCAGCCTATCGAGTTAACCTGTCGAGTAGCAATTCAGCCTATCGAGAGCCTCTCGAGCCAAAACACCTGAAGCGTCATCCTGTTGAGCTGCACTGCCTAAAGCTGCCTCCAGCTTGTCGAGCCAACTTCAGGGATTAATTCAACCACTCGAGAACCATTGGAGACTCATAACCTGAAGCTTTAGCCTATCAAGGCACGGGCTCCAGCCTTCTCATTCAGAATTCAAGGGCATTTTTGAGATTTCACAGCAGCTAGGGCACACATCCAAAGGTGTTGATTTGTTTCCCACATCCCGAGGCAACACTTAGCCAAAAATTGGCCACGACAGTAGCTCCAAATATGACATTTCTTTTCTGTTTTCTAATAGGCCAAGGCATAGAGATATTTTGGTGTGAACTGTATATAAGCTGTAAAAATAGCCAAAAATGGGCATCTAACATAACCTAGTTTTGTTCTGAGCCAGGAGGACATTCGGTGCCTAGGACACCTCTAGGGTTAGGTCATCTTTTTCCTTTTTCTTCCTTCCTTAGCGCAACACTTGCTGGCTAAGACCTTTTTGTAATAGATAGGACTGATTTTCTGTTATAAAAAGGACTTGTGTAAGCTTGTAACTCTGCATTGACTGCGGCTTTGAGGGCTGACCATTGTAAGTTCTTTTATATGCAATGCAAAGCTATTTTATTGATTCATTCAATTTGTACTGTTCTTGTGTTTCTCATTAAGATTTTTATAGATTGTAGCACTTATGGATGCATGAGCTTGTAACTCTGCATACATAGTGGTTGTAGTGATTTTTATATTCCAATTTTAGCTCCATGATTGAAGTATATCTCTGGGATGATCTGTTACTACCCAGTGGACAAATCATAGCCCTAAGACTAGTCCACATATGAGGGTTGGATTGGATTATTCTCCCTTGCACTTGAGCTTGTAGCCAAATGAAGGACAAATATGGATCTAACCCCTTCTCTGCTTGACTATCCCTTTTTCAGTAAAAAGACCAGTCCCTATTCTATTATTTCTCACCAATTTTCCATTTAATTTTTTCAAATCCATTTCCATCCCTCTCTAAACCCCTTTCTTGCAGTATAAATCTGTGATTTTATTTTCTGTTTTAGTTTAAATTGTGACACCCCACAAACTCCCTTTCTTTACCTTTGCTTTCTAGTATAGGTTAGGATTGTCAGATCTGTAGCCAGATCTGAAGGTCTACTATTCAACCTTGTGTTCTTAGATCAAATTTTCCTGTGGGACAAACTCTTACTTATCAAAACTTGCTACAACAGCCCTGAATCTTGCAAGATTGTGAGTTTAGATTGTTATTTTTAGTGCTGCTTCACTCCACTTCACTTTACCTTTTTTGATTTGTTTTTGCTACCATATTTTTACCACTCTTTTAATAATAAAAATAACAGCAACAATAATTATAACCAACAGAAACCTCGCTTTGATACCATATACCATATATGTGAGTATGTAGCTCTACAACATAGTGGAGCCCCTTGTGAGGGAAATCTCTCCGAGTAGCACCTAAATAGATGGAGAGGAGCCTAAAAATAGTCTAAAATTGTGGGATTTTCTTAAAAAAAATCAAAGAAATATTTGTTATGGAAACAAATACTATAAAATGTTTGTTTGAAGATTTTAGATGATTTTAGGTGGTCAATTTAATTTTGGATGGATGAGATCCACTAATATAAATTAGGACCCTTAAAACTTAGTAACAAATTTTTAGAAAGTTTGGGTGGTCAATTGGCCACCCAAGTCCTAATGTGGCTCCACCTCTGACTTTTGGGGATGTGTGCTATATAAATTCAACATTTGACCGTATGATAGGGGCGCCATGATCTTAAGATCTATAATGAGGAAGATTGGAACAAAAAACTATCTCCATCATCTGATTTAAATCAGTCAATGATTTTTTTCCATAAAAAAATTGTGTGGTAATTACTAATAAATGGGTGAGAAGAACCATACCTTATCTTTTTCTTCTCCACTCCTCTTTTCTTTTCGAGGTCTCAACAAATTTAAATGCAGAGCGGTACCCTCAAACTCTTCACATGGAAATGAGTGGAAAAATTATATTTTATATTCCGACCCTTAAGTTGCTTCCAAACAGCGAAAAACTACGGAAAATATAATCCGAACCTAAGTATTCCTCTGTTTTCCCTATATCCAAATAGGCCCTAAATGTATGCTCTTGACAGAATTTAGTGGCTAAAAAGATAAGGAGTGACTACTTGCACCCTAGATTTGTGTAATTGCACACAATTTAGAAAGAAAGACTTGGTATTTTGGGGACCAATGTCACATGAAACACCATTTAAGTTGTCTGATTTAAAGTTCATGATGTATAGATCTTTGGGCCAAAGATTGGCATGAAATTTGATCTCTATCAATTGATTCAACACACAACCATTGAACTGAATGATGGGCCTTGATTGGGTTGAATCAGGTGATAGAGATTGTATTTCATGCCAATCTTCGGCACTAAAGATCTTTACATTATAGCCTTCTAGTCATACGGATATGTCCCAAAAAATAAAAAGTTGTTTTTTTGAAACTATATGTAATGGTACAAATCTTGTGTGCAAGTAGTCGCTCTAATCTTTTGTGGGTGCATGTAGTCGCTCAATGATATCCATAAGCTTGACAATCTTATCACGTATGGGAGAAGAGTCAATTTCATAAGGTGATCTACCTTTCAAGACTTTTTCTTACTTTGCTTCGAAGTAATGTGCCTCTTGTACTTCCCACTAATTTGTGGTCAGCAGCAAAGGAGAATGGGAGAATAACCCGACCTCAAAATCCCTACCGCTAAGAGCGAGTTATAGGTCTTTTATTTATTTTTAAAAGCTAAAGAAATTTATTGTTAAAATGTGGTCCCCTTTTCATCATCTTAGTTAATGGTACCTTTATTTGCAATACGAGATTTGTCATTCTCAAGTTCTCAACTCGGGTTCACTATTGACTACTCTAATCAGATGATGGACTTTGCTTTTTATCCAAATCTTCCATACAATAGATCTTTAGATCATAGCACTACCATCAAATGGTTAGATTTTGATTCCAAGTGATACACATCTCAAAAATTGAACGTGATACATCGTGATCAATTTATTTTTTGAGATTGGAATCTATATCTGACCATTTGATGGTCAGCCCATGATCTCAGGATCTCTTGTCGAGAAGATTCAAACGAAAAAAGAACATCACCTAATTCAAAGCTCACTACAAAAAATAAGATTATTAGCGGCAGCTAAAAAGTACCGCTATTAATAAAAAAATTGTCGCTAACACCCTTGCCGCTAATAGTCTTAATAGTTTTTGGTTAATAGTGACAAGTTTTTACTGCAAAAAACTGCCGCTAACAGTCTTATTATTTGTAGTGGCTGTCAACGGTGACCGCGAGTTGAGAAGGAATAATCTCGGGTTGCAGTAAAAGAGATTGATGGCTAATATTTATGTAACCACTCCCATGCCCTTTCTTCAAAGGAACATGCGATCAAGACAATTATAGAGGATAGATAAGATTGATAAGAGACATACACACCATATGATGTGTATCTTATATTTTAGGTAAATTTAAGATTAATTAGGATTTTATGAATACATTAGGAAATATTTTTAATAATTAAAGATTTAATGAGATCTTAATTGTTTATATTCACCTCTATTTAAAGAGACTTCTCTGTGCAAATATGGAGGGGATGAAAGACTATTAATAAAGGTCTTTCAGAAGAGTTTGACTGGTCCGGCCTTGAGATGGTTCACATCCTTGGAACCATCTATGATAAAAACTTGGAAGGACTTGATGCATTTATTTCAAGAGCAATATGTCTACAATATAGGCATTGAATCGCGCAAGTCAGATTTAGCCCATTTAAAGCAGAACTCGAATGAAACTTTTAGCAATTATTTAGGACGTTGGAGAGCCTTAGCATCTCAGGTTAGAAACATGATACCTTATGACGAACAAATAGAAATAATTTCCAAAAATACTTTGCCAATGATCTCAGACTTTCTAGTGTACCAACAACAGTCCAGCTTCGTTGATCTGGTAAGGAATGCAAATCCCTGTGAAGGAGGGTCGCCTAAGCAAAAATATACCCAGTGGAACCAGTGGGGTTAGAAGGTTATCAGAGGAGAGAAACGAGAAGAGAGCGGGGGCCAATGTCCAGAACATTACCAACATTAGGCCTAATAATAATATAAGTCCATTCCAATTCAAGGCAGCCAAACCAGCACTAGTCAGAATTAAACCAATGCAGAGAACAGGGAATGGAAGGGGATGCAGATGACTCCGGAGCAGAGGAAAGCCCACTACGATCGAGTGTTTACGCCCTTCACTACGTCAAAAAAGTCGAAATAAGACTGCCCACAGCCGTCTTATTTGCGAAATAAGACGGCCTAAAACTGTCTTCACGTCCGTTCTTTTTTTTGGGCGTCTTAAATTTATAAGACGGTCCTAAACCGTCTTATATTCCACAAATAAGACGGTCGAAAATGACTGTTATCGGCAGTCCTAATATAAGACGGTCTGAAGCCGTCTCATATTAACCGCTAAAGACGGTTACTGACCAATCAATAAGACAGCTCATGGCCGTCTTTAATAGACCGTCCTTTATTGAGAGACGGTCATGAGCTGTCTTATTTATTATATCGGTAAGTCCTTTCTGAACCGTCCTATTTGAAAGGCCGTTCAAATAAGACGGTTTGGAACCGTCGTATTTTTTAAATTTTGGAAAAAAAAATTAACAAATAAGACGGTCTTAGACAGTCTTTTTTTTTAAAATCGTAATAAAAAAAATATATTTATAATAAAATATATAGCTGATCAGCAGTTTGGTATCATGATTTACTTATGGGTGCCTATAAAAGCAGTTTGGTACCATAATTTAAGTCAATCCTACCCAAATAGTTGTTTAGAAGCCAATCAAACAGACACAAAATTTTAAAATAATATAAATAAGATGATCCTTGATAGTACGGTTTTAAAGCATATAATCCGAGATAAAGATTAACCTGCTCGATTGTATGGTAATTGACGCGTAGGCTCACCATCTCCAATGTCAACATCAAATACTGAGAAAAAGTATTTTAATGAGTTAGAAAGAAACTTACAAAAGGGTGATAAGAAGCTTACAGATGGAGAACTAATGACCACACAGCACAAAGTCGGTCTCTATTCAGCCCTCTTTAATGAAACATCAATACTTACACATAAGGATAAAAAATATTCCGCAACAATAATATAACAAATAACAAAATAGAACTTATAGAAAAAAGTGAAAAACAATCCATGGATATTGTTAAAGGTCCTTAAAATTTTTGAAAACTTATTCAAAATTGAATATATACATATAGGGGTTGGGCCTGTTGCCCAATAGAAATTTTAATATAATTTTTAAGTGACAAAAATAAAAAATTGACTGATTTCAATGGTCTAGATTTTTAATGCTAGAAAAAATATGGTGGAAATGAGTTTTTTAATTTATTTTTATAGGACAGTGTCATACAGTATGCAGTTTTTTTAAAGACAAATTTGCAGGCAGCTTATGTAGAGCAACATGATTGGCTGCACGCACAGTGGAGCCCAAGCAATGCAGTCAATCGCGTCGTGCCACCTAAGTTGCCCGCAAATTTGTCTATAAAAAGCTGTCTACGATTAATAATTTTTCTTTTCTAAATGATCCAAACAAAACAACCTAGGTCCTCATGGCACCAAAGCAGTATTTTGGGTCCCCATGGAGCTCTAAATGGATTATTGGGGCACCCTCATTATGCCCGTTGGTGCGCCACGTTGTATGATTCAGCGATTCAATTCGTATGATTCGATTCATGAGTTGCAATTCACCTGAACCCCACAATTCAATCATGATCCCTACACTCCATCCTGCATCAAAACTTGGAGTTAATTCTCGCTAACATGTTCTTGAAGAATTGGATTAGCTTCACCAGGAGGACATGATGGGACTTGGATGAAGTGCTCGCAAAACGATTTACACAAAATACAGATGCTTGATATTCAAAATTTAAAGAAACAGATTGATAAATTGACAAAAAGGTTTTTAAATCTCGGTATTGGGTCCTGTATGAGCTTCCCTTTAGGCTAATTTTATCGGCCAATACAGAAGAAGAAATAATAATAAGCAAAATAAAAATATTAAAAAAATAATAAAAATACCAATATGAATTACTGATAGCTTGTGGTCTCAGCCGTATTGGCAGTATCAGCCGGTGAATGCCTCAAGCATCACCCAGTTATCTTGACTCAGTGTCCAAATAGGCAATAGATGCTCCTATGTCAAGCTGCCACACCTAACATATTGTTATACACATCCAGTCGAGATCTTAATAGGGATCAGCTGTTGATCAGGCAAGAAACTTGATAATCGTATACTGATAAAAGTTGGCATGGTATCTGAGAGACACATTGAATTGTCGAGACCGATTTCCTATTTTGACAATCGAGCTATCTAATTTTAGAGTAGTATATATATATATATATATCTTTGTTATTACTGAAAATAGTCACTGTAAAATGTAGATACAAAGTTCACATGAGTAGGAAAGCAATTTAATTTCAGGCACAAGAAATAAGTAAAAAAGTATCCTCGTATGTGGCAAATATATGGATTCCTAAAATATATTACATCAAGCCTATTGTTCACCAGCACCTCTATCCATTGGTTTATTTTCTCATGAATGCTAGTTACTACAGAGAATCCAGAAGACTGTACATATTTATATTCTGAAAACCTGGCAGTGGAATGACTTTAAATGACAATGGAACATACAAAATTTGTAGACAAAAGGGTTAGCTCAGCTTACTAGTTTCCATCTTTTACAACAACCTTGATATAGGTCAACAGCATCTACGGTTCACTGGCAACATCAAGTAGACATGCATGCCCCCGAAATCATCTTTTTGGTCGTCACAGCTACAACTACTCCTTTCGGAGGCCATTTTAAAACCAGCGGTAACCAAGGATCATGACCAGGGCAAAAGTCAGAATCCAGATAGATAAGACCTTATAGAAATGAGGTAAAATGTAAACCTTACCAATCACAAGATCATCACAAATTATTAGACGTGTTTTCGACAAAGAACTTGAAATCCTCCTGCATCAGAAACCACACACACAACGAGAGATCTTAATATTAAATTACAGTCTTGTTATTTTATTTTTCAGTTTTCGATCTAGTTGGTTTACCTGGAGCATGGATTCTAGCGACGCAAGGATCGTCCCCGGAATTACGCCTTTGACGCCTCCACCATCGATGCTCAACACTGTAACCATCTCTTCTGCAGAATTTTTAGGCCTTGCAGGGCTGGTGCTTGCCCTTACATAAACCTTATGGGCTTCCTTGTACACTTTTGGGATTCTAACTTTGAGAACTGGTTTGTATGTTGGATTCACTAGAACCTGTAAGAAGTCCATCCTTGGTGCTACTAGTTATTGGTGCTTGCTTCTGTTCAAATGGGGAGAGGTATTTATAAGAGTGAGAATGAGAGAGAGAGAGAGAGAGAGAGAGAAAACAAACGTTCTTGTATTTTTTTTGCTCTGTATGGATATGTGAATCAAATATTGGGGCCTTTACAAAATAAGGATTAGGTATACGACTTCAGGACATGTGGTAACTGTTAATTTTAAAAGAATCTAACCCCTTTCAATTACAACAGAACATGTTAAAAAAAAAATAAAAAAATCCTTGGTACACTATGGCTATGTTTGGAATTGCTCTTGGGGGGCAAAGAGTGCCCGATTAAAAGATCATATTCAAATTGCACTTTTAAGGAGCACTAGCTAGATCAGCTCTTTCACTCTCCAAAAGAACTTAGAGCACTTACAACCAAACACAGTCCATACTAAGGTGAGCTCATACTAAGGTGCTTTGCCCCAGAGCAAAGAGCTGCTCATTGTCTCCAAAGAGCGACGATATATATATATATATATATATTTATATTGTTTGTAGCTTCTTATTTTTTTTTTAATAAAATCTTATGCTGATAGCCTTTTAATCAGTTGAAAGAGATTATTTTTAATCCTAATCCCCAGATCATGGGATTATGGGTTTTTTTTATTCCATGGGGGACACAATCCCCAAAATAATTACTAGAAAATTATGTGGGACACAACTACTTAAATGTAATGAGAATCAGGTGGCACACAACATGCTTAAATGTAATGTTCAGTGAAATAAACAATGGACCGTATGATGGTACCTCCTCCGATCACACTTGACCGGAATTACTGACCGATACCAATCAATTTTCTTTGTGACTTTGCTGAATTGCCCTCGGAAAAATTAAAGTAGTCGCTACTCGATAAATTACTGCACAATTGGTGGTGAGGCACCTCCCGTTTGTAACAGCAAACGCCGGTACACCATTGATACCTGAAAATAACCAGGGCCAACAATTCACAGCTAAATTAGCTATCATATAGTTCCAAAACCGATCAAAACCCATGAATTTCAAAAGAAAACTCAAGAAACATGTCCAAAAACAAGATTTTTCAAGCAAATATTTGCTCAAACAATAAATTTTCCAGAATAGTGAGAAATCTACCTTCAAACTGTGATTTCCTTCAAGCACATCAAGATGAGGGTCTTCCAATGGGGCTAAGATCAAGATATGTTGATCTACAACCCTAAAAGACTGCTACAATACTGCAATGAGAGAAACTGAAATTAAACTTACCCTTAAAAATATAAAAATATAAAATATTCAAGGTGAAATAGTAAGTGAAGAAATAAGAACTCACTTTTTACATCATGATCCAAGCTACTACACTACTACAATACTACAATGAGACTACAACAATACTCACTTTTTACCTGAACAATAGCTCAAAAAAATGCACAAAAAAAAAAAAAAAAAAAACTATGTGAAAATATAAATCCACCTCGAATCTCTTTAAAGCAACTGAAATTACTCATTTAAAAAAAAAAGTAGCGGTAATAATCAACAAAAAAATCTCTCATGCAATCTCCGTAAACTAATTCGAGTTCGGGGAAGATTCCGAGGCTGAGAAACCTCACCCAAACAAAATAAATTCTTGGGAAAATTCTTAACTGAGTTTTTTTTTTTTTATCGATAAACAGAATAAATTCTTATTGGGTATAACTTTGACTTGTGTCTAGAATGAATTTTCTATGTGCATTATACAGAATTCAATCATACAACAGATAAATGAAAACCCTAATGCTAGATGAGAAGCTGCCATGAATCCTCGTTTCTCCAATTACACTGTGAGCCTAAACAAGTTGCTGAATCCTCATTTTTTAATTCTCAGTTTTTAATGCATTGTATGCCTATTTCCAACTGTCCTATTTGTTTCTGTCATCGACCTTCCTGTTGTATGTAGATTGGTCAATTCAAGCATCTCCTTGGAGTAAAAGCTGCGCCTAAATCCGTGCAAATTTTTTGGTGCCGCCATCATTTAGGCCCCTTTAACAAAACCCCGCGATCATTTAGCCCCTTTAAAAAAACCCGACTAACTCTGGGTCAGGCTATTCAAGGCCTAACCCGACCCAAAGGATAAACTCATATATCCAACCTAATTTTAAAATGGAATAATGCATCCTGGCTGACATTTAAGGCCAATATACGTTTCACTATAGACATTATCAAATAATAGGCTGATGGGCGTAGTACCATTACAAGTGAAACTTGTATTAGCCTCGAAACGTGCTTCGCCATTACATGCAATCAAACACGCCCTTAAACACTAAAATCGTGTGTAAATAATCTTACACTACTATAGTGTGGTTGAAAAGAGAGGTGTTACTCCCACACCCTTTTTTGTTACAACTGCATCACTTAAATAAAGAAAAAAACTGTTGACTGCTTTGAATCATTTTTTGTTGAAGATCGTTTTTTGTCCTAATATTCCACATGAGATCTTGAGATCATGAGATCATGGACCTACAACCAATCAGAAGTTCATTCCACATGGCACACATCCCAAAAAGTGAAGGTGACCCACATTTGTATGGTATCGTAATGGTAAACTATATATGCCTTCAATTTTGATAAATAAATGATATATTTTTATAGTGCCAAAATACCGTTCACAATTATTTTTTTATTTCTTAAACAAAAATTCGGGGAACCTAATTGGAGCTCCAAAAATGCACAAGATGCTAGATTTTGACATGTCAAATATCAATATTACAAACCCAATTTCCTTTACATGATCAGGAAACCTCATTAAAATCTTACAAGTTTTTTATATTGGACTAAACCCATACAATAACAAATAGGTAAGAAAAAATATGACAATATTTACAAACTAAGAATAGCCGATCAATATATATATATAAATGATACCCAGGTTATAAAATAAATAAATAAATAAAATAAAAAATTGTAACGCAAATCTCTTTTCAACAACAGGGATCCATCAAGATCATTTTAGATCAATAAATATTTTAAAAAAAAAAGATTAAATAACAAAAATAAAATTACCTTTCAATGGGTGGCAACAGTGGCGATCGAAGCCGGTAGCAATTGTGGGCAAAACCGGCAGCAATGGTGGTCGACGTCGGCAGCAGTTGTGGTCGATCCAAAGTCGCCGAATGGAGCTAGGGTATCTTGTTTTTTTAAAGAGATGAGATAGGAGATGAGGGAGACGGGATGAAGCTAGGGTTTTTTTGTTTTTAGAGAGATGAGGGAGACGGGATGAAGCTAGGTTTTTTTGGTTTTAGAGAGATGAGGGAGACGGGATGAATCACTAGGATTTTTTGGTTTTAGAGAGATGAGGGAGACGGGATGAATCTCTAGCTTTTTTTGTTTTTAGAGAGATGAGGGTGAGGGAGAGGGAGAGGGAGAGGCGGGATGAGATAGAGGGAGAGAGACCCTTATCTCATTTAGTTTATAATTATATAAGTGGGGTGTTTATTTTAGATGATTTTAACCTTCGTGAAAATAAGACCATTATTACCGTCTTATCATCCGTCACTAAGATCTGTGCCATTATTTAGCATGGCTCCTTTTTACTAAATTTAAGACGGTTACAAATTGTCTTATTTAAAGATGAAAAAAGGCAGTCTTATTTTACGTCTTTCTTAAAGCTTTTTGACGTAGTGTTAGGGAAATCTTTGAATGTACTTTTACCTTTGCTAATAGAAAAGGGATTAGTTACTGCTCGTCAACCGCAACCTCCTCCTAACCCAATCCCAAAGAATTATGACCCTAATACTCACTATAATTTTCATCAGGGTCCGGGTCACCCGATTGATCGATGCTTTCCATTGAAGCACACGATCCAAGATTTAATTAATGCCGAGAAAATTATTCCACTTACACCTTCTCAAGTAAACCAACACGCAAACATTCATCAAGTGCCATTACCCCCACATCCTACTGGAGGAGCAGGTCTCAGACCCACCAGCGGGATGGTAGAAGAATGTGAGGAGGAATTTGAATTTGACCGTCAGACTATATCAGCAACCGAGAAATTTATGTAGCACCGTTGCAAAGAGATTGCGAAGAGAAGACTATCACGGTGATTGAACCCTTGAATTTGTCAGATTATTTCCCCAACCCAGCACAACGAGTTGAACCCTTAGACCTTAGTGCTTATTTCTCATCACCCACACTTGTCAATTATATGCACATAAATGCATATTAACCATATACAACCACCCCCATCAATTACTCGATAGCCCATCAGGTCCTCCTTTCCTCACCTTCACCTATCAACTATCAATGGCACACTCCTACCCCATTACCCCCAATGCAACCACCTGCAAACCTCATCACCCCAACCTGGCCAAATTTTTCCACCCAACCATCAATCACTGAGGTGAACTAAGAATTACTCACCCCTCCAGAGCCATCAGTACAAATGCATTAGTTACCGATAGCCACTCCATTTCAGATTTTCGGACCAACCTACAATCCACATCAGGTCCCGCTGAGTTATGAACAGACAGATATCAATGCTGGAAACAACAGAGAAGGGGCAGTGGACTTTGTCATAAGATCTGGGAAGATTTCTAAACAGCTGAAACCACCAGCAGCAGCACAAGCCCAACCAGAGGGAAAGAAAGATAGTGTTGTAAATCCTTTTGAGAAAATGAGTTGAGAACATATACTGGAGACTCAATTGAGAAGGATGCCAGCTCACATCACTGTGTGGGATCTATTAATGATGTCCCTACTCCATTTTCAAGCTTTAATGGGGGTATTAAAGAATGCACATGTCTCGCTTTAGGTGAGCTCTGATGAAGTTTGATAAATAATTAGTCAAGTCCTGGCTCCAAATGCCATTTCATTTTCGAATGCTGATTTATCGGATGAAGGGAGTAGTCACTCCAAATCCCTTAACATTACTGTGGAATCCAAAAATATGATAATCCCACTAGTTTTGATTGACAATGGATCTGCTCTAAAAATATGCCCACTAAGAACCGCCACCAAGATTAAGGTAGATCCATACATGCTGAGACCCACGAGAACTAGTGCCCAAGGTTTTGACAGCATGAGGAGAGAGATAATGGGGGAAGTTGACCTTGAGCTATTGAATGGGCAATGACCTTCTCCATATTATTTCAACTGATGGACATTAAATCCTCATTCAATCTACTGTTAAAGCCGCCCGTGGCTGCATGAAGTTGGAGCGATCCCATCCACGCTGCATCAGAAGCTCAAGTTCGTGTCCGAGCATAAGATTATCACTATCATTGGCGAAGGGCATAGTGAGAAGGAAAAAGCCACCAACAGCGTTGAAAAGCCTAAAGTGCTGGATGTGTCACACACCGCTGTGGACGTCGACCTCCACAATTTTGAGTATCAGGTATCAACGATATTCCCGAAACCCATCGAAGGCATCATTCCAAGAATCGGAGGTGGAATGGTAGCGGAAGTGGCCATGCTCCAAAAGTGGGGCTATCAAAAAGGAAGAGGACTTGGGCCCATATGCAATGTAGAAGAGAGCTGGTCACACCAAAGGGTGGTCAAAAAGTCAGGTTTGGGTTAGGTTACAAGCCCACGAAAGAAGAAGTGTGAGAGGCTAAGGAGAAAGCTCGTGCAACTGCAGCTGCGAGAGCTAGGGGGATACACATAGAGGAAAAACCCCATCCCAGGACTCATATCAGAGATTCATTTGTGAGTGTCGGGGTTGTAAAGATCGACCGGAATGGGGTAACCCAATAAACCCTACACAAGCCTATAGCACCGGTTCACCCCACCAATCCCCACAGCACCCTTCACAGCTAGGGAATAGATCTAGCCACGTTATCCCTCTTTGAGGAACAATGCTCCCTACCTGAGCAATCTCCCCCTATGGTAAACCACCACAAAACTATATTAACATTTGAGGATGTAATCTCAGACGAATTTGGGATCAATATGATAGAGGTTGACTTCGAAGAGTCGTATTAGTTAGCACCCTCCATCCAAGCAGGTAAAGGAGCGACCCCTCAGGTATGCAATTTGGCATCTTTGCCTTAAACCCTGGAAGCGAGGAGTGGCCTAAAATTTGACACCTGTTTCCTAAAAAAAAATAACCTATAAAAATTAAGATAAGCTCTTGGTAGGCAATACCTTGAATATGTACAGACTCGCACTGCCAAGGGTCCATCTCTGAAGAAAATAAAAATTCCAAAAATATTGAAAAAATATAAAGTCCAAAAATATTGTCATTTAAAATTCCAAATAAAATCCCATAAAAAGATGCCTTAATTGAAATACCCGTCCCACATAAAATTGACCCCTTTCCTGTAGAAATACAAGAAGAGGTAGGAGTTATGAGTCTAGACAAGGATATCCTTTTGGAGGATCTCCCTAATGAGCTCCTTGACTAGTTTTCTAAATTTGAGCATGTCCCTACCCCTATTATTGAAGAAACAGAAGATATCAATCAAGGAACTGAGGAGGTTCCCTGAATTACCAAGATTGGAATGTCACTCTCTCCCGAAGAAAGAAAAAACATGATCGATTTCCTTCGGTCATACCAAGACATATTTGTATGGTCGTACGAGGACATGCCTGGTTTAGACACCGATTTGGTTAAACATGAGTTATCTCTCTACCCTATTATGAAGTCGGTTAAGTAAAAGTTGAGACGTCTCTGAACCAAGTGGATGCTGAAAGTCAAGGAGGAGGTCATCAAGCAGTATGACGTGAGATTCCTCATGGTATCTAGGTACCCACAGTGGCTAGCCAATATTGTGCCTGTGCCAAAGAAGGATGGAAAGATCCACATGTGTATCGATTTCTGTAATTTGAACAGGGCGAGCCCGAAGGACGATTTCCCGTTACCGCACATCGACATCTTCATCGATAATACTGCTAAGCATAGGATGCGTTCTTTTATGGACTAATTATCTTAATACAATCAGATTAGGATGGCAGAGATAGATCGAGAGAAGACTGCATTCATCACCCCTTGGGGAACCTTTTGCTACTGTGCCATGCCGTTTGGGCTAAAGAATGCTAGTGCAACGTACCAGAGAGCTATGACTATGCTGTTTCACAACATGATGCACTGAAAAATTGAAGTGTATGTCAATGATATGATACCCAAGTCATCGGAGTGAAGCGATCATCTAGTAAACCTTTAGAAGCTATTCGAGAGGTTGAGAAAGTACAGGTTACGTCTGAATCCACAGAAATACGCATTCGGCGCTATGTAAAGGAAACTATTGGGATTCATCATCAACATGAGAGGGATTAAGGTCGACCTAGTCAAAGTTAAAGCTATCACAGAAATGCTGCCACCATCTACTGAGAAAGGGATTAGAGGGTTCTTAGGCAGAATACAATATATCAGTCGGTTCATTACACAACTAACTCCAATCTACACGCCGATCTTCAAGCTACTTCGGAAGAACTCACACGTTGAATGGAACGACGACTGCCAAGCAGCATTCAATAAAATCAAAAGCTACCTCCTTAACCCACCTATGTTAGTACCACCCGAGCCGAAGAGACCACTCTTGATGTATCTCTCCACGACGAAAGTCTCGATGGGATGTGTCTTAGGGCAGCACAACGAGACGGGAGGAAGATAGCAGGCCATCTACTATCTGAGTAAGAAGTTTACTGATTATGAGACGTGTTATTCTCATCTGGAGAAAGCATGCCTGACTCTTGTTGGGCTCTTCAGAGGCTCTGCCATTACTTACTATCTCAAGTCGTTCTACTTTTGGCCTGAATGGACCCATTGAAATACCTGTTTGAGAAGCCGGCTCTCATTGGGCGAACCACACGATGACAACTTTTATTGTTTGAGTTTGACATCACATAGGTTACCCAGAAGTCGATAAAGGGGCAAGCACTCGTTGATCATCTTGCCGATAATCCTTTGCCAGATTTTAAACCTTTGAGACTGAATTTCCTGATGAAGACATCCTGTTCATGACGGAGGACGATACTGAGGAAGCAGAAGAATCATGGGTAATGCACTTTGATGGGGCAGCTAACGCCGAAGGTCAGGAAGTTGGCGTCATTCTGATTTCGCCAAAATGATCCCACGTACTAGTCTCTATCAAGCTCAACTTCCCTTGCACTAACAACATGGTCGAGTATGAAGCTTGTGCCGCTGGTTTGCAGGCAACTCTCGATCTGAATATAACTCACCTTCGGATATTTGGCGATTCACAGTTGATCATATGTCAGACGAATGGTGACTGGAAGACAAAAGATGACAAACTGATCCCTTACCATGAGTACCTCGAGGATCTGATAACTTGTTTCAAAGATGTGACATTCTCATATGTCCCGCGAATAAGGAATCGCTTTGCCGATGTACTAGCAACTTTGGCATCAATGATAGAAATCCCGTATGGTGCTGAGATGAAGCCAATCATGATTGAGCAGAGAAATGAGCTGATCTTTTGCCTCCAAATTGTGGAACCAACAAAGCCTAATGATGAGACACCTTGGTTTTCATGAATTTCCTCGAGACTCTAACTTTCCCTGAGGGTACATCCAAGACGGGCTGGTGAACCATTCAACGTTTACTGGCATGCTACGTCATTTGTGGGAAATGCCTTTACAAGTGATCGTCCAACAATATTTTACTCAGGTGCCTTACTGAGAGCGAAGCAATCAACATCATGAAAGAGACCCACGAGGGAGTATGTGGTGCCCACATCAGCGGTCACATGCTCGCTAAGAAAATTCTACGACAGGGATACTTTTGGACAACTATGGAATCGGATTGCTGCAAACATGTTCAGAAATGCTACAAGTGTCAAGAACACTCCAGTCTGATACATGCTCCTACCATCGATCTTCACTGCATGACTACTTCTTCGGCATTTGCTATTGGGGCCTTGACGTCGTCGAAATGATTAATCTAAAAGCATCGAACAGACATCGGTTCATCCTCGTCGCCATTAAGTACTTTACTAAGTGGATAGAAGAGGCGTCATATGCCAACATCACAGCCAGTCATGTCGAGAAGTTTCTCAAGAATAATATTGTGTGCCGATTTGGAGTACCTAAGGATATCATCATTGACAATGGCACAAACTTTGTGAATAAGCGCATTCGGGCCTTCTGTGAGCAATATAAGATCAAGCGCCATCGCTTGTCCCCTTATTGGCCTCAAACTAATGGAGTCGTGGAAGCTGCGAACAAGACAGTCATTCGCATCCTCGAGAAAATGGTTGTCACTTACCGAGATTAGAGCGAAATGCTGCCATTTACATTATGAGCCTACAGAATGTCGATCCGTACTGCTACAAGGGCAACACCATTCTCCCTTGTGTATGGAACCGAGGCCGTCCTGCCAGTAGAGGTTGAAGTACCCTCGCTCAAAATCCTCATAGGAGATACTGTACTGAAGAGGATCTTCCCATCCCTCCACACCGATCCGAGAGGGAAATTCAAGCCCAACTGGGAAGGACCTTATGTCATCCGACAAGTGCTACCGAGATACGCCATCCACCTCACCACCATGGAAAGAGATCATCTTCTTGTGCCCATCAATGCTGGATACGTCTGACGGTTCTACTCTTAGTCTATCGCGATAAGCTAAGTATTGGTGAAACAGATATGTGACTGCTTAGGAACCATCCAAAAGAGGCCATCATTCCAAGCACAATAGTCAAAAAGCGTCCCTAAAAATGATGATATCCTTTGCTACCCCATTTGAGCCTGGGCTTTTCATTCTTTTAATAAACCCCTTCCCTGAGAAAAGAAAAGTGTACATATACAAAAAAGAGATAGAGTAGAAGCGCTATCAAAACATAAAATAAAAACGAAAAAGCAAAACCTCAAAAAAAAAATTGCCTGAAATAAAATAAAGGAAATAGAAGAATCATGGGGCATGTACAGTAAAATCCCCCAAGGAAGAACGAATGTTATGAAAAATTGAAACTGTGAAAAATTGAAACAGTATAAAAGAAACCTTTTTAGCCCAGCATACCTTCAAATCTGAACCTAAACCATGGCCAAGCTACACCCTAAGGAAAGCCCTCTTTATTAGGTTCACAAGCAGTCATAGTATTTGTTAAGTCAACACGAGCCGAGTTGTGAGACGACACTAGAACCCCATCTAGCCGGCTATGATGGGACTCGACGTCTATGTCGTGGCTTTTTAAAAAATGAGAGAAATAAAAATTAAAAATAAAATAAAAATACAAGCTCAAAGTAAGATGGACGTGATGAAAACCCGTAAGAGCACTATGGGTAAAAACAGTGAGTTTGTGCAGACCAGGTGAAAACTCGAACGGACGCTTGGGGTAAGAGAGCTAAACCCATAGACGTGGCGAAAACCCGAAAGGGCGCCACGGGTAAAAAGAGGGCAAAAATGGGCACGACGAACCCACCTTGGGCATTGTGAGTAAAACAGGGATTAAAAAGAAGTTGAAAAAGAGGAAGGTTTGAATTGATTGATAAGATTGATGTTTGAGAAGCCCTTTTTATTACTGTCCCTGATCCCCTTTTTCCGACTGGGTCGCTCATGTTAGTTCAAATCAGACCCCGACCTGAATTGTCTTTGTGAAACTGCTTCATTGAACGCATGACCCAAGGTAAGGAGAAAGGTTTGAATCAATCCAAAGGGATTGACGTTCCAATCTTGGTAAAGCTATTGAAACTCACCCAGATCCGACCACTTAAAAGGGGTTCGACCATGCTCAAAAGGGGACCCGAGATCCCACCCTGTGATTGAGGCATCAAACCAAACAAAAAGAGAATAAAGGAGAGGGCAGAAAGCCCCTTTTATCAAAGATAATAATTTCCCTTTTCCAATTTCATTCGCACACTTAGTACCCCTAGGCGAGAAAGCCCTTTTTTTGTTAAAGATAACGATTTCCCTTTTCCATTTCCATGCCCAGGCTGTGCATATTCCAAAAAGGGACAATTAATCAAAAAGAACAATAAAAAAGAAAAGTCTTTATAAATATAATAGATTTTCCTTTTCCATTTACAACTACACCGCTTACACCACATCCCAAAAAAATAGTCGGTGTGATATCTAGCTTTCTTTCTTTCCTTTTTTACAAAAACAGAAAAAACAAAAACATAAAGAAAATATGTATACTAAAAAATGTGTATCTGTAAAGGGGTTTCTTACGCCCCTTTTCGGTGAATCTGATCTACGCAAAAAGATATATGTGCAGGAGGGAATCAACGGCCCAACTCACGCTTTAAGGCACTAATCTTGGCACAAAAATCATCCTCCTGGACATTCTACTCAGTCAGCCAGTGGCCATGGAGGCTCTTGTACCTCTTCCGAGAAGCATCAGTAGCCCCATGAGCAACATTCAAGGATCTTTCCAGACGAAGGACCTCGCCATCAGCTATGCCAGCTCTGGTCCCTATTACCTCTGCTCAAACTTTCTCTTAGGCCAAAAGCTCTTGCAGGACCCTCTTCTCATCAATCAGCAGCTCAATGCAAGCTCGAAGCACCGTCTCTTTCTTTCGACAGGGGCCTCCCATATCAATACTCTTTGCCTGATCCAGATGATCAATAGCAGGCTACTCAGCCAATAGCCAAGCCTCATACACAGGACAAGACTGAACTGAATCTCCCTGCTCCATATCACACATCAGCGTCGATTGACGCGTCTCTCAAAGAGTAGCAATCTGATCCACATCCCCAGAGGACCCCCTAGAAAAGATCAAGTCACATAGAGGGGGTTTCACCTCGCAAGGCACCTGTTGAGAGTAGCCGAACTAACGCAACACCTAGAATGGGAAGTAGAAGGTGCTGCCAGTCAATCCTAGGAGGGTGATACCCTCATGGTCTCTGGAACGAACTACTGGGAGGTTCGATCTAACCAAGGAAGTCTCCATATAGGCTCTGCATCGATCAGCCAAAGCTTCAAAGCTGATAAATTGCCCTGCGAAATCAAGTGACACCTACCCAGAAAGCATCAAACAGCCTCACTTCGAGCGATGTAAAAGTGTGGCATGGGTCCCAAGATAGAGAGATGCTCACCGAATCAGACCTGGAGCAGCAAAGGACATCCCTTTAGGTTCTCCACCTTGCCCAGAGCGAATGCATCAAGGCATTGGTATAGTTTGGAAAGGACCAAGTGCATCACTGATCGGCCCTCTACCCACTCGGTCAGAACGTCGCAGAGAGCCAGAGAGAAACTCTCTCCCCCAGTGAAGACAAGAACTTCTGAGATGATACTGAGAGCAAGGGCTTTCACATTGAAGATATTCCTAACCGACAATTTTCGAAGACTTTCGTCACCAAAAAGTTCTTTGAGGAATTTGATCGAACACCTTGTGGGCCCCCCAATGAGACTTTTCCCATACTCAAATTTCTTCATACCTAGGGTAAGGTGAAAGGATTTTGAATAACTCAACTTCAGCATGACTCTTACGAGGCCTCTATAGAGCTTCAAGCTGGATAAATTGGATAACTCTTTAAGAGTGGGAGTTAGCTCCCGCTTCCCAAAACGGAACACATGGGCATTTGTATCCCAAAAAAAAGGTTGCCACATGAAGTAGGTCCCATTGTGGAGGAACCTCAAGAAAGAAGGGAAAACGGGATAGTCCAAGCCGCTTCAGATTAACGAGCTCGCTCTCATTCAAGCTCCCAAACCAACTTTTTAGAAAATTGGGCCCCAAGCCCAAAGAAAGGAGTAAATTGGTTTCGAGCCCTCCATGTAAGGGTGGGTTGGAAAGCGGGTCCATAGATGTAAAAAGCTCTTTCAAAAACATAAAATTCAATGTATGTCGATGTATCCACCCTTGGAAAAGCAAGGAGAGAAAAAAATCAGTTGAAAAAGGCAAGTCAAAGAGAAAAGAGAGAAAACAGACTTTCTCAGGCATATAAAGGGCCCACTGCCCCCCAGGCTAAACCTGGGGCAACTATTAGTTGCGCCAGTGCAAATTTCCCCCAGGCTAAACCTGGAGCAACTACTTGTTGTGCCGGTGTAAATTCCCCCAGGATTAGCCTGGCACATGTAATAGTTGCGTCAATCTGGCCCCCTTCTATGCCATTTTTGGAGCTTTTAAGGGATTTTTGTGGGCCTTTGTTGGCCCCCTTAGCCAGTTATTCTGTTCACCTATTTTATGCCTTATTAACAAACATAAAAATTAAAGGGCACCTAACATTGAAATCATTTGATGTTTGTGCAGGGAGAAACCTGCACCAAAGCATGCGACCTCAAGGGCCACTTTTGAGAGCAATCATCAAAACCATCCTGCAAGCAATCAGAAATAGTGCAAGGTAAACATAGCATGCGATCAAAGAAAGAGCACTAAACATTTCCAAACAAAAAATCATCCAAAGAGTGTCACAATTATCCATTACAAACTATTCAAAATCCCAATAAAAATCATCCCAAAATGTTTGATGTGTTTAAAAGCAGAAACAAAGCCTAGTCCTTGTCAGCGCCCTTGGATTTCTTTCGCTGGTGCAAGGAGCTTTGGAAGGTCCACAGATCTCCTACCCGGGACCATGCCTGTGAAAGCCGGCTAAGTAGAGAATGCGATTCCTTTTCACATGCGCGCTGCAAATCATAGCCAAAGTCACAAATCAGGAACAAATTGAAAGACAAGGATGGAAAAACAGTGAGAAGGATTGAGCAACAAGATACTCACCACCTCCACGTCCTAGAGCTCTGTGATGTGACGATAATACGTGGCTTGGTCCATGGCCGACTCAAAATTCTACATACAGGGTTTGTTAGCAAACAAGGGTATTTATCAAAAGAGCCAAAACCAAGAAGGAATTATCAAAAGAGTCTTACCCTCGGAACCACCTTAGGAGGAGGGGCCCGAACCACTTCAGCTGAGAGGCGTGCCTACATATCTATGTCAGCACATAGACCCGAGAGAAAGTTGTCATCGAGGCGTCTGAAGGTCCCATGAACCACTACAGGAGCACCACCAGGGCACCCACATGAGAAGAACCCGACGAACCAGCACCTGAAGAACCCTCACCTGACGGACTCGCTCCGGAAGGACCACCATCTGATGGAGCTACCCCTGAAGCATCCGTAGTACCTGCCGCCGCTCCACCTTCATCATCTGAGTCATCCCCTTGAGCAAACTGTGAGCAAAATAGAGATTCGCTCAGTGGGAACAAAAGCTGATTTGAAACCAAAAAGGAGGACTAATCTAAAAGAGAAAGGAGAATTACCTGAGTGCGTGGGCCACCAAAAGCAAGGAAATTGACGCTAGGGACAAAGTGCGCCAGAATGAACCGATACGACAAAGACTCATACCATAGTTGATAGTCCCCGAGCACGAGAAGGGCATTAATGGGGATCCCATTATGGAGGAAGGCTGCAGTAAGCTCCTCAATACTACCCACAGGGTTTAAAACATCTGCAGGAGGATCCATGGGTATGACGGGATAGCCCTGGTATTGATGAACTACCCGCTCTCCCAGATAATAGGCCCTGGCCCGCGCCCCATAAAAGAAGATGACGCGACAATTGTTAAAAGGCGCAATGGACCTACGGCAGCCCGGTCCCAAAAAATGAAGCTGAGGTATAGGTCATAAATGATCTGTCCAAGTCAAGAGGTGGCCAATCAGTCAAAATTGTAATATAATAACAAAGGAGAATTTTCGAACTAAAATAACCAGAGGAAAAGAGGGCCTTACATGCTCGGGGATCATCAGATCCAATTGGGACCTCAGGCCCATCTCCAGATGCTTCATGCCCACATCATGACATCGAAATTTGTTATAATTGCTGAGGGGATATGTGTAGATCTCGGAGTAGAGAAGTGGGTGTTCAGGTTGGAAATGCAGGTCCCCCCATACCAAAGGAGAGCAGTGCACAAAAGATAAGTTAGTAGCATGCAATGACCATCCAAATAAACTGATAAATGCAAAAGAGTTAGAGATTACCTCCAGAGTCGGCCAGAAACCAACGATGGACTTCGAATCCCCGGTAGATACTCGAGCTATGCCATACATCAACATCGCATATCCGGCTCTGCCCCAGTCGTATCTGTGGATATCGAGCCAATTATCTATGATGCTCAGCAGTGCCAAATTGACTCGTCCGCCACTTGCATTAGTAAAAATGGTTTTGCCCAACAGGAGCAGAAGCATGATTCGGGCCAAGACAATCACACGCTCGAGTGTAATGTAAAGCTGCACATCTGGCTAGCCCAGATCTACTAACTCATTCGTCCCATAGAGCTCAGATAGCTAGGTCATCTTGACCTCGACACCGTGCAAACTTCCACGAGGGGGGTAATCCCCTACCAATCTGACAATATCATCTCTGCTAGGTACTGCGAGGTTGGCGATTGGAATGCCCCCTACCTTGATACCGGTTATCATCGCATAATCCACGGGCGTTAGAGTCATCTCCTCGTTGGCCATGTGAAAAGACATGGTCTCCGGGCGAAACCTCTCTATCAAGGCTCTCAAGTATGCAGCGTCGGCCCTCATGGGGGGCAGGACAAGAACTCCCCGAAACCCGCCTGCTTAAGCAAATACTTCACGACAGGCAGGATGTAGCGATCAAAGTCATGGAAGTCCAGCCACCCCCCTCGGAATATGATATGGGGCAAGTCCTACGTCAAGAGAGAAAGATGCATCAGATCATGGAAATAAAGCAAAGCCGCACAAAAAATAAAAGAAAAATTGAGCTTATCTCTTACCTTGCCCGCTATACCAAAGTTGGAGATGTGGATATACTGCTTGTGGAGAAGACCAACTCGGGCAGCCTCACCCTGCATCTCAAACCAGGGACCTGCCTTGCGTTCTACTACGAAGAATTGTTCCCCATGAGGACAATAAACCACGTCAGGCCCCTCCTCCTATTATGCCTCTGGAACATATTCCTCATCGCCAGACATTCTGAGCAAAAGCAAGCAATCATATTAGAGCAGATCAATGATAAAGAACTAATTTTTTTTCCTATAGGCTAAGGGAAGGTAAGTATGCTCATCCCTTTCTTTCATTTTCAAAAAAATAATAATAATATATACACACAAAAAAAATCCTTTTCTTTTTTCTTCAAAAATAGAATGGAAATGCCAAAAAAATCCCTTTCTTTTTGTCCTCAAAATAAATAAAAATAAAACAAAGTTTTTCCCTTTCTATCTTCAAAAGGAAAGCAAAATTAAAAAAAGCAAAAAAAATCATCACCCAATTCCTTTCTTTATGTTCAAAAAAAAAAAAGAAGAGAAATCATTATTATTAAAAAACCGAAAAAGAAATAAAAAATCCCTTCCTTTATGTTAGTAAAAAAAAAGACAAACAAACAAAAAAAAACAACAACAAAGCAAATAAAAAACAAAATTTTTTTTCTTTCTTTATACTTCTATAATC
Source organism: Chloranthus sessilifolius (assembly GCA_021018995.1). NCBI lineage: Eukaryota > Viridiplantae > Streptophyta > Magnoliopsida > Chloranthales > Chloranthaceae > Chloranthus > Chloranthus sessilifolius. Next base: position 18,406,730 of record CM037586.1, read on the forward strand.
AAAATAAATAAAAAAAACCCTTCCTTTATGTTTGTAAGTAAAAAATCCCCAAACAAAAAAAATCCCTTTCTTTATGTCCGTAAAATAAAAAAACCAACAATAATAAAATCCTTTTCCTTAACAAATTTTCGAAAAATAGAAACCAAAAATCATTCTCCTTAATTAATTTTCAAAAAATAGAAGCCAAGAATCCCCCTTCCCTAATTAATTTTCAAAAATAAAGACCAAAAATCCTTGCTTTATATTCAAAAATGAAAACAGAAACAAAAACCTAAAGTAGACTCCTTTCTATATGCACAAATAAAAACAAAAAAATAATATATATATATATATATATATATATATATATATATATATATATAATGCATTAATAAAACCCATAAAACAACAAAAATAGGGCATCATTCATAAAAAATCATCAATACGTCATCAATAAACATGCTTACAACGAAAATAAACCATTTATCATCTAAGAATGTAAGATCATGATCATATTTGCAAGAAAAAGCAAGAAAAATCAAATAAAATGAGTTTTAAATGGTTACCTTTGAAGAAAGTGGGGTCTTTGATCCAGCGCAGTGCAAACGATCAATCGGCGTAAGCAAATGCCGCCAATGAGGCACGCGTAGAGACGATGTTAAGGAACCCTAGGGGGCTCTGTTTTTCGGTTTGGAGAGGGGGAAGAAAGTTTTTTTGAAAACACACCCTTGCTGCCCGAACTTGGGCTCCTTAAATTCGATCCCCAGCCATGCTTGGCGCACCTAATAGTTGCGCCAAGCTATTTTGAGCCCCCAATTGGCTTGGCGCAACTATTAGTTGCGCCAACCGCTTATGTGTTGGGTTTTGGGCCTGGTATGGGTCACATGCATAGCCCGGTCCCCCCTCTCTTTCTTTTGTTACTCCCGGCAGATGCACATGCTCCCAAACGGTGTGTTGATCCTCATTTGGCTTGGCTGGGAAGCCGTGCTAGAATAAAATGGACCAAGATCAATAAGCATCCCGATCCTATACAGAAAAATGTGGAAAAAGTCTAAAAAATAATGAAAAAATCCCACATAAAAAGCCAAAAATAAGTCACATAAAATAATAGTTTTTGAAAAACCAAAAAATCCCATAAAATGATAGCTTTTGAAAAACCAAAAAATCCCATAAAATGATAGCTTTGAAAAACAAAAAAAAATCATGTAAAATGATAAATTCAAAATTCAAAAAATCCAAAGAAAAAGGATAAAGAATATCCCAAAAATAATTCGCATAAAATAATAGAAGTGATAAAGTGATAAAATCACATGAAATGATAACTTAAAATCCAAAAAAAAAACACAAAATGATAACTCAAAATCTAACAATCACATAAAATGACAAACACAAAAATGGTAAAAAAACATTTCCCACATAAAATAACAAAAAATATATGTTTTGAAAAGACAGCATGTACTTCCAAAAAGCGTTGCAACGTCTATTCGCTCCGCTCGAGTAGTCGTGCTTAATAAACGTTGGGATGAATGGGTTCACCCAAAGACCTCGAACCCTGCTTCAAGCAGGGACACCTGTGACCAGTTAAATGAGGCGGTCTATGCCTCATATGATTGGACACAAACTACACACATACGTGCTTCAAATGTGGTAAAATGTCGATATTTTATCGGCAATGTAGTTGTGCTATATCAATGTCCTAAGTCTAAGGTTCACCCAGGATCATTTGATCTTACTTCAAAGTAGGAGCAACGGCATCAATCCCGATCAAATGGATAATATTTTGATTAGGATGATTCCACTACTAAATCTTTGAGCTAACGCCCTGTCTTTGGATTCATATGAACGTGAGTGTTTAAGCTTCATATTTTTCATGAAATTGTCGGAGGTGTGGACTCCAGGTAACTCCGTTGAAAAAGGTCAGTCGTTGGTTGAGACCAACCCGTTGAAGATGAAACTATACATTGATCAACTATGTGCAAACATACATACAGAAGGGTTCATTTCCCTTATTTCTGCAGGCTTAAAACCTGTATTGGCACGGTTTCCCTTAGATAGGCGCCATACGTCTGGGTATCCGTAGGATGGTCATTTGTTCTCGTAAATTATACTCGAATGGGATCTGGGTCAAGACTTCCATCGCCTTTGTTTCTTATCGGCCCTAATGGGTGCATGTTTATACATAGTTAAATAATTCATAAGATCATTATCGGTAGAGACCTGGATTGAATGTCTCCTTCAGTGGGCACCCAATTTTGGCTAGATCTGTTCAGTATTATTTAAGGTTGGATACTCTGGGTCATGTTGATCTAGGGCACATTATCAAAAAATCCCAAAAAAGCATTGCGACATCTATTCGCTCCGCTCGGGTAGTCGTACTAAATAAACTTCAGGATCAATTGGTTCGCCCAAAGACCTCAAACGCTTCTTCAAGCAAAGGCACCCGTGACCAGTCAGATGAGGTAGTCAATACCTCATATGATTGGACACAAACTGTGAAACCTTGCATACTTGCTTTGTGCCTATCTTTGAATGTGGGTCGATCACCCTCCTTACTTACGAAGCTGTTGTATTCAGAATGAAACTTGAACATCAAACTCCTTCAAATGATCTTAAGAAGCAATCGTATTTCCTAGATATTAGGGTTTCACAACTGATTCCACCTCGGTTATGCCCAGTAATATTGCTACGCACTTGGGGACCGATTACCTTAAGAAACGACCATTTTTCCTGACATACAGGGCTTTCATTTTCTCACCATGATACTCATCTGATGTTTAAAGTTTGTTCTGAATGTAGCGGACCCATCAGTAATGCCTTGGGTCACTTCAGATGTCTCTTTTCTTTATCATTCGATCATTAGTGATCAGATACCAAAGAGGGGCATCTATAGACACCCAAATTTGGCCCAAGGCCTGATCGAGACACATTTCAAGAGAGGCTCACCTCCAAGCTTTTGATGGCATGTATGAAACCCTTAGGAACCCTTCTAAAACCTTAGGAGCCATTCTAAACCCTTAAGAATCACCCCAAATCCCTTAGGAACCTTCTTGAACCCTTAGAAACCCATCTCGACACTTAGAAACTATTTTGGACCTAAACCTAGCTTTCCAGAGCAATGGGTGAAGAGTGGTGCATTGCAGCTAGCCGTGACCTTTTAGTATAATTAAATCATATACCATTGAAAAGTAGAAGTCATCAGCTTTCCAACAAGCCAAGAATCACCCCAATCAGAGTTGTGTGCGAGAAGATATCGCGTTCCGAAGCATCGGGGCAGAATTATAATTATGTGGAATTCCACTTAGGGATTTGGCATAAGTATTACTTGCGCCAAGCCATTTCTCCCCAGAAATGGCTTGGTGAAACAAATAGTTGTGCCAGCTTTAAGTGGGTCCCTCCGCGGGCAGCCAACTTCAACCACTGTGCAACACTGTTTTACTATACATATGTCTGGCGCATATATTAGTAGCTCTAGGCTTATGAATAGTACCTGTGGGTTTTTGCCTCAAAATTCGAGATTGCAGTTTTACTTGTTGACCATCTTGAACTTTGGGGTGTGTTTTTCTAGTTCTGTTACACCCATTCACTATCTATTTGCAACCCCTTAAGTGGTTTAAATCTCCTCTCCACCCTATCATCCACCATTGGAGCATCGCTTCACACTTTTCAAGGCTCCAAAAACCCTAGGAAACCTTAGATAGCTAGATTACCTAATTGCTAATCTAAGTTAGCCTCTAAACACCCTCCTAACCTCTCTTTTTCCTATAAATAGAGAGGCACCCCTCCCTTTACAAGGGTTTGAAAAAATTTACAATTAAGAGATTAAGGAATCCCTTCTCTCTCTCCTCTAGTGCACCATTCTCATACAAATTTTAGAACTTTAAAACCTTCTTTAGACCTTAACCATTCACCTAAAAGCTCTAGGTTAGGTGTGTGCTACCCCCTAGCCTCCCCTCTCTACCTCTTAGCTATCTACCTTAGGAGTTAGAATCCATCATCAAGCTATACAAACCATCAAAAGCTCACTGAAGCAAGCCAACACAAGGCTCCACTGTGGTGCAACAAGGGCCCGAGAGCTCCAGCTCTCCCCTCTATTCCTCTACCTTCTCGGTTCTTCCTCTATCCTCCCATTTGTGTCATTACGCCGCCGAATTTTTAGTAGGAACAGAGGCACACAAATAAGATTTTAAGACCCTTTGGGTAAGAGGAAGGAATTTTCATTTCTTTTATATTATTTTTGTTTTGGCCATACGTAGAGACCGCATTAAGCGGGTTGATTGGGTGCCTAACACCTTTCCAATCGAATACTGAAGCCCCTACCCAAGAGCCTTTGGCGTAGACCGGATTCAGAATCAATTTTTGGCACTTCGGTGCTCTTTAAATTTGATTTGGGTTTCTCGAGACACCAAAAGCTCTAGGTGGCTACTCTAAATACTTATTACAAGCACATCGTCGCGATGGATCGTCAAAAATTCACGATTGCACAGATCAATTAAGTGTGTCACCACTCGAGCGTAATTGGTCCAATTCGGACCTGGTCTCTAAGTCCTATGACCGCTTAAAGTCCCTATTATGCGGTCATATAAGAGAGCTTAATCGATCGTGCATTTTACAAAGGGCGCACGATTAGTTCTATTCGACTAGAACTAGGACACTCGACTGAGCCAGTCAACCGGTCACTCACTGACTCGGTCACTGACTCAAAGTGTTAAGTGCTTGGGATAGGGCACGTAATAAAGTTAAGTTGTGACCCCGTGTCCGTGCAGGAGTTAAGTCTGGGCCACATGCCATTTGGACCTTAAACAGGAAGATCCCACATGGCCACTTGCAACCTAGGACCCTTAGTAAAAGTAAGCCACGTGCAACTTAGATGCAACAATGAGCCATAAATAGCTTTGGTTATAGTTGAACCCAAGCCCATGTGTGGACTATGCGAATTAGACCTCATTGGACCCAAGCTCACGTGTGCACTATATGGCGGTGGTCTAATCAAGCCCAAGCCCTAAGCCATTGGAACCATGACCCATTTGGGGTCTATTAGGAGTTGTAACCTTTTGGGCCACTTGATGGCAACATTTCTAGTGGACCGGGCCACTCTTAACACATCTGAGACCCATGGGCAGCTAAGACCTGTTAGAAACTAGAGGGGTTTGAACCCACTTGGAACCAGGTACCTAGGCCCATTGGTTAGAAACAAAAGAATGACTTATAAACCTTGGTGGTATATTAGAGCCACACACTGAATCTCAGCCCCTTATATATGTCCCTTCACGTAAGCATGCAAAATCATTTGCATTTCTGAGAAGTCGGCTACCGAAGGAGAAACCGAGGGAGGAAGGGAGAGAGATCTCCGGCTATTCCGGAGCTTGGGGGTGTTCATTTGAGCTTCTCTTGAGAGAACCCAGCCCCTAGATTTGCCTTGTGTCCTCTCTACTTCAAAGAGAAGACCTTCTTTCATCTTGGGGAAACCATAAGCTTCATGACTATTCAATCAAAGCGAGAGCATCAACCAGATCGTCGAATCAGCACCGCGACGGAGCGAATTCGACGTCGGCACTATCTGTAAGGTCGCATGCGAAAGAACTAACTAAAGGTAACTCACACCGTGCATGCGTATATTTTAGTAAATGATTTCGGTTAATAAAGGGTGATCGATAATGTCGCATGAACAGTTTCCATCGATCGAACGTGCGAAAATTGTCAAAGCCGATACGCATTGGGTTCGATAGATGGAACCTCAGCATGTGACTCGAATTGGGGAAAATGGGGCGTGTTTTAAATCTAGCAAATTATGGGTGTGTGATGCATCGATTAAAGCATGTTGAAGGGGTATATTAGGAAAGTAACCTCGCAAAGGTGGGATGGTCAATGTATGTCATGCATGGTGTGTCATTTGAACCACTTGAGAAGCCATAGGGGCTGTCTCGAGCAGAGACACCAAGACGATAAAGATACAGATTTTTGGGTTTACGCTCGAGCGTAAATGTCATCTGGAGCCTACACTCGAGCATGATTCGTACGCACTAAAGGATGACTTATATACCTTGGTGGTGTATTAGAGCCACACATCGAATCTCAGCCCCTTATATATGTCCCTTCACGTAAGCATGCAAAATCATTTGCATTTCTGAGAAGTCGGCTACCGAAGGAGAAACCGAGGGAGGAAGGGAGAGAGATCACCGACTGTTCCAGACCTTGGGGGTGTTCATTTGAGCGTCTCTTGAGAGAACCCGGCCCCTAGATTTACCTTGTGTCCTCTCTACTTCAAAGAGAAGACCCTCTTTCTTCTTGGGGAAACCATAAGCCTCACAGCTATTCAATCAAAGCGGGAGCATGGACTAGATTGTCGAATCAGCACCGTGACGGAGCAAATTCGACGTCAGAACTGTGTGTAAGTTCGCGTGCAAAAGAACTAACTAAAGGTAACTCACACCGCGCATGCGTATGTTTTAGTAAATGATTTTGGTTAATAAAGAATGATCGACGATGTCGCATGCACGGTTTCCATCGATCGAACATGCAAAAATCGTCAGAGCCGATACGCATTGGGTTCAATAAAAGGAACCTCTGCATGTGACTCGAATTAGGGAAAATGGGGAGTGTTTTAAATCTACCAAATTATGGGTGTGTGATGCGTCGATTAAAGTGTGTTGAAGGGGTATATTAGGAAAGTAACCTCATAAAGGCAGGATTGTCAATGTATGTCATGTATAGTGTGTCATTTCAACCACTTGAGAAGCGATAGGGGCTGTCTCGAGCAAAGACACCAAGACGATAGAGATACAGATTTCTGGGTTTACGCTCGAGCGTACGAAGAACCGCTAGAGCGTAAATGTCATCTGGAGCCTATGCTCGAGTGTGATTTGTAGGCTACTTTGGCTCGGGTCAAACACCCTCGAGCATGTAGTGAAGAAGTGAATTGGGCTTATCCTCAAGCATACTGAGTCCACTTGAGCATGAAATCATCTGAAGCCTATGCTCGAGCGTATTTTCTAGGCCAAAACTTTTGGGTCCAGTCCGCTCGAGCGTAAAGTGAGAATTTACATTGAGTCTATGCTCGAGCGTAAAACCATCTGAAGCCTATGCTCGAGCGTGAATTTAAGGCCAAATCTTCTCGAGTCAAACACGCTCGAGCGTACACTGCAAGGTGCCACTAGAATTCGCTCGAGCGTAATGGCATACTTTGGATTTTTGTTATCTCCTATGCTAAAACTTGACACGCACACTCCGTGTTATACATAGAGTTATGTAGTGAATACCTGTGGCTAAGAAATGCATCTAGCCTCGTGAATTAGGTGAGGAAACATAGAAAGGAGCATCTAGAAAAGCGTGCATAGAACCAACAAGTGTGTGTGACGCGACTTAAGTTAGGGAAATTGCCTTGCCACCTATATGATTCTCGAGTTCAAGTTTATGGTGCAATTATTTCATAAATGATATTCTTAGCAAATGATGTAATTTCAATAAACTTTTTATTTACCTATATGTACATGCCTATGAACTTCTCGCATATAAGATTTAAATTCAGCATACATGTTTTACATGACACAAGACACTGCATCTCGACCTCGTAATATCCGCCTTAACTTCATACTTTTCGTACCTTCAATTTGTGTTGACATACCTTCGATGTGTATTCGTGTGTTATGTGTGCACATGTGCAATGAGGAGTGGAGTCTCCATGAGAGGGGTGGAGTCCCCGGGGTCCCGGCCTTGTGTTCCTAATACGATCTGCTCAATTCTCTAATAAGAGATGCATTGGCATGTGAAGTGCTCTGAGTGTCCTAGTTGTAAGGGGAGTGGAGTCTCCATGAGAGGGGTGGAGTCCTCGGGGTCATGGCCCTGTGCACCTAATACGGACTACTCAGTTCCCTAATACGGGATACTTACACTAACACCATGTGATATGATACGCCTTGTGTTTCCGATGTATAATTTGTTCAAACGCCAGTTATCGTCGGTATATGTGCTCATGTCTCATTTCTCGTCAAATCGTTCACCATTGACATGCATTTGATTTTATCTTTTGGCAACATTTTAACGTCAAGTATCTTGTGCATGATTTGATATTTGAAATATAGCATCTGTAGAAATCAATTTGTATTTGATACGTTAAAGATAAGCATGAGATCTTTTAAATTGTGTTTTGTTTTTGTATCAATAAACTTAAATTAGTTATGATAAGAATGTACTTAGCAATGTGATTTTCCCTATTGAGCTTCGATGAAGCTCACTCCCGACTATACGTCACAGCTGCAGGTGTTGATGGTGAATGGGATCTGGAGCAAGAAGCAGACGTAACCCTGCTGAAGAGGAGGAAGAGAAGCTTTCGAAGCAGCATTTTCCCTAGAGTTAGGGAATTTTATTTTGGGATTTTCATTTGAAAATTTTTTAAAAGAGAGAGAGAGAAATGGTAAAGATATTTGTTTTGTAATTAAATACTCATATTTTGGGTCCATTTTTTAGATGAAGGTCGACCTTCATCGATGGACTGTAAATATTTTACGCTCTTTTTGGGTTGGTGTAGTCCTGATCAGGGGACTACAGATAGTTTAGACTGATCATATATGGCTAGTTAGATTTACAGCTGATTGTCTTTTATTATGTTATAGCTTTGCACTCACATTTTCCGTTGTGCTGACTTTGATTTCTTCGTTTCCGCTATTAGACTTACCAATTTAGTGAGGAAGTGACGTGAGTTTTGGATACCATAATGTCACTGTAGCTTGGATCTCACGTGTGTGATCTGACAGCGCGGGTTTTTCTGGTAAGGAAAACCCGAGCTGCCACAGGTGGTATCAGAGAAGAAGCTTTAGGTCCTTTGGGGACCCAAAGACAAGACTAAATGCCCATGAGGCTAAAGTATTACTTGCAGAGCTATGATATAATAGGAGCAAGAGTGTTAGAGTCAAATAGGACTTTAGGATTAGGCTCCTAGAGTTGGATAATGTGAACCTGATGTCTCGTTCATGTGACCATCACAGGTCAACATGCCTCCACGAAGAGAAAGACCATGATACTTGATGCCCCCACTAACACCATCAGTTCCTACGACATCCACTAAACCTTTTAATCTTGCCAGTTTGCCACCTCTACCTCCAAGGCCATCGGGGCCTTTTTCTACATCCGGCCTGGCAACCTCAAATTTCACAAGGGCACCGTCAACGGGATCACGCGTGGCTTCTTCTGCAACATCGTTCACATGTGCAAACTGTGGAAAGCCGCACAAGATGAAGGAATGCCGAAAGAATACCGAAGGTTGTTTTATGTGCGGCCAACTGGGAACCCCATTCGGGATTGTCCCCAAATGAAAGGAGCTACACCAAATGTGGGATTTACTCGACCCAACATTCAAGGACGAGCATATGCAGCCTCAGCACACTACACCCTGACCAACAACGACATCATTCATGGTATGATTTCCCTTGAATTGTTGGCTTAAATTATTTGTATTTTAGATGAAGAAGGTGCATAAATAGGAGATTTTTTGTAGTCGCTATGCCTCTTGTTACAACCAATTGCTATGCTATTAATGCCATTATAAATGTCATGAAACTAGGTTACGTCCATCTTAGTAAAAGTTGCAATATATGCGGCCATCTAGCACATGTGTTAATAAACTCGGGGTCTACACACTCATTTATTACACCAGCCATGGCAAGAGAAATCGAGTACGCACTGAAACTGCTGGATTTTGTCTTGGCCATTACTACACCAACGGGCAGTTCTAAGTGTTCTGATACAATGTGCCGATCGGTAATTGTAGTTATGGAATATCGTCAAACTACGGCTTATTTCATCTTGCTCGAAATGCAAGAATTTGACGTCATCCTCGGCATGGATTGGTTGACCAAACTCAGAGCTAAAATTCATTGCCGGGAGAAATCAGTCACTCTTTACCCCAAGAAGGAGACACCATTTAAAGCCACCGGCATTCAACCCATGGTAGTGCCCTTTGTGTCTGCAATTCGAGCCGAACAGTTGATTAACAAGGGATGTATGGGATACCTTGCCTTTGTTCAAGGACACAAGGACGAGAAGGTGGAAATAGCCAGTATTCCTATTGCCCATGAATTTGTTGACGTGTTCCTAGAGGAGTTGCCTGGTCTACCACCAGAGAGGGAGGTCGAGTTCAAAACTGACTTAGTGCCCGACATGGAACCAATATCCAAGGCCCCATACTGAAAGGCACCAGCCGAGCTGAAAGAGCTAAAGGAATAGTTGCAAGAGCTGTTGGACAAAGGATTCATTCGACCAAGCGTGTCTCCATTGGGAGCGCCAGTGTTATTCGTCAGAAAGAAAGATGGATCCTTGCGACTATGCATAGACTATCGGCAATTAAACAAGATGACATAAAGAATCAGTATCCGCTCCCTAGGATAGATGACCTCTTCAATCAGTTACAGGGAGCAAAATTTTTCTCTAAAATTGACTTGCGGTCCAGTTATCACCAAATGAAGGTACGAGCCGAGGGCGTTCCCAAAATAGCTTTCCGAACATGATATCGCCATTATGAGTTCCTCGTGATGCCATTTGGGCTAACCAATGCACCAGCATCCTTCATGGACCTCATGAATCAGGTATTCAAGCCTCATTTGGATTAGTTCGTGGTTGTTTTCATTGATGACATACTCATCTATTCTAAGTCAAAGGAAGACCATGAACAACACCTACGATTGGCACTGCAAACACTCCGAGATCATCAGTTATACGCCAAGGCCAATAAATGTGAGTTTTGGTTAAAGCAAGTGAGCTTTCTAGGACATATTGTCTCAGAAGCGGGTGTAATAGTTGACCCTTCTAAGATTGAAGCCATAGTGAAATGGGAACGACCGAAAATTGTCACCGAAATTCGTAGCTTCCTCAGACTCGCCTGCTATTATTGTAGATTCATAAAGAGATTCTCGAAGATTTCAGGACCACTCACACAACTTACCAGGAAAATGCTAAATTTGAGTGGACCGATAGGTGTGAGAAGAGCTTCCAAGAGCTCAAGAACTGATTGACCTTTGCACCAGTGCTTGTCATACTGACAGGCACCAGGGAATTTGTGGTCTTTACTGATGCATCTCACATGGGACTAGGCTGCGTGTTGAACCAACATGAGAGAGTGGTAGCTTTTTTGTCACGGCAGCTAAAAGACCATGAGAAGAATTACCCCACTCACAACCTTGAGCTCGCAGCAATGATCTTTGCCTTGAAAATTTAGATGCACTACCTCTACCGCGAAATATTTGAAATTTTTACCAATCACAAGAGCCTCAAGTACCTATTCATGCAAAAGGACCTAAATTTGAGGCAGAGGAGGTGGATATAATTTTTGAAAGATTATGAGAGTACCAAATAATACCACCTGGGGAAAGCAAACGTTGTGGCTGATGCACTTAGCTGAAAATCATCAGCACGCCTATCACAACTTGCAAGAAGAGTGCATAGGTGGAAACTCCTCGAGAAGCTAGCAATGGTTGACATCCGATTCGAGATGAGGGAGACCAAGGCAATTTTACCAAACATCAAGATCAAGTCGATCCTCTTCGAAAGGATCAGAGAAAATCAACACAAGGACCCGTAGTTTGACACCATTAAGCAACAAATAGGAGAGGGAAACAAATCAAAAATTTTGGTCAAGGTCGACGGTTCCCTATGGTATAAAATGTGACAGCTCGGATTTTCCCAACCTAAAATTTTGAGAAATTTTTTTTATATTTTTAACTTTACACTAAAACCAAATGAGAAAACCCGGACCACCAGATCGTAGATAACAATCTGATACAGAATACTTGACACATCCATATACAGATGGAAATCTAAGCAAAGTTATATATGTATCATGAATAAAAACTCCAATTCTAATACCTAATATATATAGAACAAACAAACACTAGTGATAACCAACCATCACCAACAGTAGTGTACCATGCATGTATAATGGAACGAACATACTAGGCCCGAACTTACTAAAGTTCATGATGCACTAAATCTACGATCCCGAAATAGAGTACAAATCCTTATGTGGAAGCTCCTTTTCTTCAAGTATGTAGTTTGGGCCCTCCTCAAACCTACACCTGTGATGTATAATCGGGGTGAGATAACATCTAAGCTTAGTGGAGAAAACTAATACCAATATACATCTCATCACATGCATAGATTCAAAGATAAGATCAAAACATTTTCTTATCAAAACTAAAACTGATTTCAAAGGCATTTCTTATCAAAACTGAAACTGAGTTCAAAGGCATTTTCTTAACAAAATCGAAACTGATTTCAAAGGCAAACTGATTTCGAAGATGTTATCTTATCAAAGCCGAAACTGATTTCAAAGACATGTTCTAACAAAATCAAAACAGATCTCTTATAAAAAGCATATTTCTTATCCTTGATTTACTGAGTTCGGAACACATTCTCTCACACCTCATATGTTTCTTACGTTGCTTATGCATTTACACATACACTTACATGTCTTACACATTCTTGCTTAGATTACTTATATGTTTCACACTTTCTTACTTAGCTTACATGGTTCAATTCACGGATATCCTGTCGTGCCGGTTCGACTCACGGAGACTGCCGTGCCAGTTCGATTCACACTCCTTGCATAGCTTACACATTGTCACATAGTGTACACAGCTCCATTCAAAGATATCCCGCCATGCCAGTTCGATTCACGAATATCTCGCTGTGCCGGTTCGATTCATGGGTTTAACAGCCACGCCGATTCAATTCACGGTTAGCCGCCATGCCTGTTCGATTCATGGGTTTAACTGCCATGCCGGATCGATTCACGGTTAGCCGTCGTGCCGGTTCGATTCAGCCCAAGTGGTCCACAAGGTATCATATAATCCGCCTATAGCGGTCCTCATTTTACTTATAATCCGCCCATAGCGGTCCATAGTATTCTTGCAATCCGCCCATAGCGGTCCACCTAAATTTATTTAACTTATAGTTCGATTAGGATTCAAATTTATGTACACATTCGATTTGAATTCAATTTAAAGTTTACATTTGCTTCAAATTTAACTTCAGGTCTCAATTCAAAACCTGTAAAACTCACACACACGATGTTCAAAAATGAAATTCTTTACCTGATCTACGAAGGCTAAAATATGATGTTCAAAACAAAAATCATTATTTGATTCGACATTTCAATAAATGCCCAAAATAAACCAATGTGTCAAAGATTTGATAATTAAAGCTTTTGAGTATTGCAAACATAGAAAATATTCAATCACATAATAACTTTCGGAAATCTAAGGTTTCCATTGCAAAGAATTCAAATACTAATTCATGTTCAAATCAAAACGTATCACATTTCATTCGATCATATCAAGCATCTATAAATTTAAATTAAAAATGCAATTACATATAGAATTTTCCCCACCTTAGCCTCGAAGTTGCACGAAGCCAAGCTCAGCCCTATCGATGGATTCCCGCTCTCAATCTATATTACAAACATATGATGATGTATCAAATATCAACACGAATCACAAATAACTTAAGACATATTTAAGTATTTTCTCAAAACCGAGGTTGGAACGGGGCATTTTCGTGCTAACTTAAAAATTGATGTAAGTTCCTCCTAAATTTTTATTTTTAAAACTTTAGATTCATAAACTAGTTAAAATACAAATATTATGGGCCATGTTCTCCTCTTGCCAACGCCTCAAAAATCACATCAATCGGAATTCAGAGTAAAATGTTATCGCCAAAATACCAAAGCTGTGTCGGCACTTCAGTCAAAACGTGTTAACTCGAAACTTGACCCAACGTGCAACAAACTTTAGACCTTTAAGATTTTTGATTCAAGAGTTAGTTAAAACATGAAACCTATAGATCTCGATGTCTTCTTTCCAACGCAATATGAATCATATATTTCTGAGTTTAGGATAGAAAGTTATGGTTAAACTACCGATGCAGTATCGGCAAGCTCCGAAAAATTCAATAGATCGAGTTCCAAATTCGATTGATCGAGTTCTAATTTTGATCGATTGAATTTTGTAGTAAATTTTCACTTCCATGTTCTATAAAATCCGATCGATCGAATTCAAAATCGATCAATCAAATTCGACAGTTTCAGAACCCCATCGGGCTTCGTTTTCTTTGATCCAAATCATCCAAAATTCATTTTCAAGCATCCTAATCACCCATAAATCATAACCAAACTAATTTTAACTAATTTAAATCGAATCTCACCTTCTAATCACGTGCACACATGTTCCATGGTGATCAAAACTGATGGATTTATGCGAAACCCTCGTTTCTTCTCGATGGTTTGAAACTCTCCTTTCCTCCTGATCGCATGGGCATGGATTAAATCCCCCTAATGCACACAATAAATCAAAGCTTTCTTGAGCAAGGAAGAAGGATCCTTGATGAAGATCAATCGAGGTTAGGCTTTCTAAAATAAAAAGAGGGTTTGGAACGATGGTTTCTCTCACGCTCAAAATCGTAAGAGCGACCGGAAACTACGATGCTCAATGCGATGAAAATGAAGTGACTTGCGGAGGGATCTCCCAGTTGGGTCTCACGAGAGGGTTGAGAAGAATCTCTCTCTTTCTCTTCTTTCTTTTCTCTCAACTTTGCAAGGCAAATGAAAACCCACGGGTGGGGTTTCTCTTTATCCTATGGGTTGGGTTTGGTGTTAGACACACACACCGTGAGTCAGTGCAGGGGTTTTTCTATCAAGGCCAAAAATGGTCAAATCTTTACTTGTCACTAAATCTTTTTATCGACGATGGACTCACGTATTAATGTGTAACAATTTTGATTCGGTACCTACACTGTTCACACCACATGTATTTCTCTAATTTATTTATTTTAAACACTCATCCACTTAAAAGAGCATTGGTTCCGGTGTGACTCTAGTACGCACAATTTGGTTATTTACGACTTCCTCAAAGGTTCTAGTTGAGGCTCAAAGTTGGCTCAAATAGTTGGCCCAATCAATCAGCTCAATGCAATCGGCCCAATTAGTCAAATAAGTTGTCTAACCATTACTAAACTTTCATTCTCTCTAGAACCAAAATCATAAGAGAAATAAATTCTCTTGCCTTTATTTTCATTTATAACCAACCTAAACTTAGATGTTAAGCCAATACGTCGTAGCTAGATGTATACAATTCATCCAAAGCTACACACGCAAATCTAAACCAATCTTTTTCATTTAAGACTTAACCCAACAAACTTAATTATTTTTACTAGTCGGGCACGCACACTGAGGCATATTGTTCAAAGATCAAAATTTTCAGGATGTTATATTCTTCCCACCTTAAAGAATTTTCGTCCTCGAAAATTAGCATATTCTTAGTCGAAGAGGTATGGATACTTATTAGTCATAAACAAGAGTAATCTCACTCTCCCTAAGAGTCAATGATTTTCCAAAGCCTACGATTCAATGTCAACACAATTAGTTAGGGTTATTACATTCTCCCCTCCTTAAAAGAATTTTCGCCCTCGAAAATTCAATACGTAGCGTTCGCATTCACAACATAGCATCTATGCCAAAACAGAGTTACTGTTGAGAACTGGAAAATACCATTTTTCACCCCTTAATCTGGGCCTTGATAGACCCTTGAGAGAACTAAATAAGTGTTTTAAGTGCCTATGTTGCAGCTAACAATAAAGACAGGCTTAACCATAAAAGCAGCTTAAAAGTGCCAAAAAGATGACAATCCATGTCAGTCCAAAGAAAGGAAGTGAAGAAACAACCTCATCAGCTATTGAAAGGTCTAAAGTAAAGAGGCAAAGACCTGTAGGCGAAGCAGGGAACAATTCGGACAGAGAAATGCACTACAGAGTTCTTTTCGCAAAGAACCTGCACTTTTCGTAAAGAACCTTGAACTCTGTGAAAAGGACTAAAACTTCAGGCATAGCTTTCGAAGAGCATCTGAACTCCTCGAAGAGAAGAATGAACTTTGCGAAAAGGTCCCTAAGCTTTGCAAATAGATCTCCAAAAGTTACAGTTCTTTGCGAAAAGGTCTCCAATCTGTGCGAAAAGAGCTTCAGAAGTCACAGCACTTTGCGAAAAGACCCTTAAGCTCTGCGAAAAGGTATTCTGGAGATTCGCCGCTTTAACAAGGGCAATTCAGTAATCTGTTGTACGCGTCCCAATGCGTTTTAAAACCCAGGGACATTCCGAAAGATTCTGAGCACGAACCAAAGGCATATTCCACCCCATGTGAACACCCAAAGATGAAATTACTTGGCGGGAACTTCTAGAAGCTCAAACAGATTTTTGAATTACATAACAGAATTGATGCCTCTGTTTCCTGATTGGCTGAACCAGATCAAGCATTTCTGATTGGCCAGAACAGATCTGGATCCTGGTGCTCGACTCCTATTGGTTGATACAGATCTATCCAATTCTGATTGGTTGATACACATCTGAGCTGGCTTAGGGAAAACTATAAATAGACGAACCATTTGCCAAATTTGGGCATCCAGATTTTGAGTTTCATTTCTAAACCCCCCATTTCCCAGCCAGACAGCTTGTCTGTAATCCCTGTAATAGCTTCACTTTGACTAGCAATTGAGAGCTGTGAGATATTTCTATAATTCAAAAGAGAGCTGTATTCAAGACTGCAAATCTGAGAAATTTGTATTTAAGTGCTCGTGGATTTTAAAAGGTTGTTGTAAACTATGCATTCTCCATTGGACTCATGTCAAGGGTTCTCTCTGATCTCCTCAGTACATTAGACTCCTTTAGATTCATTGTTTTGCATGTAATTTCCCTTGATTCATTAATCCTGTGAGAATTAGTGTTGGTAACCTAATCTCTTACTTACGGCATTTGTAGTGATGTTTCCTCAATTGAGGATTTGGTTAAAGACTATTGGATGGTTTGTGGCCATTAAAGTGATGCACATAGCCATAAGTGTAAGCCTAATCCTTGAATTAGATTTATCTCTCTTACATCTGTGCTTGTAGCCAGATGAAGATTGGATCACCTCTGCTGAGCTACAGTTATTCTCATTAGATTTCAAGGACCAAATCAAAGTTAGATATTATTTCTCCAATTTTTGTATAAGTTTACCACAAACGTTTCCCCAACTCGGATCTGGATCATTTAGTTTAAATATTTACTTTTATCATTTAGTTAACGTGACAAATTCAACCTCCCATCTTATGTGCTTTGTAGATAGGATCAGAGGCCAGATCTGGTAGCTCAGATCTGGAGGTTTATCTTAAATTTTAAATCAATTCCCTGTGGACGATCTTTTACTCACTTACATTTAAAACTTGCTACAATTGGCCCTGATCTTGCAGGCTAATTCGCTTCTATCTGTGCTGATATTTCTTTACTCTTTTTAATATTCTAGATTCATCATAACTTAGGAGTTGCAAAACTGTTTTCAAAACTCAAATAAATCAAGCACACTTAGAATGAACAACCGTTACACCGCCCAAAAACAACTAATGAGACCCCAAACCTTTAACTAAATTTAGAATTCAATAATTTATTCAAAACTAACACGAGCGAGTATACCATGATGCACTAGGGCTGCTGAATATTCCTCATACAAAACACACACCGGTAGCATTCATCTATAATTTACAACCATTAAAATACGACAACCACACCCACAACCACAATTGTCCATATAGTGGAATGTTTGTTTTTACCCACACCCACACCCACACACCGTCAGTTGAATGAGTACGTTATAGAATGGATTGTTGCCCTGACGGAAGTTCAGTACAATTTAATTTACAACCATAATCCTGCAATTATTTCTCATTTGCCATGTGCATCATTAAGCAACAATCATGGATGGACCAAGCTAATAAAAATTAAAACCAACAATCTTTGAAACCAGCTACCATTTCTAAAATATATTCAACCATCCACAAAAGAACCAAGGTAAATTTACGCTAAGCATCCTTAAATGATAAAACAACCATTCAATTAGAGTCAGTGATCAAGGTTAATCTACCAACCTGAAATTTTCCCAACCTGAAATTTTGAGACATTTTTTTTTTTCCTTAACTTTACGCTAAAATCAAATGAGAAAACCCGGACCGCCAGATCGTAGATCACAATCTGATACAGAATACTTGGCACATCCATATGCAGATGGAAATCAAAGCAAAGTTATATATGTATCATGAATAAAAACTCCAGTTCTAATACCTAATATATATAGAACAAACAAACACCAGTGATGACTAACCATCACCAACAGTAGTGGACCATGCATGTATAATGGCACGAACATACTAGGCCCAAACTTACCAAAGTTCACGATGCACTAAATTTACGATCTCGAAACGGAGTACAAATCCATATGTGGAAGCTCCTTTTCTTCAAGTATGCAGTTTGGGCCCTCCTCAAACCTACACCTGTGACGTATAGTCGGGGTGAGCTAACATCTAAGCTCAGTGGAGAAAACTAATACCAATAAACATCTCATCACATGTATAGATTCAAAGACAAGATCAAAACATTTTCTTATCAAAACTAAAACTGATTTCGAAGGTATTTCTTATCAAAACTGAAACTGAGTTCACAGGCATTTTCTTAACAAAATTGAAACTCATTTCAAAGGCAAACTGATTTCGAAGACGTTATCTTATGAAAGCCGAAACTGATTTCAAAGACATGTTCTTAACAAAATCAAAACTGATCTCTTATAAAAAGCATATTTCTTATCTTTGATTTACTGCGTTTGAATCATATTCTCTCACACCTCATATGTTTCTTACGTTGCTTATGCATTTAAACATTCACTTACATGTCTTACACATTCTTACTTAGCTTACTTATATGTTTCACACTTTCTTACTTAGCTTGCATGGTTCGATTCACGGATATCCCATCATGCCGGTTCGATTCACGAAAACTGTCGTGTCAGTTTGATTCACACTCCTTGCATAGCTTATACATTGTCACATAGTGTACACAGTTAGATTCACGGAAACTGTCGTGCCAGTTTGATTCACACTCCTTGCATAGCTTATACATTGTCACATAGTGTACACAGTTCGATTCACGGATATCCCGCCGTGTCGGTTCGATTCATGGGTTTAACCGCCATGCCGGTTCGATTCACGGTTAGCCGCCGTGCCAGTTCGATTCACAAATATCCCGCCGTGTCGGTTCAATTCATGGGTTTAACCGCCATGCCGGTTTGATTCACGATTAGCCGCCGTGCCGGTTCGATTCATGGGTTTAACTGCCATGCCGGTTCGATTCACGATTAGCCGTAGTGCTGGTTCGATTCCGCCCTAGCGGCCCACAAGGTACCATATAATCCATCCAAAGCTGTCCACATTTTACTTATAATTTGCCCATAGCGGTCCACAATATTCTTACAATCCACCCATAGCGATCCACATTGTACTTCTAATCCGCCCATAGCGGTCCACATTGTACTTCTAATCCGCCCATAGCGGTCCACATTTTACTTATAATCCGCCCATAGCGGTCCACAGTATTCTTGCAATCTGCCCAATAGCAGTCCACTTAAATTTATTTAACTTATAGTTCGATTGGGATTCAAATTTATGCACACATTCGATTTGAATTCAATTTAAAGTTTTCATTTGCTTCAAATTTAACTTTAGGTCTCGATTTAAAACTTGTAAAACTTACACACACAATGTTCAAAAATAAAATTTTTTACCTGATCTATGAAGGCTAAAATACGATGTTCAAAACAAAAATCATTACTTGATTCGACATTTCAATACATGCCCAAAACAAACCAATGTCTCAAAGATTTGATAATTAAAGCTTTTGAGTATTGCAAACATAGAAAATATTCAATCACATAATAACTTAAAGAAATCTAAGGTTTCCATTACAAAGAATTCAAATACTAATTCATGTTCAAATCAAAACGTATCATTCGATCATATCAAGCATCTATGAATTTAAATCAAAAATGCAATTGTGTATAGAATTTTCCCCACCTTAGCCTCGAAGTTGCGCGAAGCCAAGCAAAGCCCTATCGATGGATTCCCGCTCTCAATCTACATCACAAACATATGATGATGTATTAAATATCAATACGAATCACAAATAACTTAGACATATTTAAGTATTTTCTCAAAACCGAGGTTGGAACGGGGCAATTTTGTGCTAACTTAGAAATTAACGTAACTTCCTCCTAAATTTTGATTTTTAAAACTTTAAATTTATAAAATAATTAAAATACAAAATTATAGGCCATGTTGTCTTCTTTCCAACGCCTTAAAAATTACATCAATCGGAGTTCAGAGTAAAAAGGTATCGCCAAAATACCGAAGCTGGATCGGCACTTCAGTCAAAACGTGTTAACTCGGAACTTGACCCAAATTCCAACAAACTTTCGACCTTTAAAATTTTGGATTCAAGAGTTGGTTAAAACATCACAGTTGTAGGTCGCGATATCTTCTTTCCAACGCAGTAAGAATCATATAATTCTGATTTCGGGATAAAAAGTTACGGTTAAAATACGGATGCAGTATTGGCAAGCTCTGACAAATTCGATCGATTGAATTTCATTTCGATCGATCGAACTTTTCAGTAAATTTTTACTTCCATATTCTATAAAATCGATCAATCAAATTTGACAGTTTCAGAACTCCATCGGGCTTCGTTTTCTTTGATCCAAATCATCCAAAATTCATTTTCAAGCATCCTAATCGCCCATAAATCATAACCAAACTAATTTTAACAAATTTAAATCGAATCTCACCTTCTAATCACGTGCACACACTTTCCATAGTGATCAAAACCGATGGATTGACACGAAACCTTCATTTCTTCTTGATGGTTTAAAACTCTCCATTACTCCCGATTGCATGGGCGTGGATTGAATCTCCCCAATGCACACAGTAAATCAAAGCTTTCTTGAGCAAGGAAGAATGATCCTTGATGAAGATCAATGGAGGTTAGGTTTTCTAAAATAAAAAGAGGGTTTGGAACGATAATTTCTCTCACGCTCACAATCGTAAGAGCGGCCGAAAACTATGATGCTCCATGCGATGAAAACGAAGCGGCTTGCGGAGGGATCTCCCGGTTGGGTCTCACAAGAGGGTTGAGAAGAATCTCTCTCTTTCTCTTCTTTCTTTTCTCTCAACTTGCAAGGCAAATGAAAACCCATGGGTGGGGATTCTCTTTATCCTATGGGTTGGGTTTGGTGTTAGACACACACACTGTGAGTCGGTGCATGGGTTTTCTATCAAGGCCAAAAATAGTCAAATCTTTACTTGTCACTAAATCTTTTTATCGACGATAGACTCACGGATTAACATGTAACAATTTCGATTCGGTACCTACACTGTTCACACCACATGTATTTCTCTAATTTATTTATTTCAAACACTCATCCACTTAAAAGAGCATTGGTTTCGGTGTGACTCTAGTATGCACAATTTGGTTATTTACGACTTCCTCAAAGGTTCTAGTTGAGGCCCAAAATTGGCTCAAATAGTTGGCCCAATCAATCAGCTCAATATAATCGGCCCAATTAGTCAAATAAGTTATTTAACCATTACTAAACTTTCATTCTCTCTAGAACCAAAATCATAAGAGAAATAAATTCTCTTGCCTTTATTTTCATTTATAACCTAAACTTAGGTGTTATGCTAATACGTCGTAGCTAGA
This sequence comes from Chloranthus sessilifolius, assembly GCA_021018995.1. Taxonomy (NCBI): domain Eukaryota; kingdom Viridiplantae; phylum Streptophyta; class Magnoliopsida; order Chloranthales; family Chloranthaceae; genus Chloranthus; species Chloranthus sessilifolius. The sequence goes on from CM037586.1 coordinate 18,428,292, forward strand.
TGTATACAATTCATCCAAAGGTCCACACGCAAATCTAAACCAATCTTTTTCATTTAAGACTTAACTCGACAAACTTAATTATTTTTACCAGTCGGGCAGGCACACTGAGGCATACTGTTTAAAGATCAAAATTTTCAGGATGTTACATTCTTCCCACCTTAAAGAATTTTCGTCCTCGAAAACTAGCATATCCTTAGTCGAAGAGGTATGGATACTTATTAGTCATAAACAAGAGTAATCTCACTCTCCCTAAGAGTCAATGCTTTTCCAAAGCCTATGATTCAATGTCAACACAATTAGTTAGGGTTATTACATTCTCCCCTCCTTAAAGGAATTTTCACCCTCGAAAATTCAATACATAGCGTTCACATTCACGACATAGCATCTATGCTAAAACAGAGTCGCACCGCCCAAAAACAACTAATGAGACCCCAAACCTTTAACTAAATTTAGAATTCAATAATTTATTCAAAACTAACACGAGCGAGTTTACTATGATGTACTAGGGCTGCTAAATATTCCTCATACAAAACACACACGGGCAGCATTCATCCATAATTTACAACCATTAAAATACGACAACTACACCCACAACCACAATTGTCCATATAGTGGAATGTTTGTTTTTACCCACACCCACACCCACACACCGTCAGTTGAATGAGTACGTTATAGAATGGATTGTTGCCCTGACGGAAGTTCAGTACAATTTAAGTTACAACCATAATCCTGCAATTATTTCTCATTTGCCATGTGCATCATTAAGCAACAATCATGGATGGACCAAGCTAACAAAAATTAAAACCATCAATCTCCGAAACCAGCTACAATTTCTAAAATATATTCAACCATCCACAAAAGTACCAAGGTAAATTTATACTAAACATCCTTAAATGATAAAACAACCATTCAATTAGAGTCAAAGAACAAGGTTAATCTCCCAACTTGAAATTTTGAGACATTTTTTTTTTCCTTAACTTTACACTAAAACCAAATGAGAAAACCCAGACTGCCAGATCGTAGATCACAATCTGATACAGAATACTTGACACATCCATATGCCGATGGAAATGAAAGCAAAGTTATATATGTATCATAAATAAAAACTCTAGTTCTAATACCTAATATATATAGAAAAAACAAACACCGGTGATGACTAACCATCACCAACAGTAATGTACCATGCATGTATAATGACACGAATATAGTAAGCCCAAACTTACCAAAGTTCACGATGCACTAAATCTACGATCCCAAAATAGAGTACAAATCCTTATGCGGAAGCTCCTTTTCTTCAAGTATACAGTTTGGGCCCTCCTCAAGCCCACACCTGTGACGCATAGTCGGGTTGAGCTAACATCTAAGCTCAGTGGAGAAAACTAATACTAATATACATCTCATCACATGCATAGATTTAAAGACAAGATCAAAACATTTTCTTATCAAAATTAAAACTGATTTCGAAGGCATTTCTTATCAAAACTGAAACTAAGTTCAAAGGCATTTTCTTAACAAAATCGAAACTGATTTCGAAGACGTTATCTTATCAGAGCCAAAACTGATTTCAAAGACTTGTTCTTAACAAAATCGAAATTGATCTCTTATAAAAAGCATATTTCTTATCTTTGATTTACTGAGTTCGAATCACATTCTCTCACACCTCATATGTTTCTTGCGTTGCTTATGCATTTACTCATTCACTTACCTGTCCTACACATTCTTACTTAACTTACTTATCTGTTTCACACTGTCTTACTTAGCTTAGATGGTTCGATTCACGGATATCTCGTCGTGCCGGTTCGATTCAAGGAGACTGCCGTACCAGTTCGATTCACACTCCTTGCATAGCTTACACATTGTCACATAGTTTACACAGTTCGATTCATGGATATCCTGCCGTCCCGATTCGATTCATGGGTTTAACCACCATGCCGGTTCAATTCAAGATTAGCCGCCGTGCCGGTTCGATCCATGGGTTTAACCGCCATATCGGTTTGATTCACGGTTAGCTGTCGTGCCGGTTCGATTCTGCCCTAGCGGCCCACAAGGTATCATATAATCCCCCCATAGCGGTCCACATTTTACTTATAATCTGCCCATAGCGGTCCACAGTATTCTTGCAATCCGCCCATAGCGGTCCACATTGTACTTCTAATCTGCCCATAGCGGTTCACATTTTACTTATAATCCGCCCATAACGGTCCACGGTATTCTTGCAATTCGCCCAATAGCGGTCCTCTTAAATTTATTTTACTTATTGTTCGACTAGGATTCAAATTTATGTACACATTCGATTTGAATTCAATTTAAAGTTTACAGTTGCTTCAAATTTAATTTCAAGTCTCGATTCAAAACCTGTAAAACTCACTCACACGATGTTTAAAAATAAAATTCTTTATTTGATCTACGAAGGCTAAAATACGATGTTCAAAACAAAAATCATTACTTGATTCGACATTTCAATAAATGCCCAAAACAAACCAATGTGTCAAAGATTCGATAATTAAAGCTTTTGAGTATTGTAAACATAGAAAATATTCAATCACATAATAACTTTAAGAAATCTAAGGTTTCCATTGCAAAGAATTCAAATACTAATTCATGTTCAAATCAAAACATATCACATTTCATTCGATCATATCAAACATCTATGAATTTAAATCAAAAATGCAATTGCGTATAGAATTTTCCCCACCTTTTCCTCAAAGTTGCTTGAAGCCAAGCTAAGCCCTATCGATGGATTTCCACTCTCAATCTACATAAAAAAACATATGATGATGTATTAAAGATCAATACGAATCACAAATAACTTAGACATATTTAAGTATTTTCTCAAAACCGAGGTTGGAATGGGGCAATTTCGTGCGAACTTAGAAATTGACGTAACTTCCTCCTAAATTTTGATTTTTAAAACTTTAGATTCACAAAATAGTTAAAATACAAAAATTATAAGACATGTTGTCCTCTTTCCAACGCCTCAAAAATCGCATCAATCAGAGTTCGGAGTAAAACGTTATCACCATAATACCGAAGCTGTGTCGGCACTTCAGTCAAAACGTGTTTACTAGGAACTTTTCCCCACTTCTAACAAACTTTCGATATTTAGAAATTTGGATTCAAGAGTTGGTCAAAACATGAACGTTTTATATCTCGATGTCTTCTTTCCAACGCCATAAGAATCATATAATTCTGAGTTCAGAATAGAATGTTATGGTTAAAATACCAATGCCATATCGGCAAGCTCTGACAAATTCGATCGATCGAATTTCATTTCGATTGATCAAGTTCCAAATTCGATCGATCGAGTTCCAATTTTGATCGATCGAATTTTGCAGTAAATTTTTACTTCCATATTCTATAAAATCTGATCGATCAAATTCAAAATCGATCGATCGAATTCAACAGTTTCAGAACCCCATCAGGCTTCATTTTCTTTGATCCAAATCATCCAAAATTAATTTTCAAGCATCCTAATCACCCATAAATCATAGCCAAACTAATTTTAACTAATTAAAATTGAATCTCACCTTCTAATCATGTGCACACATGTTCCATGGTGATCAAAACCGATGGATTGACGCGAAACCCTCATTTTTTCTCAATGGTTTGAAACTCTCCTTTCCTCCCGATCGCATGGGCGTGGATTGAATCCCCCCAATGCACACAATAAATCAAAGCTTTCTTGAGCAAGGAAGAAGGATCCTTGATGAAGATCAATGGAGGTTAGGTTTTCTAAAATAAAAAGAGGTTTTGGAACGATAGTTTCTCTCATGCTCACAATCGTAAGAGCGACTGAAAACTACGATGCTCCATGCGATGAAAACGAAGCAGCTTGCGGAGGGATCTCCCGGTTGGGTCTCACGAGAGGGTTGAGAAGAATCTCTCTCTTTCTCTTCTTTATTTTCTCTCAACTTTGTAAGGCAAATGAAAACCCACGGGAGGGGTTTCTCTTTATCCTATGGGTTGGGTTTGGTGTTAGACACACATATCGTGAGTCGGTGCATGGGTTTTCTATCAAGGTCAAAAATGGTCAAATCTTCACTTGTCACTAAATCTTTTTATCGACGATGAACTCACGGATTAATGTGTAATAATTTCGATTTGGTACCTACACTATTCACACCACATGTATTTCGCTAATTTATTTATTTCAAACACTCATCCACTTAAAAGAGCATTTGTTCCGGTGTGACTCTAGTATGAACAATTTGGGTATTTACGACTTCCTCAAAGGTTCTCGTTGAGGCCCAAAGTCGGCTCAAATAGTTGGCCCAATCAATCAGCTCAATATAATCGGCCCAATTAGTCAAATAAGTTATTTAACCATTACTAAACTTTCATTTTCTCTAGAACCAAATTCATAAGAGAAATAAATTCTCTTGCCTTTATTTTCATTTATAACTAACCTAAACTTAGGTGTTAAGCCAATACGTCGTAGCTAGATGTATATAATTCATCCAAAGGTCTACATGCAAATCTGAACCAATCTTTTTCATTTAAGACTTAACCGAACAAACTTTATTATTTTTACCAGTCAGGCACACACATTGAGGCATACTGTTTAAAGATTGAAATTTTCGGGATGTTACATTCTTCCCACCTTAAAGAATTTTCGTCCTCGAAAATTGGCATATTCTTAGTCGAAGAGGTATGGATACTTATTAGTCATAAACAAGAGTAATCTCACTCTCCCTAAGAGTCAATGCTTTTCCAAAGTCAATGATTCAATGTCAACGCAATTAGTTAGGGTTATTACATTCTCCCCTCCTTAAAGGAATTTTCATCCTCGAAAATTCAGTACGTAGCAATCGCATTCACGACAGAGCATCTATGCCAAAACAGAGTCGCACCGCCCAAAAACAACTAATGAGACCCCAAACCTTTAACTAAATTTAAAATTCAATAATTTATTCAAAACTAACTCGAGCGAGTATACCATGATACACTAGCGCTGCTGAATATTCCTCATACAAAACACACACTGGCAGCATTCATCCATAATTTACAACCATTAAAATACGACTACCACACCCACAACCACAATTGTCCATATAGTGGAATGTTTGTTTTTACCCACACACCGTTAGTGGAACGAGTACATTATAGAATTGATTGTTTCCCTGAAGGAAGTTCATTACACTTTAAGTTACAACCATAATCCTGTAATTATTCTCATTTGCCATGTGCATCATTAAGTAACAATCATGGATGGGCCAAGCTAACAAAAATTAAAACCATCAATCTCTGAAGCCAGTTACCATTTCTAAAATATATTCGACCATCCATAAAAGAGGCAAGGTAAATTTATACTAAGCATCCTTAAATGATAAAACAACCATTCAATTAGAGTCAAAGATCGAGGTTAATCTACTATGATTCAATAGTTTTACAACATTCATACCAATAACTACACTAATCCTTCAAAACCATAAAATATCACCAAACCAGGTCCTCATCACTGACCCGTCTTCGCCTTGGGACAATCTCTTATGCGATGCCCCGTTCGTCCACACTTGAATCATGCACTGGTGACCCACCAACACTCTTCCATCTTGTGTGGTTCGCTACATTGCGAGCATGGCTCAATCGGTGCTGACAAAGAAGTACGAGAAATTTGCAGTACGCTTGATGCCTCAGCGGTCGTGGGATTTGTAAGGCGTAGGGGCACCCCATGCGTGGATATGGTTGGTCTTGAGTAGGCAGTTTGAATAGGTTGAGGTTGTGTTAGCATCAATAAATTTGGCCTCTTGTCTGTCGGCTCATAAGTACTTGATCTTCCTTGACCCACTATGTCATTTTTATTCTGCTGCTCTCGTCTCTTGTATATGTTTTCTATCTCTCTCTCAGCAACATTCACTTTTCCAATCACTTCGGCATAGGTCTCAAGTTCAAATATTGACACTCTATCGCGTATATCTGGCCTCAGGCCTTCTTCAAATTTACTAGCTTTCATTTCTTCGGTAGCCACTAATTCTGGAGAAAATCGTGATATACGTACAAATCCATTACCATACTCCCATACGGTCATGTTCCCTTGCTCCAAATTAGCAAAGTCCTTCTTCAACTGATTTCTTACTTGCTTAGGAAAATATTCTTTGTTGAACACGCGAACAAACTCCGCCCAAGTCCATGGACCGTAACGACCTCCAATCTATCTCTTCCTCAGCACCGACTTCCACCACGGATCGGCATCACCCTCAACCTGGAAGGAAGCCCAGCCAACTTTCTCATCTTCAGTACTCTGAAGTCTCTCTAGAGGCTTTTCCATCTGATTTAATCATTTCTCAGCCTCTAATGGATCTGTCTGCCCATAGAAACTAGGGGGTCTCAACCTCCGAAAATCGACGAAAGATGAGGGCAACAATGCTGGAGGAGGAGGTGGTGGTGGCTACTGATGGTTCACGTTATTGGCAGCCAATAGTGCTATCTACTCAGCCAATAGTGCAGTCTACTGAGTCTGTTGGGTCATGGCAGCGACCACGGCCTCCATGGCCCGCGCCATCCTATCTGTCGCTTCATTCCCCTAATCTCTCTCATCAAGATGGTGTCTCTGATCTCCACTAAAACCCATATGGTTCTCATCCCCCCTCAAATTTCTATCGCGACTGTTTCTCGGTCATCCTCTACTCCTCGGATACATCGCAATTTGTTGTAATGAAACACATGTATCAATTAATAGCCGATTATTATATTCAAAGGAACTTTTACAACTTCACAACCTATGTCCTGATAGAACCTAATGTCATATCTCTAGACCTACTACCATATTCTTCCACATACGGCTAGGGCTCTGAAATTCCAGGTTGAATCAAGTAATGATTTTTATTTTGGACATCGTATTTTAGCCTTCATAGATCAGGTAAAGAATTTCATTTTTGAACATCGTGTGTGTGAGTTTTACAGGTTTTGAATCGAGACCTGAAGTTAAATTTGAAGCATATGTAAACTTTAAATTGAATTCAAATTGAATGTGTACATAAATTTGAATCCTAATCGAACTATAAGTTAAATAAATTTAAGTGGACCGCTATGGGCGGATTGCAAGAATACTGTGGACTGCTATGGGCGGATTATAAGTAAAATGTGGGCTGCTATGGACAGATTATATGGTACCTTGTGGGCCACTAGGGTGGAATTGAACCGGCACGGCGGCTAACCGTGAATCGAACCGGCATGGCGGTTAAACCCATGAATCGAGCCGGCACGGCGGGATATCCATGAATCAAATCGGCACGGCGGCTAACCGTGAATCGAACCGGATTTTCCCAACCTGAAGCATGATGTCACGGAATTTGTAACAAAGTGCCTTGTATGTCAGCAAATAAAAGCAGACCATACACATTCCGCCGGTCTACTTCCGCCATTACCCATTCTCGAGTGGAAATGGGAAGACATTTCAATGGATTTCATACTTGGGCTACCAATGGACACAAAAGGGTTACGACGCAATCAGGGTGATCGTTGACCGCCTAACTAAATCGGCTCACTTTTTACCATATAGCACAAGGTATACAGCTGACAAGCTTGCCGAGATATATCTTAAGGAAATAGTCCGATTACATGGGATACCTTCTAGCATAGTGTTGGATCGGGACCCCCTTTATACGTCAAAATTTTGGCAACGTTTCTAGGAAGGGATGGGATCCAAATTGGAATTCAGTTCAGCATTCCATCCTCAAACAGACGGGCAAACAGAAAGAGTGAACAAAATTATTGAAGATATGCTCGGGGCCTGTATGTTGGACTTTCAGGGATCTTGGGATAGGCACTTGCCCTTAATTGAATTTGCATACAACAACAACTACAAATCAAGTATCAGCATTGCACCTTTTGAAGCATTATATGGTCGCCGGTGTAAGTCACCACTCAACTAGGAGGAGATTAGTGATCGTATACTATTGGGAACTTAACTCATCGAGAGCACCAACGAAACCATTCGTCTTATCCATGAATGATTGAGGGTAGCTCAAAGCCGTCAAAAGTGCTATGTGGATCTTAAGAGAATGACTAAGGATTTTCAGGTAAAATTGTGCGCACAATTGTTGTATTGTGTTCCTATACAACTCATAGAAGACTAACCGGTATAATTCTTATTAGGAGGGAGACCATGTGTTTGTGAAGATCTCGTCGACCAAGGGCATCATACGGTTCGAAAAGCAGGGAAAGCTCAGCCCTCGAATCATTGGACCCTTCAAGGTGTTGGGTCGAGTCGGCGAAGTAGCTTACCGTGTTGCCTTATCGCCACAATTATCGGGCGTCCATCCTGTCTTTCACGTATCATGCTCAAGAAATATGTGAAAGATGAGACACATGTTTTGGACTACCAACCCATCGAAGTCCAAGGTGATCTCATGTTGGTGGAGGAACCAATTAAAGTATTGGACCACAATGAGCAAGTATTAAGAACTAAGAAAAATTTGCTGGTTTTGGTCCAATGGTGAAATCACTCTCCTACCAAAGCAATGTGGGAGCGTGAAGTGGAAATTCGGGATCAATATTCAGACCTGTTTATATAACAAAGTACGTCACTTTCGTAAGCTTTCTTCAACTAATTTCACCTATTTAAATTTTATTGGTAAATGTGTGAAAAGTCTATCACTTATAATGGCTATAGATTTCATATATGTCCTAGTATAAAGGTCAGCTAGAGGTACGGTATTTTGATAGTTAATCGTAGGTGACTGATCGTGAATTATGAGTGCGCGACAAGGCACGAACCATGATACCCATGTGTCACCACTTTGTTGTTGAAATCCCCAATTTAGCACAACGGTTGAGTGATGTAAACGAAACCAAAGACCTAAAACCTTCCCGTAATCCGAGACTGTGTGCAGGTGCAATAATGTGCATTGAAGGATCTGAGCCCCGACTGCCTAATTCAGGCTGCACCATGTGTGTGCCCTGCCCGCTCGAGCATGCATATTACGCTCGAGCGTCCACTTAAGTTACGCTCAAGCATCCATCGGGCACCACTCGAGCATACCTCAGACCTATAAATTGGGGCAAAAGCCCCAATGCTCATTCCAGCAATGTCTGAACTCCTTTTCGCTCGTCTTCTTCCTCTCCTCTCTCTTGTCGAAGCCCTAATTTCCTCAGATTCACGCCAACGTGACGCTTTTTCGTTGGATTCCTTCGAATTTCGACCCAAGGGCTCTTGTGCATGTTCCTTTTTCACGGTAACTCTCTTTAAAACCCTCCTTTTAGATTAAAGCTCTAATTTTCTTCCGTTTCCACTTAGCCATGGCTTCCAAAAAGCTCATGGTGTTAAAACCCTCAAAGTCTTCTGCCTCCAAGCCACCCTCTTCAAAAAAATCAAAAAGTATTCTGCCTGTGGCCCCTTAGCCCGCCCTTGAGCAACTTGCCAAATGGTGGGCCGACAAAACCATTATACCCGAATGGTCCTTCAGTCCCAGCATTTTCGTCGACAACGACACCACTTCTTGGGCAATGAATTATATCCATTAGGCAAAACTCAAATTTTTACTTCAACCATTCCACACGCACTATTATCCGCGGATGGTCCGTTTATTTTATCAAAACATGGAAGTCGGCACCGATGAGCACGCCGATAAATTTACCACAAAAATTGATGACCGAACTTTCCATTTCGATGTCCTCCATGTTGTCGAAGCTACAAATGCTCCCCAAGATTTCCGCCAAAGCTTAGGACTATACCAGCCACACCTCAAGGAGGTACCCCTTGTCACTATTGCCACTGAGATGGTTGATGACGACCTTATTGTAAACAGAGCCATCCGTAGGGCATAGCTGCCACCCGGAATGTGGCCTTTAGATGATATTTTTTGGAAGAATATTTACCCTGTTCAACATAACCAAGAAAGATGAGGACCCCTACTTCAAGCCCTATACTCCGCACACGGTGACCGCTGGTTTAACACACCAAAATTGATCATTGGAGGCATCATCTATGCCCACGATCACATGCTTAGCACATCTCCCAAAACACCCTATGCCTGCCTCATCTCCCAAATGCTAGAAAACCATGAGGATACCGAATGTGACGAACCTTATAAAATTTTGCCGAATGAAGAGAAACGCTCTGATAATGTCCACCAGTGGACGTTAAAAGAATTGAACCGCACTTTGAAAACCCTGCGCAGTAGCGCCAAGAACCGACTCCTTCGCCGCCAACCACCGGGTGCCCCACAACAATAACCAGCCGAGGGTGCTCAGCAGGCCTCGCTTCAACCACCCCTAGAATCGACAGGCGATGTTCTAATGCTCTCTGAGTTCAACCGTCAAATGGAAATTTTAGTGTACGTCCAACTCCAGAACCATGCTCAGTTGTCCACCTTACGTGAGGACAACTATATACTTCATCAGTGGCTTGACTACCTCGAGGAAATCATTATGCGTCTGATGGAACCTCTACACCATACTTAGCCCATGCAAGGCTATTTGTGTCTGAGTACACCTCGAGGTTCGCTCAAAGGGAGGATGCAACAAAAGTTGGTCCCTCTGATGCAGGAGCACGACGCCCCGGGAAGCAGCCAGCTGAAACCTCTGGTGAGATTACGATTTAACGTCGCTTCGATTTTAATTGCCGCCTTATTGAATCATCTGCTTGCTTAGAATAATATGTGCTAGAGTACCACTATTGACTGATTAATTATGCCAACATCTGTTGTGATTTAAATTCCTATACTTCGAAATACATGATGTGATTAGAAACTAAGGAGTATCTGGTCAAATACCCTAAATATTCTTCACCATCAAATTGGTATACCTTTGCAATGCTCTAGTTCAACAACACTGCCAAATTTTAATTTAGCCGCATTTTGTATACCTTTGCAATGCTTTAGTTCAACAACACTGCCAAATTTTAATTTAGCCACATTTTGTATACTTTTGCAATGCTTCAAACCCCATCACTTTTAGAAAACTAAACATCACTTGTCAATTACCTTGGGTAAATCTTACATTTACCGATTACTACCCTCAATTTTCGAGGACAAAAATTCCCATAAGGAGGGGAGGATGTGACACCCCGTGTCCGTGCACGAATTAAGTCCGGGCCACGTGCCATTTGGACCTTGAATAGGAAGAGCCCACATGGCCACTTTCCACCTAGGAACCTTAGTAAAAGTAAGCCACGTGCCACTTAGACCCAATAGTGAGCCATAAGTAGCTTTGGTTATAGTTGAACCCAAGCCCATGTGTGGACTATGTGAATTAGACCTCATTAGACCCAAGCTCACATGTGCACTATATGGCTGCGGTCTAATCAGGCCCAAGCCCTAAGCCATTGGAACCATGACCCATTTGGGGTCTATAAGGAGTTGTAACATTTTGGTCCACTTGATGGCAACATTTCTAGTGAACCGGGCCACTCTTAATATATCTGAGACCCATGGGCAGCTAAGACCCGTTAGGAACTAGAGGGGTTAGAACCCACTTGGAACCGGGTACCTAGGCCCATTGGTTAGAAACCAAAGGATGACATATATACCTTGGCAGTGTATTAGAGCCACATACCGAATCTTAGCCCCTGATATATGTCCCTTCACGTAAGCATGCAAAATCATTTGCATTTCTAAGAAGTCGGCTACCAAAGGAGAAACCGAGGGAGGAAGGGAGAGAGATCACCGACAGTTCCAGAGCTTGGGGGTGTTCATTTGAGCTTCTCTCGAGAGAACCCAGCCCCTAGATTTGCCTTGTGTCCTCTCTACTTCAAATAGAAGAGCCTCTTTATTCTTGGGGAAACCATAAGCCTCATGACTGTTCAATCAAAGCGAGAGCATCGACTAGATCGTCGAATCAACACCGCGACGGAGCGAATTCGATGTTGGCACTGTGCGTAAGGTCGCGTGCGAAAGAACTAACTAAAGGTAACTCACATCGCGCATGCATATCTTTTAATAAATGATTTCAGTTAATAAAGGATGATCGACAATATCGCACACACGATTTCCATCGATCGAACGTGCAAAAATTGCCAGAGCTGATATGCGTTGGGTTCGATAGATGGAACCTCTGCATGTGACTCGAATTGGGGAAAATGGGGCGTGTTTTAAATCTAGCAAATTATGGGTGTGTGATGCATCGATCAAAGCATGTTGAAGGGGTATATTAGGAAAGTAACCCGCAAAGGCGGGATGGTCAATATATGTCATGTATGGTGTGTTGTTTCAACCACTTAAGAAGCCATAAGGGTTGTCTCGGGCAGAGACACCAAGATGATAGAGATACAGATTTCTGGGTTTACGCTCGAGCATACTAAGAACCGCTCGAGCGTAAATGTCATCTGGAGCCTATGCTCAAGCGTGATTCGTAGGCTATTTTGGCTCAGGTCAAACACGCTCGAGTGTGTAGTGAAGAAGTGAACTAGGTTTACACTCGAGCGTACTAAGTTTGCTCAAGCGTGAAGTCATCAAAAGCCTACACTCGAGCATATTTTCTAGGCCAAAACTTTCAGGTCCAGTCCGCTCGAGCGTAAAGTGAGAATTTACACTGAGTCTACACTCGAGTGTCAGTCAACCGCTCGAGCGTAAAACCATCTGAAGCCTATGCTCGAGCGTGAATTTCAGGACAAATCTGCTCGGGTCAAACACGCTTGAGCATACACTGCAAGGTGCCACTGGAATCCACTCGAGCGTAAGATACCCACTCTCGAGCGTAATGCTGTATTTTGGATTTTTGTTATCTCCTATGCTAAAACTTGATATGCACACTCCGTGTTATACGTAGAGTTATGTAGTGAATACCTATGGGTAAGAAATGCGTCTAGTCTCGTGAATTAGGTGAGGAAACATAGAAAGGAGCATCTAAAAAAGCGTGCATAGAGCCAACAAGCGTGTTTGACGTGACTTAAGGTAGGGAAATTGCCTTGCCACCTATATAATTCTCGAGTTTAAGTTTATGGTCTAATTATTTCATAAATGGTATTCTTAGCGAATGATGTAATTTTAGTAAATTATTTATTTACCTATATGTACATGCCTATGAACTTCTCGCAGATAAGATTTAAATTCAGCATACATGTTTTACATGACTCATGACACTGCATCTCGACTTCGTGATATCCGCCTTAACTTCGTACTGTTCGTACCTTCGATTTGTGTTGACATACCTTCGATGTGTATTTGTGTGTTATGTTTTCACATGTGCAATGAGGAGTGGAGTCTCCATGAGAGGGGTGGAGTCCACAGGGTCACGTACATGTTCCTAATACTGATGCAGTGGGTTCTCTGTCTGAGATGCATTGGCATGTGAAGTGCTCTGAGTGTCCTAGTTGTAAGGGGAGTGGAGTCTCCATGAGAGGGATGGAGTCCCCGGGGTCATGGCCCTGTGCGCCTAATACGGACTTCTCAGTTCCCTAATACAGGATACTTACACTAACACCATGTGATATGATACGCCTTGTGTTTTCGATGTGTAATTTGTTCAAACCCCAGTTATCGTCGGTATATGTTCTCATGTCTCGTTTCTCGTCAAATCGTTCACCATGGACATGCATTTGATTTTATCTTTTGACAACATTTTAACAGAAAGTATCTTGTGCACGATTTGATATTTGAAATATAGCATCTGCAGAATTCAATTTGTATTTGATACGTTATAGATAAGCATGAGATCTTTTAAACTATGTTTTATTTATGCAACAAGAAACTTGAATTAGTTATGATAAGAATGTACTTAGTAATGTGATTTTCCCTATTGAACTTGGATGAAGCTCACTCACGACTATACGTCACAGCTACAGGTGTTGAAGATGAACGGGATCCGGAGCAAAAAGTGGACCCGAATTATAACCCTACTGAAGAGGAAGAGGAGCTGCCGAAGCAGAATTTCCCCTAGATTTAGGGAATTTTATTTTCGGATTTTCATTTGGAAATTTTTAAGAAAAGAGAGAGAGAGAAATAGTAAAGATATTTGTTTTATAATTAAATACTCATATTTTGGGTCCATTGTTTAGATGAAGGTCAGCCTTCATCGGTGGACTGTAAATATTTTACACTCTTTTTGGCTTAGTGTATTCCTGATCAGGGGACTACGAATAGTTTAGACTGATCAATATGGCTAGTTAGATTTATAGTTGATTGTCTTTTATTACATTATATCTTTGCACTCTCATTTTCTGTTGTGCTTACTTTGATTTCTTCGCTTCCGCTATTAGACTTACCAATTTAGTGAGGAGGTGACGTGAGTTTTGGATACCATAATGTCACTGTTGCTTGGATCTCGCATGTGTGATGCGTGGTGCAGGTTTTTACGGTAAGGAAAATTCGGGCTGCCACATAAGCGCACCAGATAGGGTGCGTAATTGAATTTGACCAAGTATTTAAGCACACCCCACAGGGCACGTAATTACTTGAATACCTATAAATAGACCTTACCTCGTACATCAGGACACATCACAACTATCTAGCAATCAAGTTTTCGAGGTCCTCTCTTCCAAGCTTAGGAGTTCGAGATTCTCTCTGCGGCGTTCAACCTCACGTAATCCCTTAGTTCTAGTTCTTAATTTCCTTCTACTTCTAGAGCTTAGTTCTTAAGTTTTTGTTTTTAGTTCTTAAATTCTAGTCTTAGATCTTAGGTTTTTAAATTTTAGTCTTTAATCTCTAGTTCTAGCTCTTAGTTTCTAGAACCAGTTCTTTTTTAATTTTAGTCTTTAATCTCTGGCTCTAGTTCTTGGATCCTAGAACCAGTCCATAGTCCTTTTATTTTAATTTTAATTTTCTAGTTCTAGTTCCTAGTTTCTAGAACCAATCCTTAGATTTTAGTCCTTAAATCCCAATTCCAGTTTCTAATTTGTTCTAGATCTAAAGTTCTTAATTTCCAGGCGTTCGATCTCTTTTTTCTTTTTTTTAATTCTTAGTTTTTAATCTCCGATTCTTAAGTTTTAGTTTCCTAGTTCTTAACTTTGAATTCAAGTTCTAGAATTTTAGTTTTAATATTTAGTCTTAATTTACAATCCTTAAAATTCTCAGTTTTCAATTCATAAATTCTTAACACCAGTTTTTTAATAACAATCCCTAACTACCCGATTTGCCCAAGGGATCTTACGGAGGGTACCCGGGAATGGGGCCAATCCTCCTTAGCGTAGTGGGCCAAGACCCCTTTTTTTTATTAATTAGAGTTTTTGTAAGTATTAGGATATTTGTATTAGTTAAATTCCTAGTATAATTAGGAGACTAATATTAGTTAGATCACTAAGTATTTAATTAGATTCTTAATAAAATTAGAATACTTTATTAATCAAATTCTTAGTAGAATTAGGAAATTTAATTGATTAGATTCCTAGTAAAAGTAAGAGACTATTATCAATTAGACTTCTAGTAGGATTAGGATATCTAAATTAATAGAATTAGTATATTAATTAGAGTTCAAATAGAATTAGAGTACTTAAAATTTGTTAGATTCCTAGTTGGACTAGGAGATTAAAATTAATCAAATTCCCAAGTAATAGTAAAAGGTTAAAGTTAACAAAGTTAGAATACAATAAGGAAACCACACCAATTAGACTTCCAATGAGATTAGGAGAATCAGAGTAAGTAGATTTACTATAGGATTAGGAAACTATATAACTAAACTTGCAGGTGACCCATTGCTATTGACGTCGGCCAGCCGACGATTTAGTAAAGAGAACAACCGATATCTCCACCTCGAAAGGCATGATCAGTGATGTGTTGCAGCATCATTAAACATCCATAGCTGGCAATCGCAACGAACCAAGTATTTTCATCATAGGATTTACCTTTTTATATCTGTATTTAATATTTTCTTGTTTACTATTTCACCGCCTTTGCCAGAGTCCACTTAGACCAAATTGGATCACTCATCCAAGGACCGAAAGGAACCCAGAAAAAGTGCGTACCAACAGCGCTTCAAACTACACGATGGTCCAGTCTTATCCAAGGATGCACTTCAAACTGCACTATGGTATACGGACTTGGGGGAACCTAAACAACAATCTAAGGAGGTGACCTATTTACTAGAAGTTTCTTCCTGTGATTCCTAATCAAGAACTTGGAAGCCATGGAAAGAACCTCTACCCAGCACTTCTAATGACCTGCAGCTACCATCCATTAAAAAGGCACCATCCTTAGATCTGAAACCACTTCACGACACCCTTAAGTATACTTTTCTTGGGCCCGACGAAACTATCTTGGTAATCATTTCTTTTGTTCTCATTACAAATCAGGAGAGTAAGTTGTTGAACATACTTACGAAGCACAAGCGTGCGATAGGGTAGACTATTTTTTACGTTAAAGGGCTTGATCCGTCAATATGTATGCATCGAATTCATTTTGAGGACAATTCCATGACTTCCCGAGAAAGTCAACGATAACTAAATCCAAATATGAGGGAAGTAATACAAAGAGAAATCGTGAAACTATTAGACGATGGAATCATCTATTCGATTTCTGATGGTGGCATTCAAGTAGTCCCAAAGAAGTTTGGGATTACGGTTAGAGAAAATGTAGCTAGAGAGTTGGTACCATTACGCGAAACCACAGGTTGGGGTGTATGTATTGACTACCGAAAGCTGAATTCAATGACTTGCAAAGATCATTTTTCATTGCCATTTATTGACCAAATTTTGGAAAAACTTTCGGGTCAGGAGTATTTCTGCTTTCTAGAGAGATATTCAGGGTACAGTCAAGTTTCGGTATATCTGGAAGATCAAGAAAAGACTACCTTCAAGTGTCCATTTGGAAAGTTTGCAAATCGCCACATGCCCTTCGGGTTATGTAATACACTGACAATGTTCCAAAGATGCATGATGGTCATCTTTTCTAACATGATAGACAAGTTTCTTAAGGTATTCATGGATGACTTTTCAGTATTTGGCCAGACTTTTGATTCTTATCTTGATTATCTTACCCTCATTCTAGAAAGATGTGAAAAAACTAATTTGGAGTTAAGTTGAGAGAAGAGTCATTTCATGGTTCAAGAAGGCATATCATTTCTAGGAGGGGAATAGAAGTTGACAAGGCCAAAATCAATATAATAGCGAATCTACCACCACCAACTTCGGTATGGTAGATTCGATCTTTCCTTGGCAATGCTGGCTTCTGTCACCGTTTTATTAAAGATTTCTCAAAAATCTCGAGACCTCTATGCCACCTGCTAGCAAATGATGTCCCATTTGAATTTGACAATGCCTGTCTTAAAGCATTTAATAAGCTACATGCACTTCTCTCATCTGTACCAATCATTCAGCCTCTAGATTACTCTCTTCCTTTCAAAGTGATGTGTGATGCTTCTGATTACATAATAGGTGTAGTTCTTGGATAGAGAAAAGACAAGATCCCTCATGTAATTTATTACGTGAACCGATCCTTGATTGAAGCTCATGTAAATTATACCACCACTGAGAAAAAACTTCTCGTTGTCGTGTTTGCATTAGATAAATTCTGACAGTACCTATTAAGATCGAAGATCGTCTTCTCCTTTGATCATTCTGCACTAAAATATTTATTGTCAATAAAGAATGCCAAGCCAAGGCTAATCAAATGGATCCTACTTTTGTAGGTATTCAATTTTAAATCAAAGACAAAAAGGGAGTTGAAAATGTGGCAACTGATCACTTATCCCAGATATAATTATCGAAAACCATTAGTCAAGAATCTCTACGCGATACCTTTTCGGATGAGAAACTTTTTACCGTCCAAGTTGCGGTACTATGGTATGAAAATATCGTAAATTATTTGGTGATAGGTAAGATTCCTTCGACCTGGTCTACACAAGACAGGTACGTTTTGTTTCTAATGTTAAATACTATATTTGGGAGGATCCAGATTTATTTAAGATGTGTCCAGACCAAATAATTAGGAAGTGTGTCCTCAATGGTGACACCCACAATATTTTACAATTTTGTCTTACTTATGCTTGTGGGGGCCACTTTGGTGGTAAGAAAATAGCTGCCATGGTGCTGCAATCAGGGTTTTATTAGCCATCATTGTTTAAAGATGCTCAATATTTTTGTCTGGCCTGAGACCAATGTCAAAAGGCAGGAGCAATGTCCCGAAGGAATATGATGCCTCTCCAGCCAATCTTGGTCATTGAGCCTTTTGACATTTGGGGCAAAGATTTCATGGTCCCTTTCCACCTTCCTTTGGATATATGTACATCCTTGTAGCTGTCGATTACGTTTCAAAATGGGTTGAGGCAGCACCCACAAAGACTAATGATCATAAGGTGGTAATCTCTTTTATTAGGGAAAATATTTTCTCATGATTTGGAACTCCACGAGCCTTCATAAGTGATGGGGTAAGCCATTTTGTAATAGATGTTTGGAGAGTTTACTCAAGAAATATTTTTTTACTACACAAAATTGCAACCCCTTATCACCCACACACTAGTGGGCAAGTGGAGGTTTTTATTCCGGAAATAAAGAAGATACTGGAGAGAACCATTCACCTCGATAGAAAAGATTGGTCCATGAGATTGCATGATGCCCTATGAGCATATAGAACGGCCTATAAAACACCCATTGGCATGTCTCCCTACCGTTTCATGTATGGGAGAGGTTGCCATTTACCCGTGGAATTAGAGTACCATGCTTTATGGCTATTAAAGGATTAAGTTTTGAGTTGTTTGCGTCTAGTGAACAACGGAAACTCGAACTCAATGAGTTAGAGGAAATTCGCGATGATGCCTATGAGAATGCTCGAATTTATAAGGCCAAAACAAAGGCATTTCATGATAAACATATTTTACGAAAGAGTTTTGAGCCTGGCCAACAAGTTTGGCTATTTAATTCAAGATTAAAGCTATTCCCGGGAAAACTACGAAGTCATTGGGATGGACCTTATAATGTTGTGGAAATATTCCCTCATGGGGCAGTAACCATCCAGGATCTAGGATATCACAAGAAGAAAAAGGGACAGTGACCACGATGTTACTAAAAGACCCGAAGTATGGCTGATATGCTCATCGACACTGTCGAGCTACCGACTCATCCGTAGCAAATTTGTGTATAATACTCTTTAGGTGATTTTATTGTATAATATTAGGACTGTTTGGATGTTTTTCGTTCACACGTAGTACATTTACGTATGACTGAGACACCATCATTTAAGTATTTGCTCCATTTTTGAGAACATCATAGTGATTACGACTTCTCACAGATTGTGATTTCTCTCACAATCTATCGTAGTGATTACGATTGAAGAGAGAATATCTGTCCAGTTTGGGATTGCGCACTTACACTCATAAGGGTATGATTTTCTTGTAACCTCACAATTATCAAATACGACGCCTTGACTAACACTACTCAATTGCGTTTAACCGTTCCACATTTATTACGTTCACCTACCGGTTCGGCTTTTCAACGCTTGTCCATTAAGGGAAATAAATCGCAACCTTTCATCTACCCCACACTACTATAAATACTCCTTACTTCTCATTCCCATACATTCCCTTTGCTTCTTTCATTTTTAGCCCGTCACCCTTCACTATGGCTAACGAACCTTACTGGCCTCGCCTTTGAAGATTAATCAAATGGGTAATAGCCTTGGATACGGCAGAAATCCGCCGGCTGCATGAGGAAATCTTCAAACTTCAGGAGGAGAGAAGGGTTTTGCAAGATCTTCTCGACACTTTCTGAAACGATGAGCTCTTCTAACCCCCTTCCATTTCTTCTACACCTCCTACATCACCACCGCCCCCTTCCCCTCCTTCGTGAACCCCACTATTTTCCTTCCCGGCTTGCAGTTCCTCTTCCAAGAACGGCAAGTTGAGATCATCCTAGAGCCGGGAGGACAGATTAACTTTTTGGCGGGAATATTTTGAAGGCCATCGAAGGTCAATCTTTATCGAATATCATTTTTACCTCGGACAGTCGCTGTCGGTGTCGTAGTTAGTCCATAACTAGATTTTTCCTAGGTTTCATCTTTTATGTAATTCATTTTCTTTTCCATGTAATCTTTATAAATATTCCATTTTAATATTAATATAAATTTATTCTTTTTATAGTATTCTTTTTTATTGTTTCTAATTTTTTTATGATGTCATTTCTATAATAATGTTGGATGAAATTTCTCCTAAGTTTGCGGGAGATCTCTTATTTTCTTTGCAGAATTTATGCCCGAAACACAGCACAAATGAAAAATTTTTGATATCCCATGTTTTGTGAACAATGAGGACATTGTCCTATTTATGTTTGGGGGTACACACTCTGTGTATATTACTTTTATTTCGCAAAAAGAAAAAACAACAAACAAAAATATAGTCTTAGTTTCTTTTTAAATTATATTTCTAAATGCAAATTTTTAGTTTTATTTTCTTTCTTTTTGTTTTTCTGTTAGTTAACCATTATATGAAAATTATGATTAGAAAAAAAAAATATGATTCCAAAAAGCTTAACTATCATCTTAGTAGAAGTTCAAACATCTTTGATAGGAAACAACTATGATTCATGTTCAGTTTCATTTGTACACTGTATTAAAATTTGAACGCTTGAAATTATACTTTGCTTTAAACTGCAATATTTAAATTATAATTTCAAAATCATATAACTAGTAAGCATTCGATCTTATTTCCTTTCTTTTGAAGAGAATGTTACCTATCTGAATTCTAACTTTCCTTGAACTTCTTGATTGTGTTTACTGAAATCTCATATTGCTGAAATGTGAATCAAACATTCTATAATTAGGCTGAATGTCTGTCTAGAATTGTTTGTTATATGCAACAAAACAATATGACATTCTTGCTATTAATTCATGAAAATGATTAAAGGCCATCTTTTGATTTGTTTGAGCCAAAATATCAAAATCCTAAACTATATTTATCCCTTCAACCCATATTAGAGCCTAAATCAATTTTCTTTGTACCAAAACTTTATAAGCCCTTAACCATATATACTACCCAAAGCTTTCAATCTTTAATCCTTGAATTCTGAGAATTTAGAATAAAATGAAGAAGTAGGGAGTGAAAGGAGTACGAAAAAAAAAATAGATAAGGGATATGCAAAAAAAGGGTACAACTAAAAAAGAAATTTTCTAAGAGTATGGGAGAAAAAGAAGAAAAATCATACATATGATTCCACAAAAAGAGAAGCAAAAAGCTTCCAAAAACTGGGAAAAATCAAGAGGATATCTAAAAATGAAACAGAAAGAACAAGGGATTTACTGATGAAAAAAGAGAAGAGAAAATGTATATGGGAAGAAGTTATCCAACTTTCAAATACTTACTGAAGTAGAAAAAGAAGAAAAAGAAGAAGAAGATAGGTAAGAGATGAGCTAAATTCTCCAAACTTTTGAATCATTTCTACCTTTCTTTGGAACCTTTTAACTTAAAGCCCCATTACAAACCGAATAAAGGCCTTTTTGATTTACGATTTTTAAAAGCATGTGCCTAGTAGAGATTTGTATAATGAATTTTATAGAGAAATAGGAGGCATATGAAATAGAATTGATTATCCAATCCATGAGATTTATCTTTTTGTCAATTATCCTTTGAATTATTCATCATATAATTCATATTGTGAGAACCCAATAATTTCAATTTGAAAATATGCCAATAGTGAGAATTTAGAAGAAAATATTTTCTAAATTTGCAGTTTAGAAAAATTTATAATAGATTCTTTCATTGATATGCACGCACTTCACGCTTTACCTGAATTGAAATTGTTGAGTATCTGATCAAGGATAACTGCTAGGATGGGAAGTAATAGCTGATGGAATCATCTTTTTGAAAAACTAAACAAACATGTAATGGTCAGCTATCTAGTAGTTAGATTTACTTTAGAAATTTATCTTTGAGAAAAATTAAAAAAAAAAAAAAAAATAAAAATATTTTCAAGTTCGTAGGTAACTTCACTGAAAACCTTTAGGAGACTATAACTCTTCCACTAGGGATCACCTAGGGGTTTAAAGGCTTGTTGCATCTACTAAATGCAATCGTGCTCCCTACGAAAGTGACATTTAAATTTTTAGAATAAATTATTTTTCCTTGTTTGCTTAGGATGCTAGACCATAGTTTGCTACTAATGAGATGCTAATGTGTAGATATTAAGAATAGATAGCAGAATAGAGTCAAAGTGTTAATCTTTACCAAAATGAACTCAAAATATAGTAAGAAAGATGATCGTATGCAGATACGATCCCAATCGTATATGAAGGCCAGTTGTAGGAGAAATCATTTTCACGATAGTGAGTAGCTGAAGAAGAAAAGACCAGAAATTGTATTCACGATTCCTCCAAAGAACTAAAGATTGGAACGAACGAACGAGCGGAGATACAAAAGAACCAAAGAAGGAAAAGATGCAATCGTATTCACGATTGTGTACTATTGAAGCTATCATTGCTGCTAATCACGTGAAAGCCATGCATAAATAGAAAGATCTCTTAAATTATAAGTCTGCTATTCTACGAATCTGAGAAGATTGGCGAAAGAATCTTAAAGATCTCTACTACAAAAAATAAGGAGAAAAGTCATGCGCACATCTGCCATCTAAAGCAAGGAAGAACTAGGATTAGAAGTTTTATTATTTTAGTAATCTTTTGTTTTAGTACTTTAATTTTATTAGAACTCGAATAATGTAAACCGACCCCTTATTATCTATAAATAAGAGGGCTTGGCACCTAGAATTCTTTATCGAATGGATTCTCAGCATCAATTGACGAATGAGGTTAGATTTCCTTCCTATCAACATTAGTTTAGAGTAGTTTAGATATCCAAGGTTTCTCGAGAGTAATTGACGCCTGTAATCGGGAGTTGGAAGATTAGAGTAGAATATTCGTAGTTGCTTAGGAGCAATTGACGCCTATGACTGAGAGATGAAAGATCATTATATTTTCTTTTTAGTTTAGATTTACTGCTTTTATTTATTACTTTGTAAATATCTAAAAGTTCTTGATTTTAGTTGATGCCTAAGATTTAAAATTTATAGATTAGTATAATGATTTTTATTTTCCATCTTTAATTTTGTAGAGTTTGATTGATGCCCAAATTTTTGAAAGATTGTTGATTAGTATAAATCTATATTGAGAAATTCTAGTTTTTGATTGACGCCCAAATTTTGAAAGGGTTAGATATAGTGTAACAGTATTTTAATTTTATAAACATCTGAGAACTGAAGGATTGTGATTGACGACCATAATCTGAAAGTAGGAGGATTTAGATTTATTTTTTTGCACTTTAGTTTAGTAAAAACAACCATTCTTTATTCTTTGAAGGTAAATAAAAGTTTTTTAGTTTTTCGACCTTCCTTGTGGGAACGACCTTATACTAATGCTATAATTTCCATTGTGCGCTTGCGATAGGTTAAGACAGAGTACACTTTAAAGTGTGTACCAACCTTCTAAGATCATGTTGCACCATGAGTTCCTCGTCGAACCCCTGCTCGACATGGACTTCATTGAGGCCCTGCCTGAGGCTCGATTCGCCCGAGCATACCTTTTCCTAGCTGGCTTCGAGGTTCTTTTGGTACCATCATCCACGATGGTGTACCCCTGGTTGGTTCGGTTCTTCTATGAGAGGCTCATCTTCGATTTGTTGTTTAACTAGGTAGAGTTTTCCCAACTGATGGGCCTCCCTAATGAGCCACCTGGGAGTAGTGGCATGCCACGCTGCCATGACTTCCCCCCGTTTGCAAAGATAGGGCTCGCCATCTCAGGTTGCTCGCCAAATTTGTCCGACCTACATCACACTGGTGACACTTCATAGGGATATTTTTTTTGTGGATGTGGTGTTATATAAAGCACTACATCCAATCTCCCGTAAGACCAAACAGTAAGTGGATCTCCTTCAGATCCTCTATGCCATTAAAAAGGGTTGGTGGTTTCATCCTGCCAAGCTTGTTTTCTTTGGGTTACTCGATATCCTTCGTAAACTTTGTCTGAAGCGGTACCATCGGGAGACGCTTGAACTTCCATATGGGAGGTTTGTAACTTGTTTGTTACACAGAAAGGAGTACCAAATTGACTCGTTGGAAGCCCCACTGACAGCGCTCCATAAGATCCATGAGGAGCGCCGGTGGACAAAAGTTCAGCCCACCACTTTAGAGCTAGCTATTATGGCCTCCTCCTCAGTTGTCCCTCCAACAGAAACTTCGACAGTCTCCATCCCTACCACTACTGGCCCTGCTTCCAGAATAGCCAGCACTCCCTTCCCTTCCCCCATATCCTCTCTACCTATCCCATCATTTGTCCAGCCTATCCCGTTAACCCCTTCCTCACCTCTTAAGACGGAGTACCACACTTTCTCACCTCTATCTCCCCGACCACCTTCGCCTTTCACCTACACAAAGTAATCACCCATCTACCCACCCACCTCACTAATGCCAATCACCATGCTCTTTACAAACCCTATCATCACATCCGAGCGTGTGACTTTCGCACCCACGTTCACTACTTTTGTGCCCAACACCATTGATATTGGTGTTAGGGGTTTTTGAGGTCTCATGGAGGAGGCCATCCATGATGGCACTACTCCAACTGGAGACACATACTTCACTCCACTCTTTCAGTCCTCAATGGAGTAGTGCCTTAGCACATTAGAGGTGGTACAAATGGAGATCCGTGCCGACATAGCCTCTATGATGAGCATATTGATAGATGTGGTGAGGGGGGTCTCTACGCTTTTGGCGAGGGCAAGTCTGAGTGGGTCTTCCCATGATGATGGACCTGAGCCACCTATTAGCCCTCCCGCCACCATTATTCAGTGAGCCCTTCATAGGGGAGATGTCGGGTGTGGATTATTCTGTTGTCTTGACGATGGAGCCTACTGATCCCGATCCCACTACTTTATCGGAGGAGTAGGAGGTCGATCATTTTGTTGAGCCCATAGATACTGTGTATGACACTACCTCATCCCCAGTCATTTTGGGGGATATCCAAGAGGAGCCTCCTGAAGGGCCCTCCAATTCTTTGGATAGGAGGAGCGAGATCCTTATGACCTCGTTACTTCCTAGCCCTTGACCTACGCCATTGTGCCTTATATTGGAGACCCTCTCTAGTCCTGGGTCACTGTAGATGCAGCTTTACTCCATGCCATGGGCGCTTATGCTGAGGCCCTAGAGGAGTTGACACAATCCAATGCCGCATTTGTGGTCGAGCGAACTTTGTTGACTTCTCTTCGGCAGGACTGGATGAAGCTGTGATCCGATTACCATCCTTTTGTCCTCCGTTGGAGCTACGAATGCTATTATCAAGACGCGAAGGCCAAAAAGCCCACGGAGGAGAAAGGAAAATTGGTGACTAAAATGAATAGTATACGAGCCCAATTTCCACCCATTGACCTTGATGTCGATTATGCAGATTTGGGCGGAGTCCCCCCTTCTTCTCGAAGGAAAGGGCAGTAAATCGTACTTCTTCTAGTAAGCAGAGGGGACGTTGAGTATGTATATATGGTGCTTATGCTTTTACTACTTTATATTTTGATTTTACTATCCTATTATGATGGTTTATTACTTATTACATTTGTACAATGAGGGCATTGCACCATTCAGGTTTGGGATACTTTGTGGTTTTTTTTATGGCCTTTATTGTCATTGCATCTATCTTGTGTAGACCGCTGCCTTATTTTGATATACCACTATTTAATACCTTTAAAACTAAGCCTTTTGAAAATTTTGAGTCATCACATGCTATTTTACCATAGTTTTTAAACTTTAATTGATGATGCATGTGAATGCGATTTTAAGAATATTGATGTCATATCTTGAATGCTTGTATCTAGGATTATGAAATTTAATGTGATAATTATTGAATAATTTTGATATTCATGATTAAAATCTTTTGCACTTATACCATGCTAGGATTTAGAAATCAATGAACTATTTTAAACTTTGAATCTTAGGTTCATAGTGGAGACTAAATCCGGTGTGCTTTAGAGACAAATTTTTGTCTTTGATGAGTGTTTACATAAACTCAGAGTTATCTTTGAATACAATATAATTCTTTCATAATCTCATATATTTTTGCTTTAGCTTATGACTTTGCATGGAATCAAATTCATATCATTTTGCTAGCACATGTTATATGTTTGCTCAAGACAAACAAGCAAGATTACCATCTTTTGAGGACATGATTGAAGTCTATTTTCGACTCGTTTGTGCCTAAAATGCCCCACCTCATGTAAACTCATCCTTCTAGTACCCCTTTGAGCCTAATGAAAAATTTGCCTTTATATATCCTTTGATAAATCATGTTAGCCTTTACCCCTACACCATTTCTAGAACTTAGCCTTAACCTTCTTATTTATGATAAATTAGGAATGAGGGATGAGAATGAAGGAAAAGAGAGTAAGTGGAGAGATATTGAGTTGTGGTGTTTACTGAGAATATATGGTCAAAAATTAGATGAAGAAGGAAGAAAATAAATTTTGAAAAAGAACAAAAAATATAAGGTATCTCAAGGGAATGAAATTCAAAAGAAAGAAAAGGTGTGAGAAAAGAAAAGAGAGTTGAGGACAAGAAAAGTATTGAAAAAAAATAAAGAGAGAAATTAGAAAAGAAAAAGAAGAAAAAGAAAAAAATTAAAAGTTAGTTCCTTTTCTAATTTCTTAGAAGCTTTGAATCCCAACTTCTTTTCTTTCATAGCCTTTACCTAAGCCACATTACAATCCAAGAAAAGACCGTTATGATCTGATTTTGCATTGGTAATTGCCTTGTGGAGAGTGAAAATATTACATCTATCGTACTTGATGTGACATGCTCAGGATAGACAAGTATCTTTCTTATGAGATTTCCTTGTATTCATTGACTACATCATGCTCTATTATCATGTGAGACCTTATTCATTTGCTTTGTATTGATCTCTCACATATGTATGAAAATTTACCCATCATCAGAGTACTTTTATTTTTGAGAGTACATCTATGGTGAGGATTAAGTTGAGACATGAGATTCGATGGTTTATCGTTTGAATTGGTTCCGAGATAGATGAATCTTAGATTTGGTATGCACACACTACTAGTTTAGGCATGAATAGACAAGTTATTTGGAAATTAGAGTAGTAGACTATTTGGAATGGATACTAGTGTGATTAACATGACATTGATATTTAAAATTGAGAATTTGCATGTTGAAACGATTAATGGTTTTGTGCTTTAAAGATATATATGAAAATCATGTTTTTAAAACTCAATTTTATTGATGGTTTAGAAAATTTTGGAAGTTTGTGGGTAACTTCATGTAAACCCTTAGGAGGCACAACTCCTCCCCTAGTGATCAAATAGGGGTTTAAAGCCTTGTTGCATATGCTAAATACAATCGTGTTCCCCACGAAAGCGGCATTTTATTCTCATAGAGTCGTCATTGTATTTTTATAGTTTTTGTCTTTTTAGTTTTGCCTTTGCTTGGGGGTGTGATCAACCTTCAAGACCATACAATTTAGACCCAAATCACTGTGTTGGTAGGTCCCATTTAACTACTAATGTTTTCCTCTACTACAAGTTGGTGTACAACAGGTTTTGAAGAGAAAACGATAAGAAATGAGTTAAAATAACAAAAAGGAAGAAAATCCCAAACCTACAGCTCAAAATCGAGGATGAAACAGAGCAAAACAGTCAAAACTATTGAAATGCAAAGTCGATTGGTCGAAACCTGACAGCAGAAAAAGAAAAGAAGAAGAAAATAAATTAGTAAATTCGACCGGTCGAGAGTTGAATTCGACCGATCGAGAAGGAGAGTACGCTCAGAAGGACCAAAGTGGACTGGTCGAAATTCATTTCAACCGATCGAGACCAAGCTGAAAGTAGACAACAAAAGAGTAAATAATCTCAACCGATCGAGATTGCAAACTCGACTAGTCAAGATTGGGGTTTTCTGTGATTTCTCAAGAGTGATAGCTACAAATTCAAGACTCCAAGATTTCCTTCTCTTCTAGAATGTTTTTGGGTCTATTTAAGGAGTCCTTCGCAGTTTAGATTGATGTACTAGGGCCTCATGCATCTCTAAATAAGGACCCTAAGGTTAGAATTAGGGGAGCATCTAGTTTTAGAGTTTTAACAAGTAAGTAGTTTCTAGTTTTGGTTATAGTTTCTAGTTTTATGATTTCAAGAGTTTGCAAGATTGAGGACATTGTAAACCATCATTTGATGATCAATTCTGTCATGATAATGATCAGAACTGCGATGCGAGACTAATTCCCGAAGTTTGAGATCTTTTGTACATTGAAGATGAGTATTTAATATGCAATTCTATTTTCTTTTATAGTTGGAATTCACTGTGGTAATGATTGCATGGCTGAGTTCATCTTTTCTTATTGTAGATGTTTCTAAAACGTTGTAATTCTATTTTTGATAATCATAATGGACTTGTAGGGATTAGGATTAGATCTAATAGGATATGAACTTTCAGATTAGTACTTGTAGTATTGTTCGATAGGTTTCGTGCAATGATGCTTACGGATTAGATCGTTAGAGATTAAATAGATCATATCGTGGCGACTGGTCCATGACTATTAATAGGATCTAATAATTTTACCTAGCTTTAGCTTGTAGCGAAGAGTAGGTTATCACCCAGAATTCGGATTAGATTAGGAGTAGAGTTGCGAGTTAATACAAATCTGCGATTAAGAGGGATCTCAAGATGCTTTCTCCACTACTTTCCAAATCAGATTAACTTATTTTCCTAGATAGCTTAACTAGAATTTCTTTTTACAAACTTTTGTTTTATTTAAGGCTTTAGTTTAGATAAATGACTAGTCTCTGTGGTTCGACACCCTTAGTACTTGCGAAAGTTCCATGAACTTGTGCACTTGTAAGGTTTCTATTATTTAATGATCATTGTATCAATGACAAAGCGGATCACAATGAACATCAAAGAAGATTAAGACACTATGATCCAGGTGCAAGTCTTAGACTGCAGATCTAAGATCATGTGAGAAGCATGCCTACAAGTAATACGTTGGATCTATAATCTAATATCATAAATAGGCAATAATGATAACAATGAAAATTACACAATTGTCCAACCTGAATCCATATATTTAAATGCTTTATAATCACTTCATTAGATGCAGATCCTTAGATCTCAACATCAAAGAACTTTAGCCTACCATTTTTAGAAGCAAAGACACTTATAAAGAATAAAGAGCGTTCATTAAAAATGTAATGACCCTAAAATTCATATTAGAACTCGACTGCTTTGATATGAATGCCTTCCATGGAAATCGAGATAAATTAAAATTTTATAATAATATTATTAAAAATAATATTAATCCACAGTTAGGAAAGGTCATGTGTCAGTTCTGATGTCAATTTGAATCTTGTAAGACCTTGGATGAAAGGTCGTGCACC
Source organism: Chloranthus sessilifolius (assembly GCA_021018995.1). Taxonomy (NCBI): domain Eukaryota; kingdom Viridiplantae; phylum Streptophyta; class Magnoliopsida; order Chloranthales; family Chloranthaceae; genus Chloranthus; species Chloranthus sessilifolius. The sequence continues at coordinate 18,457,506 of CM037586.1, forward strand.
AGATTGTTTGTGTATGTGCTCAACACGGGAAATTAGATTATTAGAAATTGAAATAACAAAGATATTTTATTTGGTTAGCTTATAGGAGAAGAAAGATTAGAGAAAATCTACATCTCTCTTCTTCTCTCTAAATTTCTGTCTGCTGTCTCACGTAAGGTGTGGATTGTTTCTAATTGTGCGACCCAAGTCCTAGAGAGCTTTTCCTGTGAAACCAAGGCTCAAGAATACCCTATATGGTAAATTCTCGGAATAGAGTGTGAAGGGACCGATCTAAACGATCCATGTTTAGTCTGGGGATGTGTGCTATCGCTGTGTGTTGAAGTGGAGCCACGAATATGCTCTTCTGAGTCATAGACGGCGACAAATTCTGAGTTTCGAATCTGAAACCCTCTTCGGATCGCATTCGCCGAGAACCCAAAAGCGACATTAAAGAGGTGAGTTATTATGTTAAATTATAGAAGTTAAGACCTAATAAATGTGTAGATGCAAGGGTATAAGTGGTTTGTTAAGAATCATTAAAGATTAAAGATGAAAATAGGTCAAGATTAATGATCGGCATTTATGACAGAAACTGTCATATTTGATCGATCAAATCTGGGATTGATCAATCAATGTGCAAGATTGATCAATCAAATCTTATATTCATTTAATGAAACAATACGTGTGTTTTTCTGGAAGTTCATGCCGAAGGTCATTGATCGATCAAATTAGGATTTGATCAATCAAATTTGAAGGTTGATCGATCATTTTGAGAAATGATCGATCAATATGAGAGTTTGATAGATCATAAGGAAGTGATCGATCAAGGGTGTGAATGATCGATCAATGTGGACATTCATCGATCAATGTCAAAGATGGATCAATCAAATCGTATAAATGAGTGTGCAAACAGGAGGTCGGTATTTTTAGAAAATTTAAGTCTGACTTGCTTGATCGATCAATGGGGAAATTGATCGATCAAACATGGAAGTTGATCGATCAAATTTCCTCGGTTCTGTGTGAGTTAGTTGGGAGATTGATTGATCAAATTTGGTATTTGATCGATCAAATTGGATGATTGATCGATCAAACAAGGATATTGATCGATCATCACCCATGTTTCTGCTATTTTGGTTTTATGGGTAAAATACTACTGGACATTGTACCAGTTGATGTCCTGATGTCTCTAACACTTAGTATACTATGTCTATGGTCTAGGATAAGACCGTGATGCATTAAAAAGCTTTGGATTTGCTTAGAAAGGCCTGATCTGAGGTAGGGGAAATTCAGCCAAACTTGCATTTATTTTTTATCTCATGGGTTCATAGCTTCTGTGTTCTGACGCATGTTTTAATTTTATTTTCCAAATCATGTCTTGCATATGAATGAAAGTTCCATCACCTCTGATTCCTGTTATCTGATATCTGTCATCTGATTCTTGTTATTATGATATGTATGCATGCAATTTTAAGTTTATCTATCTGACGAATTCCTCCCACTCGGCAGTATATTCGTGATTGGCACATTCGTGCATCTGCTTTGAAAATTCCTCAGCACAAGTGCGCTCCTTAGATGAGGCATTGTTGCATTCCTGAAATTGTTCATTGAACGATGATGGTCGAGGTTACCCATCAGCACACATCTGGCTACCACGTGCTATATTCACGGGAGTTACTTAAGTATACTATTTTAAGTCATTTAAATACTGTATGTATAGCATCCTGAAAAACGCTGAGGTTTATATATGTTCTTACAATTTTCGCATTCTGATTTTTCTACATATCTGATTATCTGTCTGCATCTGTCCAATTCTATCTATACTCTACCTTGCTTATCTGTCTGAGTTATATTCTGCAACCATGTTTTATAATTAAGATACAAATTTAACTGAATTTCTTCTATTGAGCTTAGATGGTTAGCTCACTCCTGACTCTATGCCATAGATTCTGAGGCTCGAGCACCAGTCACAGAGAGCGACCCGGACTATCAGCCAAAGATAGAGGCTGAGACTGAGGACATGGAGACTGACATCGAGGCCGACGAGTTTTACCCTTAGCCTGGGTATATTAGTCTTGTATTTTAGGTTTCTGTATCTGTCTTGTGGATTATTTGGTCTAGTGGCCACCATTTCGTATTAAACTCTGTAATTACTTTTAGTTATTATTGTATACATCTTATGAGAACCATTATTGGGAACCATTGATTTTGTGTGATGGATGTACATCACCGGTGGCTCTTCTTGATTCCTATTTTGTGGATGTATATTCTTTTGATATATATACATGTGTTTCTCTTTCTTTTAAATACCTTATATGATGACTCTATCTTCTTATTTGATAGTGCCTGGTCTAATTTCTGCTAGATGAGTAGACATTCTTTGTCTTGTTCTAGGGATCATCCAGAGTATGATCCTGATGGTACGGATTTTTGGGTGCAGAAATTTGGGCTGTCACAGTTGGTATCAGAGCCTAGGCTTTAGGTTGATCCACGGATTAAGTTTGATTATTTTTACAATCTATGAACTGATCAGTGCTATTGTATTTACAATGACAGACCAGTATGGGCCCAAGGTTCAGAGGTGGACGTAGTAAAGGGAGAGAAGGACAGAGAGAGGTTCCACTGCGAGAGATTCCTGATGTTGCTGGTATCTCTAGGGGATTGGGGTTCCTATCGAATGAGAATGTCATTCCGATAGGACCTAGAGGAGGTAGAAGAGGTGGTGATAGTAGAATGGAGTAGGTGTTGGAAGCTTTGGCTGCCAACATCGCTCAGCAGACAGCTGCTTTGAATCAACAAGCAGCTAGACCGCCTCACCAACCCGGCGATTTTGCCGAGTTTAGGAGAATGAGACCTCCTAATTTCTCGAGTAAAACAGACCCCATTGAGGCCGAGGGTTGGATAGAAGAGATGGAAAAGGTGTTCAAAGTGCTTCAATGCATTAATGTGGAGAAGGTGCGCTGGGCAACCTTCAAACTAGTTGGGGAAGCGGGGCCTTGGTGGAAATCGATATCGAGGCACCGTGAGCAAGAGCTTCCCAATGTCCCTTGGACTTGGGCTGAATTCATAGACACCTTCTACGAGAAGTATTTCTCAAGAAAGTGAGGCATCAGTGGGAAGTGAAATTCATCAAGTTAGAACAGGGGACCATGACAATGCACGAGTATAGCGCGGAGTTTGATCGATTGTCAAGGTTTGCTCTGCAACATGTAGCCACCAAGTTGGTGCGAGCTTGGAAGTTCCAACTTAGCTTGAGGCTAAATATACATAAGGAAGTGGCCATACGGGAGTTGGAGACATATGCAGCAATTATGTCTAAAGCTCTCATTTCAGAGGAGGAGAATCAGAAGCAGTTTGCTTGGAGAGACAAACAAAACAGGGAGAGGTCGTTTCAGGGACAATCTCAGGACCCTGAGCAGAATAAGAGGGCTAGATTCTTCAGACCTCTGAGATACCCTACTCACTCCTGACCTGCGATATCTTCAGGGTCGAGTTCATATAAGACGCTAGCAGTACTTGCATCATCCAGACCATTCAGATCGTCTGGTTCTTCTATTAGAGGAGCCTCTGTCGCATAAGGATCTTCTAGGGTCTCATCTTTCGCTCCGGCCCTTTCATGTGTAAAGTGTGGGAAGCCACACAAGATAGAGGCCTGCAAGAGAGAGACGGGGGCATGCTTCAGATGTGGCAAGATGGGCCACATAGTTAGGAATTGCCCTGAGGAGAGCAAGGAGAGCAAGGAGCGGGTTGGATCGGTATCCCCTCAGAGATCCTCTCGCCCTGTTGTTCAAGGCCGAGCATATGCCATCACTGCAACAAATGCTCTGACATCAAATAATGTCATTCAAGGTATCATTATGCTTTGAGAGTTAATTTATATCATTGATTTCAAATATTATTGAATGTGTTAGTAAATTTTAATACATAGGAAAATTAGTGACTACTGTATACTAGATTATATGCATGACCGTATATATTTGATATATAAACTAAGGTACTCTTCCTATACATGAAGAGCAAGATATATTTGAGACTGAAGCGAGAGTACTGATTGACCCTGGGTCTATGCATTCCTTTATTACGCCGATGTTCACAGCACGTATAGGTATTACGCCTGAGAAGTTAGATTTCGTTTTGGCAGTAACGATTCCTCCAGGTAATTCAGTGAGAACAGACATGGTGAATAAGTCGGTGGTTATTAGAGTTGAAATGGAGGAAACTCGAGCGGACCTAATATTGTTGAATATCATAGGCTTTGATGTGATCTTGGGGATGGATTGGCTATCCGCTTACCATGCTAGCATAGATTGCCTACGGAAAATCGTCGTCTTTTGCCCTCCAAAGAGGAAGTCATTTAGATTTTTCAGGGTGAAGTTCAAAGTAGCACCATTTGTATCAGCTATTCGAGCTGAGAAGATGATAAAGAATGGGTGCAATGGCTCTATGGCGTTTCTATAAGAGCAACGGAAAGAGAAGAATGTTATTTCTGATATTTATGTTGCTTGCGAGTACCCTGATGTATTTCCTGAGGATTTACCAGGACTACCACCAGCTCAGGAGATTGAATTTGCTATCAATTTAGTTCCAGGTACTGAGCCATTATCTAAAGGTCCATATCGTATGGTTCCTGTAGAGCTGAAAAAATTGAAGGAGCAACTACAAGAATTACTTGACAAGGGGTTTATTCAACCTAGTGTGTCTCCTTGGGGAGCACCAATACTATTTTTCAGGAAGAAGGACGGATCGATGTGACTCTGTATCGATTACCGACAATTGAACAAGTTGATGATTAAGAATTGTTACCTGCTTCTAAGAATAGATGATCTCTTTGATCAGTTACAAGGAGCAAGGTTCTTTTCTAAGATTGACTTACGATCGGGTTATCATCAGCTAAGAGTCAAAGCAGAGGAAATTCAGAAGACGACGTTCAGAACAAAATGTGGGAACTATGAATTTTAGTTATGCCATTTGGGTTGATGAATGCACCGGCGTCTTTTATGGATTTCATGAACCGAGTGTTTAAACCACACTTGGATAAATTAGTGGTCATTTTTGTAGATGGCATTCTGATCTATTCAAGAATGAAAGAAGAGCATGAACGGCATCTGCATGTGGCTCTACAAACTCTCAGAGATCACAAACTATATGCAAAGCTTAGTAAATGCGAGTTTTGGCTTGACCAAGTCAATTTCTTAGGTCATATTGTCTCTGAGAAGGCTATAACAGTCAACCCGACTAAGATCGAAGCTGTAGTGAATTGGGAGCAACCGAGGATGGTAACCGAAGTCCGTAGTTTCCTTAGCTTGGCGAGATACTATAGACGATTTATAGAAGGTTTCTCTAAACTTTTAAATCCGCTTACTCAGCTCACGAAGAAGAATGCTAAGTTTGATCGGACTGAGCAGTGTGAAGAGAGTTTTCAAGAAATCAAGACAAGGTTAACTACAACGCCAGTGCTGGCTATACCTTCTGGTGGAGGAGGTTTTACAGTTTACAGCGATACATCTTACAGTGGTTTGAGTTGTGTACTTAATCAAAACAGGAAAGTTATTGCATATGGTTCTAGACAACTCAAAGACCACGAGAAGAACTATCTCACACATGATCTTGAGTTAGCAACTGTCATATTTGCTTTGAAGATCTAGTAGCATTACTTGTACGGTGAAACGTTTGATATTTTCACCGACCATAAAAGTCTCAAATATCTTTTCACCCAGAAGGACTTGAACATGCGACAGTGCAGATGGATGGAGTTCTTAAAGGATTACGACAGTTCCATCCAGTATCACCCTGGGAAGGCCAATGTTGTGGCGAATTCTTTGAGCAGGAAATCTTTGGTTCAGTTGTCACACCTTCTTACTAGAATATAAAAGTGGCATCTACTTGAGAACCTGGCCTTATGTGATACACGGTTTGATGTCAAAGGTTCAGGAGCACTGATTGCTACCCTTGTAATATGGCCCATGTTATTTGATAATATACGTAAGCTCCAAATGATTGATGATAAGCGTATGGCCATTTGAAAGGATGTGATCAATGGGATCAGAATGGATTTCTCTATCAAGGATGATGGAACCTTGTTATTCTGAGGTCGGATGTGCATTCTTGTTAATAAAAAGCTTAAAGACACTATCTTAGAAGAAGCTCATAAGTCAATGTATGTTATACATCCTGGGAGTACCAAGATGTATCAAGATTTGAAGCGAAGCTTCTGGTGGAGAGGATTGAAGAAAGATGTTGCAGAATATGTGCCTTGATGTTTGGTCTGCCAGCAAGTCAAAGTAGATCGTCAGAATCTTGCAGGATTATTGCAACCATTACCAGTGCCTGAATGGAAATGGAAAACCATTTCTATGGATTTTGTATTGGGATTACTGAAGACATTGAGAAAACACAATGCCATCTAGGTTATTATGGATAGACTAACTAAGTTTACACATTTTCTGCCTTATACGACTACATATACAGCCAATAAGCTCGCAGAGTTGTACATGAAAGAGATAGTTCGGCTTCATAGTATACCAGTCAGTATTGTGTGTGATAGAGATCCACTTTATACGTCGTAATTTTGGCGGCGATTTCAAGAAGGCATGGGGTCCAAACTTGAATTCAGCTCAGCTTTTCATCCTCCGACAAATGGGCAGACTGAGAGAGTGAACCATATCATAGAGGATATATTGCGTGCATGCATGTTGAACTTTCATTGGTCATGGGATCAGCATTTGCCTCTGATTGAGTTCGCTTATAATAACAGTTATCAGTCCAGTATTGGTATGGCACCTTACGAAGCCTTATATGGGCGATGATGTAGATCTCCTTTAAATTGGGAGGAAGTCGGTGAAAAGTTTATTTTAGGACCTGATATCGTGGACAATGCAACTGAGATAGTTTAATTGATCCGCGAGAGATTACGAATTGCTCAAAGTCGCCAAAAGAGTTATGTCGATCTTCATCGGATGCACGTTGAGTTTCAGGTATACATAGTTACGTTCAAGAACCTTAGGTTTCCCTGTTTGTTCAATTGGTATAAAATTAATACTTATTTTCAGGTAGGAGACAAAGTATTCATGAAAATCTCACCGACTAAGGGCGTGATGCGTTTTGGAAAATGTGGCAAGCTGAGTCCACATTATATTGGACCTTTTGAAGTACTAAGTCGGGTTGGTGAAGTCGCGTATAGGTTTGCTTTGCCACCACAATTGGCAAGTATGCATAACGCCTTCCATGTTTCCGGGTTCGACAATCCTTAATTGCTCACCATTGTGACAACACTTGTGCGCTTTCAAGGGTTTATGCACCATTGCCAGGGACTACGACAATATTTGATTAATTGTCTCTTAGTTTGTTAGAAAATTAGGTTCTTGTTATCTAATCTTAATTTTTCATTTGTTTTTCAAATTCGGAGATCGATGTTCAAGTCACCAAAGCTTCAAAGGAGATTTTCATGAGAGGCTAAGATACGCATCTTTATTTCCAGATTTAGTTAGCCTTAATTCTATTTTGCTAGATCACAATTCCCCACCCTAGATGCCTTTGACCTTGAGATTGAGAGAACTTTGAGACATAACAACACTTCCTTGCATTCTTCTTGACCCCAACTTAATTTTACCCATATTAATCGACCTCCTCATCCCAAATATGGTAGTAGAAGAGCAGCCCGTTGCTAGAATATTGAGGGAGTATTATATTCCAACAGCCCTTGTTTCACCCTCATGTATCCAACTTCCCGCTACCACCGGTAATGGGACCTTTGAGATTAAGTTCAATGTCATTCAAATGCTTCCTAACTTTCATGGACTTACCTATAAACACTTGGGGCTGATTTTATGAAAGTTTGCACTGTTTTTTAAACTCACAACATTATCGGATGAAGCTACTAGATTGAGGTTCTTCCCGTTTTCACTCAAAGATAGGGCAAAGCAATGGTTGAATTTTTTTCCAAGAGATTCAATTACTAATTCGGAAGGGTTGCAAAGTAAGTTTCTTATGAAATACTTCCCAATCGGTAAAACAAACCACATATAAAAAGCTATTACTGCTTTCACTAAAAAAAAAAGCTTACGCTGACGGCTATAATGGGCAGCCGTCGGCGTAGAGTATAACTATACATCCTACATAAATAACTGCCCTGGGCAGCCATTAGCGTAGGGTATAACTATATCCGACTTATCCTCTCGATCCGATCAATTGGACTCTACGATTTCTCTCCCGCCGCTCCCCTCTCGTCGAAATCTGTGATCGCCTACCATTTTCAACACCAAATTAAAAGCCTCCATATCTTTCAACATCAAACTCGAAATCTTCACTTCTTGGTGATTCCAAAGACCTAATATTACCAATTCTCTCCAAATTTTCAACCAATTTTGACCTTGATCAATTAGTTAATGGTGGAATCGAGTGAAACGAATGAGATTTAGGCATTTGCGGAGATCGTGCCAATGATTTCAGCTTGGATCGAGCAATTTGCTTTTCAACAATTGAGACTATCACGAATATCATGATTGCCTCAAATCTGTGTGGAACAACTTTGAAGAGCTAAGGTGAACCCTAATTCACAAGATTCTATAGTGCGCCGTTGGATTTCATCACCTCTTTAACCAGGTGAAGATCATAAGTTCCCTAAGTTTTTCGAGATTAGGGTTTATGGTTTGATGATTAGTTGTTTTAATGCTACAATTTTAGAACTATCGAGGAGCGATGACGAAGTTAGGAGAGAGGCTTTATAAGCTAGGGAAGATGAATTTTGAGAAGGGGTCATTTCATCAATTCAAATGAGAGATTTTTGGAACCCTAGTGTGCAACCGTAGATTTTATCAAACCGTCGCGACGATGTGCTCACTAAAAAAAAGATGGAGTCGCCACCCGGAGCTTTTGGTGTCTCGGGATACCTCAAAATTGATATATGAGCACCAAGGAGCAAAAATATGACTGATTTATCAGTCTTTGCCAAAGGCTCTTGAGTAGGGGCTTCGGTTATCGATCAGGAAGGTGTTAGATACCCAATCAACCCGCTCGTAAGTAGTCTCTACTATAGCCAAGTCTCTGTTTACAAGAATAATATGTATATATATAATTATATATATATATATATATATACATATATATATATATAAGAAGGGAAAAACAAGTGGCACTTCCCCTTGTCCGAAGGCACTTCGATCCTATTGAGCCCTTCGCGCTCGCCGAAATTTTGGAGGGCTTAACGGCTCAATTCTAAGATAGAGGAAAAGTAAAGAAGGTAAAGGAATAGATGAGACAGCTGGAGCTCTCAAGCCCTTATAGCACCGTTGTGGATCTTCGCACAAGAGCAACACCAATGAGCTTCTAATAGCACCATGGATTAGAGAAGGGTTCTAACTTCTAAGGCTTTGAAGGATTGATGGTTAGGAATAGTGGTTTTGATGGGTTAAGGCTTTAAGCTTTGGAAAAAGCAAAGGTCTAGGCAAATGAGGGAGAAAATTAGTAGAGTTTTTTCTCTTGAAAATTTCAAAAGATCCCTTAAACAAGGGGGGTGGCTCTCTATTTATAGAAGAAGGGGGGATTAGGAAGGTTTTTAAGTTTTAATTGGGTTTAGGAATTAGGTAATAGGAAACCTAAGGTTTTCTAGGATTCTGGGAGCTTAGATAGGTGGGAATTGGGTTTTAATGGTAGATTATAGGGTAGGGATTTAAATGGCAAAAGGGTAAAAAAGAGGGCTAGTAGGGGTTCAACAGTCTGTTAAGTAGTGAAAAATACCATTTTTCACCCCTAAACATGAGCCTTGAAAGACCCTTGAGAAGACTAAATAAGTGCTTTAGTGTTCATATTGCAGCTAACCAAAAAGACAGGTCCAAATCCGAAAACCATCTTAAAATGATCAAAAAGCCGACAACGCATGTCAAACTCAAAGATGGAGTGAAGAAATAGCCTCAGCAATGGCTAAAAAGGTCCTAAAAGAGCAAGAAAAGACCTGAAGAAGAAGAAGGATCCATTCGCAAAGAAGAATGGAAGCTAAAGCTCAATTCGCAAAGAATCTCTTCAATTCGCAAAGAACCTTGAACTTTGCGAAAAGAAGAAAACACTCCTCGAATAGAAGAATGACCTTTGCGAAAAGAAGAAAACACTTTGCGAAAAGAACTTCTGGAGCCAAACTACTTTGCGAAAAGACCCTTAAACTCTGCGAAATGGCATCTTGGGATTCTGACCACTTTGAAGGGCATTTCAAGAACTCGACGCGCCCAATGTAATTAAAAGCACGAGACATTCGGAAGATTCCAAGCACAAACCAAAGGCATATTACTTGCACGTGAAAACCCAAAGATGAAATCACTTGGCGGGAACTTCTAGAAGCTCAAGCGGACTTTTGAATTCCCATACTGAATTGATGCTTCTAACGCTGATTGGCGAACCGGATCGAGCATTTTCATTGGCGAACAGATCCGGATCCCGTGCTCAACAGCCATTGGGCAATCCAGATCCGAGCACTTCGATTGGTCAATTCAGCCTTTGTGCGTGATAGAGGAAAGCCATAAATTGAGAAGACATTTGCCCAATTGTGGCATCCAGATTTTGAGTTTTCATCTCTGTTTCCCTCCTTCCTACGGATAGTCTATCTGTACCCTTGTAATTTCTTCCTCTGTTTTGCTTTTGAGAGTTCTTTGAGAGTGCTTTGTAACTCCAAAGAGATCAGGCGCTAGTCCGAGGGCTTTCTAAAGCCGTGCTCTGTAATTGTAAGATTGAATTTAAAAGGTTCTTTGTCAGAAGCTGTTTTTCTCCATTGGATTCATGTCAAGGGTTCTTATTGATCACCTTAGTGCATTAGACTCCTTTAGATTCACTACTTTGCATGCAATTTCCTTGATTCATTACCTGCGAATTAGCGTTGGTAACCTAGTTCGATAAAGACTTGCTGATGTTCATGTTACGAATTGAGGATAGGTCAACAACTATTGGATGATCTGTGACCATTTAAGTGATGATCATAACCATAAGTCTAAACCCTTCCTTAATTCAGATTTATTTCTCTTACATCTTTGTAGCCAGATGAAGATTGAATCAACTCTGTTTAGTTGCAGATTCTCCATTAAAATTCAAAGGCGAAATCACAGAAAGTTATTATTTCTCCATTTGATTTATTTTAATAACTTCCCCAACTTGAATCTGGATAGTTAGTTAGTTCTTTTCTTTATTTGCTTTTAAACGTGACAAAACCCAACACTCTCTTTTATCTCGCTTTCTAGGTATACGAGATCTGGAGGTCTATCTCATATTTCAGACAAATTCTCTGTGGACGATCTTTAATATACTCACTTTTAAAACTTACTACAATTGGCCCTGATCTTGCAGGCTATTGTTAGCCCTCAATGTGCTGATATCTCTTTCATAATTTAAAATTATGTAACTTATTATTCATTAATTCGTTCTCAAAATACACATAAAAAAGGCACATGTGGAGTTACAACACAGTCCCAAAGAAAGCCACCCAGACTTTGGGGTGGTCAAAAAGTCAAACCCCAAAGATGATTTTCAGACATTTTATGAAAAAACACTGTTCATAAGCTTTGCTTATATAAAGTATATGCTAGGCTTAGGAACAGTGTCCCTGAGAAGTCCAATGCCCGTTCTAAAGTAGTTAATTTTGCTTAGCGTATATAATATATACGCAAGTGTAAAATTCTACACTTTTTCGCATTTTTTTAAACGCCATAACTTTTGATCTACCACTTGGATTGAGGCGATTCTTGGCTCGTTGGAAAATTGGGAACATCCTCTTTCCAATGATATGGGTCTCAGTCTTAGAAAATGTCTATGTATGCTTTAGCATCCCCCTTTCCATCCACTACTCTAGCTGGATCAAAATGGGTTCAAGAAGGGTTCTATGGGTTAGGGTTGATTCCTAAGGGTCCGGAAAAGGTTCCTAATGGTTTTGGGATGATTCCTAAGGGTTTGGGAAATGCTTTTGGAAGCTCGAGGGTACGCCTTATTCGGAGTATGTGTAGATCGACCCTTGGAACAAATTTGGGTGTCTACACCTAGAATTTATTTATGGGACTCAATTAGAGCTCCCTGCCTGTAAATTGAATCATATTTCAAGTCAAATTTTAATTTACTTCTCCTGAAAATGGGTTGTAACTCATGGAAGTTTGATTTAATATTCAATATTTGTCTATTCTTTTATCATTTGAGTTTTGGGTTTGAATTTAGCTACCATTTAAGGTTTCTAAGATTTTTGTTCATTTATTTATTGTTATCAATATATTAAGGTCATGCAAAAGAAAATAATTTAACTATATAGGCTACCTAATCGAACTATGAGGGCAAAATCAAATTGAAGGCAGACAACTATTAGGCTTTGATCTAAAAGACCCATTTTGACAATCCTTAGGGGTACTTGGATTGATCACAGATATGGCAGTCACTATCCTATCTCTTTATGTAGACTGCAGTTTTAGTAGGTTGTAGTTTAGCTCTTTCTCTTATGATTCTTAGATTCAGGAGACTTGCATATTCAAGCTTGATTACTAACTGAGTTGGGAACCTAAGCCTGATTTGGTTCTTTAATTTCTTAGCATTGTCGGCATTCAGATCAGCAAGCAAACCAAGTTCTACACTTGTCTTTTACCTTTTTAACTGACTTTTGGTTGGTCCCCAACTTGGCTAGCTTGATTTTGGAATTTTAGTTGTTGCTCCCATTGCTCAAATTTCATTCAACTACCACTAATGATTCCCATGGAGTCGATTAATCATAGACTCACCTTCACCTTCGGATGTCACTACCGCTGTGAGTATCTTCTATAATCCATATGAATCATAGTATGGTAACCTTAAATTGATGGGACCAATTCTTATCATATGAATTTGTTTTAGCTTTCCATATAGTGGATATTTATTTATTTATTTATAAATTCCTATCATATCTAGCATTTTGCTCCAATGCTATTTGAAATTTGTCCCGAGTAAAATTTCATCTCTCTCTCAAAATTAGGCGATGAAATATTGCTTTCATTTCAATATTTTACAAAATAAGTTCGAATATCAAGGACATTCAATCACACATGAAACGGAGGTCTTAATAGAGATAACAATTTGTGAGAGAGAGAGAGAGAGCTCTAGGCCCCAGTTTTTCGTGAGGCTTGCTTCTTCCCTGTTAGGTTTCTCAATGGAAAAACCTCTTAATCCCCCAAACATTGGAAAATGGGCTGCCCTTTTCAACAAAAGCCAGATCGTTTCTTCTTACTCCAAATTATCCTTCATCCCTAACGCTTTTGACAATGGACTAATCATCTACCCTGAATGTGATATTCAAGAAGAATCCCTTCGGTGGGAAAATACTCTTACAGGCTACATTCTCGGACTGAAACCTTACTACCTGGGTCTCAAAGCGGCTGTGGAGTGACTATGGCGCCTCAATCTTGAGGAAGATGGTTTCTTTCTCTTTAAATTCAATCTTGAGGAAAATATGAATAAGGTACTCGACGTGGGTATATGGACAATTGGAGGTAGACCTCTTATTCTTTGCAAATGGATACCAGAATTAAAGCTAGAAAGAGAACTACTCCAATTCGTAGCTCTCTGGATTTGACTTACCAAAACTGCCTTTGCAATTTTGGTCATCCTCAATTCTGAGTAGAAATGCAAGTTCCCTTGGTATTCCAATTCATGTCGATAGACTCTGCGTTGATGTCTCCACATCCTTTGATTTTCCATCTGTTAATCAGTTAAAGTGTGAGAATGGGGACATATTCCACCAGCAAGTTGATTATGAATGGAAGCCATCCTGCTGCAAACCTTGTGCAATCTTCAACCACTCCCAAGATAGATGCCCCAAAGCCAAGATTCAATCAAAATCGACACAAATTTGGAGCAAGACTGGGCGAACTATCTAAGATCCTTCGACATCTGATGTTGAGCCCCTTTATGGTCTTACATCTTCTAGAATTCCAGAGACTAAGGAATCACACCGTGGGGAAGACGATCCTGTAATTTATGAAGGCCAAGAAGGAGTTTTCAGCATCCCTGAGAGCCATCCACTTTCAATCTTGGAGTGAGATGGGTCAGATCGTGTGAGTCCCACTCTATCTTCGTCTTATGTGGGTCGGGCTCATGAAATTCATGCCTTGCAGTCTTCAAATTTGCACTCACACTCTGCTTTTGCAATCTCAGAGTCATTTATGGATTTGCACCATCCTCTTTCGGCAATAATTCAGCAACCAACACTTGAAATTCGAGTTACTGATTCAATCGTTGACTCTTTGGGACAACTCCAATCTTCCAAGCATGGTATTCTACCAAATCCTACTGCTGATGACCTGCCTTCTCCATCACTCGCTAAAATCCAGGATTGCAATGCAAAAGGAAAGCTCCATCCAAGTAAATCTTTTACGCAATGCCAGCTTTCTCCCGCCGTTGTATACTGTGAAAATCAAATCGCTGTATCATCTAAGAAATTCTAGCATTGTCCAGCCACTGAAATCCTGCTTCATTTTTCCCAATTCCAGCAATTTCCAGTCGGATCCTTTGCTAACCCATCTAGCATTGACTCTTTGGGAAAGCTCCAACAACCTCATTCGATAATGATGCTAAACTCTGCGCAAGGTGCTCCTACAGTAAATCTGTTTGAAATCCTTGCCAACCAATTTCCTGATAATCCTCCATTAACAGGCCATCGATTCAGAAACCAAGGCAACCGAATCATTGAGGCATCCTCAAAGGAAATCTCCTTAAATGATCTCCTCAAGAAAACTTCTAAGAAGAAACCTAAGAACTCGGATGCTAGACAAAAATCTAGCAAATCTTCCACAATTTCTCAATGAATTACCTTTTTTGGAACATTCGTGGACTTGGCCATCCCAACAAGCAACTAGAATTAAAGAATTTTGTGAAAAAGTTAGTATCGGAATCCTTTGTATCATGGAGACTCAAATTCCACACACAAAGGCAAATATGATTAAAAGACGATTTAGTTGGAACTAGTCCATCATTGACAACTATGCCTCACAATTTTGGACGAATATGGATTTTGTGGAATCTCAGCTTTTAACCATCACTAAAATCCATGAAACTAACCAAGCCATCCATGGCCTCGTTCTTAGAAAACTTGATGGCTTCGAATTCCACCTTACGGTAGTTTATGGTTTCAATTTAGCTTTTGACCGGCGCTTTCTCTAGAATGATCGTTAAGCCTTCTCTTCTACTATGCAATCTCCTTCGATCGTAGGGGGGGATTTCAATACGATCTGATTTACTTCGAAAAAATTGGGGGTCGCACAATTCCTATTCAAACCCTCTCCGAGTTCAATAACTGCATCGATAAGTGCAACCTCTCCGATATGAGAAGCATTGGCCAATCATGGTCTTGGTCAAATAAAAAATGCTCCTCCAGATTCATTGCTTGTAAACTTGATCGTATTTTGGTTAACCATGATTGGAAGAAAGTTTTCCCGAACTTGATTGTTGACTATAAAGAACCTAATTTGTCAGATCATTCTCTCCTTTTCATTCAAGGAAAGAACTCCTATCCGAAATTACCAAAACCCTTCAAATATTTCAATATTTGGAGTGCCCTGGAAAGCTTCTATGACCTTGTTACAAAGCGATGGGTTGTACCTATTAAGGGGCCACCAATATTCAAGATTCAGCATAAACTAAAATGTTTGCGCTCGGATATTAGGAACTGGAACAATACTTTCATTGGCTTCATTCATTCTCGAATCAATGGTGCTAGAAGTGCCCTTCATGATATTCAACATAAAAACAATCCTATGCAGCCCCACAATGATTTGATTGTAGCTTAAAAAGAAGCAATGATCAGCCTCCATAAGGAACTCACTATCTGTAACACCCTAGAAATTTTTATTTCCAATCATTACGCCAAGTATGTACACATTTTCAATGACCGAGAGCGATCTGCACATTGGATTGAAACCAATCACTAAATTAAATTGTACGGTGTGCCTTGTAATAAGGTATATGTATTAAATAGTGTAAAAGGTTACACAGGCTCCTAGAGAGCACTATTGGTAAAGAACTATACTCGTAAACACAAGGTCTTGGTATCAAAACTTGTCAAGTGCATTAGACCTTACCTTTTATTCCTTTATTTGGATTTTTATTTTAAAAACCAATACACTAGGTTGGATGTGCCGGCTGCACACTGAATCAGTGCCTTGGTCTAAATCCCTTTCTCACATACCAGCCATGCAAGTGTGTTAAAATAGCCAACTCGTTGAGAGAAAGAAACGAGAGAAGACTCCATTTTCTTTCTCCTTTGTTCCCTTCCTCAAGAAATCTCAGCCATTAGATAATCCCTAAATTCTCCTCCCGTTTGGAGACGATCTCAGTCTGCTTCGATCGCAGAGGAATTTCGATCACAACATCGTCATGATCAAAGAGAAGGATGACCGAACCATCGGACGTAAGAGCACTTAAACGCCGATAATTCCCGACACCGAAGATCGTAGAACTTTGCATGCGTGGAAATTAAAAAGGTAATCATTGTAGCGTGATCATGTAAATCTCGATTTCCAAAATTTAGAACCTGATTATTGAGTGTTTAGGTCGCATGCACATCCAATCTAATACCCAATTTTCCCTCATTCACCCAGGTCATGCTCAATTTTTCTGAGCCACCCCCTTCATTAAAAGGGCCATCCACATCCACCCTAATAACCAATCCAATGGCCATGATGGAGGACATAGTTAAGGCCTATACAGCTTGGAAGGCCTCTCAAAGCCTTCCTCATCCACCCAAAATGCCCAATCCACAACAAAATCTCCACGCCCCATTCCCCCAAAATCTCAATCAACCACCCATAGTCCATAGATCCCAAGACTCCCAACACCCATCATGGGGCCATCCGAGGGGGCCTCCAAGGCCCAACACCCAACCCCAAGCCCATTTAGGCCCAAACCTGAGGGTGATGTTTTCAAACCCTCTATCAATCCCTCAATTCCCCACATACACTTACACCCAACAAATCCCCATTCCCCCTCAGATGGAAAACCCCTCTACTCTAATCCAACAACCCAGCATGAGCCGTATCCAATGGCACCCATCACACCCAATCCATCAGGGAGATCCATCTCAAATCACCGACCATCCCCAATTCACCCCTCATCCAAGTCCTATTGACCCGCACCCCATCCTAATCCATCAACCATCCCCAATCTACCCTTCCACTCAGTCCCCAACCCAATCAGCAAAATTCCCATCAAGCCTAGTGATCCCACCAAGTACCCACTCCCAAAATCCACTGTTCACCCATCCCCTTACTCCACAGTCCAATCACCAAAGTTTCCCCTATGTACAATGGTCTCACCAGGCACCCGTCCAACCCGTGCTGAATCAGCAGGACAATCTCATCCCTCCCCTATACATTGATCAACAATATGAAGAGGATGAGATCAGAAATAGTGGGACATATGTAGGGGCATTCGCCAATCCCCCACCACCCACACTCACCAACCAACAGGCTGCCCAAAATAAATGGAGGTAGCCTGTTGAGGGGCCCGCCCCAATAGAGCAGATGAATAAAATTCAGAAATAATTAATGAAAATGGGAGGAACAGAGATTAATGCTATCGACTTCTTAGTTCTGTGCCTTTTTTTAGAGGTTCCTTTTCCACCGAAATTCAAGATGTCGTCGTTTGATAAATATAACAGCACCGACAACCCCATCGCATACCTCAAGTCATCTTATGGGGACATGTGCCAGTATGGAGACAATGAGTGCTTGCTCATAAATGTATTCCAAAAGAGTCTCACAGGACCCGCGCTTAGATGGTTCACTTCTCTTGAACCATCTATGATAAAAATGTGGAAAGACCTCACCCACCTATTCCAAGAATAATATGTCTATAACATAGACATTGAACCGCACAAATCAGATCTAGCATAGTTGAAATAAAAACTTGATGAAACATTCAGTGAATATCTCGAGAGGTGGAGCGCCCTAGCAGTCCAGGTAAAGAACTGCATCCCGGACGAGGAGTAAATCGAGATGATCTTGAAAACCACTATACCCATTATCTCTGATTTCCTGGTCTATGTTGAGCAGTAAAAAATACCATTTTTCACTTCCTAACCTGACCTTTGTTGGGCCCTTGAATTGACTAATAAGGTGTGTTAAGGATGTTTTGTAGATAAGCAATAAAATCCACCCTTAGTGCAGATATCCACCTAAAAAGGCCAAAGAAGCAATCTGTTCCTCATCACGGTTTCACAACAGCCCAAAAGCCTGTCAGTCAAGCAATCAAAGTTGTATAAATTCATGAGAAGGTCATGGGATAAATAAGTTACACTTGAGACCAAGCACAGTTGCAAAGAACATAGATTGAACCCACCAAGAAGTTGCTGAGTGCTAACAAATGGAAGATAGTGCACCAGAAATAGGTGCCAGCTAAGGAAAGTCAAGGAAGAAGCTATCGAGAAGTTCTGAAGCTCAATTGCCAACCTGTCGAGAGGATCTAGTAAGCTATCGCAAGGTTCCAGTTGCTTGTCGATAGGTTGTGATTGCAGAAAGAAATAATCCTGTCGACACCTTACCTAAAGGTGCAGTGGAAGTCACGAGGTTCAGATAAACCTATCAAGCAGAACAAGAGAAGCCTTTAACAGGATCCCTTTGAACCTGTCGAGATGATCCCCAACATATCGATCACCTCACCAAGGTGACAGGATGGTTGTAACCTATCGACAGGATGCAGGAAGAACAATACAGAGGGTATTGAGAGCTACTTCAAACATGTCGAGAGAGGCTAATCCTAGCGACTAGTACACTTCAACCCAGCGAGAGGTTTATCCCAAACCTATCGAAAGACTGAGCATACAGATCAAGAACCCGTCAAAAAGCTCTCTAAAACCTCTCGACATTCATTCTGGGAACTTTCAATGGCCCTTCTTCAACAGTCACAACTTCCAGGTTTTGCGCACACGCTCTAAGGCTCAACAGCAACCCCTAGGGGGTATTTTTGGTATTCAACTGAGCACGAGCAGGAACCCTAACTACCTCACATGTACTTCTCAGTTGTGGACTAATAGGAGAAAAGCTTCTAGAAGAGGGATCAGCCACATCAGCATAACTATATTATTCTTTTGAATTCTGATTGGTTGAAACAGATCTGAGAAAAAGGTATAAATAGAGGAGCAACAACATTGAAAAGCATCCAGAAATTGAGATAGTAGAGCGGAGATAGAATTCATTTTTCCTCCAATTTCTCCCTCTCTTTTCCTTCTTCTTCTTCTTCCTCGCTATTAGCCAATAATGGTTGGCTAAAAAACTTCTTAAGTAGCTAGGGTGAGGGTATGATCTATAATTGAGAGTTTCAGAGGCTTTGTGAGGGATAGGATGCTGCACAGATTGTAGATTTGAGCACATTCTTGTAAGTAGTAGCATTGCAATGGAATTGTGGGTCTTAGAGTTAATTCTGAGCTAGATTTTATTTATACGTATTTGATTTCCTTAGTTTGGATACTCCTATGAGCTAGCCAGAAATGGGGAGCTTATAGCCTGGCAATCATAGCATCTACAATGGTTAACCTGCTCTAATTAAAACCATTGGCTCAAGACAATCTCTAAGATGGTCTGTGACCATTAAAGTGGATAGATCATAGCCTTAGGGTTGCTTTAATTTATTGGGACAATCTTTGGGATGGTCTGTGACCATTAAATTGGACAGATCATAGCCTTAGGATTGTTTCCATTCTCCGGTTGAGATTGGATTCTTTTACCATGCATCTATCGGGATAAAACCTGGGGAGCTTGTAGCCAGATGAAGGATTATTGCAGATCTGATCTAAGCATTGCCTTTGATTCGATTCATTTTTAGTGGAATACTAAATCCCTAGCTGCTGATCTTCATCCTTTTGATTTTTAATCCATTTTCTCTTACCTCTGTGTTCTCTTAAACTCTGGATCAACTGCATTTAAAATCTATAGTTTATAGTGATAAAAACCCAAAAACCTCTCCTCTCTCTTGTTTTAGAGTAGCTTAGATTAGGATAGAGTACCAGATCTATTGTAGATCTAGAGATCTATCATAGTTTATTCACATTTTTCCTGTGGACATACCCTTACTTACCTATAAAAGTTGTTGTAATAGCCCTGTATCTTGTAGGTCTAGGAAATAGAGTGTGCTGATTTAGAGTGTAATAAAATAAAATCAAATTAAAATAGAGGATGGATTCAGCTCTACCCAATCTGAGGAGGCATCGAGCCAGCCAGCTCCGAAGTCTAAACCCAAGAAGAAAAAACCTCTCTCCAACAAAGAGTTGAGGAATCTAGCCAATCTGTATGAATGGCCTGATGATGCTTGCGCATAATCGTAGACTGTTTTTGATTTTCTCCCAGTTTTTTTTAGGATCTTGTCCTTACTTTGTGTAAATATTTTAATGCAATTTCTTTTTGGTTCTGTTTAGTTTCTTTGCTATTTATGTCATCTGCTTATTTCCCTTTGTGTATCTTGCTGCAACCCACTGTTATCTTTGACACAGTGAGGGCACTGCTCCTCATAGGTTTGGGGGTGTGGCAAGGTATGCCTTACCAATGGATAGTTAATAGTAGTGCAGCAAGGTTCAATAAAAAACTAAGAAAATGAAGTAAATTCCCACCCGAATTTTTTTTAGGAAAATCGAAAAAGAAAAACCTTTTAACATTGGAATAATGCTACAGTTCTAACACTATAATAAAGCAAATGTCAGAAACTTCTATTCAAAAATTAACACTTAGTGACCTTGAGAGGAGAGAAGATCTGTGAGGATACTCCCCAGAAAATTTGATGGAAGACCATACCCAATGAGATTTGGGCCTAAGAACTGATCTTTTTAAAGAGGGTCTAGATAATTTTTCTGCTCTAAGGACTGACTGGATCCAGCTTTGATCACTAGAAGTTAGGCAAATTCGAGTTGAAATATCTTGACAGCATTCTTGACATTGAGGACATGAAGTAAGGCTATTCCTTGGACAATTTGAGCTGAAAATATCCTTACCCTTTGAGCTGCCCTTGATAAACACCATTTGAGCCTTGAAATCAAAGCTTTTCTTTGATAAAAACCAAAAAATTTGAACCCACAACCTCAATGACCTGATGTAGCCTGACCCTCACTTTGAGATTTCAGAAGGAAAGGTGAAGGAATTGAAGAGGTTAGAGGAGTAAGTTTTGACAATTTGGTACAAGAAGAAGAAAACACATGTGAAGGCAAGAGTGATGTATAATTGTGGTAGCCAGCCCATAAAAAGAAAAAAAAAAAAAAAGAGTGAAAGAGAAGTCATTTCATTTGATATTTTGAAAAAGAAGATTAGAAACTGATCACTTCAAATCTGAAAATTCAAGAAAGAAGATGAAGATTTATGCTGAGATAAAGAAGGTGAAGTTATGCATCACCTCCTTACTTCACTGATTTCTCAATCTTGAATCCTTTTTACCCTTTTATTCTATATAAATTTCACCCATAAGCCATAGTACAACCCAATAAAAAGACCTTACTGATCTAAAATGGATTGAACTGTCATGTGGAGACAAGGATATGTCTGATCTGTGGTAAAAAGAGTTAGGAAATTTCAGAAATTAGAGCAATGTCTATGCTCATGCTTGCAATCCTATTTGAGGGCTGTAACTGCTCTTGAGCTGATTGAACTAATGCACCCTTCTAGTTTCCTTCTGAGTGACAAGCCCTTGTGAGCTTTGGGTCTGAAATTAAGTTTGTTAGGAGTTGTATCATAACAGACATTCTCAATTTGATAGCTAGCTATGTATTAAATTTTGGATAAAATGTCTTGACATGAGCTGATTGATTGTGAAGGAAATGTAGTAGAATTTTAGTTTGTAAAAGACTGTGTTTTTGATAAAAACCTTCTGAACTTAAAGGAACAAGGTGTGGAATGAATTTCATTTTGACTTGATTTTTGTTCTCAACATGCTGCATTAACATTGACTGAACCATTGGGGAAGTTTGTGGGTAACTTCACTGAAAACCCTTAGGAGACCTCACTCCTCCTCTAGGGATCACCTAGGGGTTTAAAAGGCTTGATGCATATACTAAATGCATCTGTGTTCCCTACAAAAGTAGCATTTTTTTTATTTTCAATAATTGTTGTGAATTTCTTCTTTGCTCAGGGACTAGCAAAGCTTAGGTTTGGGGTTGTGTTGAGTAGTGAAAAATACCATTTTTCACCTCCTAACTCGACCTTTGTTGGGCCCTTGAATTGAATAATAAAGTGTGTTAAGGATGTTTTGTAGATAAGCAATAAAATCTAGCCTTAGTGCAGATATCCACCTAAAAAGGCCAAAGAAGCAATTTGTTCCTCATCACGGTTTTACAACAGCCCAAAAGCCTGTCAGTCAAGCAATCAGAGTTGTATAAATTCATGAGAAGGTCATGAGCTCAATAAGTTATGCTTGAGACCAAGCACAGTTGCAGAGAAGATAGATTGAACCCACCAAGAGGTTGCTGAGTGCTAACAGATGGAAGAGAATGCACCATAAATAGGTGCCATTTGAGGAAAGTCAAGGAAGAAGCTGTCGAGAAGTTCTGAAGCTCAATTTCCAACCTGCCAAGAGGATCAAGTAAGCTATCACTAGGTTTCAGCTGCTTGTCGATAGGTTGTGATTGCAGAAAGAAAGAATCCTGTCAAAACCTTACCTGAAGGTGCAATGGAAGTCGCGAGGTTCAGATAAACCTATCAAACATAACAAGATAAGCCTTCGACAGGATCCTTCAGAACCTGTCGAGATGATCCCCAACATGTCGATCACCTCACCAAGGCGACAGGATGGATGTAACATGTCGACAGGATAAAGGAAGAACTAAACAGAGGGTATCGAGAGCTTCTTTAAACATGTTGAGAGAGGCTAATCCTAGCAACTAGTGCACTTCAACCCAGCAAGGGGTTTATCCCAAACCTATCGAAAGACTGAGCATACAGACCAAGAACCCGTCGAAAAGCTCTCTAAAATCTCTCAACATTCATTCTGGGAACTTCCAATGACCCTTCTTCAGCAATCACAACTTCTAGGTTTTGCGCACGCGCTCTAAGGCACGACAGCGACCCCTGGGGGGTATTTTTAGTATTCAACTGAGCACGAGTGGGAACTCTAACTACCTAACATGTACTTGTCAGTTGTGAACTAATAGGAGAAATACTTCTAGAAGAGGGATCAGCCACATCATCATAATTGTATTATTCTTCTGAATTTTGATTGGCTGAAACAAATATGAGAAAAAGGTATAAATAGAGGAGCAACGACATTAAAAAGCATCCAAAATTTGAGAGAGTAGAGCGGAGATCGAATTCATTTTTCCTCTAATTTCTCCCTCTCTTTTCCTTCTTCTTGTTCCTCGCTATTAGCCAATGATGGTTGGCTAAAAAACCTCTTCAGTAGCTAGGGTGAGGGTATGATCTGTAATTGAGAGTTATAGAGGCTTTGTGAGGGATAAGATGCTACACAGATTGTAGATCTGAGTACATCCTTGTAAGTAGTAGCATTGCAATGGAATTATGGGTCTTAGAGTTAATTCTGAACTTGATTTAATTTATACGTATTTGATTTCCTTAGTTTGGATACTCCTATGAGCCAGCCAGAAATGCAGAGCTTATAGCCTGGCAATCACAACATCTACAATGGTTAACCTATTCTAATTAAAACCATTTGCTCAAGACAATCTCTAGGATGGTCTGTGACCATTAAAGTGGACAGATCATAGCCTTAGGATTGCTTTGATTTATTAGGACAATCTCTGGGATGGTTTGTGACAATTAAAGTGGACAGATCATAGCCTTAGGATTGTTTCCATTCTCTGGTTGAGATTGGATTCTTTTGCCATGCATCTATCGGGGTAAAACCTGGGGAGCTTATAGCCAGATGAAGGATTGTTGTAGATCCGATCTAAGCATTGCCTTTGATTCAATTCATTTTCAATGGAATACTAAATCCCTAGCTGTTGATCTTCATCCTTTTGATTTTTAATCCATTTTCTCTTACCTCTATGTTCTCTTAAGCTTTGGATCAACTACATTTAAAATCTATAGTTTATAGTGACAAAAAACCCAAAAACCTCTCCTCTCTCCTATTTTAGAGTAGCTTAAATTAGGATAGAGTGCCAGATCTATTGTAGATCTAGAGATCCATCATAGTTTATTCATATTTTTCCTGTGGACATACCCTTACTTACCTATAAAACTTGCTACAATAGCCCTGTATCTTGCAGGTCTAGGAGATTGTAGTTATGCTGAATCCATCCTTTGTTCTAATTTGATTTTATTTTATTACACACTAAATCAGCACACTCTATTTCCCTAACAGTCTACCAGCAGTAAGCCAGTTTCACTGACCTGGTAAGGAATGCCAACCGCTGTGAAGATGTATTGAAAGGATGGTTGAACAAAAATTTAGCCAGTGGTGTCAGTGGGGTCCAAAAAATTATCGAATAGAGGACTAAGGGAAGAGCAGGGGCAGAGGTCCAAGCCATAATAACCACTCAGCTCAGCACCAGCATGGTAACTTTCTAATTTGGGGCACCACCTCAAGCCACGACACAAAAAAATCTAGCTCAAAGGCAGGGCAATGGCCCATTGACACAAATGACCCCCCAACAAAGAAGGGCCCAATATAACCGAGTGTTCACTCCCTTGGGAGAATCCTTAAATGTCCTCTTGCCGTTGTTGATAGAAAAGGGTTTAATTACTCGGCTTCAGCCACGACCTCCACTAAATCCAATCCCTAAGAATTATGATCCCAACCCACATTATAATTTCCATCAAGAGTCAGGACATCTAGCTGATCGATGCTTCCTTTGAAACACGCGATAGAGGATTTGATAGAGGCGGGGAAACTCATACCCCCAGCACCCCCTAGGCCAATCAGCATAGCAACATCTACCAGGTGTCGTTGCCGCCACACCCACAAGGGGGAATGGACTCAAGAACCACCATCAACATGCTGGAGGAAGAAAGGGAAGAGGTCGACCCCTCAGAATATATCGACATAGGGGAAAGCTACGAAATACCAGGGCAGTGGAAACAAGGAGGCAAATCCATCGGGGTAGTTGAGCCTTTGAACATAGCAGATTATTTCCCAAGCCCAACACCTCAATCCACCTCAATCAACACCTCTAGATTTAAGGTTGTATTTTTCCATGCCCGCGCCCATTTACCATGTGTAACCTAATTTTACCCCACCTCCGTAGTACCAATCATATCCGGCATCAACCCCCGTAAATTACATAGTGCCCAATTTTACCCTACCTCCGGAATCAGCTCCAACCTTCTACAATTAGCCAAACTTTGCCACACCCACACCGGTATATTCACCTTCAACACCAACCTAATACAGTGGCCCAATTTTTCTCCACCCCTAATCAATCTACATCCAGCACCGGTCCATTACAACAAACCAAATTTCTCCACACCCTCACCAGTCAGCGACATTTGGCCCAGCGTCACCACACCAGCCCCGTTGGTATAATCATACCTGACATCTCCATCCGTTCCCTTCCAGATCCCCGGACCAACATATAATCCCCATCAAGTCCCGCTCAACTACACTCAAACAAATGTTAATGGTGGTAGCAGCAACACAAAGGCAATCGAGTTCATTACCCGATCAAGAAGGATCTCAAAGCAGCCTAAGGCACCGATGCCCACCCAGCCAGAAGAAAGAAGAGAGCCTACAGTGGTGCACCCATTGGAAAAGATTAGTAAAGAGCACGCGTTAGAAACACAACTCAAAAAAAAAGAATGTCAACTCACATCACCATATGGGACTTACTCATTATGTCTCCACTTCATTTTCAAGCTCTGATGGGAGCACTAAAGGACGCACATGTATCAAATAAAGTATCCCCAAATGAAGTGGGACAGATGATCTGCTAGGTATTGGCTCCCAACGCCATCTCATTTTCGGATGCTAACTTCGTAGCAGGAAGGAACCACTTCAGGCCCCTCAATATCACTACAAAAATTGAAAACATGGTGATACCGTTGGTACTAGTAGACAATGGTTTGGCATTAAATGTATGCCCTCTAAGAACCGCAACCAAGATTGGTGTCGACCCGTCTATATTTAAACCAGCTAGGATAGGAGCCCAAGGGTTTGATAATACAAGGAGGGAACTGATAGGAGAAATAGATCTTGAGCTCACCATTGGGCCAATGACATTCTCAATCCCATTCCAGTGTCATGACATCAAGTCCTCCTTCAAGTTGCTACTAGGACGCCCATGGCTGCATGAAATTGGGGCAGTCACCTCCACTCTACACCAACAGCTCAAATTAATCTTTAAAGAGAGAGTTGTAACCATCATGGGAGAGGGGTGAGAGGAAAAAGAAAAAATGGCCCACAACATTGAAAATCTTAAAGTGTTGGATGTGCCACACACAGCTGAGGACCCAGAGCTTCATAGTTTTTAGTATGATGTGTCAGCGGCAGTGGCGTCAGAATCCCTCAGAAAGGTCACTGAAAAAACTGGAGGAGAAATGGATCCAGCGGTAGCCATGCTCTAGAAGTGGGGCTACCAGAAAGGAAAGGGTTTAGGTCCTCGCGGTCAGGGCCAAAGGCGGCCAGCGAAGAAGTCCAAGAGGCTAAGGAGAAGGCCTGATCCATCGCTGCAGCCAAAGCCAGGGGATAGACTTGGAGGATGAGTCCAAGAGGCAAAATAGTTGACCCCTCACAAAAGGGTCGTTTTCCACAAGACCAATCCCCACATCATTCTCCAGAGATTGAAATAGACTTGGCCTCACTTTAACTCTTCAAAGAGAGGTAACCCTACCTGCACAACCACCCATCCTGAACCATCCAAAAACTATCCTAATATTTGAATACCAGGTTCAAGATGAACCCATGGTTAACATGTTGGGGGCTAGCCCTCAAAAGCCAGCTCAATCAGCGTCCTCCATAAAACTAGGTAAAGGTGCAACACCTCAAGTGAAAAACTGGGCTTCTATGCCCCTAACTCTGGAAGCATCAAGTGGTCATAAATACGGTACCAGGTTCCTAAAAAAAATAACCTATAAAAAGAGAGATTAGCCCTTGGCAAGCAATGTCATGCATGTACAAAGACCCGTGTTACCAAGGTCCACTTTTTGAACAAAAGAAAAATCCCAAAGAATACAAAATCTAAAAATATTGTCTTTTAAAATTCTCGAGAAAAAGTAAAATGATGCCTTAAATAAAACACCCGCCTGACGTGAAGCCGACCTCTTTCCTATAGAAATAATAGAAGACATAGGAGTCACGGATTTGGATGGCGAGGGCTTAATCGAGGAGCTTCCCAATGAGCTCCTTGAACGGTAAGCCGATTTTGAGCATGGCCCTACCCCGATTGTTGAAGAGATTGAAGGATATGCCTGATTTTGACACCGATTTGGTCGAGCATGAGTTGTCGTTGTATCCCGACGTTAAGCCAGTAAAGCAGAAGCTGAGACGCCTCTGGCCGGAGTGGATGTTGAAAGTGAAGGATGAAGTCATCAAACAGTACGACACGGGATTTCTCATGGTCTCCAAATACCCACAGTGCCTAGCCAACATCGTCCCAGTATCGAAGAAAGATGGAAAGGTTCGTATGTGCATTGATTTAAGAAATTTCAACAAGGTAAGCCCAAAGGATGACTTCCCGTTGCCACACATCGACATCTTGGTCAATAACACTGCAAGGCATGGGATGCTCTCATTCGTGGATGGATTCTCAGGATAAAATCAAATCAAGATGGAAGAAGTGGACCGAGTGAAGACAACATTCATCACTCTATGGGAAACTTTCTGCTACCGAGTCATGCCTTTCGGATTAAAGAATGTCAGGGCAACATATCAAAGGGACAACACTCTTCCACGATATGATGCACTAAGAAATTAAGGTATACGTTGATGACATGATCGCCAAGTCACCAAAGAGAGGTGACCATTTGATAAACCTCCAAAAGTTATTTGAGAGGCTGAGGATTACAGGCTACATTTAAACCCTCATAAATGCATATTCGGCGCCATGTCAGGAAAGCTACTAGGCTTCATCGTCAACAGAAGAGGAATCAAAGTTGAGCCGATCAATGTGAAATCCATCATGAAAATGTCGCTACCATCTACTAAAAAAGAAGTCAGGGGCATCCTGGGCAGAATACAGTACATCAGTCGGTTCATTGCACAGTTAACTCCTATCTCCACGTCGATTTTCAAACTATTTAGGAAATATTCGCTAGTTAAGTGGAATGATGACTGTCAAGCAGCATTCAATAAGATCAAGAGTTACCTCCTCCATCCTCAAGTTTTGGTAACACCAGTACCTGGGAGACCACTCCTAATATACCTCTCTATAAAAGAATTTTCGATAGGATGTATCCTAGGGCAACATGACAAAACCGAAAGAAGAGAGCAGGCTATCTACTTCCTGAACAAAAAGTTCACTGATTATGAGACACACTATTCTCCTATGGAGAAAGTATGCCTAGCTCTCGTATGGGCTACACAAAGGCTTCATCACTACTTGTTATCTCAAGCAGTTCTCCTCCTGGCTCGAATGGATCCGTTAAAGTACTTATTTGAAAAGCCGGCTCTTACTAGTCTAACTGCATGCTGACAACTTCTCTTGTCAGAGTTTGACATCACGTATGTCACCCAAATATCAATCAAGGGGTAGGCTCCCATTGATCATCTTTGTGAGAATCCCTTACCTGATTACGAGCCTCTTAGAATCGAATTTCCTAATGAAGACATCTTATTCATGATAGAGCATGACATAGAGGAAGTAGAGGAGTCCTGGGTAATGCACTTTGATGGGGCATCAAATGCTAAAGGCCAAGGAGTCGGCGCTATTCTAATCTTACCAAAAGGGTCCCACATACCAGTCTCCATCAAGCTCAGCTCCCTTACACCAAAAACATGGCCAAATATGAAGCCTACGTAGTTGATCTACAGGCCGCTTTGGACCTGAACATAACTCATCTCAGGGTGTTTGGCAACTCACAGCTGATCATATGCCAGACCAATAGTGACTAAAAATCCAAGGATGAGAAGTTGATCTCATACCATGAACACCTCGAAGATTTGATAGCATGCTTCGAAGATGTTACGTTCCCCTACATACCGTGAGCAAGAAATCATTTGCCGATGCGTTGGCCATGTTGGCATCAATGGTAGAGATTTCATATGGCGTCGAGAGGAAGCCCATCATGATTGAACAAAGGAATGAGCCAACATTTTGCCTCCAGATCGAGGGATCTGGAATGTTAGATGATGAGCCTCCATGGTTCTCAAATATCAATAACTTCCTCACAACACGAACTTTCCTAGAAGGAACATCTAAGGTAAACAAGCAAAACCTCCAACGTCTAGCTTTGAATTACGTCATCTGCGGTGAGTGCCTCTACAAGCGATCATATAATAATATCCTGCTCTGATTCCTAATTGAAAGTGAGGCAGCCAATATTATGAAACATATCCACGAAGGAGTATGTGAAGCCCACGTCAATGGACACTTGCTCACTAAAAAGATCCTGTGGCAAGGGTACTTTTGGACCACTATGGAAACTGACTGTTGTAAGCATGTCTAAAAGTGCTACAAATGCTAAGAACACTCCTGTCTGATCATGCTCCAGCTATTGATCTACACAGCATGACCACTCCATGGCTATTTTCCACTTGGGGCCTCAATGTCGTCAGAAAGGTCAATCCAAAAGCTTCTAATGGACATCAGTTCATCCTCGCCACCATCGAGTACTTCACTAAATGGGTAGAGGCAACATCCTATGCAAACATTATGGCTAGTCATGTCGAGAAGCTTATCAAGAATGACATCGTATGTCAATTCGGCACGCCCAAGGATATCATCACGGATAACGGCACCAACTTTATGAACAAGCACATCAAAGCCTTATCCAAGCAGTATAAAATCAAATATTATCGCTCATCACCATATCGACCGCAAAGCAACAGAGCCATCGAAGCTGTTAACAAACTAATTATCTGCATCCTTGAGAAAATGGTCGTCACTTACAGAGATTGGAGTGAAAAGCTACCATTTGCACTATGGGCTAGCCAAACGTCATTCTGTACCGCTACAAGGGCAACACCTTTCTCCCTTGTGTATGGAACTGAGGTTGTGCTACCAATTGAGGTTGAAGTACCCTCCCTCTGCATCCTCCTCGAGTTTGACTTGCCAGAAACCAAGAGGGAGAGATCTCGTTTCAAAAATTTAAGCCTGATTGATGAAAAGAGGCTTCAAGCTTTATGTCACACCCAGGTCTATCAGGGAAGAATCGCACATACTTAAAACAAGCATGTCCGTGTTCGAGAATGAAAGGTGGGTGACACGGTACTAAAGAAAATCTTCCCTTCTCTCCATGTAGATCCAAGAGGAAAATTTAAGCCCAATTGGGAAGGACCTTATGTCATCCGAGAAGTACTCCCTAGATACGCACTCCACCTCGCCACCATAGACGGAGCTCACTTTCCCTAGCCCATCAACGATGGATACATGCGACGATTCTACTCTTAATCTCTCGCAGCAAGGTAAGTATTGATAAGATGGATACATGACAGCTTAAGGACCGCATAAAAAAGGCCATCATTTCAAAGCCAAGTAGCGAAAAAGTGTCCCTGATTGCTTATACCCTTTGCTGCCCAATTTGTTCCTTTAGCCTTTCCTTCATTAATCCCTCCCAGAAAAAGGAAAAATGTGTGTATACCAAAGAGAAGTAGAAAAAGAGTTACCATCAAAATCCAAAAAAAAAAAATCAAATCAGAAAAGTAAAATCTCAAAAAAAGGATGTCTGAAAAAAAAAAAAATATATATATATATATAGAAAAGAAAAGAGATAAAAAATTCATGGGTCATGTATAGTAAAATTCCCCCATTAAACCCAAGAATACCTTCAAAATTCCTAACCTGTCCCTTCTAAACCCATGGTCACAATACATCTTTAAAGAAAGTCCTCTTTAAGGTCTACGAGAAGTCACAATATCTATTAAGTCAACACGAGTCAAGTTGGGAGACAACACAGAACTTCATCCAACCGGCTATGACGGAATTGACGTCCATGTCATAGCCTTTGATTTTGATATGAAAAGAAAAGGAAAAGAAAATACAAGCTCAAAGCAAAATGGACGTGGTGAAAACCACAAAAGGCGCTACGGGTAAAAAGAGCGAACTTGTGCGGAACAGATGAAAACCTAAAAAGGCGCCTGGAGTAAAACTGCATACCCATGGGCATAGTAAAAACCCAAAAGGACGCTACGGGTAAAAAAGAGGGCAATAACGGGCATGACGAAAACCCATCTTGGCGCTATGAGTAAAAATATTCAAAGAAGAAAAGAAAAAGAAAAGGAAAGAAAAATCATTCAGTGACTCCTTTGATTACATTTCTAATCTACCTGGTCGCTAACTAGGCCGCTCATGTTAGCTCAAATCAGGTCTTGACCAGGAATATCTTCATAACCACACCGTCAAACATATGACTCAAGGTAAGGATAAAAGGTTGATTTAATCCAAAGGGATAGATGTTCTGACCTTGGTAAAAATTCTGAACCTCACTCAGGTCCGACCGCATGAACAGGTTCAACTATGCTCAAAATGGGACCTGTCACTTCGCCTCATTGTTAAGGCATCAAAAAAAAAAAAAAGCAACAAAAATAAGAAATCTGAAAATTTCAAAAATATATACTCATTTTTATGTCAATGAACATATTTACAACATCACATTTTCATCTCAAAGAGGAGAGAGAAAAAAAGAAAATCTAAAAAAATCTAAAAATATAAGTTTTGAAGAAAACAAATCGAAAATGAAATGTGTTGGTAAGAGTTTAATTCTTCTATTAATTAGGATGCGTATTTTTTTTTGTATAAACAAAAAAGGGGCTGACATTTTCTTGAGAATGTGCAGGAACATCAAATGGCCCAAAGCCTCGTGGCAGGCAACCTCTTGGTGATGGGCAGAGCAAAGGAAGCATCTCACCATCGACATCTAGTCTATTCAAAAAAGAAAAAAGAGAAAAAAAATTATTTTGAAAAAAGAAAAAAAGATATCTATATTTTCTTTATACTTTTTGATATGCAGCTACGCACATGCATGCTTCAATATGGTTAAATGTCAATATTTTATCGGCAACGCAGCTATTCTAAATTAATGTCCTAAATCTAAGGTTCAGCTCAAATCTTTTGATCCTACTTTAAAGTAGGAGCAACGCTATCAATCCCGTTCAGACAGTCAATGTTTCGATCAGGTTGATTCCACCGCTAAATCTTTGTGCTGACCGTTCCATTTTTAGATTCATGTGAACTTAAGTATCTTAAATTTCAAATTCCTCTAAAAATGTCAATTGTTGGTTAAGATGAACTTGTCAAAAAGAAAATTACCTATCGAACGACTATGTTCAAATATGCATTCCGAAGGGATCATTCTAGGGTGTAGGCTTTGAAACCTATATTTGTACGGTATCCCTGTAAAGTGTACGCCTTATGTCTGGGTATCAATTAGATAGTCATTTGTTCCAGTCAAAATTACCCGAACAAGTTCTAGGTCGGGACTTCCATTCCCCTTTCTTCTTATTTGCCCTTGATGTGTGCATATTTTTTACATAATTATTCGTTTGTAAGATCATTGTTGGTGGAGATCAACATTGAGTGCCTCCTTCGGTAGACACCCAATTTTGGCCGAATCTGTTTAGTATTATTTGAAGATTGGGTACTCTAGGTCATGTTGATCTAGGGCACATTAACAAAAGTGGCACACACTCCCAAAAGCATTTTGACATCAATATTCGCTTCGCTCAGGTGGTTGTGCTAAATTAACTTCGAGGTAAATGAGTTCGCTCAAACACTCTGGATCCTACCTCGCGTAGGGGAACCCATGGCAAATCAAACGGGGCAATCAATGCCTCATGAAATTGGACACAAGCTGTTAGATCTTCAGTTCTTACTTTACACCAATCTTTAAGTATGGGTCGATCACCCTCCCGCTCGCGAGGCTATTTTATTCAGAATGAAAGTTGAATATTGAACATCATCAATCATTTTACCATCTCAGTTATGCCCAGTAATGTCGCTGAGTGCCTAGGGGCTGCTAGTCTTGAGGAAAGGAAGTTTTCCCAATTGTATAGGGCTTTCGCTACTTTCAATCTTGAGTGACGGACATATTCCCAAGTGTTGGGCTTATGTCACTCTCCATGTTTTTCCTTTTTGATGTTTGAGGTTCACTTTGAATACAATGAACCCGTTAGCATTTGCCTTGGGCCTCTTCAGATGTCTCTTTCTTTGGCATACGATCATTAGTGATCAGATACCAAAGAGCGGTATCTGTAGAACCCAAATTTGGCCAAAGGCTTGATCGACATGTACTTCGAGAAAGGCGTACCCCCGAGATTCCGAAAGCACTTCTCGAACCCTTAGAACTTAACCCAAACACTTAGGAACCTTTCCCATTCCCTTAGGAATCTACCCTAACCTATAGAACCGTTCTCGAACCCATTTAGAACCCTCCTGTGTAGTGGACGGAAAGAAGAATTCCAAGGTTTACAAACACATCTTCTAGAACTGAGTCCTATACCATTAGAAATAGGATATTCCCATCTTTCCAATGAGCTAAGAAAAATCTAGACAGACACTGACAGCAGCCCCTGAGACTACATGAAGATGTGCATAGCAGTCCAGTCTTGGGGTCTCCAAAATTTTCGACCATAAAAAGATCGCCACCACCCTACTCCAGGATGTCATCAACTTGTCGCCTTGGTAGAGGAACTACAAGCCGAGAAGGGACGGGTTGCTTAAGAAGGGGGAGAGTTAAGAGGGGGTATAGGAGGATGGGTAGAGGAAGACGACTCGGCTTCAGAGATGATCCAAAGCAGGCGCTCCAGCATCTCCTTCTCAACCAAGAGCGTAAGAAACTGTTAAGCACTAAAAAATACCATTCTTCACCTCTTAACCTAGCCTTTACTACTCCTTGGAGCCATCTAATAATTG
Source organism: Chloranthus sessilifolius (assembly GCA_021018995.1). Lineage (NCBI taxonomy): Eukaryota > Viridiplantae > Streptophyta > Magnoliopsida > Chloranthales > Chloranthaceae > Chloranthus > Chloranthus sessilifolius. The sequence goes on from CM037586.1 coordinate 18,491,398, forward strand.
TATTTTTAGAATGTTTTGTAGTTAAGAATAACAAATGTAGCTTAGTACAACTGTCACCATTTTGAAGCCAAGAGGAGAGGATTTAAAGCCAGACTGTGAAACCCAATGAAGAACAGATGAAACCCTATGGTGGTACACACCATAGTGACTAATTTGGTTACCTAAGGGTACACTAAAAGTCCAATGGATGAGAGGAACATGGACCCAAGTAGAGGCGCCTGCTACAGCAAGCTATGAAAGGCAGCAAATAGGCATAGAAGTCAATTCATGTAGATCTCGCAGGGTTAAATCCATGCAGAAGCCAAGCCTCGCGTAGCTCAGACAGTGGTTCTCACACAGGTAGAATCACACAGAAGCTACCTCATGAGGATCTCGCAAGGTCAAGGCATGCAGCACTTAATTCACTCGTAGAGATCTCGCACAGTTCAAAAGAAGAGGAGCTTCAGAGATTATCTTGCGCAGACCTCGTGAGGATCAAAAACCGCTATCAATCTACTCACGAGGTCCTCTCAAAGATCATACATGCCCTGCTTCATCATGTCACGAAGCTCCCGTGAGGATGCAGCTTCAGCAATTTTTGTTGCACAGATCTCGCAAAGATCTCTCGCACCTCAGGAAAGGAACCACCTATGCGAGAAGTCCAAAGCATCCTCACAAGGATCTTTGTGAGATCCAATATACACTAAAAGCCATCCATGCGAGACCCTCGTGACCTGAACTACTTGAGGCACATCCTCACGAGCTACATTATTCACTAGAATTCATCTGCGCGACATCCTAGCGACCGAAATCACTTGGAGCTCATCTGTGCGAGCTGGGCTATTCAATGCAAATCAAACCTCGCGAGCCTTCTTCTACAGCTATGTCATCCACTCGAAGAACCATGCGAGAAGCAAACCAGGCACTTCAGCCTCGCGAGGCATGGGCTCTTGCTTCCTCAGTCCATACACAGGGATACTTTGGGGATTTCCCCACTTCTAGGGCACACACCTCGAGGCTCTAATCTATTTCCCCACATCTCGAGGCATCCAAGGGCAGCAAAAGAGGCATGACATCAGTGAAAAATGGGGCATTTCCCCTCCTCTTCTCCTATTGGCCAGAGCAAGATATTTTATGGAGGACTTGTATATAAGCTGTAGTTTTTAGCTGAAATAACCATCTTCCCCTTTACCTAATTTGGCTGGGACCTTAAGTGTGCTTAGGTAATTTAGGATTAGGGTTAGGTCATCATTTTTCCTTTCTTCTTCCTTAGCTCAGCATTTGTTGGCTATTTTATTTTGTAAGTAGATAGTTTACTTAAGTTTGTAATGGGTGTTGTATTATTCACTGAAAAGTACCACTTTTCACCTCTTAACCTAGCCTTTGCTGGACCTTGAAGCTCACTAATAATCATGTTTTAAGTTTTTTTTGTAGTTAGCAATAATCTGTGTAGCTTAATACAAAATCCATGCTTATTGGTTGAAAGAAGAGAGAATGCATGTAAAGATGACAGTTGAGCCAAAGTCTAAAGGAACACCCTAGTAGTGCTCACCATGGTGATTTAATTGTTGGACATCATGGACCAAAAGCCTAGCAGATGGAAGAAGTTAGCTGAGAATGGAGGAAGCTGCAACAGCAACAAGTGCAATGCATCAGAGTGTCAAAAGAATCATCTTGCAGAGTTGAGGATCCCCCTCGCGAAGCTAATGATGCAGTGAAAGTTGCCCTCGCACAGATCGGCCGTGCAGTCAAGAGGAGAATAGAAAAGACATCACAAAGATCTCGCATCTTAAAACTCTTAAAATTTGTCCACTCGAAGATCGAGCCCCAAAGTAGTTGCACGCAGAACATAGCAAGTTCATATGCACAAAGAACAATCTGTCATGTCACAGAGTTCTCGCATAGCCAAAGAAGAGAGAGACGCCCAAAATTTCTCTCACACAGCTCTCGCGCACCCTGAACCTAATCAGTTACTTCGCGAGCACAGGCGCCTTACTGCGTGAGCACTCAGCGAGAGAGAGAGCTTCTGAAGCTCTATCTGTGAGAAGAGTCCTGGCACTCCAAATCATCTCTGCAACAGCAAGGCAGCGCAAAGGAACTGCGCGATGAACCAAAGATTGACTGCACGAGTAAGCACTCCTCACCAACTAAAGGCTACTCCACGATGGCTCTGCAACTGCGCGAATGAACTAATGCAGACGCCAGCCCCGCGAAGCTCGGGCTCTCCACTTCTTAGTTTTAACTGAAGGATTTTTTAGGAATTTCCCAAGGGTAGGGCACATTTCCCGAGGCATGGATTTCGAGGTGTATATCTCCAAGCATCCAAGGGTTGAAATAGTGCCACATCTACTGAAAAAATTAGGGTCAATCTCTTCAGAGCCCAAGCCTTATGGACAGAGTATATAAGCTATACTTAGAGTTTATTATTTTCATCTTTTCTTCATCCTCTGTCGGCTGAGAACTCCAGTAGGCTAGAGTTAGGGTTTGAGCATCTCTTTTTCTTATTTTTCTTCTCTCTTAGTCCATCATTTGAGGGCTAACCCCCTGTAAGTAGTTAGGTTTAGTTTTAATTTTAGTTTGTAATAGGTTTTTGGTATACATTGGGATTGTGGATGAGCAGTTGTGTACAGGCTACAGCCTGGAGACAGTTCATTATAAGTTTTATGTTTATCAATGGATTGCCATTTTAATGCTTAATTGAATATAAAGATCTTATGGTTTCTTTAGATGTCTATAGGATCCATTTATTTTGGACTAGCCCATTTAGTTTCTAGTAGATCTATTGTTGACCATTTGATTTCCCTTGGTTTGATAGCCCCATGGAAAGCAATGCTAGATCTGTAGAGAGATCCAGGGAGGTCGGAGGCCGATGGACCATGGTGGTTGCAGCAGTTTTCTTGTTCTTTCTCAGGCCTCTGTGGTATGGACAGACCAATGGGATACCCTGTGACCATTCAAGTGGACAGAGTATAGCCCTAAGGTTGTGTCCATTCACATGTTTGAGAAGGATTCTTTTCTCCTACACATGAACTTCTTGAGCCTTGTGAGGAGGTTTGTACAGGAACTGGCTCCCCTCTATTTTACCTAGCCGACATCAGATGTTAAATCTGATCTCTTTGTAGTAATTACAGCTTGAGGCTGAGTCATTATAGGCCGTTTGTAGCAATGACCAGTTGAATCTGAAGCCTTATTCAACCTGTTGCATGGTCCTTTTTGTGGGCATTAGTGAGCAGTTGGCCTTAGTAAAGCACTTAGGATCTTATGGTTTGGAATACCTATGGATGTCAGCCAGGTCCGTGTGTAGATCTGGGGAGCTTGTAACACTGGCATTACATAGTGCTACAACAGTATTCATGGCTTGATCTGGCCTAGTGGCTGGGGGAATGATCAATCCACTCCTCTGGGTTAGATTGGCAATGTCTATTTTAACCAATGGGATTTGACAGACTCTATCAGATATCCTGTGACCATTAGAGTGGACAGAGTATAGCCCTAAGAGCGCCCCAAATGGCATGGGTGAAACCGGATATTTTTACCTTGTTGAGGCTTTTAACAGCATCTCAGCAAGGAACATTGCAGAGACAGACTAAATCTGAGTTCTATCACTGCTTTACCTCTAGCTTAACCTGCTTACTTCTCATCATTTTTATATTATATTTTGGCACACATTATCACCATCTTCTTCTTAACCCTTTCTTTAGCTGTAGTTTTATTTTTGTATTTATGATTTTAATATAGCTTAGTGACACTTAAACACCCCTCCCTTTAGAGCTGATAGATCTGTAGCCAGATCTGGAGACTACTATACGACCCTCAAAGTTTCAGATCAATTCTCTTTGTGGGACAAACTCTTACTTATCAAAACTTGTTACAACAGGCCCTGTATCTTGTAGGTCTGTGTGTATTTCAGACTTGCTGTGCTAACCCATCTCCATATCCCCACTCTTAATTTATTCTCTCCACTGTTCTTAATAAAAAAATAGCGAGAGTCCGAAATAAATAAACCAACAAGTTTTGGGCGCCGCTGCCGTGGAGTTTTGATCTAGTATAGTAATCTGTGTTTTTGTTGAGCTATATTCTTTGTAGATGTAATGTTTGAATAAATGTCGGCATTAGTTTTGGTGTGATTTTTGAAGTTTTTCTTCATTTTTTGTTTTAAAATTTTTTCCTTTGTAATGTTTGAATAAGGTACAGCTATAATAAAAAAAAATACAAATTAAAAAATAATAATAATAATAAAATGATGTGTCAACAGATGAGGACCAGTAGTACCTCATCTGCCATTTTCTCAAATTTTTAAAGGTCCTTCTCATTCTTATAAAGGGGAGGATATGGTGGAGGAAATAAAATTTGTTAAACAGTTGCAGTCATTGGTGAGATAGTGGACGAGACCTTGCCCAACCTGCTGGACTTGGGCTGAGGTATATACTAAAATTTTTGAAGTATGGACTGAGGAGGCCCCCACCTATGTGCTGCAAAGTACTCATTTTGGGCTTCTCAGTGGGATGAGTGCACCACTTCACTTGGACAACTGCCCTCAGCCATCTAAGGCACCTTTGTTGCCTTTTATTGCCTCTCCACCTGATGTGGAGCTAGAGCTGCTCCCTGTATCTCTCATGCAACTGTAATTCCTAAGCTGGAAAGGACAGCAGGTTTGATGCAAATGCAAAGGTATGGCCTTTCATTTTTGCTTTTCAGTTCTTCCAATTCAGCTGAGTTCCAGATGGATGACCTAAATTTTTGTCATTCATGCACCCCCATCTGAACTGTTTGTATATATTATGTCTGATTTGATTTTGTTTGAATCCTGCTTTAAATTTATGCTATTCATGTTGATTTTTTATTTTCCATATTTTAGATTCAAACTCAGATCATGTTAGGCATTTGTGTTTAGTATTTTAGGGAATCAGTTTAGTGCCTATTTTATATATACTCTCTGTATTTTGTTTACTTTCTGTTCTATAGTTGTTGTTTGTAGGATTTAGTGTAGTTGTTTTATTTTCTTAGTTATCATTTTCTGTATATTTTCTCTTTTTCCCTTTCTTAGTTTAATTTTCTACACTTTTAGCTTAGTTTTCTCTTTACTTTTCTATTGTAATTTAGTTTGTTTTTCTTTTACCAACCCTACTGCCCCTATACATTTTGCATGAAACAGTGAGGACACTATTTAACCCAGGTTTGGGGGTGTGGCAGGGTAGGTCTGATAGAACAATTAACTTTAGTGCTGCAGTATTGGTTTAATTGGGATGAATAAAGTCAATTCCCACCTACCTTGTTAGAATGAGAAAATTTGTGGAAAATTAAAAAAATTTTACAGACATTTTGAAACTAAAAATTTTAAAATCTTTGCACCACCATGAAGCTAACATCAAAAAAATTTTCAGTTTGTACTTAGTGAACCTAAGAGGAGAGAAAAAGGTGAAAATACACCCCATGAGTTAATTTGAGGACCATACCTAGTGCAATTTGGGCCCATCATTTTCTTTTGAAGAGTGTTTTTGAAATTATTTCTGCTCTAAGGACTGATTGAGTCAAGACCTTTACACTAGAAGTTAGACACCTCCAAATCAAAACTGATTGACAGCACTCATGACACTTAGAAAATGATCCAAGGCCTTCATTTGGACAGTTTGAGCCTGAAAATCCAACCTCTTAAAATTTCCCTTTTACATACACTTGTTGAGCCTTAAAAATCCTACTTTTCTTTGACAAACATCGGAGTACTTACACCTTAACCTCTTGACCTGATTCAACTGTACCCTCACTCTGAGAATTCAAAAGGTAAGGGAGAAGGAGTTGAAGATAGTGAGAGTGGTCCAACATTTGGTGGAAGGAGAAGAAACGCAACATATAAATAGCAGTGAATCAGTGGTTTTTGTGTGGCAGTTCATCATAAAAATATTAAATAAATACTATAAAAAAAAAAAGAGAAGTCTAGAGAAGAACATCATCGGAAAATTGAAAAGAAGAGGAGAAGCTGGCCACTTTGATTTTGAAATATATCAAGTAAAGGTGAAATTGTGCTGAAATGAAGGTAGTGAAGTCAGGAATCTCTCCTTACCTTGCTGATTTCTCAATTTTGAATCCCTTTTCACCCCTTCATTCTTTATATCCCTCACCCATAAGCCACATTACAACCCATTCAAAAAGACCTTGTAGATCTAAAGTGAAACGAGCTTTCATGTGGAGATGAGGAGTTGTCTAATCTATGGTGAAAAGTCATAAGGATGTCAGAAATCAGAAGTTTTGTTATGCTCATACTTGCAAGCCCATTTGGTGTCTATAACTGCTCTTGAGCTGATCAGAATGTAAACACCCTTTTGATTTTTAGTGTTGAGAGATAGCCCTGGTGAGAATTGGGTCTGAATTTTAACTTTATTGGAGTTGTATCAAACCTAATTTTTGAATTTAAGGCAAGCTTTGTACTGATTTTATGCACATTGTATTCCTGTTGTGAACTAATTGGTGGTGATGCACATGCATGTTGATTTTGAGTTTTAAATGGCTGCATTACTGTTGTAATTTCCTCTTTTATAAAGGATAGGTGTGGACTGAGGCTTTATTCATTGAAATTTGCTTTGTGATTGACTGCACTATTTTTAACTATTTTAATAGTGAAGTTTATGGGTATCTTCACTGAAAATCCTCAGGAGACTTCACTCCTCCACTAATGATCACCTAGGGGTTTAAAAGGCTTGGTACATATGCTAAATGTATCCGTGCTCCCTATGAAAGTGGCATTTAAATTTTTAGAGTAATTGTTTTAAATTTTCCTTTGTTCAGGGACTAGCAAAGATTAGGTTAGGGGGTGTGTTATTCACTAAAAAGTATCACTTTTCACCTCTTAACCTAGCCTTTGCTGGACCTTGAAGCTCACTAATAATCATATTTTAAGTTTGTTTTGTAGTTAGCAATAATATGTACAGCTTAATATAAAATGCATGCTTATTGGTCCAAAGAAGAGAGGGAATCCATGTAAAGATGATAGCCGAGCCAAAGTCTAATGGAATACTCTGGTAGTGCTCACCATGGTGATTCAATTGCTAGTCATCATTGACCAAAAGCTAGCAGATAAAAGAAGTTAGCTGAGAATGGAGGAAGTTGCAACAACAGCAAATGCAATGCATCAGAGTGTCAAAAGAATCATCTCGCAGAGTTGAGGATCCCCCTCGCGAAGCTAATGATGCAGTTAAAGTTGCCCTCGCACAGATTGGCCACGCCATCAAGAGGAGAACAGAAAAGACATCGCGAAGATCTCGTGATTTAAAACTCTCTGAATTTGTCCTCATAAAGCTCTCTCGAAGATCGAGCCCCAAAGAAGCTGCACGTAGAATATAGCGAGTTCATATGCACAAAGAACAATCTATCACCTCGCAGAGTTCTCGCATAGCCAAAGAAGAGAGAGACGCCCAGAATTTCTCTCGCGCAGCTCTGGCGCACCCTAAGCCTAATCAATTACTATGCGAGCGTAGGCGCCTTACTGCATGAGCACTCAGCGAGAGAGAGAGAGCTTCTGAAGCCCTATCTACGCGAAGAGTCCTAGCACTCCAAATCATCTCCACGACAACAAGGCAGCGCAAAGGAACTACGCGATGAACTGAAGATTGACTGTGCGAGTAAGCACTTCTCACCAGCTAAAGGCTACTCCGCAATGGCTTTGCAACTACGCGAATGAACTAATGTAGATGCCAGCCCTGTGAAGCTCGGGCTCTTCACTTCTCAGTTTTAACTGAAGGACTTTTTAGGAATTTCATAAGGCTAGGGCATACTTCTCGAGGCATGGATTTCGAGGCACATATCTCTAGGCATCCAAGGGTTGAAACAGTGCCACATCTACTAGAAAAATTATGGTTAATCTCTTCAGAGCCAAAGCCTTATAGACAGAGTATATAAGCTGTACTTAGAGTTTATTACTTTCATCTTTCCTTCATCCTATGTCGGCTAAGAACTCCAGCAGGCTAGGGTTAGGGTTTGATCATCTCTTTTTCTTATCTTTCTTCTCTATTAGCTTAGCATTTGCTGGCTAACCCCCCTGTAAGTAGCTCAGTTTAGTTTTATTTTTAGTTTGTAATAGGTTTTTGGTATACATTGGGATTATTGATGAGCAGTTGTGTACAGGTTGCAGCCTGGAGACAGTTTATTATAAGTTTTGTGTTCATCAATGAATTGTCGTTTTAATGCTAAATTGAATCTAAAGATCTTATGGCTTCTTTAGATGCCTATAAGATCCATGTATTTGGAACTAGCCCATTTAGCTTCTGGTAGATCTATTATTTACCATTTTATTTCTCTTAGTTTGATAGCCCCATGGAAAGCAATGCTAGATCTGTAGTGAGATTCAGGGAGCTCGGAGGCCTGTGGACCATGGTGGTTGTAGCAATTTTCATGTTCTTTCTCAGGCCACTATGGTATGGACAGACCAATGGGATACCCTGTGACCATTCAAGTAGACTAGAGTATAGACCTAAGGTTGTGTCCATTCACATGTTTGAGAAGGATTCTTCTCCCCTGCACATGAGCTTCTAGAGCCTTGTGAGGAGGTTTGTACAGGAACTGGCTCTCCTCTGTTTTACCTAGCCGACATCAGATGTTAGATTTGATATCTTTGTAGTAATTACAGCTTGAGGCTGAGTCATTATAGGCCGTTTACAGTAATGAACAGCTGAATATAAAGCATTATTCAACCTGTTGCATGGTCCTTTTTGTGGGCACTAGTTAGCAGTTGGCCTTAGCAAAGCACTTAGGATCTGATGGGTTAGAATACCTATGGATGTCAACCAGGTCTGTGCACAGATCTGGGGAGCTTGTAGCACTGGCATTACATAGTGCTGCAATAGTATTCATGGCTTTATTTGGCCCAGTGGTTGGGGGAATGATTAGTCCAGTCCTCTGGGTTAGATTGGCAATGTCTGCTTTAACCAATGGGATTTGACAAACTCTATTGGATACCATGTGACCATTAGAGTGGACAGAGTATAGCCCTAAGAGCGCCCCAAATGGCATGGGTTAAACCGGATATTTTTACCTTGTTGGGGCTTTTAATAGCATCTCAGCAAGGAATACAGCAGAGACAGAATAAATTTGAGTTACATCACTGTTTTAACTCTAGCTTAACCTGCTTACTTCTCATCATTTTTATATTTTATTTTGGCACACATCATGTAATAACCCAAAAATTTGCGTTAAACAGTGACCTCGGGATCCATGCCCGACTGGTCATAGGTTTGACTAAATAGGAGTTCACTAGTTGACTTGAGAAGTGATGAACAGATGTGATGTGAATATGATGTAAGTATGTGGAGTGTAATGTGAATATGGGGTCACATATACCTATCTAGGTGTATGTGCTTAACACCAAGACAAGAGGGATATAAGGGTTTAATAACCCTATTTCTCTTTTGTTTGAACCATTGAAGAGAGAGTTAAGAGGAGAGAGAGAGAAGTAAAGAGGAGTTATTGAGGAGGGGGTGAATGCATATCAAAGGGGTAGATAAGAGCATTCATTGACGGATTCAAAGCGTTTGGGATCGTGAAACGAGTGATGGAACCTTAGCCATCAAAACCCAACAAATCTATCCCTTGATGGGATTCTTGAGGTAAGTTTTAAATTGAAGTTAATGCATAGATGTAGGATGATTAAATTCTGTCAAATATGCTTAGAAGAGTAGATTGAAGGCTTAGAAAAGAAAGGATAGAGTTCGATTATTCGATTTTGGCCCAGAAGTTGAAAAGTCATGGAAGCCCGATTTCGATTAATGGAAATTCATTTCGATTAATCGATTTGGATTTCGATTAGTCGATTTGGAAATCGACTAATCGACTGGGAAGCTCTAGCCACTGGAGAAATGAAACCTGGGGAAATCGACTAATCGAATTGGTATTTCGATTAATCAATTTCGGATTTCAATTAATCGATTTGGGATCGATTAATCGATTTTGAGATCTCGATTACTCGAATTAAGAATCGACTGCTTTATGTTGGAGACCTCGATTAATCGATTTGGGATCGATTAATCGAATTTAAATCTCAATTAATCGATTTTGAGAATCGATTAATCGATTTTAGTTTCGATTAATCGATTAATCGATTTTGGTTTTGATTAATCGATTTTGGGAATCGATTAATCAACTTTGACAGTTTTGCTTCAACCTTATAGTAAACTTTGAGATTCAAGGAGGGTCTTGGACCTTCTTTGTTATATCTTTAGTGATGAGTTACATGTGTTATGTTGTATCATAAGTGGTACGTATGATTATGAGCACAAGGAGCCGCGTGGGACCTTCATGCTAGAAGTTTCAAAGACTTGAAGTAGGGAACACCTTGAACATTTACTTTCATTTCAAGAGCATGTATGTAGTGATATAATCATCAAATTGAAGTTGTTTTTAAATTGTGAAAAGCTTTGTGAAAATGGGTGCGTGTGTGACACCAAAAATGTGATAAAGGCATCTGTGTGATGCAAGTAACTAAGAACAAATAATCTAATGAGATTGAGACATCCCCAGGGGATGGGAAAGTAATAAAGGCATCAGGTGTGATGAGGGTATGTATGCATCCCAGGGATGTATACATAGGATTGAATAATTACTATTGAGGCCTAACTGATATAAGATAGCACACTTACACGGTGAACAACTATATGTAATGCACATGATATTTTTGTTATTTGAGGTTTGGAGGATACCCCACCGACGTGGCGGGATACCCACGACTGACGCGGCAGGATATCCGTGACCGGTACGGCGGCGAATCCGTACACCAGCACGGAGGTTTATCCGTGACCGTAAGTACATCCCAGGGATGTTGTGTGATATTTAACCCCGCCGCCTAGTGAGAAAGGGGCTTGGGTCGTATTCCCAGGGAATACATGTTTCTACAACTGTCTAATTAGATGACGATGAAGGGTATCTCATCGGGGCTCGATGCTATATTGCTCGGGGACTACTTAAGTTGAAGATTTAAGTTTTGCTTTAGGCCTGTTCAGTGTCATTCATGATTAAATCAACAGTAATGTAATACATGCAACTTACCAGTAAATTGAGTGTAAATCATCTGCTTTTAATTGGTTTTCTAGCAAATGCATAGATTCATCATGCTTTGAATATCATGGAATATATGTGAGTTTTGATTTATATGTTCATTGTGTTGTTCCCTATTGAGCTAGGATGTAGCTCACCCTTTAGACTATACATCGTAGATCCACTGATAGCAGCAGCGGAGGCTTCGGGGGACGTGGATTCGGGTGATTCAGATTACGTACCTGGAGACGAGTTGGAGCCTCCTCCCGAGGACTTCTTCTAGGTGACTCTGTTGTGCACTTTGATAGAGAGTCAGTTTTGTGAGCAAATTAGTGCGGCTTGGTATGTCAAGCCTTTTATTTTTGAAACAATGTAATTAAACTAGATTATTCTTTTGGCAAACCATCTGGGGTGATCTGATTATCACCGATGGTTCGGGTCGGTTCTCTGTTCATGCAGTGGCATGAAAGTAGAACTGTCTTTTGCATATGCCAGTTGGGCATATTAACGTTTTTCTGCTTTAATGAAATTAATTGCTTTATTTGTTAATTTGTGCTTATTATACCAATGTTCCGTGCTAAGTTTTGGGCACGGTCTGGAGGATCGTGCTGATGGCACAAGTTTCGGGGTGCCAAAATCCGGGCTGTCACAGTTGGTATCAGAGACATTTCTTTTAGAAACTTTGACAATCATTCTTTTGTCAGGGCATAGGGACTTTTGCTAATGAAAACTTTATTTTCACGTGCAAACCGTGATGTTACCTAGAGGAAGGGGCCAACCCAGGGGTGGCCATAATAGAAGTTTGCGTAGTGGAGATGGGTACATCTCTCCTACAAATAGAGTACCTATAGGAGATGGAGGGGCTTCTGGCAGTGGTAGCCAAGGAAGCCAAGACCAGGAAGAGAGCCATGATCGAGATCGTCAGTATCAAGATCAAAGAGAGCAAGAAAGAGTTAGAGAAAGAAATGAAGATAGAGAGGAGCGTCAGAGGATGATGCACATCATGGAGACCATGGCAGCTACTATGGCTCAACAGGCAGCATCTTTGGCAGCTCACACGGCTCATGAGCAGCATCAGCCACCGACACCTCCAGTAGCTCCGACACCGCCACCATCATCTGCTTTTGCTGAGTTTAGGAGGATGAGAGCTAGGTTCTGGACAGGGAGAGCCCATAGTGGCAGAGCACTGGTTGAATGAGATGGAGAAGGTGTTCAGTGTGCTCACGTGTACTGAGGACGAAAGCGTCCGTTGGGCAGCTTATATGTTGGACGGGGAGGCTGGGCCTTGGTGGAAGTCCATTTCTAGGACTAGGGCTCAGGAGACCCCAGATATGCCATGGACTTGGGACGAATTCATTGAGGAATTCAATAAACAGTACTTCCCTGAGGTAGTAAGGAACCAAATGGAAATCCAATTTCTACAGCTTACTCAGGGGAAGATGACAGTGAGAGATTATGGAGTGGAGTTCATGCGACTCACTCGCTTTACGCCTGACTACGTCATCACGGAGATGATGAGAGCAAAACGGTTTCAGCAAGGGTTGAGATCAGACGTGAGGGGAGGAGTAGCACCATTCCAGCTGAGAACCTATGGAGAGGTCATGAGTAAGGCCTTGGTGGTAGAAGAAGGAAAACAACAATAAATACCGCCAGAGGGAGCAACAGGGAAGGTGGAACTCTGATCAGAGCAGAACAGGAAACTATGAACCGGTGAACAAAAAGCCGAGATTCATACCAAATAATCAGAAACCACCATTTCAAGGAGGCTATGGAAGACCGACGCAGCAGAACAACCAGCAGAGATTTCCATTGCTTGTGTCGGGGAGACCGATACACTACGAGAGCCCTGCTATTACTACAGGCGCTACAGTCACACAGGATGCTTCTCGAGCAGCTTCTTCCACACCTCGTGAGACTTGTGCCAAGTGTGGCAAGCCTCACAAGACAGCGGATTGTAGGGTAGGCACTCAGGGTTGCTTTCGATATGGCAAGGTGGGCCATTTGATCAGGGAGTGCCCTGAGATGAACAAAGGGAATTCGGCTTTAGCACCTATTCCATGACCGATACAAGCAAGGAAGCCAATCGTCCAAGGAAGAGCCTACCCAGTCACAGCTCAAGAGGCTCAGAACACTAATGATGTCATTCAAGGTGAGCTTTCTTTTAAATAAAAAATTTCAATTCTTGAAATTTTAGATAGAGAAGGTGCATCTATATTAGAAAAAAATATAAGAAGAAACTTGCATGTGATAAATTCTGGTATGATGATAAACAATATATATGTGTATGTATGGTTAGGTACGTTACAAATATATAAGAAGGGAAGCGATGTGATATACGAGGCTTGAGTGTTGATAGACCCGGGTTCTACCCACTCATTTGTTACACCTCGCTTCACCAAGAGGATGAAGTCGACCCAGAGGAGTTAGACTTCGTTTTAACCGTGACGGTTCCTACTGGGAAAGCTGTTGATACTGAGAAGGGTTGTAACTCCGTGATCGTGAGGATCATGGATGGAGATGTCTTTGAGCTACCGGCGAACCTAATTCTGTTGGACATGTAAGGATTTGATGTGATCCTTGGCATGGGTTGGTTATCGACCCATTGTGCGACGGTAGATTGCAAGAACAAAGTTTTCATTTTTAGACCCAACACGAGGAGATCGTTTAGATTTCAAGGAGAGAGGTTGACACACCTACCACTTATTTCGGCAGTTAGGGCCGAGCGATTGATCAGAAAAGGGTGTAGTGGATACTTGGCATTTTTGAAAGAGCAAAAAGAGGAGAAGAATGTGATCTCCCAGATAATAGTTGTGCGAGACTTCGCCAATGTATTTCCGGAGGAGTTACCTTGATTACCTCTAGAGAGAGAAATAGAATTCACCATCGACTTAACACTAGGAACGGAGCCTGTTTCTAAAGTACCATACAGAATGGCTCCTGCTGAGTTGAAGGAGTTGAAAGAATAGTTACAAGATTTAATGGACAAGGGTTTTGTTAGACCGAGTGTGTCTCCATGGGGAGCACCGGTCTTGTTTGTAAAGAAGAATGATGGGTCAATGCGTCTGTGCATTGACTATTGTCAATTGAACAAATTTACCATCAAGAATCGATACTCTTTGCCTAGGATAGATGACTTATTCGATCAACTGCAAGGAGTGAAGTACTTCTCCAAGATCGATCTGAGATCTGGATACCATCAGTTGAGAGTCAAGGCAGAGGATATTCAGAAGACTTCATTCAGGACTTGATACGGACACTATGAGTTCCTAGTGATGCCGTTTGGGTTGACAAATGTCTCGACGTCATTCATAGATTTGATGAATAGAGTGTTTATGTCATGATCTGAATTTTATACCTTTGATACACCTAAAATATGTGTATGTGTTTAATACCGTATTCCCCGCATACCTTGAGTTTTCAAAATGTTTTATCTAAAAATGCATGTTTTGATTTTTCAAGCTTTTATATTTATTTTCGTCATTAATGAACACAAGTTATGTGGTAGCCTATTGGTTAAAGGCTTTAAATTCTAGATAAGAGGTCTAGGGATCAAACCTTATTATGTATTCTTTAAACCTCTATTTTAGACTTTGAGATAAAAGCCTATACACTCTTCCTTATTGTGTTGGCTTAACACCGGATAATCTCTAAAGTGTGATAAATAAGTGTCTTACGGAGAACCCTAAATTATAAGCTCATTTAGAGTCCTTAAGAATAGAGCCGTCAGAGACCCTAGAGACCTTAGAGAAGAAATTCTAGATCTATCTTCCTAGAACCCTTCTTTTGGAAGTGCGGTGAGACGTTGGCGTATATTCTCAAACGGCCTTGACCTTCTTCTAAAATCATCATCATTGTTGGGATCTGAATCTAATCGTGGTGGTATAATCGATCTAGGTATAGAGAAATCATGCTTTTCATTGATCTTAAAATATTATTTTTTATTAATAGATTTTTATATAAATTAGTGATTTTATTTCATAGATAATGATGGAATGATTAAATGAATGCATTCTATGATTAATAGATTTTTAATGTTAATGATGTTGGGTTAAAAAGAAGTCTGATTAAATTCCACCATGTGATTTGATGTATTTTGAGGCGTGCTCACGGATTGAAATCAATCGATTGACACCTAAAAGCAATTTCCGTGAATTCTCGCCAAACTTTGCATCAGATACTACCTCGGTATTTTGGCCATAACGTTCTGTCCCGAACTCGGATTGAGGCAATTCGTATAGAGTTGGAAAGCTGACAACGAGCTCTACAACGTTTATGTTTTAGCTAGTTTCTGAATCTGACGTCTTGAAGGTCCAAATTGAGCTTCAAGTAGCACTAAGTTCCCGATGACCCAAAGTTACAGTATTTTGATATTATTTTCAGAATTCTGGGGCTGTTTTACGCACCATGATCGTATGATATGCACTGTAATATTTATGCACCATGATTATGTACACTTTGATATTTACGTACCATGATTAAATGCACTTAAATGCATATGTAGTATGATATCACTCTCATGCACTTTATATGTCCTATGATGATCTATATAATTCACAATCAAGATACGTAAAATATGATGAAATGTCAAGCCATGATTAATGAGCATTAGACCCAACATCTTGTACCCGATGGAGTCTAAGAAGGTATTAGACCCGACATCTTGTGTAAGATGGAGTCTAACTGAACAAGAGTATGATGAGCATGATTCAGCCCAACGTCTTGAGCGGGACGGAGTTTGACATGTAATAAATAACATGATTCATTAGACCCAACGTCTCGAGCATGACGGAGTCTAACTAACAAGTGATAAGCATGATTAAGACCCAACGTCTTGAGCGGGACGGAGTCTAACGTGCATTAAATGACAAGAAAGATGAAATTAAAAGATATGATGCATTCATGTAATATTAATATATATGTTTACGTTCGCCTATTTCATTTCGACAATGAGATTATACATGCCACATGCACACATACATGAAATATATCGAAATGTTATATGGCTAGGATTAATATTTTATGCTTCAATGGATTACATGTCTGGTCCATACAAGTGTAAACTTACACCCCTTGTTTATGTGGGTGACCAGATGAGACAGGTGTTGCCAATGACAATGTATGGGTCTATGGCGATGAGACGGCACGTGGTGCTCAAGAAACTGGACTGAATGGCGTTGATGGCTTCGTGGCCTAATTAGCTATTTTCCTTTCTAGTTAGTGGTAATTTTAAATAAATGGGACATTGATCAGTTAGTATTTTATCTAAACTGTTTAAGCTTTAATTATGTTGGACTTGTTATTGGAATAAGAACATTATCATGGGTTTTATTTAGATTAATTAATGTTTTAAAGAAATTTTATCTTCCGTTGTTTAAGGTGCTTTTATCGCCTTATTATGTTTCTATGGTTCTCGATACGAAGGTACGGTCTAAGATCTTACAATTAAGAGGTTGTGAGATCTCGGGTCGCTACAGTTTAAACCACACCTAGACTCTTGTGTTGTAGTGTTTGTTGACGACATCCTGATCTATTCAAAATCAGAAGAAGAGCATGAAAAGCACTTGAGAATAGTCCTACAGACCCTATGTGAACACCAATTATATGCCAAGCTCAGCAAATGTGAGTTTTGGCTAGAAGAAGTTAGCTTTTTGGGACATGTTGTCTCGAAGCTTGGTGTCACCGTAGATCCAGCAAAGATCGAAGCAGTGGTGAATTGGGAGCAACCAAAGACCGTGACCGACATCCGCAGTTTCCTTAGATTGGCAGGTTACTATCGACGTTTCGTTGAGGGTGTTTCAAAGATATCAGGGCCACTCACGAGACTCACACGAAAAGATGCAAGGTTTGAATGGAGTGAGGCATGCGAGAAGAGTTTTCAAGAACTCAAGAAGAGACTCACTTCAGCTCCAGTGTTAGCTATACCTTCAGGCAGTGGAGGGTTTACAGTGTATAGCGATGCTTCGTATACTGGTTTAGGTTGTGTACTTAATCAGCACAAACAAGTGATAGCGTATGGGTCAAGACAGTTGAAAGAGCATGAGAAGAATTATCTGACACACGACCTGGAATTAGCAACGGTCATTTTCGCGCTCAAGATTTGGAGACATTACTTGTACGGTGAGACGTTTGAGATTTTCACCGATCATAAGAGCCTCAGATATCTGTTTACACAGAAGGAACTAAATATGAGGCAGTGCAGATGGATGGAGTTTCTCAAGGACTATGACTGTTCCATACAGTACCATCCAGGTAAGGCTAATGTAGTAGCTGATGCCTTGAGTCGGAAGAGTTCAGCTCAATTGGCTAGTTTAATTTTGGGTATGCACAGATGGAAACTGTTTAAAGATCTGGCCCTATACGATGCAAACATTGACTCTCAAGCTACAGGAGCCTTCTTGGCTAATATCTCAGTGAGACCAATGATATTTAAGCATATCCATGAGCTACAGATGAAAGACTCGGCACTAACAAAGATTCGTCAAGATGTAACTGAAGGCATTACATCCGAGTTTTCAATCAAGGAGGATGGTTCCTTATTGTTCAAGGGCCGCCTCTGTATTCTGAATAACGCCGATCTACGATGAACAATTCTTGATGAATCACACAAGTCAAGCTATGCTATCCACTCGGGAAGCACAAAGATGTATCAAGACTTGAGAAAGAATTACTGGTGGAGAGGCTTGAAACAGGATGTGCCAGAGTATGTGTCGCGGTGTTTGACGTGCCAACAAGTGAAGATCGATCATAGACATCCCGCAGGTCTATTGCAACCTCTACCTATACCGGAATGGAAGTGGGAATCGATCTCTATGGACTTCATCGTTGGACTCCCGCATACTGTGAAGAAGTACAATGCCATATGGGTAGTGGTCGATCGATTGACCAAGTCAGCGCACTTCTTACCTTACAACACGATGTATACAGCGGGAAGACTAGCAGAGTTATATATGAAGGAGATTGTCCGTTTGCATGGGATTCTGAGTAGCATTGTTTCGGACCGTGACCCATTGTATACATCAAAGTTCTGGAAGAAATTTCAAGAAGGAATGGGAACGCGACTGGATTTTAGTACGGCATTCCATCTGTAAACCGACGGGCAGACTGAGAGGGTCAATCAGATCATTGAGGACATGCTTAGGGCATGTATGTTAGAATTACAAGGATCGTGGGATCAGCATCTACCCTTAATTGAGTTTGCATATAACAACAGTTTTCAGACGAGCATTGGGATGGCACCATATGAAGTAGTTTACGGACGGCGATGTAGATCGCCCATCAACTGGGAAGAAACAGGTGAGAAATTCATTTTGGGACTCGAAATACTTGAAGATAATGCCACCTATGTTCGTCTGATAAGGGCAAAACTCAAAGCGGCTCAGAGCAGACAGAAAAGCTATGCCGATATCAAGCAGAAGAGTGTAGACTTCAAGGTGGGTGAACACGTGTTTGTGAAAGTGTCACCCATGAAGGGAGTCATGAGATTTGGAAAGAGAGGGAAGCTAAGTCCCCGCTATCTTGGACCATTTGAAGTTTTGGGTCAAGTAGGGAAAGTTGCTTACCACATTGGATTGCCACCGTTATTCGATCCAGTACACAATGTCTTCCACGTATCTATGCTCAGGAAGTACCTTAACGAACCTTGACCACGTATTGAGTAGTCAAGCTTTTGAGATGCATGAAGACATGACCATGATCGAAGAGCCAGTGGAGATTTTGGATCGAAAGGAACAAGTGTTGCAAACGAAAGTGATTCCACTAGTACTTGTCTGATGGAAGCATCATCCGGCCGAGGAAGCTACATGGGAATGAGAGGCCGATGTGAAAGATCAATATTCGGCCGTGTTTCCGACAACTTGAGAGTCAATTGTACCCCCGCAAGCATGTTTGTGGATTTTAACAATACTTGTAATCCAATGTAGATTTTGATCAAAGTATGAAATAGAAATAATTTTTATCCGCACATGGCCATGATGATGTGTTTTGAAGAACCAATGAGCAACTGATCATAAATTACCAAAAGAAATCAAGTAGACAGAAAATTTTAAAAATCTACAGAATCTAATCAAAACCGATTAATCGATTTGGAAATTCGATTAATCAATTTTGTTCGATTAGTCGACTGGCATGTGCCAGTGACTGGAAAATTGATGAGGACTCAGAAAATGGAAGAAGGGAAATTTCGATTAATCGATTGGAGTTTCGATTAATCGATTCTGGATTTCGATTAATCGATCTGGAGGTTCGATTGATCGAATAACTTAGGAAATTTTGAAAAGTTTGAAGAATTTTATGTGATTTCGATTAATCGAAGAACAATTCGATTAATCGATTTGGGATTTCGATTAATCAAACTGGGGGTTCGACTATTCGAGTTACTTAATAAATTGGGAAAATTTTTGAAGGACTGCACGATTTTGATTAATGGAAGTGAATCTCGATTAATCGATTTTGAATTTTCGATTAATCGAATTAAATTTCGATTAATCGACTGGCTCACACCAGTGAGCTCCAAAACTCAACATTTCTAACGGATACGATTTCGATTAATCGAAATAGTTTTGATTAATCGATTTTGAGTTTCGACTAATCGATTTTGGAAATCGATTAATCGATTTCTTGCGGCTTAACCTAATTTTGAAACTCGATTAATCAAATTTGAATTTCGATTAATCGAAGCCAGTCTATATATACATAAGTTGGGGTTTTGGTGCCCATTCAAAAATTTTAAACCTTGGGCGCCATTTCTTCTTCTTCTCCAACCGGTCAAGACAGCTAGGGTTTTGGATTTCCTTCGTCAATTTCGGACCAAGATCATTTACTTTCACGACGAAACCTACGATAAACCCTAGTTTGACTCTTTTCCTTCAAATTTGAGCTATGTTTTTGGAATTTTTATTTTCTTCAATATTTTTGAGATTTTCTTTATTTCAATGTTTTTGAGATTTTTGTTTTCTTCAGAGACGGACCCTTGGCAGCACGAATCTGTGTATATATAAGGTATTACCTACCAAGGGCTTATCTCACTTTTTATAGGTTATTTTTTTTAGAAAACGGGTGCAAAATGTTAGGCCACTCCCCGCTTCCAGGATGGGGCAGAGATGCCCAATTGCGTACCTGAGGGGTCGCTCCTTTACCTTATTGGATGGAGGGTGCTGACTGATATGGCTCCTTGGGGTTAGTTTCCATCATGTTAATCCCCATTTCGTCTGAGATGATATCCTCAAATGTTAACACGGCTTTGTGGTGATTCACCACAGGGGGAGTTTGTTTAGGTACGAGCCATCGTTCCTCAAAGAGGGATAACGTGGCCAAATCTATCTCCAGGCCGGGAAGGGAAATATGGTGATTGGTGGGGTGAACTGGTGTTATAGGCTTGTGTGGGGTTATTCGGGTTTCCCCATTTCGATCAATTTTCACAACCCCAACACTAATCAATTAGTTCCTAATGTGAGGCTTGGGACAGGGTGTCTCCTCTATGTGGATCCCCTTGGCTTTCACAGCTGCCATTACACTGGCCTTCTCCTTGGCCTCTCTTACTTCTTTGGTGGGCTTATAACCTAGCCCGAACCTAACTTTCTGACTGCCCTTAGCTATGATGGTGTAGACACCCAAATTCGGCCGAAGGCCCGATCAGTCTATACTCCGAGAGAAATGCACCCATGTGCTTCCGATGGCACCCCTGAACCCTTAGAAATCTATCCAGACCTTTAGGAATCCCCTAAAACCCATTAGAATCATTCCCCCAACCCTTAGAGATCACCCCTAAACCCCAGGATCCCTTCCCATACTCAACTTAAACCCTTCTGAGCATTTGATGGGAGGAGAGTTATAAATTTTTATACAGACCACTACTGAGGATGAACCACATACCCGTGGAAAGAGGACTTCTCCAGCTTTCCAACGAGCTGGAGATCACCCAATTTGGAGTTGTGGTTCAAAAGTTATGGCCGAATAAAAGTCCACATAAAATCATGACTTTTTGCTTAGGCGTATGTATTACATATATGACAAATTTGGCTAGTTTGGTCAAGCATGTATTATATATCGCTGGCATTTTTAAGAATTTGGCTGGGCGTATATAATACATACGCCCAGCATAGGAAGGCCCACCACGGGCACCCATCTTCTCAGATTCCCCCTGGTTTTCATAAAAATTACTGTGCATAAACTGGGCGTATGTAATATATACACCCAACTTAGCTACTGAATCTGGTTTGACCTTTGACCATCCCCTTGGTTGAGGTGGGTGTCTTAAGGTTGGTTTCACCCCCTTTGAGCTTATTGGCAACCCTTAAGTCACCCATGGTCTCACCCCATCATCCGCCATTGAAACCAATTTCCCAAACCCCTAGGACCCTAAAAACCTAGAAAACCTTAGATGGAGGATTACCTAATTGCTAAACCAATTAGCCCTTAAGTAACTCTCTAACCCACCTCTTCTCTATAAATAGAGAGCCCCCCTCTTCCCCAAAGGGTTGAAAAATTAAGGTTGAGAGTTAAGCTTAAGAGAGAGAGAGCCCTAGTGAGAGAAAAATATGTGTTATTTATCATTATTCAACCAGAATTCTAGCATGCTTAGTTTATCCTTTTCAACCCTTTTCAACCATTAGATCACCCCTTGTTAGTAAAGCTTAGTCCCTAGCTTCATCCCACATTTCCTATCTACCGAATCCTAGCATTAGAACCTATCCCTCTACCGTTTAAGCCATTTAAAGCCATCGGAAGCACGCCGAAGCGAAGGTCTTCTACGGTGCAACAAGGGCCCGTGAGCTCCGGCTCACCCCTCTCTTCCTCTACCTTCTTGGTGTTTCCTCCGTCCAAGGATTCAAGCCGTTACGCCGCCGAAATTTTTGTTTGGCTCAAAGCTTGATAGGACCGTATTGTCTTCGGGCAAGGGGAAGCTCCGCCCATTTGTTTTTATTTTGGCCATAGATAAAGACCGCTATGTGCGGGTTGATCGGGTGCCTAAACCCTTCCTGATCGATAACCGAAGCCCCTACCCTAGAGCCTTTGGCAAAGACCGGTAAATCAGAGTCATATTTAGCACTTTGGTGCTCAAAGCATTGATTTAAAGGTTTCCCGGGTCACCAAAAGCTCTGGGTGGCTACTCTACATTTTCTTCCATCGCGAGTGCATCGCCGAGACGGGTTCGAGAGGATCCATGCTCGCACAGATGGCGACTCTGCTGGGGATGTCACCCTAGCGCTTCCCCTCTTGTTGGCCTTTCTCTTTAATTTTCTTACTAACCATTGCTATTTTTTTTTTTAATTTTTTGCTATTTTTCTTTATTTTTTTATTATTTTTACTAACATACTCACCCCTACAATTCAGTCCTTTAAATGCCTTAGCCGATTGGTGGGCCTACTTGCGCTTTTAAATTTCAGTTTTTTACGATTTTGTCATTTAAGTAGCCTTAGCCGTTTGGTGGGCCTGCTCGCATCCACGTCATTTAAATTTCAGTCATTTACGAGCCTTAGCCGTTTGGCGGGCCTACGTGCGCTCTTTATTTCAGTCATCATTTCTCACCATTGAACGCCGGCCCGTTGAGGTGGCACGGGCTTGTCATCTCCGACCCGATTTTGGATTTAAATTCACTCCCCTTTAAAAATCTATAATTAAAAGTGAACCAACAGTGTGGGAACATAATCAAATATATTTTTGTGTGTTTTGGGTAATTTTCGGGGGGTTTAGGCACAGATATAACTTACCTGGTTCCCAATAAGGCGGCAGCCCTAGTGGTGATGATCCTGACAAGAACCACCCCTTCCAGTACCTAAGAAGGCGCTTGCGCCAGAGGTATATCAGTTGGGTTGCCAATTCCGATCAAGCCGTAAGACCTGCAATGGTGAGAGCGTAGATAGCCCGAATTCAGCCGTGTTTCCCTAGGAAGTGGAAAGGAGGGACTCGATAACATACACAGTAGTCCCCGGGAGCATCCCTCCTAGAAAACTAGTTCAAAAGACCCATTTTGGGCTTCGACATCTTGTCACAAACAATTTGGAAAAACAACCTCGCCAGGTATATATTACATATGCCCAAAGAACAAATCCCCAAAAATACTCGGTATATAATATATACCTTAAATCGATTTAAGCGGTAGTATATAATATATACTTGACCAAATCTGCTAAGTTTTGTCAGCGTATATAAAACATACACCAAGATATATCTTTGGGTTCGAGGCAATCCACCACCCAAGTTCCCTAATTAGCGGTATTAGTGTCCACAGTAGCCTCCCGCATTCTGTAACGCCCAATATGCCCCAACCCAGTCAAAAGAAGGCGACTTCTCATTGATTTGCTCCGGGGGATTGATCGATTTAGAATGTAACCCTTGCAAGTGCACAAGATCTATTGCAGTATGGCAAGAACAGGGGTGTCGAACCCACAGGGAAACGCGAATTTTTAATTAATTCTTTTAGAGATTTTAAAAACGTCCCTAAGGAAGTACCAAAGGGCAGATTCAATTTTACCAAAAACTTAACACACTTTTCCTAAATGCAGAAAAATAAATTAATCTAAACAATTAATTACTGATAAATCTACGAACAATATTAAAATGAGATCAAGGAATATGCTACCCCCAGTTCGTGCACTTTTCTATCATTAAAACCCACAGTTTCATTAAATCATCATTCACACCATCATTCATCTAGAAAAATGACTTGAAATAAAATATGATCATCAATCCGGCATACCCTATCTAAAAACAATGACTCAGCCTAACATTGCGGTATGAGTCATGTAAAAAGTATAGCGTATCTCATGATATTTAGATCACGACAATCAGCACATAATCTCTACCAGATCTAGATCACTGCAGATCAAATCGTAGCGATACATAACAAAGCATTTAAATATTTTCAATCACACAAACTTTGAGCAAAACGATTCCATGATAACAATAATAGAATGTATTAATCATAAACATGGGTACTTATCCTGGGATCGCATCTTCCCGATTTATCTCATCTTTGGTGTTTGATCTCCTTTTTCTTTCAAAGTCATTCCTCTTTTATTTCTTCCAAAAGATATTTGCAATTGTTTTTCCTAAATACAACCTATGAATTTCTCAGAGAAAAATAATGCAAATCCTAGGTACAATCTACCTGAATAAACCCTAGAAGAAGGAGAAGAAGACTTGAAAGATGAAGAAAATATTCCCCAAAGTGAAGAGCCCTAAAAACTAAAAAGAAAGAATGAATAATATTCTAATTGCAAAAAATAATAATCCCCCTAAGAAACTCGTGGCTTCCCTTTTTATAATAGCCTAACCCTAATACCTCTCTCGATTGACATCTAAGAGTAATTTTCGTGAATTCCCGCCTAGCTTTGCATCAGACACTGCCTCGGTATTTTGCTCATAATTTTTTGTACCGAACTCGGATTGAGGTGATTCTTGAGGCGTTGGAAAGCTGATGACGAGCTCTACAACTTTTATGTTTTAGCAATTTCCTAAATCTGACGTCTTGAAGGTCCAAATTGAGCTGCAAGTCACACTAAGTTCTCAATGACCCAAAATAGCAGTGTTTTGACATTATTTTCGGATTCTTACTTTTAGAAACTTTGATTGTATTTACAAACACTTCAAATCTAACAAATCTCATCAGATAGCCTTCATCGGACGGCTAAATATAGGTATTTAGGGGTGAAATATCATCATATTTCACTACTCATCACACCCCCAAACCTACACTTTGCTAGTCCTCGAGCAAAGAGAATGATAGAAATATAAAGCAAATCAAACTAACATCCTAAAATTTAAATGCCACTTTCGTAGGAAACACGATTGCACTTAGCATGTGCAACAAGCCTTTAAACCCTAGGTGATCCCTAGTGGAGGAGTTGTGTCTCACGAGGGTTTTGCAGTGAAGTTACCCCCAAACTTCCACAAATTTCAAACCATCGGTAAAATTGAGTTTTCAAAATCTGATTTTTATAACATATATTTAACTTCAAAGCTCAAAATCAATAATCAATTCAACATGCAAATTCTCAATTTTAAATAACAATGTTATACTAATCATACCAATATCCATTCAAATTAGTCTAATGCTCCAAATCGTTAGATAACTCATCCATTCATGTTTAAACGTTTTGTGTGCATCCCAAAACCAAGATTCATCCATCTCAGAACTAGTCCAAACGGGAAATCATCGGATCTGTTGTCTTGACTCAATCCTCACTTTAGGTATACTCTCAAAATAAAATCACTCCGATGATTGGTAAGTTTTCGCACATGTGAGAGATCAATACAAAGCAAATAAAAAGGTCTCACATGATAAATGAAACACGATGCAATCAATGAACAAAAATAAATCTCATAAGAACAGATACTTGTATATCCTAAGCATGTCATATCAAGTGTCATAAGTATTATATATTGACTCTCCACAAGATGCTTACCAATGCAAGATCGGATCATGAAGGTCTTTTGTAGGGTTGTAATGGGGCTCGTAAGGGTAAGAAAGAAAGGAATTGTGATACAAATTTTCGGAGAAATTGGAAATGGATCTTACTTCTGATTTTTTTTATTTTATTTTTTTTTTATTTCTCTTCTTTTCTTTTTTTTTCTTTTCTAATTTCTCACCATTTTTTTTTTCTTTTCAATATTTTTCTTTTCTCATTCTTTCTTCTCTTTTGAATTTCCTTTTCTTGAAGCACCTCATTTTTCATTCCTTTTTTTTTTTTTTTTCTTTTTCTCTCCCCTTTTTTTCTTTTTATATTTGCCATACACTCTCAGTAAACACCATAACTCATTATCTCTCCACTTACTCTCTTTTCGCTCATTTTCATCCCTCGTTCCTAATTTCTCATAAATAAGAAGGGTAAAGCTAAATTTTCGTAAATTGTGAAGGTTAAAGTTAACGTTAACGAGAATGTATAAGGGTAAATTTTCTATAGGCTCAAAGGGTACTAAAAGGATAAATTTATATGAGGTGGGGCATTTTAAGCACAAACGAGCCAAAGATGGCCTTCAATCATTTCCTTAAAAGATGGTAACCTTGCCTATTTGTCTTGAGTAGATATACAGTACGTTCTAACACAATAATATGAATTTGATATCATGCAAAGTCACAAGCCAAAATAAAATGTATGAGATTATGCAAAATAATTCGTATTCAAAGAAAACTCCGAGTTTATATATTCACTCATCAATGACGGGAAATTAGCTCTAAAGCTTACTGGGTTTAGTCTCCACTAAGAACCTAAGATTCAACGCTCAAAATAGTTCATCGATTTCTAAGTCTTAGCTTGGTATAAGTGCAAAAATTCTAAGCCACAATTTGAGTCATCCACAAATTATCACATTAAGCTTCATCATCCTAGATACAAGTATTCAAAATATGACATCAATATTCTCAAAATTAAATTCACATGCATCATCAACTAAAGTTTGAAAACTATTGCAAAGTAAATCATGTATGATAGTTCCAAATAAATAAATTTTTTTTTTTTTTTTTTTCAAAGAAAATCAAAAATAAGTGATGAAAGATAGATAATCATACATACCCCCAAACCTAAAAATGACAATGTCCTCATTGTTTGAAATAAGTAGGCACCCCCAAACCTGTTGAAAAGTACCTCAACACAAAGATCAGGTGCAGAGAATATGGGCATCAAATTAGAACATGACCAAAAATAGATTGAAGGTAATGTGGCTACACTAATTTGGAAATTAAAAATAACCTAAACTAAACTAAAACTAATATTCTAGAACTAAACATACGAAAAGAAAGATAAATCCTAAATCCTAAACTAAACCTGTGTCCAACTCCTAAATAAAACACACTGGGTTGCCTCCCAGGAAGCGCTGAGTTTAAGTGTCGACAGCTCGACCTCTTCATTGATCAAGAATCTGGATCACTAAGGTGCATTGCCTCAATCTTAAACTGGGTCATCGGCTCAAACACTGGTTTGAGTCTTTGCCCATTCACTTTGAAAACTCGATTGTCCTGAAGGCTTTGAATTTCAATTGCACCGTCCTCACTAATGGAAACAACCCAAACGGGCCTTCCCATCTAGATTTCAATTTCCGATGAAGCTTAAGTCGAATTGAATAACCAAACTTTTGGCCAACATGAAACTCCTTCCAGAAATTAATTGATCGTGCAACTTTTGTACCTTTCCTTGTACATCTTTGAATTTTCATACGCATCGTGGCGTAACTCTTCTAATTCACTCAATCAGAACCTTCGATTCGACCTGCTTGCATATCGAAATTAAATCGCTTGATCGCCAATGCCTTATGCTCCAATTCGACAGAAGATGACATGCCTTCCGTAGACAATTCAAGGGAGACATTCCGATCGGTGTCTTGAATGCAGCGATAGGCCCACAAAGCATCGGATAGCGGTTTGACCAATCTCTTCTATCCTATTGCATCTTTTCTAGAATTCGCTTGATTTCCCGGTTAGACACTTCCACCGACCACTAGTCTATGGATGGTACGATAGCGACTTTGTGAGTGACGTCATTCTTCATTAAAGTGGCAAAATGGCTATTGCAAAATGCGAACCGCCATCACCGATGATTGCTCTTGGGATCCCGAATCGGTTAAACACATGTTCTCTCGAAATTTGACCACAACCTTGTGATCATTTGATCGGGTTGCCACGCTTCAATCCATTTGGAGACATAGTCAACACCGAATATATGAATACCCAAAGGATGGTGGAAAAGGACCCATAAAGTCAATCCCCAAACATCGAAAATTTCAACAATCGAATTGGATTAAGGGCATCATATTTCGTCGTGAAATATTGCCAAGTCGCTTGACACCGTTGGCATTCCTTGCGATTGAGCGTCACACGAAGATTGAGGGCCGTGAATCCGCTTTGAAGGATTTTCGTGCGGTCTTCTCATCCTCAAAATGGCCTCCACAGCCCCAAAGATGGCAAAAATTTAGACGCTTAGTTGCTCGTCTTCCGCACGCATCTCCTAATGATCCGATCCGAGCGGAATTTAAACAAATATGGTTCATCCTGAAATAGTATTTTATTTGGGAGAAAAGAGATTCTTATCATTCTTACCCCACTCGGTGGAATTACGCCAATGACAGATAATTCACGATGTTAGCAAACCACGGAACTTTTGCACCGGCTACATCAATTGCCATCAAATGTTCATCCGAAATGTGTCACGGATGGTCTCGGTATAGATGATTCTTCAGTGTAATTCTAGATGATGATCACCACAACGCTCTCAACCCCCTTTTATCTTTAATCTCAAAGTTGAATTCTCGAGAAGCGTGATCCAACGGATCAGCCTTGGTTTCGCATCCTTCTTTGCTAAAAGATATTTCAAAGCGAGTGGTCCAAAAAGACCACTATTTTCGATCCAAGCAAATAGGAACGAATTTGTCCGAGCATACACACCACTAATAATTCCTTCTCGGTGGTGGTGTAATTCATTGGGCATCAATTAATGTCTTGCTAGCATAATAAATTACGTGAGGTAATTTATTCACCCTTGCCCTAAGACAGCTCGATCGCATAATCAGATGCATCACACATGTGTTCGAATGGTAAAGAATAATCCGGTGGTTGGATTATTGGTGCATTTGATAAGAGTTCACGCAATTTTAGGAATGCCTTTATGCAATCCTCATCAAAATCAAAAGGAACATCTTTGCCAAGCAAAGTGCACAATGGTTTAGCCACCTTGCTAAAATCCTTAATGAATCTTCTATAAAACCCAGCATGCCCCAATAATGTTCGACTTTGTCGAACACTTTTAGGGGGTGGTTGATTTGCAATTAAGTCGTCCTTCGCCTTATCAACTTCACTTCCTTTCGTTGTAACAATATGCCCCTAACACAATTCCTTGTTGAACCATAAAATGGCTCTTTTCGGTGAGAACAAGTTTGGAATCTACACAAGGTTGAAACACCTGTGAAAGATGATTCAAACAAGAATCAATGTTTTTCCAAAAACCGAAGTCGCCCATGAAGACTTCGATGAATTTGTCGATCATGTCCTAGAATATGGCCAACATACATCGTTGAAACGTGGCGAGCATTACATAATGAATGGCATCCTTCGATATGCAAAGCGTACCATATGGACACGTGAATGTTGTCTTCTCTTGATCACCGTGGAAAACGGGCACTTGATTGTATCCCGAATAACCATCAAGAAAGCAATAAAACTCTTGCCCTAACTTCTCAAGAGTTTGATCAATGAACGGAAGCGGAAAATGATCTTTTCTGGTGGCTGTGTTCTTTTTTCCATAATCAATGCACTCACGCCATCGAGTAGTTTCACGAGTGGCCACCAATTCTCGCTCCGTAGTTTCTTTCACTGTAATTCCAGACTTTTTCGGAACGATTTGTACTGGACTATCCCATTCACTATCAGAGATCGGGTAGATGATTCCAGATCGAGGAGTTTAATGATTTCCTTTAAACGACTTCTTGCATGTTCGTATTAAGTCGCCTCTGTGGTTCCCTCGATGGTTTACTCTCATCCTCCGATGTATTTTATGCATACATACCGATGGGTCAATCCCTTGAGATCACTAAGGTCCATCCGATGGCCTCCTTGTGCTCTTTTCAAAGACCTTCAACAAATCATTCTCTTGTTCTTCCGATAATGTGGATGAAATTATCACCTTGAAGTGTTTCTCGAGGTCCCGTAAAAGCATATTTGAGGGACTCGGGCAATTGTTTCAATTCCACAGTTGGTGGTCGCTCAATTGATGGAGTCGGACATCCTTTACCTCGAGGTAGTGGTTCTACCTTAGTCACAACTTCACATAAGTTATCATCTTGACATGATGAATTTGACTTTTCTCTTCGCTTCCTTTCAAGCCCTTTGTCCTCATAGATGGCTAACAAAGCGATTTCAAATTCCTCTTTGGTGAGCATTGATGGTAATGCTTCATCCACCACTTCGTCCATCGATCGATGTAAAACAACCTCATCCTCATTAGGAAATGGTTCATCGCATGGAATATGTTAAGCGACTTTCATATTTTCAAAAGAAACGTCCATGACTCCCGTCGACAATTAATAATGCAAGCGTTGGCGATGGCGAAAGCGGGCGTCCAAGAATAATTGGGACTTGATTGATTGATTTCGCAGTGGTTCCATGTCTAAGACAACGAAGTCCACCTTTGGAAAGACAAACTTGTCTATTCAACCAAAACATCCTCGATAACACCCCTCGGTCTTCTTTCTGATCTATCTGCCAGTTGGAGTGTGACCGTCGTGGGTTTCAATTCACCCAATCCGAGTTTCTTGTACATTGAGTATGGGATCAGATTAACACTTGCTCCCAAATCCAATAACGCCTTTCCAATTGGTTGCCCACCAATGACACATGGAACAGTTGGGACTCCAGGGTCTTTCAGTTTCTGTGGGGTTTCCAATCGCAATATCGAACTGACTTGATTTGTTAGGAACACTTTCTTTGAAACGTGAGTACGTGCCTTTCTCTTCCGAGTGCACAAATCTTTGAAAAACTTGGCGTACTCAGGAACTTGTTTGATTGTTTCAAGTAATGGAAGATTTATCTTTACTTGCTTGAATGTTTCGAAAATTTCTTCCATTTTTGTCGGTCCCTTTCCCATTCTAGATGGAGGAGTTAGGCATTGAGGGAATGGTGCCTTTGGGACATAAGGTGCAGATTCCATTTCCGATTCTTTTTCACGTCCTTGTTGGACGGTTGAAGGAAACTCTTCCTCTAATACTTTTTCTTTTCCTTTCTCTCTTCCTTGCTCTTGCACTTTTCTTATCTCTGGCTCTTTGTCTCTTTCTTTCTCTTTTCCTTTTCCTTTCTCTTTTCCTTTTCCTTTCTCCTTTCTTTTCTCTGATTCTTTTTCCTCTACTGCTTCTCTTTCTTCATCAGCTTCTACAGGCATTTCCACTTGATTATCAACCTCTCGTCCACTTCTCAAAGACCGTAATGTGACTTTTACTGTTGACTATTCGATGGTCCCTTGAGATGGTGCTTGGCCTCGAGATTATTGATGGGTTGGTGAGAGCCTACCTTCCTCTCGCTGACACAGTTGATTGGCCAATTGACTGACTTGGTCCATTATCATCTGCTGAAAAGATTGCATGCTTCGCATAAGCTTTTCTTCCAGATCAGAATCTTTCGAAGTACTGGCATGAGATTGATTAAGATTCTGATTGAAATTCTGATTTTTTCGGTAGTCAGAATTTGGATGATAATACGGAGCATTCTGTTGGAAATTGCAATTCTGTTGGAAATTAGAATTCTGGAAATTCATTGTGGGACGAAAATTTTGTTGAAAATTTGGTTGAAAAGGTTGTTGTCCACCCATTGTGTTGGCTCTATGTTCTTTGGTTTACTGGCTTATTCGATTCACCCCATCCTAAGTTGGGGTGATTTTTCCATTCCGGATTGTAGGTATTGGAGTACATGTTTCTACCCTGCCGCTGATAAGATTGAGTCACATTTACCTGCTCTTGAGGATTAGGTTCATCAGGGAAGAATGACAAGGTAGTAGGGCACTCATTAGCCATATGACCTGGGTGGTCACAAATTGAACACACTGTGGGGGTGACAGGAGCTTTAGCTTGCTTGGTAGCAGCTAACAACATGTTCATCTGTTTGGACAGCATGTCAACCTTTGTTGAGAGATCTGAGGCATTATTGTTGACATCGTACAATCCGTCTTTTGTCAACACATGAGATTTAGGTGCCAGGTTCAAGTTGGTTCGCCCCAGTGTCTCACTTTGTATCGAAGTTTGATATAACTTTTCAAACAATGCCCACAATTCGTCAGCTTCTTTCGTGGCACAAGATCCACCACAAGATGCATCAACCATGCGTCTCTCTTCAGGAATCAGTCCATTGTAAAAACTTTGGACTTGTTGCCACCTTGGAACTTGATGATTTGGGCAACTTCTGATCAATTCCTTAAAACGTTCCCAACATTCATGGAATGTTTCTCAGAGTTGTTGGGAAAAGAACCGGATCTTCGACGCAATTCAATGGCCTTAGTCATGGAAAAATATTTTTAAGGCCCGGCGATGCGCTCGCCCAACTCGAATAGATTGTGGTTTAAGGAATAGAACCATGTTTTTGCCTTATCTCTTAAAGAGAACGGAAAGAGTCGCTGCTATCTCATCATCGGTGACATTGTGGACTCAACATTTTGCATACCCAGTGAATTCATTTAAGTGAGCGTCATGGATTTTCTTTTGCTAACCCATGGAAAATTGGTAGCATTTGAATCATTGCTGATTTGAATTCATAGTGGTTCCCTGGAATGGGAGCATGCATAATACATTCCTGATCCTCGTAAAAACCAGGATCGTTATAATACTCCAGTGTTCTAGGGCCCTCATCAAAATTATTGTTCTATTATTTCCATTATTGACATTCCCATTGTTGTTATTCTCATCTCTCTTGCCTTTGATCCGCCATGGTCTCGGTTGTTGATATTGATTCCTCCGGACTCTTGATTCTCTACAAGCTCTTTCGATCTCAAGATTAAAGCGAGCGGATGTGGGTGATGAAAGCGAGTAAAGATACACCAATACTCACAAACAGGTTGAAGAATCCACAACAAACCCACAAAATTACGCTTGAACGATTTAAACAAAGATGATAAATGTAGCCAATATCAATGGAAAGATTTCTTCTTTTTTTTTTCTTTTTTTTTTAATTAAAATTGAATTTAAATTAATTAATTTTTTTTTTTTTTAAATTCAAATTAAAATTAAAATTCAATTTAAATTAATTAAATTTTTTTTTTTTTTTTTTTAAATTCAATTAAAATTTTTTAATTTTTTAATTTTTAAATTAAATTCGAAAATTAAAATTAAAATTGAAAATCCTATAAAATCTTTCCTAAAAGAGAAAAATAAGGAGAAGAATGAAAGATTCTAAAATCCTAAAACAAAAGTCCCACAAAAGTTAATGACTAAATTTAGAAAATCCTAAAAATATCTAAAAGAGGAAAATAAGGAAAAAGAGTCCTACCAAATCTAAAATAAGAAGTCCTAAAAATCTCTACTTCCTAAATTTCCTAAGGAAGGTATCCTAAAAATCTAAACTTCCTAAAAAGACTCCACAAAATCTTATCAAAGAGAGAAAAATAAGGGAAATAATAATAATAATAATAATTATTATTATTATTTTTTTTTAAACACTCAAAACAGAAAAATCCCTATCCGAATTAATCAAAATTTCACCGATTTCCCCGGCAGCGGCGCCAAAAACTTGATCGATTTAGAATGTAACCCTTGCAAGTGCACAAGATCTATTGCAGTATGGCAAGTAAGTGTCGAACCCACGGAAACGCGAATTTTAATTAATTCTTTTAGAGATTTTAAAAACGTCCCTAAGGAAGTACCAAAGGGCAGATTCAATTTTACCAAAAACTTAACACACTTTTCCTAAATGCAGAAAAATAAATTAATCTAAACAATTAATTACTGATAAATCTACGAACAATATTAAAATGAGATCAAGGAATATGCTACCCCAGATTCGTACCCCTTTTCTATCATTAAAACCCACAGTTTCATTAAATCATCATTCACACCATCATTCATCTAGAAAAATGACTTGAAATAAAATATGATCATCAATCCGGCATACCCTATCTAAAAACAATGACTCATAACATTGCGGTATGAGTCATGTAAAAGCATAAGCGTATCTCATGATATTTAGATCACGACAATCGTACATAATCGCTCTACTGAATCGACTGCGGGTCCGGATCTAGCGATTACGGTCATAACAAAGCATTTAAAATATTTTCAATCACACAAACTTTGAGCAAAACGATTCCATGATAACAATAATAGACTGCGGTATTAATCATAAACATGGGTACTTATCTGGGGATCGCATCTTCCCCGATCTACTGATTTAGTGTTTGATCTCCTTTTTCTTTCAAAGTCATTCCTCTTTTATTTCTTCCAAAAGATATTTGCAATTGTTTTTCCTAAATACAATCTATGAATTTCTCAGAGAAAAATAATGCAAATCCTAGGTACAATCTACCCTGAATAAACCCTAGAAGAAGGAGAGAAGAAGACTTGAAAAGATGAAGAAAATATTCCCCCAAAGTGAAGAGCCCTAAAAACTAAAAAGAAAGAATGAATAATATTCTAATTGCAAAAAATAATAATCCCCCTAAGAAACTCGTGGCTTCCCTTTTTATAATAGCCTAACCCTAATACCTCTCTCGATTGACATCTAAGAGTAATTTTCGTGAATTCCCGCCTAGCTTTGCATCAGACACTGCCTCGGTATTTTGCTCATAATTTTTTGTACCGAACTCGGATTGAGGTGATTCTTGAGGCGTTGGAAAGCTGATGACGAGCTCTACAACTTTTATGTTTTAGCAATTTCCTAAATCTGACGTCTTGAAGGTCCAAATTGAGCTGCAAGTCACACTAAGTTCTCAATGACCCAAAATAGCAGTGTTTTGACATTATTTTCGGGATTCTTGGGCTGTTTTAGAAACTTTGATTGTATTTACCTGAAACACTTCAAATCTAACAAATCTCATCAGATAGCCTTCATCGGACGGCTAAATATAGGTATTTAGGGGTGAAATATCATCATATTTCACTACTCATCAGGGATCGGGTCTTTTGCGTGGATTCCCTCACCTTCAATAGAACCAAAGGGTTCCCTTTCGCTTCTTCCGAAATGTATCGGATCCCACCGTGGGACCTACTAAAGGTGCATATATCACCCAAGACGAGAATTTTTCTAGGGCGCCAGATCCTCATTCATTTAATAGGGGAGATAATTTTCATTCGAAAAATCTAAAAAAAATAAATATATAGAAAAATCAAAAATCCGTGTATACGTGCACTTTCGGTGTGACCGTCGCTACGGCGACCTCAAACCCAACCCGTAGGGGAAGAACTAGGAAAGTGTTCGGCCCTTACCCAAGGCATCGGTATAACACTCGTCAACAGATCATGTCGAGCGCCGATACATCCCCGCCATCATCCCCATCCCATTCCCATATAGGAGAAAACCCAATCTCCAACACCTTCACCCAAACCCGGTTCGATGTCACAGGTCCATTTGTGGCACCCGTGTTTGCATCCACCCCATCCCCTGCCCTTACATTTTCCCAACATACCCCCATCTCATCCTCTACTGAAACACCTCATTTCCCAACCGACCCATATATCCCCATCTCCCATCCATACACCCTTACCGCACCCCCCTACTCTCAAAGACCCCATTGGGAGCCCCATCCCCCGCCTACCTCCCACATCTCGTCCACCTCATCTCACCCGCCTTCCACATCACATGGCCCATCCACATCCCAACATACCTCCCTATTTACCCAGGTCATGCCCAACTTTTCCCAAGGTGTGACCAGTAACCCACCGTCTTCCATAGCCATACATCCACACCCTCCAAGCACAATCATTCATACCCCCCATACCCGGGTCATGCCCAATTTCACCCAACCCCCTCCGTCCTTGAATGGGCCATCACCCTCCAATCTCACACCTGAATCCATGCCCTCAATGGAGGACATGAGAATGATGTACGCCCTGTGGGCTACCTCTCGGAGTCCTACATTCCAAACCCCACATCTAAGTCTCCAAAACCTCCATACCCCATTCCCCCATGACCATGCCCAACCACCCATAATTCATGCCATCCATGATCCCCCACCTCAATTCCAGGCCCAGGCCCAAGCCCAACAGATCCAAGCCCACTCATCTCAGGACCAAACCCACACGAATCCATGGGCCCAAGCCCACCAGACCCATCAGACCCAGGCTCAAAATCCTCAAGGCCCATGGGCTCAAGACCAAACCCATCAGACTCAGGGCCAGGCCCAAAATCCTCAAGGCCCATGGGCCCAAGCCCAAACTCATCAGACTCAAGTCCAGGCCTAAAATCCTTAAGGCCCATGGGCCCAAGCCCAAACCCATCCGACCCAAGCCCAAGCCCAAAATCCTCAAGGCCCATGGGCCCAAACCCAAACCCATCAGACCCAAACCCAAGCCCAAAACCCTCAAGGTGCATGGCCCCAAGCCCAAACCCACCAGACTCAGGCCCAGGCCCAAGCCCATCAGATCCAGGCCCAATTCCAAACCCCCCAGGGCCCTTGGACCCAAACCTATCAAACCCAAGCGCAAGGACCATCATCCCACACCCAATACCCACATGGCCCATTAGCCCAAACCCAACAGGGCCCATTGGCCCAAAATCATGCCAACCCCCACACCCAGGCCCGAGGCCCATCAACCCAAACTTTCCAAAACCATCAAGCCCAAACCCAAGGCCCATCCACCCACACTCATCAAAGCCCGTTCACAAACCCCTTACCCCCTCACCAGTACCCTTCATTCACCTATACCGCTTATGCCCCCATCCCGCCTCCAATGGAAAATCTGATCCACCCCATTCCTCCAAACCACGCCTATAACATCCCGCCACATCAACCACACCCCCAGAATGTGCACCCAGCTCAGCACATCACTCATCCATTCACTCCTCCCCATCCCTTACAAGCTTTATGGCCCCACCAAGTCATCCAACCCATCACCCCGAGGTCTAAATAGCAGACCCCGTCCCTCACCAGTACAATGACCAACAGTATGAAGAGGACGAGATCCGTAATACTGGAGGAGCTACCAGTTTCGGCCCCCCAGGCCCATCATTGTCACACCCGGGGCCGAACAAAATCAGGGGGAAGCAATCCCAGCTACAACCTCGAAAGAATCAGAGCAGCTGAAAGAACAGATAGACAGAATACAAAAGCAGCTGAAGAAGATGGGAGGAGTAGAACTGCATTCGATAGACTTCTCAGACTTATGTCTATTCTCGGATGTCCCCCTACCACCAAAATTTAAGATGCCATCATTCGATAAATATAATGGCACTGGCAACCCCATCGCCCACTTAAAATCTTACTTTGGGGATATGTGCCAGTACGGCGGAGATAAATGACTCCTCATCAAAGTGTTCCAGAAGAGTCTGACGGGCCCGACACTAAGATGGTTCACATCCCTAGAACCGTCCATGACCAAAACTTGGAAAGATCTGACACACTTATTCCAAGAACAATATGTCTATAACATGGACATAGAGCCAAGGAAGTCAGATCTGGCCCGTTTGAAGCAAAGACATGATGAAACTTTCAGTGCCTACTTAGGGAGGTGGAGGGCATTGGCCACCCAGGTGACCCACCGAATTTCGGATGATGAGCAGATTGAATTAATAACCAAGGGAGCGCTCCCAATCATCACAGAATTCTTGGTATATCAGCAGTAGTCCAGTTTTACTGATTTGGTCTGAAATGCCAACCATTGCGAAGACGCCGTTAGAGAGGGCAGATTGGGAAAGAGTGTGGCCAACGAGGTTGCTGGGGTTTGAAAAGCTGCCGAACCAAGGGTTGAAAGAAGGCCAGGGGTAGAGGTGCAGAACATCGTTTATCCCCAGGCCAATGCCACCCCGATACAGCTCCAGGCCGCACACCCACCCCCGACCCGTTTCGAACAAGCGCCAATGCCGAACAATGGACTGAGGGTCCCGTTCACCCAGGAACAGATGAAAGCACGATTCGAATGGGTCTTCATGCCGTTAGGGCAATCATTAAGCGTCTTGTTGCCAGTATTGCTACAAAAGGGTCTAGTCAATTTACTCCAGCCTCGCCCACCCCCTAATCCGATACCAAGAAACTATGACCCGAACCTGTATTGTTACTTCCACCAGGGGCCAGGTCACCCTACGGACTAGTGCTTCCCACTAAAGCACGCAATCCAAGATTTAATAAAGACGGGAAAAATTATTCCCCCGCCGCTTCCTCAAGGGCAGAACCAGAACATCCATCAGGTCCCTCTGCCACCACATCCAGGAGGCTCCAGGCCTAACATCCATTGGGAAGAAGAGGAAGAGGAAGAGTTCGACCCCTCGGATTATATAAGTAGTCAAGAGGATTTTTCATTTCCCAGGCTGAACAACGGCGAACCAATTGTGGGGGTGATCGAGCCGCTGTATTTAGCCGATTACTTCCCCACCCCGGCATACCAAGAGGAGCCCTTAGATTTGGGGCAGTATTTTTCCACTCCCGCTCCTGCATATCAAATCCAAACGGGCCCAGTCCCGCTGCAATCATACGCATATCTGCCCCACTCCCAATTTACCCTACAGTACACACCACCTCCTAATCACCCCATCCCACACACTATCCCACCATCAGCCACCCCATGTGCCTCTTCGTCACGCCCAAATCACCCCACGCCATACATGAATCCACCATCCCCATACTACCCCACCCCATACACACCCCCAAATCTCTCCACCCAATACACCACTCTGCCATCCCCACGATCCCAATCACCACTGGTCTTACCATGCCCCGGTAACACCTGCGCAAACCCCCTCCGCACCCTCAAACCCAACTTCACCAATTCCAGCTAATACCATTACACCCCCTATTGGAGTCAACCTGGTTAGGCCCAAGAATTCGACATACCCAGCCCAATCCGCCCCAGAATCACCATGCACTCCCTTCCTCATCCAGAAACCCGCCTATGACCCGCATCAAGTACCGTTAAGTTACGAGCAAAGAGACATGAATGCTGGTCGCAACCATGAAGAGACTGTCGAATTTATCACCCGATCAAGCAGGGTTTCTACACTGCCCGAAGCATCGAGGGCTGGTAGAGGAGAAGAGAAGAAGAAAGAGCAGGCCGCAAGGAACCCTTTCGAGAAAATGGCCAGAGAGCATGTGTTGGAGACACAGCTCAAGAGGACACCCGCACATATTACTGCCTGGGATTTGTTAATCACGTCCCCGTTCTACTTTCAAGCCTTAATGGGAGCGCTCAAAGACGCACATGTTTTCGCCCACATAACCCCAGACGAGGTTGGAGAGATAATGGGGCAGGTATTGGCCCCAAATGCCATCTCATTCACTGATGCAGATCTGCCGCTCGAAGGGAACAACCACTCTAAGCCCCTGGATATAATAGTGGAAGTAGGGAACCAGGTGGTGCCGTTGGTCTTAATAGACAACGGGTTGGCATTGAACATATGCCCTCTAAGGACGGCAATCAAAATCTATGCGAACCCCAACACCTTCCGGCCATCAATAATAAGCGCCAGGGGATTAGATAACACCCAGAGAGGAATCATAGGAGAGGTAGACCTCGACCTGATCATCGGGCCGTAAACCTTCACTGTCCCCTTCCAGGTGATGGACATCAAGTCTACATTTAATCTATTATTGGGCCAACCGTGGCTGCATGAGATCGGGGCAATACCATCGTAGGTGAGAGCAGAGAAGACAGGGAGTGGAGTGCTCTGCATATTGAGAATCTAAAAGTGCTTGACATGCTGCACACAGCAGATGACATCGATCTCCATCGATTTGAGTATGACTTCTCAGCCGTTACCCTCGAGCCGACTGAAAAAACCCCTGTTAAAACTGGAGTAGGAATGGAGGCAGCCGTGTTCATGCTCCATAAATGGGGCCACCAAAAAGGGAAAGGGCTGGGCCCGCGCCTTCAAGGAAGAAGAGACCCCGTCAGGGCTAAGGGGCAGCAAACCAAATTTGGCCTAGGCTACAGACCTGATGAAGAAGTCAGAGAGGTCAAAGAGAAGATAAGAGCTGCGGCAGTCACCAGGGCCAGAGGAATCAACCTGGAAGAAGAAATTCCCGCCCGACCCCACATCCGTCAAACCTTTGTGAGCGTCGGGGTGGTAAAAATTGATCTGAATGGGGAGACAAGGGTAACCCCACACAAGCTTGCTTCCGCCCACCCCACTAACCCTTACATCATCCCCCCGGACCTCGAGGTGGACTTAGCAGCCCTCTCCTTATTTGAGGAAGAAATCCCCGGGCCCACCCATCACTCTAGCACTAGCCACTTTGGGCCCACTCTAACCTTCAAAGACAGGGTCCCAGAGGATCCCTCCATAAACATGCTGAGGGGGGAACTACAAGAGCCTACTGATGTCGTTTCCAACCGAAAGGGTAAAGGCCAAGCCTCGCAGGTAAGTAACTGGGCATCTTTGCCCCAACTCCTGAGAGCCGCCAAATGTTGTGAATACGGCACCGGCTCTCCAAAAAAAACCAACCTATAAGAAGTGAGGTTAGCCTCTGGGACACTCTACCCTGTATATATAGAGATCCACCTCGCCAGGGGCTAACCTCCGAAAAATTACGAAAAACCATAAAAATAGAAAAAATACTAATTCCAAAAATATTATCCTTTAAAATTCCCAATAAAATTTAAAATGATGTCAGGACACCCATCCCACGCAAAACCAACCCCTTCCCTGTAGAAATATGAGAAGAGGTAGGAGTCGCGAGTCTGGACGAGGAAGGTCAAGTCGATGAGCTCCCCAATGAGCTCCTCAAGCAATTGGCCGATTTTGAGCATGGCCCCACCCCGATCGTCGAAGAGACAGAAGACGTCAATTTGGACACCGAAGAGGTCCCTAGAATCACCAAAATCAAAACATTGTTGTCTCCTGTGAAGAGAAAGGGTATGATAGACTTCCTCCGGTCATATCAAGACATCTTCGCATGGTCGTATGAAGACATGCCTGGTCTGGATACCGATCTGGTTAAACATGAGTTTCCACTCTACCCTGATTGTAAGCCAGTTAAACAGAAGCTGAGACTTCTCTGACCTGAATGGATCTTGGAAGTCAAGGACGAGGTCATTAAGTAGTATGGCGCGGGTTTCCTCATGGTATCCAAGTACCCGCAGTGGCTGGCCAATATCGTCCCTGTGCCAAAGAAGGATGGAAAGGTTCGAATGTGCATTGATTTCCGAAACCTCAACAAGGTAAGCCCTAAGGATGACTTCCCATTACCCCACATCGATATCTTGGTCGATAACACTGCTAAGCATGGGATACTTTCTTTCATGGACGGGTTCTCGGGCCACAATCAGATTAAGATGGCAGAGGCCGACCGAGAGAAGACCGCATTCATCACTCCCTGGGGAACCTTCTGCTACAAGGTGATTCCATTCGGGCTCAAGAACGCTGGGGCAACCTACCAGAGAGCAATGACGGCCCTATTCCATGACATGATGTACCGAGAGATTGAAGTGTATGTCGATGATATGATTGCCAAATCGCTGGAAAGGGACGACCACTTGGTAAACCTTCAGAAGCTGTTCGAGAGGTTGAGAAAGTACAGGTTGCGATTGAATCCCCAGAAGTGCGCATTCGGTGCTATGTCAGGAAAACTATTAGGTTTTATCGTTAGTAGGAGAGGCATCGAGGTCGATTCGACCAAGATCAAGGCCATCACTGAAATTCCACCATCGTCTACAGAGAAAGAGGTCAGAGGATTTTTAGGTAGAATCCAGTACATCAGTCGGTTCATTATATAGTTAACTCCGATATGCGCACAAATCTTCAAACTACTAAGAAAGGATTCACCAGTTGAGTGGAATGATGACTGCCAAGCTGCATTTGACAAGATCAAGAGTTACCTCCTAAATCCTCCAATATTGGTACTACCTGTACCTGGTAGACCCCTGATAATGTATCTGTCCATGACAGAGTTTTCCATGGGCTGCGTGTTAGGGCAACACGATGAGACAGGAAGAAGAGAGCAAACCATCTACTACCTGAGTAAGAAGTTTACTGATTATGAGACGCGCTACTCTCATCTAGAGAAGGCATGCCTAGCGCTCGTGTGGGCTACTCAAAGACTTCGACACTACCTGCTATCCCAAGTCATTCTACTTCTAGCATGGATGGATCCGTTGAAGTACCTATTCGAGAAACCTGCTCTCACTGGCCGAACTGCACGATGGCACTTTTATTATCTAAATTCGACATCACGTACGTCACTCAGACATTGATCAAGGGGCAGGCGCTCACCGATCATCTTACTGAGAACCCTCTACCTGACTATGAGCCTCTAAGGACTGAATTCCCCGATGAGGACATCCTGTTCATGACAGAAGATGATATAAAAGAAGCAGAAGAATCATGGGTAATGCACTTTGACGGGGCATCGCATGTCGAAGGCCAAGGAGCTGGTGCCATCCTGATTTCACCAAAAGGATCCCATGTACCGATCTCTATCAAGCTCAACTTCCCTTGCACTAATAATATGGCTGAGTATGAAACTTACGCCGCTGGTCTGCAGGCAGCTCTCGATCTGAATGTAACTCACCTTCGAGTGTTTGGTGATTCACAATTAATCATATGCCAGACGAATGGTGACTGGAAGATGAAAGATGAAAAACTGATCCCCTATCATGAACACTTTGAGGATCTGATAGCTTGCTTCCAAGATGTGACTTTCTCATACGTCCCCCGGATAAGGAATCGCTTTGCCGTCGCATTAGCAACTTTGGCGTTAATGATTGAAATCCCCTATGGTGTTGAGATGAAGCCGATCATGATCGAGCAGAGGAATGAGCCGGCCTTCTGCCTCCAGATCGAGGAACCTACAGAGCCTGATGATGAGCCACCTTGGTTCTCAGATATCAAGAATTTCCTCGAGACCCTGACTTTTCTAGAGGGTACATCCAAGATAGAACGACGAACCATTGAACATTTAGCGGCAAGTTACGTCATTTGCAGAGAATGCCTCTACAAGCGATCATATAATAACATCTTACTCAGGTGCCTTACTGAAAGTGAAGTGGTCAATATTATGAAAGAAATCCATGAGGGAGTATGCGGAGCCCACGTCAGCGGTCACATGCTCGCTAAGAAAATCCTACGACAGGGATACTTTTGGACCACCATGGAATCAGATTGTTGCAAACATGTTCAAAAATGCTACAAGTGTCAAGAACACTCTAGTCTGATACACGCTCCTGCCATTGATCTTCACTGCATGACCACTCCTTGGCCATTTGCTACCTGGGGCCTTGACGTTGTCGGAATGATTAATCCAAAAGCATCAAACAGACATCGATTCATCCTCGTTGCCATTGAATACTTCACCAATTGGGTAGAAGCGGCATCCTATGCCAATATCACGGCCATTCACGTTGAGAAGTTTCTCAAGAACAATATTGTGTGCCGATTAGGAGTACCCAAAGATATCATCACGGACAACGACACAAACTTTGCGAATAAGTGCATCCGAGACTTCTGCGAGCAATACAAGATCAAGCATCATCGATCATCCCCGTATAGGCCTCAGACGAATGGAGCCGTAGTGGCGGCCAACAAAACTCTGATCCGCATTCTTGAAAAGATGGTAGTCACTTACAGAGATTGGAGTGAGCAGTTACCCTTCGCACTTTGGGCCTATAAAACGTCGATCCGTACCGCTACAGGGGCAACACCATTCTCCCTTATGTATGGAACTAAGGCCGTCCTCTCGGCAGAGGTTGAAGTACCCTCACTACGAATCCTCATGGAATCAGGCTTATCCGAAGCAGAGAGAGAGAGATCCCGCTTTGAACAATTAAACTTACTGGACGAAAGGAGACTCCTAGCCTTATGCCACACAGAAGTTTACCAGGGGAGAATCGCACGCGCTTACAATAAACGTGTTCGTGGTCGAGATCTAAAGGTAGGAGACACTGTGTCGAAGAAGATCTTTCCATCCCTCCATGCCGATCCAAGAGGAAAGTTTAAGCCGAACTGGGAAGGACCATACGTCATTCGAGAGGTGCTGCCGGGATACGCCATCCACCTCGCCACCATGGACGGAGATCATCTTCCTGAGCCCATCAATGCTGGATATGTCTGACGGTTCTGCTCTTAGTCTATCGTGATAAGGTAAGTATTAATGAAACAGATATGTGACTGCTTAAGAACCACCCAAAAGAGGCCATCATTCCAAGCACAGTAGCCTAAAAACATCCCTAAAATTTTTTTTTTTTTTTTTTTACCCTTTGCTACCCCATTTGAGCCTGGGCCTTTCTTTCAATAAACCCCTCCCCCCAAATATACATATATATATATATACGTGTACGTATACAAAAAAAAAAGAAGAGAGAAAAGATGCATGTGTATAAAGTTACTATCAAATCAAAAAAAAAATTACAAAAAAAAAAGCAAAAAGAGATTGCCTGAAATGTAGGAAAAAGAATAACAAAAGATGTGTATAGAAGAATCACAGGGCATGTAACGTAAAAACTCCCTAAGGAAGAAAGTATGTTGAGAAAACTGAAGCCGCATCAAAGAAACCCTTTTAGCCCAACATACCTTCAAATCCTAACCTAACCCATGGCCAAGCTACACCCTGAGGGAAGCCCTCTTGGTAGGTTTGTAAGCAGTCACAATATCTGTTAAGTCAACATGAGCCGAGTCGTGAGACGACACCAGAACCCCATCCAGCCGGTTATGACGGAATCTTTGTCTATGTCATGGCTTTCTGGGTTAAAAAAAAAATATAAGAAAAAAAGAAAGAAAGAAAAATTTGAGTTCAAAGCAAGATGGACGTAGTGAAAACCCGCAAGGGCACAGCGAGTAAAAATAGCAAACTCACCCGGACCAGGTGAAAACTTGAAAAGGCACTTGGGATAAGAGAGCGAACCCATGGACGTAGTGAAAACCCGAAAGGGCGCTACGGGTAAAAACAGGGATTACAGGCATGTCGAAAACCCGTCTTGGGCGCTGTGAGCAAAAATGTCAAGAAAAAGAGAGATTAGGAGAGGATCTGTTCTGGCTCACCTATTTTAGTATGGACCCC
Organism: Chloranthus sessilifolius; assembly: GCA_021018995.1. Taxonomy (NCBI): domain Eukaryota; kingdom Viridiplantae; phylum Streptophyta; class Magnoliopsida; order Chloranthales; family Chloranthaceae; genus Chloranthus; species Chloranthus sessilifolius. Next base: position 18,535,998 of record CM037586.1, read on the forward strand.
TTGAGCCCCTTCCCCCTTATTTTGTCAGGCCTCTCATGTTAAAATTAGATTGGATCCTAATCAAGTATGTCGTCTCTACCACGTCATCTGACACATGACAAAACGTAAGGCCAGAAGACCAATCAATCTCGGGGAAGCTGACCTATCCGCGTCTAAAAAGAAGCACCGGAAACTCCTAAACGGGGTTCGACCATGCTCAAAATGAGGACCCGCCGGTTGGCCTTGAAAATACCGACATCACAAAAAGGAGAAAATTTTAAAAAAGATAATGGATTTTCCTTTCCCATAAAAAGCCTCACACTGCGAGGGAGAAAATTTCAAAAAAGATAATAGATTTTTCTTTCCCATAAAAAGCCTCACACTGTGAGGGAGAAAATTTCAAAAAAGATAATGGATTTTCCTTTCCCATAAAAAGCCTCACACTGCGAGGGAGAAAATTTCAAAAAAGATAATAGATTTTCCTTTCCCATAAAAAGCCTCACACTGTGAGGGAGAAAATTTTTAAAAAGATAATGAATTTTCCTTTCCCATAAAAAGCCTCACACTGTGAGGGAGAAAATTTTAAAAAATATAATAAATTTTTCTTTCCCATAAAAGCCTCACCCTGTGTAGGAGAAAAATTTGAAAAAAAAAAAATATAGATTTTCCTTTCCCATAAGAAAAACCTTGCGTTGGGAGACGTATGGTAGAAAATTCGAACGCTAAAAAAAATATGTATATGTGCATATAGTAGATTTCATTTCTTTTCTTACAAGCATCACGTATGAAGTGTCATGTCCCAACAAGATAACAACATGACACACTTTCTACTTTTTGCCTTCTATAAAAGTATAAAACAAACAAAAAGAAACAACCCAAGAAAAGGAAGGAGATCTCTGTTAAGGGGCATCAGCCCCCCCTCTGTGTATATGATCTATGGTATGTGCAGGAACAGGTCAGGGGCAGGAACCACTCTTCAAGGCACTGATCTCTGCAAGAAGAGAGTCCTCATGGGCATTTCGATCGGTCAACCACCTACCATGAAGACTCTTCTGCCACCTCCATGAAGTGTCAGCTGCACTGCGAGACTCAGTCAAAAGCCCAGTCAACTGAAGAACCTCACTCTCGGCCGTAGCAGCTCTCATCTCCGCCATCTCCGCTCTGGCCCTCTCCTTCCCCAAAGCCTCAGTCAAAGCCAGCTTTTCTACAAAGAGAGACTCAATTCTAGTCCGGAGCACTGTTTCCTTGTGTGACCAGGGTCTCATCTCTATCACATCTACCGAAACCGGGTTAGGGGCAGGTAAGCTCTCAGATGCCAGCCAAACCTCGTAATCAGAAGAGAGGACACCCCCCTGAACCAAGCTATACATGTGCACCGATTGGCGGGTCTCCCAGAGGGCTGCTATGCGATTCAGGTCACTGAGAGAACCTCGAGAGAAATCAGGGAACACAAGGGCAGCCTCATAGTGCACGGCACGTGTTGGGTATATCCGAATTGACGAAGCACTCGAGATGGGAAATAGTAGGTACTACCGGTCAACCCCAAAAGTGTGATAACCTCACAATCCCGAGAGCGGACAATCGGAAAGGTGCCGTCCAACCAGGGAAGGTGCCAGATCAACTCCACATCAGATAGCCACAGGCTCAATTCTTCAATGCTCCCATGGGGTAGCCTCGAGCAGCGTGTCAGAAAGCCCAGAGCCACGTCCCCTCTTACCAAGCAGAATCTTGGCATAGGCCCCATGATAGTCAAATGCTCCCCTTGCCAAATCTGAATGAGGAGTGGACTCCCGCGAAGAATCCCAACCCGGCCCGAGGCCAAGGCATCCAGGCCCCGATACATCTCAGCCAAAACTAGGTGTACCAGTGAATGGCCTCCCTCCAATTAGGTCAAGAAATCGCATAACCCGAGGGAAAATGTCTCGCCCCTAGTAAAGAAGAGAACTTCTTATCGCAAATAAAGGGCAAAGGCCTTAAAATTGAAAGGATCCTGGACAGGCAACTTTCGGAGACTCGAGTCGCCAAAAAGTTCTCTCAGGAATTTCACCGAGCACCTAGTGGGCCCGTCGGCAAAGCCCTTCTCATACCCACCCTTTTTCAAACCAAGAACCGCATAGACCGCCTTTGCATACCCCGGTTTGGGCACCACTTTGGCAAGCCCCCGATGCATCCTCAAGCCGGTGATAGAGGCTAGCTCCTCCAAGGTTGGGGTGAGCTCCCTGGACCCGAATCTGAAGACATGAGCCCTATGATCCCATGACGCCAAAGCCGCCTGTAGGAGGTCGGGCAACAGAGGAACAACAAGGAGAGAGGAAAGGCGGGATAACCCGAGGTGATCTAGAACAACGAGCTCACCCTCAGCTAAGCTAGTGCACCACTTTTGCAAAAAACTGGGCCCTGAGTCCAAACAGGGAAGTACACTAACCCCATCCCCCGTACGAGAATTTGGGCCGGGAAGCGGGTCCATAGACATACAAAGATGTTTTATATAAAGCTCAGTCAATGTAGGGCGATGGACCCGCTTGTCAAAGAAAAAGGAGAAGAAAGAGAAAAGAAAGAAAAAGGAGGGGCAAAAAGGCAAAGCCCGGGTGTTTAGTGAGGCAAAGAGGGCTGGGCGCGGATTATAAGGAACCCGTCGAGCCCAGTTATACAAGGCGTGTATATTATATACGCCAGAGCAAAAACTGAAAAAATTATGGCCGGCATATATAGTATATACACCTAGGTAAATACTGACCATTTTCAGCTCGGCATATATATTATATACGCCAAGGCAAAATTTCAAACTTTTTGTCAGGCGTATATAATATATATGCCCAGTTAATGAGGGCAGGGAAGTGTGGCTCCCCTTGCATTAGCCCATTTTTTTTCACTTTCCAAGAGAGGTACGGATTTCTCTTAGCCTACTTTTTTATCTCGGGGCAGCCCACAGGCGGGTATGCTCACGCACCCATGGGAAACCCTCAGATGACGTGGCACCCATGGGTCTTAGGCGGGTAATCACACGCGAGCTCACCCCCATCATTGGAGGGGCTCTGGCCCGCTTCATGCCAAAAAAACAAAAAAAAAACACCATAAAGGTAGAGAGATAAACCATAAAAGTTGTGAGACCATCCAAACAAAAAAAAAATCAAAAGAAAATTATTACATATTCCCCAATATTTCAAAATCTAAAATGTTTCATTGTTTCAAAATTTCAGAAAATGGACTAATCTTGGGCAGCCCCCTTTGACTTCTTCCAGCGTCGGGTCGCGCTTTGAAAGGTACGGGTCTCCCCCACCCGAGTCCACGCCTGTGAGATGCGGCAAAGCAGAGAGCGCGACTCCTTTTCACGAGCACGTTGCATAAGCACACGAAGGGCCATCAGTCAAGGAAACAAGCAGAAAGTAAATATGAGGATGACTAGATACGGTCAATATTCACTCACCACCTCAACCTCCCTAAGACCGTCAATGTTGCAGTAATATTCATCTTGGTTTACGGCCGACTCATAGTCCTGCAGCAAAAAAATAAAGAGAGTAGCATCAGTCACATAGGCCATCGGCATGATCCAAGAAAACGGAAGAGCAAGGTAACAAGGGAGAGATTACCCCAAGGATCAGCTCAGGGGGTGGAATCCGAATAGCTTCAGCGGATATGCATGCCTTCTCAACCACATCGGCACACATACACGACAGAAAGGCATCATCCAAGCGCTTAAAAGTCCCATGGACCTCAGTTGGCGAACTGCCATAAGCGCCAGCACCAGAAGGGTTGGAAGGTCCTGCACCAATAGCCTCATCAGGAACAGCTGCCTCATCCCCCTCATCTGAATCGCCATCCTGTTCAAACTATAGAGAGAAATAGTCTTTGTTCAAATAGCAGGACAATTAAGGTAATCATATAGAAGGCTACTAATAGAAAGAGAAAATAACATTACCTGAGATCGCGGACCACCAAAAGCTAAAAAGTTGGCGCCAGGCACGAATCGGGGCAGCAAAGAATGATAGGGCAGAGACTCATACCACATCTGATATCTCCCAGGAAAGAGAAGGTCATCAATGGCGACCCCATGGTGGAGAAAGCGAGCAGTAAGCATTTCGGTAGAACCCTCGGGAGCCAATACATCGGCTGGAGGACCTTGGGGCACAGTAAAAAGAGGTCGATACTGATGAATCTCCCTCTCTCCTAAGTAATAGGTCCTAGCCCAGGACCCATAGAAGAAAATAATGCGCCGATCTACCAAAAGGCGAGAAGGGCCCACTGCAGCCAAGTTCCAGAAGGGGGATCCGACGTAGGGATCAAGGATGACCTGCTCAACAAAGGGAGGAGGGATTTATACATTTGGTCAGAACCGGCAGCATAAAAGAGCTATCAAATTACAAAGATAGAAATTGTTATACCTGTTCAGGGATCAGCAGATCAAACTAAGAGCGCAGCCCAAGCTCCAAGTGCTTCATACCTACGTCCCAGCGGCGGTTTGCATGCTAATTGCTCATAAGGGGGAACGTGGGAACTTCGAAGAGAAGCAGAGGGCGACCAGGTTGGAAATGCAGATACCCCCACACCTGAGAAAGCAAGCAAATAAAAACAGATATGCTAAAAAATAAAAAGGAGGACGAATTGAGACCAAAGGATAAAATACCTCAAGTGCAGGCCAGAAGCCCACAACGGAGCTAGAGTCCCCAAGAACAGCTTGCACCAGGCTAGACATGAGCACCGCATAACCAGGACCTCCCCAATCGAACCGATGTACAGTGTCCCAGTTCACCATAAGACTGAGTAGGGACAATGAGACCCGCCCTCCGCTGGTGTTTGAAAGGAGAGTCTTGCCGAGGAGGAACAACAGAGAAATTCGGGCCAGCATCAGTGCACGCTTTGGCTCGAGATAGATGGCTGCATCAGGTTGGCCCAAATCCACTAACTCATGAGGCTTGAACAGACCAACCAACCAAGATAACTTGACTTCAGAACCACGAACGTTCCCGGAGGTCGGGTAGCTCCTATCAGCCGAGTCACCTCCTCCCTATCAGGCATACAGGCAGGTATCACTGGCACCCCTCCAATACGAACCCCGATAATCATGGACCAGTCTGCGGGTGTGAGGGTCATTTCAGCGATGGCCATGTGAAATGTCATGGTCTCGGGGTGGAAGCGCTCTATCAGGACCTTCAGATAGGCCGTGTCAGCCCTCACAGCGGGGCAGGAGATGAAATCCCCAAAACCAGCCTGGGCAAGTATGTCCTTCACCACCTAGGGGAGATAAAGTACGAGGCGCTGGAGGTCAAACCAGCCACCCCGGAACATAATGTGTGGCAAAGGCTGCAAACAAAGGCATCGGTCAAATAGGGGCAAAGTGGTATAATGAAGGCATCAAAGGAAAAGACAAAGGGATCATCTATTTACCTGGCCAGCGATCCCAAAGTTGGAAATATGGGTATGCTGACAATGAAGGAGGCCAGTACGAGCGGCTTCACCTTGCATTTCATACCAAGGTTGGGAGGAGCGCTGAGAAACAATGAATTGTTCCCCGTGAGGACCATAGGCCTAAGGAATCACATATACCTGAAGAAGAAAAAATGCACCACAAAAAAGAACATCAAGCATTTCAAACCCAAACAAAAAAAGAGAAGGAGAAAAGTAACAAAAATGCAAACAAAATATATAATAAAATATATGTGCACTAATCCATAAAAAAAAAAAAAAAAAAACAACAAACAAATAAGAACCAAGATGATGATGGATGATGAACGGTGATGATACATATAATCAGAATGTGATGAATGATGAATGATGATATAATAAATAAAAGAAAACAAAAAAAAAGGGCATCACATATAAAAAAAAAAAAAAAAAACAAAAACATAAAGAAGCATTACATATAATAATAAATAAAAAAAAAGAGAAACAACAAAATAACAAAAACGAAGCACAGGCCTAAGGAACCACATATAATAAAAAGAAAAAACAAAAAAGAAGAGCGTAGGCATGAGGATCACATATACCAAAAAAATTATATATACATCTTTCGCCACAAAAAAAGAAGGAACATCAAGCATTTCAAAGAAAAAAAAAAAAAAAAAAAACAACAACACGACATTATCAAATTTGAAGGAAAGACCGATGATTACCTTCAATGGGAGAAGATATAGATCAAAAATCGACGGAGAATAAACGTCTTTTGATCCGTACACGCGAACCCCGGTGATAAAACTCGAGCAAAACCAAATGCCAAAACCCTAAGGGGCTGTCCCGGACTCGAGAAAGAAGGAGGGAAAGGATAGAGTTTGAAAGAGGGGGTCCCTTTTGTGCTCAGGCTCGGGCAGTTTTAAAACTGCCAATTTTGGTTAGGCATATATAATATGTATGCTCGGCCATTTTTGGCTGCAAATCTGTTAGGCGTATATATTATATACGCCTGACCAAAAGTGGAAGTTTTAAAACTGCCCGGCCTCTTTTCAGCTTTGAGGCCCGACGAACCCCCCCTGTATGCTATGGACCAAGGCCCGGTCCCTCTTAAAAGGCCACTCACCATCAAGCGACGGTACACGCATCCCCAAACGGCCCTTCTAGCACTCTTCGATTGTCCCAAAGGGACCGTGCTACATTAAACAGATCTAGATCTATAAGCACCCGCTGAGTGCTCCATAAAATCATAAAATCAAAAAAGGAGAAAAAGAAAATGTTGAAAAATGACACCAGTTCCCAAGGGAGTGTCACAACGACTGTTTGCCCCCTTCTAAGAGCCCTGTTAAATCAATTTGAAATGATCGGGTTCACACGAAAGTTCTCAAACCCCGTTTTACACAGGGACACCTCATACCTGATCCGACAGGCAAATGAACTCATTCATCACCGGTCGCTCCTGAGAACGTACACCTAGCCCAAGATCTTCCCTAGCAGAAGTCGAGACCTAATCCGGCAGGCAAACCAAGGACCTATCACTGGAATGCGCACGTCCTTAAGGTATATCAACATGGCAAGTTGATTCGCCTAAGGATACGTGCAGAAATAAAAGCAGTTTGAGCATGCTCAAAGTCTCGAACTGACATGTAAGAAGAAAAAAGAGAAAGAAAAAGGAAAAAGAGAGGAAATAACAACCTTTTGTTATGAAGTAAAAATCCTGAGTAGGTTGACCCCACCTTCCAAGCGTTAGCTCTGATCATCCACCTTCGGATCTATGTTGACCAAGAGTATACCCGACTTCAGACCATTCGAAAAGTCTATTGTCAGTCAAAACTGACCCGTCAAAAATGAAATAACAACCACCCAAACTATGTGCAAACATACAGACCGAAGGGCTCATTCCCTTTTATTTCCTTTTACACAAGCTTAAAACCTGTATAGTCACGGTGTCCCTGTTAAATGTATGCACTTACGTCTAGGTATCCGCAGGATGTTCGTTTGTCCTCGTAAATTGTACCTTAGGGTCGAGGCTTCCGTTCGTGCCTATTCTTTGTGTAAGATGTGATTTCATTAGGGGCGGAGGCTAGAATTGACCATCTCTTTCAATGGATGTTTGGTTCTAGCCCGATCCTTTTTAGCTTTATCTCGAGTTAAGGCACTCCGATTCATGTGAATCAGGAGCACCTCGCCACCTAAACGAGAACAACCCCAAGGTGCACCTATCCCCGGTGGAGCGCACGCATTCTTAAAGCGTATCAACTGACATTTGATCCACTTAAAGTATTGTGTAAGAATAAAATTGCCAGAAGTCCTTGAGCGTCGCTTAGAGGCCTCGAAATAAAAGAAAATTTAAAAAAAAACACAAAACAATTACTCTAAAAATGGGCATGCATTCCCAAGAAGTGTTGCAATATCAATATTCGCTCCACTCAGGTAAGTCATGCTAAAGCAACCTCAAGGTTGATGGGTTCACCCAGAAACTCCGAGCCTTACCTAGGTAAGGGCACCCGTGGCCAATCCAATGGAGCTGTCAATACCCTATAGGATTGGACACATTGTTTAGGCCTTCGCTTTGTGTACCTCGCGTCGATCCCGAAGCATAGATCGATCACCCCGTTTCATGGAGCTGTCTGGTTTAGATTAATACTCAACATCACAAATCTATAATTTCCCTCAGGAAGTGGACGATATCCCGGCTAGCGGGCTTACACTTTTTGTGATCATCGCAGTTATGCCCAGTAATGTTGTAATGTGCTTGAGGATAATGAGAGGGCTTACGTATAATCACCATCACCATGAATGTTTGAGAATTGAGTTGAACTAGGCGGACCCATCAAATGTGCCTTGGACCTCTTCGGATGTCTCTTATCTTTGGCATCCGATCATTAGTGATCGAATACTAAAGAGGGGCATCTGTAGACACCCAAATTCGGCCCAAGGCCCGATCAATCTGTACTCTGAGAGAAATGCACCCCTGTGCTTCCGATGGCACCCCTGAACCCTTGGAAATCTATCCAGACCTGTAGGAATCCCCTAAAACCCATTAGAACCAGTCCCCCAACCCTTAGAGATCACCCCTAAACCCCAGGATCCCTTCCCAGACTCAACTTAAACCCTTCTGAGCATTTGATGGGAGGAGAGCTAAAATTTTTTATACATACCACTACTAAGGATGACCCACATACCGTTGGAAAGAGGACTTCTCCAGCTTTCCAACGAGCCAGAGATCACCCAATTTGGAGTTGTGGTTCAAACGTTATGGCCGAATGAAAGCCCACAAAATCATGACTTTTTGCTTAGGCGTATGTATTACATACGCCCAACAAATTTGGCCCCAGTTTGGTCAGGCATATGTATTATATACGCCTGGCATTTTTGGGCTAAATTTGGCCGGGCGTATATAATACGTACGCCCAGCATAGGAAGGCCCACCACGGGCACCCATCTTCTCAGATTCCCCCTGGTTTTCATGAAAATTACTATGCATAAATTGGGCGTATGTAATATATACGCCCAGCTTAGCTACAGTATCTGTCATTAAATGCTCGAATTTCCTACATCTGGTTTGACCCTTTGACCATCCCCTTGGTTGAGGTGGGTGTCTTAAGGTTGGTTGCACCGCACCCCCTTTGAGCTTATTGGCAACCCTTAAGTCACCCATGGTCTCACCCCATCATCCGCCATTGAAACCAATTTCCCAAACCCCTAGGACCCTAAAAACCTAGAAAGCCTTAGATGGAGGATTACCTAATTAGTAAACCAATTAGCCCTTAAGTAACCCTCTAACCCTCCTCATCTCTATAAATAGAGAGCCCCCCCCTCTTCCCCAATGGGTTGAAAAATTAAGGTTGAGAGTTAAGCTTAAGAGAGAGAGAGCCCTAGTGAGAGAAAAATATGTATTATTTTGTATTATTCAACCAGAATTCCAGCATGCTTAGTTCATCCTTTTCAACCATTAGATTACCCCTTGTTAGTCAAGCTTAGTCCCTAGCTTCATCCCACACTTCCTATCTACCGAATCCTAGCATTAGAACCTATCCCTCTATCGTTTAAGCCATTTAAAGCCATCGGAAGCACGCCGAAGGGAAGGTCTTCTACGGTGCAACAAGGGCCCGTGAGCTCTGGCTCACCCCTCTCTTCCTCTACCTTCTTGGTGTTTCCTCCGTCTAAGGATTCAAGCCGTTACACCGTCGAAATTTCTGTTTGGCTCAAAGCTTGATAGGACCATATTGCTTTCGGGCAAGGGGAAGCTCTGCCCATTTGTTTTTATTTTGGCCATAGATAGAGACCACTATGTCCGGGTTGATCGGGTGCCTAAACCCTTCCTGATCGATAACCGAAGTCCCTACCCTAGAGCCTTTGGCAAAGACCGGTAAATCAGAGCCATATTTAGCACTTCGGTGCTCAAAGTATTGATTTAAAGGTTTCCCGGGTCACCAAAAGCTCCGGGTGGTGACTCTATATTTTATTCCATCGCGAGTGCATCGTCGTGACGAGTTCGAGAGGATCCATGCTCGGACAGATGGGCTTATTCCTTCTTTGTAATCTAGGCCCAAGACCTCTTCCTTTTTTATAGCCCCACTTTTGGAGCATGGCTAATGCTGCTACCATGCCACCTCCGATTCTTGGAATGATGCCCTCGATGGGCTCCTGGAGTATTTCCGACACCTCGTACTCAAAACTGTGGAGGTCAATGTCCTCAGTAGTGTGTGGTACATCCAACATATTGGGTTTTTCAACACTATTGGCAGCCTTTTCTTTCTCACTGTGCCCCTCTTCGATGATTATGATAATCTTATGCCCAGAAGCAAATTTAAGTTTTTGGTGTAATATGGAAGGTATGGCTCTGACTTCATGTAGCCACGGGCGCCCTAATAGTAGATTAAACGAGGATTTGATGTCCATTACCTAAAATAGTATGGAGAAGGTCATTGGCCCATTAACAGCTCAAGGTCAACTTCTCCCATTATCTCTCTTCGTGTGTTATCAAAACCTCGGGCACTGGTTCTTGTGGGTCTCAGAAAGCACGGATCTACCCCAATCATGGTGGCGATTCTTAATGGGCATATATTCAATGCAGACCCGTTATCAAATAGAACTAAGGGGATAATCATATTTCCGGACTCAACGGTTATATTCAAAGATTTTGAGTGACTACCTCCTTCCTCAGGTAAATCGGCATCGGAAAATAAAATGGCATTTGGAGCCATCACTTGACCAATTATCTGCCCGACTTAATCCGGGCTAACTTGAAGTGACACATTCGCATTCTTTAACACCCCCATTAATACTTGAATATAGAGTAGGGACGTCATTAACAGATCCCATACAGTAATATGGGCGGGCATTCTTCTCAACTGAGTCTCCAGTATATGCTTTCGACTCATTTTTTTGAAGGGGTTCACTGCGCTATCGTTCTTCCCTTCTGGTTGGGCTTGTGCTATTGTCGGTGTTTCCGACTGCTTCGAGATCTTCCCGGACCGGGTCACAAAGTCCACTACCCCTTCTTTGTGGCTGCCAGCATTAACATCTGTTTGCTCATAACTCAACGGGACCTGATGAGGACCATAGGTTGGTCCCAAGATCTAAAATGGTATAGCAGCCGGTATCAGAGGTACTTGCTCTGCGAGCTCAGGAGGTGTGGGAAACATTTGATTTACCTCGGTGATAGCCGGTTGAGGGGAAAAATTAGGCCAAATGGAGGTGGTGAAGCTTGAGGGTGGTGGTACTGGGGGAAAAGGGGCAACAGTAGGCCATTGGTAGCTGATAGGTGCTGGCGGGGGGTTGGGGGTATGATGAGCTATCGGGTAATTAACGGGGGTGGTGGTGTATAGTTGATATGTATTTATATGCACATAATTAATGGGTGTTGGTGAGGGAAAGTAAGCCTTAAGATCTAAGGGTTCAACTCGTGGTGCAGTCGGGTTGGGAAAATAATCTGACAAATTCAGGGGTTCAATTACCTCGATGTTCCTTTCTTCAATATTTCTTGACAATGGTGCCACATAACCCTCTCGATCACTTATGTAATCGAATGGGTCAAACTCAAATTCCTCTTCGTTTTCTATCATTCCGACGGTGGGTCTGGGAACTGCTCCTCCGGTAAGATGTGGGGGTAGTGGCACCTGGTGGATATTCGCATGTTGGTTTGCTTGGGTGGGTGTAGGGGGAATGATCTTTGCAGCATCGATTAAATCTTGGATCACATGCTTCAATAAGAAGCAGCGATCAGTTGGGTGACCCGGACCCTGATGGAAATTGCATGAGTATTGGGGTCAAAATTATATGGAATTGGATTGGGAAGAGGCCGTGGTTAGAGAACAATTATTAAACCCTTTTCAATTAATAATGGCAAAAGTACACTCAAGGATTGCCCCAAGGGCGTAAAGACTCGATCATAGCGGGATCTCCTCTGTTCTGGGGTCATTTCCATTCCTTGCCCATTACCCATTCTTTGCGTCAGCTCAGGCTTAACGGGTGCTAGTGGGGCAGCTTGAAATTGAAATGGGGTTGTATTGACTATGTTCTAGACATCGTCCCCTATTATCTTCTCGTTCCTTTTCTCTGAAAATCTTCTAACCCCACTGGTCCACTCGGCATATTCTTATTCAGACGCCCCTCCCTGATGGCGTCCTTGCATCAGTTAGCATTTCTCACCAGATCAGAAAAGCTGGTCTGCTGCTGATATACCAAAAAGTCCGAAATTACTGGCAGAGTGTTCTTTGAAATTATCTCTATCTGTTCATCATCATGTATCCTGTTCCTGACCTGAGCTGCCAATGCTCTTCATTGCCCCAAGTAGTCGCTGAAGGTCTCGTTCTGGTTCTGCTTTAAACGGGCCAAGTCAGACTTACACAGCTCGATGTCTATATTGTAGACATACTGCTCTTGAAAGAGATGCGTCAAGTCCCTCCACGTTTTCATCATAGACGGTTCTAAAGATGTGAACCATCTTAAAGCCGGCCCGATCAGACTCTTTTGAAAGACTTTTATTAGCAGTCTTTCGTCCTCCCCGTATTGGCACATGTCCCCACAGTAGGACTTTAGGTGCGCAATACGATTGCCAGTTCCATTATATTTATTGAAGGCTGGCATTTTAAATTTGGGGGGCAGGGGGACCTCTACGAACAGACATAAGTCTGTGAAGTCCGTGGCATGGATTTCAGCACCCCCAATTTTCATTAGCTGCTTTTGTATTTTGTCTAACTGTTCTTTCAGCTGTTCTGACTCTTTTGATACAGGGGTCACTTTTTCGGCCGTTAGTTGGACTTCACTCCGGGCCACCAGGGGGTGGGAAATTATGGGTGGAGGGTTGAGGCGGGTCAAAGCCCTAGCATAGGCCCCGCTATTCCTAATCTCGTCCTCTTCATACTGCTGGTCGGCATAGTGTGCAGCGAGAGCAAGATTCTCATGTTGTTGTTGCATTGGTTGGATGGGAATGACATGAGTGGGGGTTGGGTGAGCCCATTGGGGGTGAGGAAAGGTTTGTTGGGTGATGGAAATTTGGTTTTGAGGTGGGGCCTGATAGGGCCATTGGGTGTGGAGAAAGGTTTGGAGATGGCCTTGGGGTGTGGGGCCATGGGAGAATTGGGTTTGAGGTATGGCATGGGTTTGACCCGACTGTGAAGGTTGGGTTAAATATTGGGGGTATTGTGGAAGGTATGAGTGTGGGGTTTGGGTTTATGCCATGAACCCTTAGCCATTTTTGGCCACAGGCCATTGATAGGTTTGGGCCATGGGCCCTTGGTAGGTTTGGGTCACGGGCCCTTGGTGGGTGTGAGCTAGTGGGCCTGGATAGGTATGGGCTAAGGGCCCTTGTGGGGTTTTGCCCAATGGGCCTATGGGTCTGGGCCATGGGCCCTTGATGGGTCTGACACAATGGGCCTTGATGGGGTCTAGGCCACGGGCCCTTGGTGGGTCTGGGACATGGACCCTTGGTGGGTCTGGCCCAATGGGCCTTAATGGGTCTAGGTCATGGACCCTGGGTAGGTATGGGCCAAGGGCCCTTGAGGGGTTTGACCCAATGGGCCTTGATGGGTCTGGGCCATGGGCCCTTGATGGGTTTGGGCCATGGGACTTGATGGGTCTGGCCGAGTGGGCCTTGATGGGTCTGGGCCCTTAGTGGATCTAGGCCCTTGGTGGGTCTGGCCTAATGGGCCTTGATGGGTTTGGACCATGTGCCCTTGGTGGGTCTGGGCAGGGGCCCTGGGTAGGTTTGGGTGGTGGGGTATTGGGCCATGGGCCCCTGGGATATGTGAGAAAAGGGGGTTTGGGCCAATGGGCCTTGGGGTAAGTGGGTAATGGTGGTTTGGGTGTGTGGATTATGGGGGGTTGATGGGGGTCATGCTGAGTGAGGCATAGAGATTGGCTAGGGTGTGAGACGGGTTTAGGGACATGGGGTGTGAAGGAGGAGGGGGGGTGTTTTGAAAAGCCTTTCACATGGAATAGGCTTGGAGCATCTCCTCCATCATGGTCGTGGGGGGAGGGTTGGATGGAGATGGGGGATTTAAGGGATGATAGGTATAGATGGGATGGAGATGGCGGAAAAATTAGGCATGGCCCCAGTATAATCGGGCATGACCATGGTAGGTGGGGGGGTATGGGGTGGATGAGGGGATGTATTGGGATGATGGGGGGCATGATGAGGAGGGATGAGGAAAGTTGGGCATGGCCCTGGTAAAAATGGGCATGACCCGGATAGATGGGGGATTTTGTGGGGAGGCGAATAGGGCGGAAGTGGTGTATGTGAATGTGGGTGGATCGGGTCTATAGGGGGATGATGGGAATTGAGTCATGGATGTAGATTGGGAAAATGGGTTTGGGTTTTGTGTGAAGGGGAAATGGGTCGGATTTGGCATGGGCATGGTTTGAACAAAAGATGGAGAATGGGGGGTAGGACTTTGGATATTTTGGGGGGTAATGGTTGGGAATATGGGGGCGCCGAATGGGCCAGTGATGGTAAAGAGGGGTTGGGTGAGGGGGATGGTTGAAAGAACTTCTCCCGAATGAGAGTGAGCTGGAGAATGTGGCAGGGATGAGTCGGGATCGGCGTAAGCCTGCTCCACTACCCACGACATTCTATAGGAACAGGTTGGGTAAGGGTTCCTTGGGTAAGGCCCAAAAGTCCTCCTTCTTCCCCTGTGGGACGGCGGAGGGCATGATGATACCGTTGTGCCGGTACCACAAAACCCTTTTTTTGGTTTTTGATTTATTATAAATATATATATATATATATGTTTTTTGAATTTTTCGAAAGAGTTTTTAGAAAACAAAGGTTTCGAGGCCTTGAAACTCCCTTTTTGGGTGGCCCTCGTACCTTAATTTAAGACCCGTGGCGACGATTCCGACGCACTTCAAAAGAATCGAAGGAGAACCTTTGATCTATTGAAGGCACAAAAATCAAGGCAAACAACCCGATCCCCCGAGATGAACCAAAAAGAAGTTGCCTTCTTTTGACCGGCAGGGGCATATTGGGTGTCGGAGATGACGGGGTCCGAACAAGGCACTAAGCACACTAATCGGGGAACTCGGGATGTGAAAAGGGCCAAAGATTCAGGCTGGTGGGCTGATAAACAGGTCTGGCGCAACTAATACATGCGCCCAGGTTGCAGGGGACCCCTTTTACACTGGCGCAACTATTAGTTGCGCCAAGGTAAAAGTTAGGAGATTTTAACGCTGGCGCAACTATTAGTTGCGCCAGTTATAAACTCTCAATTTTTGTACTAGCGCAACTAATATTTGCGCCAGATAAAAATGGAATTCCATAATGAAATACAACAGAGACAGCAGCCCAAGATGAGTCTTTTTTTCTGGTTTTTATGGAAGCTAGGCTTCCGGGAACTGAACTATTTTTTGGTGATCGATTCGCTCCGCACCGCACCTAAAGGGTTTGAGTCTGGTATAACTCGCTAGCCCGGTCCCCCAAGGTAGCTTCGAAGTGGGAACCCACCTGATATACATCTGACGCAAGCGCCTTCTCAGTTACTAGGTGGGCTGAGACTTTTCTGGATCATCACCACTAGGGGCTGCCGCCATACTAAGACCCGGGTACTTGTGTGTTTGCCTAATCCCAACCCTTTTAAAATCCAACCTGCAAAACAAATTAATTAAGTTCCCTAACTTGGTTCAATTTTAATTTTTTCAAAGCTCTTTTTTTTTTGGAAGTTTTCTTAAGTTCAAAGAACGGGGGTGATGATCCCATGCCGCCTCTACGAGCCGGCGTCCACTGTTAGGATATGACAAGAAATAAGGAAAAATGATGGGGTCAGTCAAGCAACTAGGCGAAAAATATAAAGTGCTGAAATTTAAAACTGAATCGTAAAGGTAAGTAAGAAAGGTGTCAGTCAAGTGACTAGGCAAAAATTACTGAAATTTAAAGCCGAAAAATAGGGGTAAGTAAAAAAGGTGCCAGTCAAGTGAGGAGGCAAAAATTGCTGAAATTTAAAGTAGAAACGTAGGTAAGCAAGAAAGGTGCCAGTCAAGTGACTAGGCAAAAATTGCTGAAATTTAAAGTCGAAACGTAGGGGTAAGTAAAAAGGTGCCAGTCAACTGACTAGGCAAAAATTGCTGAAATTTAAAGCTGAAACGTAGGGGTAAGTAAAAAAGGTGCCAGTCAATTGAGTAGGCAAAAATTGCTGAAATTTAAAGCCGAAACGTAGGGGTAAGTAAAAAGGTGCCGGTCAAGTGACTAAGCAAAAATTGCTGAAATTTAAAGTCGAAACGTAGGGGTAAGTAAAATAACGTAATCAGAGGAGTGGGGAAAAAAAAGAGTAAAAAATGCACTAGAAAATAGCAATAAAAGGTTAGTAAAAATAAAAAATAAATGGGCCAAGTTCAAGGGGAAGCTCTACTAGCTACTCCCCAGCAGAGTCGCCATCTGTGCAATCGTGGGAATCGAAACGATCTTGTCGTGACGATGCACTCTCTAATGAAAATATAGAGTCGCCACCCGGAGCTTTCAGTGTCCCAGGATACCTAGTTTATTTTTATGAGCACTGAAGTGCTAAAAATATGACTCTGAATCCGGTCCACACCAAAGGCTCTTGGGTAGGGCCTTCGGTTATCGATCGGGAAGGTGTTAGACACCAGATCAACCCGCTTAATGCGGTCTTTACTAATGGCCAAAAATAAAATAAAGTAAAAAAAAAAAGAAAATAACTTCCTCTTGCCCAAAAGGGCTTAGAATCCTATTTGTGCCCCTCCGTTCCTACCGAAAAGTCGACGACATAACGGCACAAATGGGAGGATGGAGGGAGCTATAAAGAGATAGGAGAAGAAGGGGAGAGCCGGAGCCCTCGGGCCCTTGTAGCACCATAGGAGAGCCTTGTGTTGGCTTGGTTTGATAAGCTTCTGAAGGCTTGTATGGTGGAAAGAGGGGTTCTAACCTCTAAGGCTTGCTAACTAAGAGGTAGAGAGGGAAGGTGAATGGGTAGCATATACCTAAACTAAGGGATCTAAGGTAAAAAATATCACTCAAAGGAGGTTTTGGAATTCTGAAATTTGTATGGAAAGTGTGCACCAAAGGGAGAAAGATCTTCTCACTTTAAGCTCTTTCTCTCCTAGGCCAAAATTATCAACCCTTAAACCAAGGGGAGGGGGCTCTATTTATAGGAAAAGGATAGGTTAGGAGGCTACTTAGATACTAATTAGGGTTAGCAATTAGGTAATCTCTAATCTAAGGTTTCCTAGGATTTTGAGAGCTTGGAGGTGTGGGGGAATTGTTTTAATGGTGAATGGTAGGTTAGTGTTTCAAATCACTTAAGGGTTGCAAATAGGCATTAAAAGGGTACAAAAAAGTTATCAAAACACACCCCAAGGACTGAGGTGGTCAACAAGCCAAACCTCAATCATGAATTTTGGGGCAAAAACCATGAGTTACTGTTCATATGCCTGGCGCAACTATTAGTTGCGCCAGACAAATGTACAGTAAAACAGTAATGAACAGTAGCCTAGAAGTTGGCTTCGTGAGGGGTGGGGGGACCCATTTATACCTGGCACAGCTATTAGTTATGCCAGGCCATTTCTAGGGGAAAAAGGCCTCACGCAACTATTAGTTGCGCTAGTCAAATTCAAGGGGAAAATGGCTTCGCGCAACTAATAGTTGCACCAGGCAAAAATCCCTTAAAAAAAGTTCAATTTTCAAATGGTCATAACTTTTTATATATAACTCCAAGACTAAGAAAGCAAAACAATGACATCCAACAAGCTAATGCAATGAAACAAACAAGATTGAATGGAACTTACCCAATGATCTAGCTCAGCCTGAAGCTGAGCCATCGCCGGATCCTCTCGACTAGAGGAACCAACTGAAGATGGATTAAATGCAGGAACGAAACCTCCGGCGGCCAGCTCGGCTCTCTATGAATAACGATAAACATATCAGTTGACAAGCTCACGATGCTAATAGTGCTAAATTATATGGAAACTTACCAATAGATCAATGTCAGATCATAAGCTGGCCTCACCTCTCGATCAGCCTGCTGCTGACCGCATAACAACTCAATCATCACCGTCTGACAAGCAACCTCATCCTCCCTCGCAGACTATCCGAAATAAAATAAAAATAAGACACCACAACCATATCTGAACAACCAGGAGACCGAATCCAAAGAAAAAAAATATATAAATTAACTCACCAGGAGCCATCGAGTCTCCGCTAGCTGAACCCCCAACTCATCCTCCGCTGCCCTAGCCTGAGCAATCAAAGAGGCTAAAGACTGCAACATCTCCTCATCCGAACGGAAAGCACACCCCATCCGCTCCATCGCCCTATGGAGAGCGTCTAATACCCCCTGCACACTCACGGTTAGATGGCCTTACTCCAACGCAGCCAACCTCTCCCTCAAAGCTGACGCCGACTCTAACCCACCGATCATGAAAGAGCCACTCCCATGAAAGGGATGTGTGAAGAGGCGCCCGCCACCCAATGCACTAAAGCACCACTCATACTCTCGGGCGTCCGCCTTGTCACGTGCCCCCCAGACCCTGGTCCCCCCGGCTCTAAAATCCGCTACCTGAAGCGCCATCTGCTCTGCAAAATTTCGACCAGGACGATCGGTCATCCTCTTTGCCACTCTGTGGCGAATCTCTGGAGGGACTCCCTAAGCAAGCCCCAGTTGTCGCACTACTCGAGAGGTGTGGATCCTCTCCACCCTCCCAAAACAATGGACCCATATGTCCACATCAAAGAAGGGCCGGCCAGACTAAATTACCGGTACCTCTGCATCCTCCTCGTTCGCATAAGGCCTCCAATCACCTGCAACCAAACAAAAAAGCCTAGCCGACCCCCTCAATGAAGACCCAGATCCTAAAAGATCGAAAAAAAAAACAAAAAGAATACACCCATGACAATCTATACCTGCCCTGCGTGCATATCCTCAAAGAGACCACGAGCGGTCTGAAGATTCAAAGACCAACGGCGGCCCCTCAACGCCTCTCTCCACACGTGCATCTGCGGAAAGGTAGATGTCACCTCGAATGAAACTCCCAGATGAAGGAAAATGAAATGATCATACGCCCAAAACTTAAAGGAAGGAAAAATAACAACAACAACGGCGACACACAAGGAGAAACGTTTACCATTAAAGGACCTAAAATTAATAAAACTAAGGACACCATGACATCAATTAATCTAGACTCACCTGGATGAACGGAAGGAAACCTCCGATCGATGTGATGCCTTGTCCTCGACGGTAAAGCTGCTCATAGAGATGCGCCGACGTGGCTGCACCCCACTCATAGGTGGGGACTCGATCCAAATCTCCAAGAACCATAAAAAATAACCTGGTGACACATCCCCAAGTCGAACAAAAGAAAAGTATAGTACCAAGGAACTGCATCAAAAATGCTCGGAGCACCCTATCCACAGCTAACCCCGACTCAAATACGGGCTCCCGACCCGTCACTACTACACAACGTGCCTCATAGGTTGCCTTTGCCTCCGAATGGTGCCTCGGGGGGACAAAATCACTCGCAAACATATTGAAAAACCAAGTGACCTGAACTACACCTGGCCTCGAGCCGCTCGACTTAATATGAGAACCATGCACTGAAACAATAGTACATGGCTGAACACAGGCTGAAATAATAGCCCTATGGCTCAGATCCCGAAGTAGGGAGACTATATACTGAAATAATAGTATATAGCCAAAATGCAAACTGAAATAATAGTCTTACATTTCAGACTAGAGACCAGACTCGGACAACCCCGAATTAAGCGCCTGAAACCCCGTGCGTAATTCGATTACACGCCAAACCATAAACGCGCAATCAGTCCCCCTTTCAGAGCAAAATTCCTTTCCTAGACCATCTCGAGACTCGATCACATGCCTGAAAGTAGACACGCGATTGGATTGAGCACTACCCCACCTGTGCACAATTGGCCTACCCCCAACCTAGCCTCACAGTCCTTGACCCCCTAAGTTTCCTCAATTAAACGCTTATGAAGAAACGCTTAATTGGATTGTGCACGTACTAACAAGCGCCCAATTATCCCTAATGCTATTAGGACTGGGAAACTCGTTGAGCAAGTCAGCCAGTCGCTCACTGAGTCGGTGACCGACTCAAAGCGATTAAGCACCAGGAAACTGGCATGTAATTCGATTAAATGCCTGAAATAGGGCGCGTAATTGAAGGAAAACCTAACAAATATTTTTTCTTAAACAACACGAGAGGCTAACAAATTTTTTGGGATTCTGAAACTAGAGAACTCTAAGGACAAACCCATAGAGCACCCTAATCATGGTTTCGAGATTCAAGCTTCTAATCTTCGAGATTTCTCTCCGCAACCCCGGCCCTTAGGTAATAATTTAATTTTTAGTTTCCTACCATAGCTTATAATCTCTAGGTTTAGAAATTTATCTTCAGTCTTAGACCATGGCACCCTTTTTGGATCGTAATTCTCTATATCTGGTTCTAGTTCTCTATTTCTAGAATCAGTCCCTAATTTAACGGTTTGATACACTGACCCTAGGGTCTAATTCTGTTCTAAAATATCAATTTACAGTCCTATCATTAATTCTTGGTTCTAATCCTTCGTTTCAGAACCAGTCCTTAATCATACGACATGATTTCCTTATTTTGGACACGAATTCAGTCCTTAAAATTTAGTTTTTAATTTTAATTTGTTTGTTTAATAACTCCAAAAATCCTAAATATTAATTCTAGCTTTTATAATTCTAGTTTATAATTTAATTAATAATTATTATTCTGAAATCAACTCTGAAAAGCCTAAAAGTATTATTTCACGGTCCAAAATCTAATTTACCTTTAATCTTAGCCACTCGATTTGCCTAAGGGAGCTTACGGAGGGTACTCGGGAATGAGGCCAATCCTCCTTAGCATAGCGGGCCCAAACTCCCTTTTTAGGAATCTTAGAATTAATTAATTGCTTTACTTTTATCCTTTTAGTATAATTGATTAGTAGGTTTATTTTATTTCGGCATGTTTAATTAATCAAGTGTCTTAAATCTTAGTATAACTGATTAATCTCTTTAAATCTGAATTTAATTGATCAATTCCTTACTTCAACTAGAATTTAGTATGATTAATTTCATTACCTTAATTATACTTTTAGCATAGTTAATTCATTGCTTTAATTAGAATTTTTATAAGATTAGTTTATCTATCTTAATTAGATTTTGATAAAAATCAGTTTATTCGTTTTTAATTAGATTTCAGTGACATTAATTCCTTTGCTCAAATTAGAGTTTCAGTAAAATTAGTTTTTGTCCTTTAATTAGAATCCTAATAGGACTGTTATAATTGCTTTAATTAGAATTTCAATAGAATTGTTATACATGATTTAATTAGAATTCTAGTACCATTGGTATGCTTGAATTAATTAGAGTTTCACCAGAACTATTACATGTGGACTCCTAGTAGCATTAGGACACTAAATTAATTAGAATTCTAATAAGACTAGGAAGCTAAATTAATCAGACTCCTAATAGAATTATAGTATTAATATAGATCTACTCACTCTGAAATATTCATAAATAAACTTACCGTAGAACCAGGGAAGTCTAAACTGACCAGAATTATAACCACAAAGGGAAATAAAAGGGAAGCTAAACTATCTAAATTAAGGAAAAGACTGCTGCTGACATTCGCAGGCAGGCGATTCAGTATAAAAGTAACCCATACCTGCTCTTAAGTGTGATCATTGATGTGTTGCAGCGTCGATAAATATCTACAGCTGGCGATCGCAACAGATTAAGAATCCTCCTAGGCCCCCTTCACTTTTAATATTCCAAACGCTACATCGCTAGAGTCCACTAGGACAGAATTGAAAGCAACTGATTCAACGGGGAACCGAGAGGAACCCAGAAAAAGTGCGCACCACCAATCACACCTTTCATCGGTGAAACCTTGACGAACACGTGATCTCCAACTTGAAAATCGATACTTATACTCTTTATATTGGCATAACTCTTCTACCTACTTTGAGTTGCCTTGATTCTCTCACGAATTTGACGAACGACTTCGGCATTATTCGCAATAACTTCTGGACCCAATATGAATTTCTCGCCGGTCTCTTCCCAATTAATTGGTGACCTACATAGCCGTCCATATAATGCTTCACAAGGTGCCATACCAATGCTCAATTGAAAACTATTATTGTATGTAAATTTGATCAATGGTAGGTGTTGATTCCATGATCTCCAAAAATCAAACATACACGCTCTGAGCATATCTTCTATGATTTGATTCACCTGCTCAGTTTGTCCATCCGTCTGTGGGTAAAATGCCAAACTGAAATCCAATCGTGTACCCATCCCTTTTTGAAACTTCTACCAAAACTTTGAGGTGTATAGCGGGTCACAATCTGAGATAGTGCTGACTAGAATACTATGTAATCAGACGATTTCCTTCATATATTACTCTGTCAATCTACTAGTTGTATACGTTGTGTTGTACGATAAAAAGTGGGCTGATTTGGTCAGTCGATAAATGACCACCCAAATAGCATTATGCTGCCTCGCTATCCGTGGTAATCCCAATATGAAATCCATAGAAATTGATTCCCACTTCCACTCTAGTATTGGCAGAGGTTGTAATAAACCTGATGGATGTCAGTGATCCATTTTCACTTGTTGACATACCAAGCACCGTGAGATGTACTCAACTACGTCTTTCTTCAAATCTCCACACTAGTAATTCTTCTTCAGATCTTGGTACATCTTGATACCGCCAGGATGTATCGGGTACTTTGACTTGTGGGCCTCATCTAGAATAGTTTGTCGTAAATTGTCATCGATCGGTATACATAGATGCCCTCTAAATAATAGCGATCCATCCTCCTTGATGGAGAAATCTCGTCTACTGCCATCAATCACACCCTGTCTGATCTTTACTAACTCTGTATCTTTCATCTGTAACTGATAAATGTAATCAAAGATCATCGATTGTATCATGATGTTTGCCAACAAGGCTCCTGAAGCTTGTACCTCGATCTTTGTATCATATAAAGAAAGATCTCCAAAAGTTTCTATCGTTGGATCCCAGAAATAAGGCTAGACAATAGAGTCAAAATCTTTCAACTCAAAGCATCTGCTACAACATTCGCCTTGCCTAGGTGATACTGAATAGAGCAATCATAGTATTTGAGAAATTTCATCCATCTCCGTTGCCTCATATTTAGTTTCTTCTATATAAACAGGTATCTGAGGCTCTTGTGATCCGTGAAAATCTCAAATGTCTCTCTATACAAATAGTGTCTTCATATCTTCAATGTAAAGATCAATGCTGCTAACTCCAAATCATGCGTTGGATAATTCTTCTCGTGGTCCTTAAGCTGTTTCGGCCCATATGTAATAACCTTTCTATATTGGTTAAGCACACAGCCTTACCCACTAAAGCATCTCAATAAACAACAAATCCTCCACTGTCTAAAGGGATAGCCAATACTGGTGCTGAAGTTAGTCTCTTCTTAAGTTCTTGAAAACTCCTCACACGCTTCAATCCACTCAAACTTCACATCTTTTCTTGTAAGTCTCATGAGCGACCCTGAAATCTTGAAAAATTCTTCTACAAATCGTCGGTAATACCCAACCAGACTGGGGAAACTGCGAATCTCAGTCACAATCTTTGATTGTTCCCATTTTACTACAACCTCGATCTTTGCTGGATCCACTATAACACCTTCTTTGCAGACTACATGTCCTAAGAACCTCACCTTCTCTAATCAAAACTCACTTACTGAGTTTTGCATATAGCTGGTGTTTTCGTAGTGTCTGTAGAGCTATCCTCATATGTTGTTCATGTTCCTTCATTGCTTTCAAGTAGATGAGGATGTCATCTATGAACACAACTATACAAGTGTCTAAATGTGTTTTGAGCACTCGATTCATGAAGTCCATAACGAAGCCAACGCATTGGCCAAACCAAATGACATCACTAAGAACTCGTAGTGCCCATATCTAGTTCGGAATGCCATTTTCTGTATATCTTCTACTTTGACTCTCAACTGATGGTATCTAGATCTCAAGTCAATCTTGGAAAAGAATCTTGCACCTTACAACTGATCAAACAGATCATCTATCCATGGTAAAAGGGTATTGATTCTTGATAGTCAATTTATTCAATTAACGATAGTCGATGCACAATCTCATCGACCCGTCCTTCTTCACAAACAAGACTGGTGCTCCCCAAGGAGACACACTGGGTCTTATGAATCCTTTATCAAGGAGTTCTTGCAGATGGTCCTTTAACTCCTTTAGCTTAGCTCGAGTCATTGGATATAGTGCTTTAGATACTGGCTCTATGCCTGGTGCTAATTCGATCGTGAACTCCACTTCTCTATCTAAAGGCACTCCTAGTAACTCATCTGGGAACACATCCTCAAATTTGCAAGCAATTGGAATATCAGCGATGACGTTCTTCTCTTCCTTTTTCTCTTGTAGAAATATGAGGTATCCACTGCATCCATTCTTCATCAAGCACTTAGCTCAGATCACGGATATAAATGGTACAAAGGTTGATCGTATGCCTAGGAATTTGAATGATCGACTCCCTTTTTGATGAAACGTTACTATCTTTCTCCGGTAATCTACACTCGCATCATGAGTGGATAACCAGTCCATGCCAAGGATTACATTGAATCCTTACATATCCAACAAGATTAAATCCGCCACAAATTCATGACTTTTGTAATCTCTGATGGCGACTATAACTGACCAACATACTGTATTGGTACTGACTAAATTCCTTGTTGGTACTAATACTGCCAAAATAAAATCTAAGGTCTCGGGAACGACCTTCACTTTCTTTGCAAACTGCGGCGTGACAAACGAGTGAGTAGACCCTTGTCTATCAACACTCTTGCTTCATAATAAAGATAATAGGCCTTACCATACATTTTCAAGGTACCTATGTCATACACATACTTTAACAATTACATATGTATCAAGAGTTACGCATGTAGACAATCGGATTTAAAGACTGCTTCAAAAATTGATGCACCTTTTTCATCAAAAATTTCAACGAACAATAATGTATTTTGAATTTAAAAGTGAATCTTTACCTTAAATTATATCATTGCTTTGGTCCGGCATTACGGGCCGTATGACATATGCACGCTTTTGTACAAGAGGGCCTCGCATCTCTCCTTTCTCAATTCTGGATAATTCTTGATCATATGCCCCATCTTTCCACACTTGAAATATCCTCCCATGCCTCGTCTATAGTCCGATGTCTAGATTTGCCACATCGGACACAGTTCTCTTGTGGGGTAGATGAAGCAGCCCTTGAAAGTCCTTGAGTGATTGACACTTTGGTATTAGTAGTAGGGCCTTCGTAACGGAAGGGTCTCACTTGCGTAGGCATAGATGACCTAGAGTAGTTTGACTATGCAAGTGGTATTGAGCCTAGAACTGTAAATCTTGGCCTTTTGTTCACTGATTCATAGTTATTCTGTCTCCCTTGACCTGCCTTATTCTTGTTCTGCTGGTCTCTGCGGTTATTCAACTCATCAATATCTTCCTCTACAATCAGGCCTTTACTCACTAGTGCCCCATATGTTTCTAACAGAAACATTGAAACCTGATCGCGGATGTTTGGCCTCAATCCATGTTGAAATTTCTTCGCTTTCATCCGTTCAGAGGGTACATGCTCCAATGTAAACCTCGACAACCTTGTAAACTCAACTCCGTACTCTAGTACAGACATCTTTCCTTGTTCAAGGTTGATGAAACTCACCTCCATCTGATCCCTTACCTGTTGAGGGAAATATTGCTTGTTGAATTCCTCAAGGAACTCTTCCCATGTCCATAATGAACCTAGTGTCACTTGCTCTCTGGTTCTCGACACAGATTTCCACCATGGGCTGGTCATTCACATAATTTACCATTTTATCACCCTTAACTTAGTGAAGTTAGGACTTAGTTTATTACTAATAAGTTACTGATGTGCAGTTATTTAAGATAAACAGTAAAAGAGAGCCTAAATGATATTCTTTAGTAAAATAAACTGAAAAGGCAGTAAGAAAGATGATTAAGAGATAAAGACAATTCGCTACCTATTGAAAGACAGAAAATCATGATTAAAGATTTTGTGCTACTACTATTGAAGTAAAAAAAGAAAGAGCTAAGAAATTATAATTTCATGATTCTTTAGAAAAGAAGATTCTTCAGAAGCGACAAAAGAGTAAAAGTAGATAAAAAAGGTAAGAGTGATTGTTTAGTATGAAAGCTAAAGAATAGAAAATCGTGATTTACGATTTTTCGAAGAAAAAATAATGAATAATCGTTATCTATGATTATAGAAGCTTTTCTGCTATATATATATATGATGTTACTGCTGATCACATGCATAGTACACCGCTAGATACAGAATTAGAAGAATTCTATAATTAGAAGTTCTACTAATTACAGATCTGAAAAGATTAATAAAGAAGTCTTATGAAGGACTCTGCTACTATTTGATAAAGAATATTCTAGAAGCATATCAGCCGATCAAACTAAAGAAAGAAGGAAAGATAAAATTAAAATTAGAGTTGTATTAGGATAGTTTTTATTTCTTTTATTATAATTAGAAGTCTTGTAAACCAACTCCTTATGATCTATAAAGAAGAGAGTTTGGTATAGGAAATAATCATCGAAGAAGAATTCAGCATCAATTGATGACTGAGGTTGAATTTTCTTCTGATCAAAGTAGTTGTGACAGCCCGAATTTTTCAACACATTTTAAAAAAAAATAAAAAATTATGAAAAAATTCGAACCGTCGGGTCGCAGATCACGAACCGAAATACAGTGTACATGGTGCATCCACATGCTGCGGAATTCAAAGCAAGTAATACCTTTGGCAGAAAAGAAAAATTCATCTTTATACAAAACGTGGTTTAACGAAATTAAAACCACCGGTGATGGCCAACAATCACCTAAACAGTGGCGTACAAGTAAACAAAATACCAATTCTATTACTAACAAGGTCCGGTCATATACCCACTCTAAAGCTCCAAAGCGTAACTCAAAAGTTTCTACACCAAGCTCAAGGATTGCAATCTACAGGATCCTCTTCAAGTCTGATTCAAATCTTGGTCCAAACATGTACCTGTGGCGTATAGTCGAGGGGTGAGCTTCATCCAAGCTCAATAGGGAATAAGAGTTGCGAAATCGCTCATTTATCATATTCAAATTCCTAAATTCTTGATGCAATTAAATATAAAAGAAATCTTTTAAAGAATTAACATAAATAAGCAAAGATCATGACTTTGGTTATATTACAGAAATAAATTAAATCTTTTCAAATATGCAGGTAAGCATGCTTAACATGATGCATGTCAGGTAGACAGTAGGAAATAATGTGCTTGGAAGCATGTCAATCAACAAAGGTCAAAATGCATAACGAGAGTTCTTACAAAACGTGTCAAATATCAAGTCCCTGAGCTACGTTAGCAGGGTCACTTGGGTCAAGAATCCAAGTCCTTGAGCTCCGTTAACAAGGTCGCTTGGGACAAGAGTTCAAGCCCTTGAGCTGCGTTAACAAGGTCGCTTGAAACGAAACGTCAAGCCCCTGAGCTAAGTTAACAGGGTCACTTGCACTGAGACCATCAAGCCCCTAAGCTACGTTAACAGGGTCGCTCGATCAGAGACACGACAAGGTACAAGGGACGAACACGTAAACAAAGCAGTTGACAATGATATCAAAATTGAAACATAAAAGTCACATGTTCATGAAGCCAATGAAATGATGTATCAAGATGCCACATGCTAAAACATGTAAACACATACAATTTCACATTTTAATCATTTAAATCATATCAAGATTTTCGTATATACATGTATATTTGGGAAAATTAGGCATTTACTATGTACATCAATCGCAAGAATTTGAAGCAAAACGAGAAATATGGCACGGATTTATTCCCTACCTCAGTTGTTGATAATGTCTGTTAAAATCACGTGTCGAGCATCCCTCGCTTCACCTAATTCACAATAGTCTTGTGAGTTTCTATGCATAATCAGGACATTAAACCCATCTGGGTCAATTTCTAAAGAAGTCAGCTGCAATTCAACTAGTTTTAGCGAAGAAAAAATCGTTTGGTTATCGTTACCGGTTTCAAGTAGTAGACAAATTTGCCCTTTCAAACGGCACCTAAAGTTTCCCCTTTTTAAAGGGCACTTAAAGTCGGTAACACACTTAATTTCGCGTCAAAGGCCCCACCTTCAACCTAATTTAGGTTAGACTTGTCCTTAGATTTGGTTGGTGAAATTTCTAGGCACAACAAGCTTCCCCAAGTACTAAAGTTATAAGATCAACGGGGCCTGATTGCAAATAAAATCGTCCCCATCAACAAAAAGGAATGGCAGATCGCCCATGCATTAATCCTTAAACCTCTTAAGGTGGCACTCAAAATCGCCCAAAGCCTTACCCTTTAAGCCTTAAACGTGCCAACTAAAGTCGCCCGGGTCATATAATTAGAGTCGCCCGGTGGCTTCACGTAAAATCTCAAAACGCCACCTAAATTCGACCGGGCGATATTTGTCTAAAAATTTTAGCTTGCAAAAGTCGCCCAGGCAAGCTTGTTAGGAAACTTAAGCTTCCGCGCTCTAACGCTATTCGCCCGGCCACTTAATGGGTCGCCTGCGCTGCCCTTTAGCTTTTCCATTCGCCCGGGCGCAAAATATTCGAATTTTTTGGCTTATGGAACCTGCTCGGGCGAGTTTCTAATTGGCCTTTGCTTTCTATGCCCATCAGTTCCCTCGCCCGAGTTAGCTTAGAATTAGCCCGGCCTAACAGATTATCTCAGTTTTCAATTGTCTTCAACCTCACGCTGATATCCTAAAAAGAACCCTCGGTTTTTATGCATGTAAAATCCCGCTTTTTCAACATCAATTGAGTATAAACACACTACACACTACATGAAAATAGCACACAAACCACACCTATAAATATATAAAGAATCACTACCCAAGTAGTAGTATAATAATCTACTGCCAAAACAGGTCGTTTATCATAATAAAACAGTGGTTTAATGAGTTAATCCTTATCACGTTCAACTCTAACCATCATCACCTGCCAAATCTATCGGGACCCTATTTCTAAACTTTCCCTCTTTATTATGCAAACAAAACTGCCATCTCCCTTATTCGTCTCTTTTTTTTCTCTCTCAAACCCTAGCCTCTCTCGTCTTCCTCTCTCTCGACAACCCCTTTGCACGAGTTCGTCCAATCCATCTCAAACCCTAGCCTCGTCTTCGTCGCCCTTCGACGGCCACCCTGTCTCCGAGATCTGCACCGATAAGTGTGAGTACCCTAGCTCTGCCAACGCCGAGTAAATAGCGTCGATCTGCGAGAATAACATGTTGTCGTAGCGGAGATTTGAGATTGAATCCAAAACTCCTTGGTTCGGCTGAAACAACACGAAATCCTGAGGGACTTGCTTCAGATTCCCCTTGTACGCAAAAAACAGATAAGTGTTGATGAGGAAAGTTGATCTGATCTTCGATTGGAAGCATAAGATCGGAGAAATCACGTCCGTCAGATCACTCCGGAAAGATCCCGCGGATGGTGGATAAGGTGTCTGAAGCATGGCTAACGAGTGCGCTATTGTGACGCTCACTTGCTTATCTAACCCTAGCATCACGAGTGCCGCCTGAACGTTCCGCATCGCGGGGAGAAGGTTTCGGATCAGAACCTTGTCTTCGCCGATCACTACCTCATTACCGACGGTGACGCAGGTGAGTTTTGTCTTCGGCAAGTAGGTCTGCACATTCGACTTTACCCAAGCCACGGCGTTCGACAGATCTCCCATTCTCACGAGCCACTTGTTGCCGAGGCCGACGATGAACTCGACTCTGGTGTTTGTGAATGCACGGAGAACCCGTGGATCTGCATCATAGAGCTTCACCTCCTTGACGCCGATCAATTGTAGGATCGGGACGATGTTTCCGGCGACGGGAGATTGTTCACAATCTGGCCGTAGTTGATGCTAATCGGAGTTGGAAATGCAGCTAGAAGCAGAGAACCTGCATGATTTCTGACGATTTCGCCTTAAAATGTAAGGAAGGTTGATTGTAGAATTACTCATATATATATATATATATATATATATATATATATATATAATTATTTTTTTGCCTCTTTTTCTAGAGACTAATAACTCTTTCGAATTTTGAGAATGGCATAACTATTTCTTTTATGCTAAGTGGAGATTGAACATCTAACTTCAATCCTTAGAATGAACTCTATAATTTGTATTTGGATCCTTTCTTGTTTTTTATTTTGTTATTTATTTTTTCTTATAGTAGGTTCCAAGTAAAAAAGAAGCATTTTTTCCACAATTTCATTACAATCATGCTGTTTGGAGCAGTTGGAACATTGATTTCTTTTGGAATAATTTCTTTTAGTATGTTCTTCCACTCAAACAATGTGTCTCTTATAGGTTAGATTCATTAGATCTTATGTCAAAAAGATAAATTACAATCATCCATGCTAAACTTTGTATGCACTCTTCATAAGTTGATGAGCACTCTCATTTGCAATAGAAGACGTGATTACTCTCCTTGTTGAAGTTTTACTGAGAAAATCAGTGGGAAAAATTGGTGTAGATGGAATTAAATGGCAGCGTCAGGAAAACCAAATTACTCTCATTGTTGAAGTTTTGTGAAATAATAGCACTAGGTTTAATGTGGTCTCTTTTTTGTTAATTAATATAACCATGCTACCCTTACTCATAAGAGTAAAGCTAGCCTGGTCCTAGGACGAGGTAACTTACCTAGTCCCACATTAGTTTTGTTGCCACGTGTCACTATATCACATGATCCGATCATGTGAAGGTGCATAAGATCTGATAAGGTAAATGATTCTTCTTTATTCCAGCTTCAATATCTCTGTGTTTTCTTTGGTTGCAACTCATTTCTTACTTGAGTGGTACACTGCAATTCATGTTCCTTGTGACTAATAATATCAGAATTTATCAATTAGTTTTGAATTGAAATTTTGATCTGCTTTACTAGCCATGCCATGCACCCTTTATAAGTGCTTCTAAATTTGTTAATCTACTAAATGGCTCAAACCTTCATTTTTTGATCTTACAGAAGCACTTGATACGTTGCCTATTCACTACTTTCTTGTAGTACTCAATTTGAGTATTTAAATTTTGATGATCTCGCATTTTTTCCCATCAAATCTAGCTTTGAGATTTTTTTCCCTTGTGCTTAGTTATAAACATCAGGTGCAATGGCATCTGAAAGTTGGTTTGTGCAAGTTTTTGTTGCTCTTTTGAGGACTTGCCAGCCTGAAAATAAGATGCTAGTCAAGCAGGCTCTTCACATATTAATGCTTGCACTGCCACGGAGATTACCTCCTGGTGATTTTTGCATGCCAATTTGGATTCGTTACACCAAAAAAATAAATTTTGGTAGAGGAAGGTCATTCAATTCCTAATTTGATTCACATTTTTCAGCTTATTGTTCGGCATTCAGATTTATTTTACAGCTGTAGAGCCGAAGTTGTTCCTCAAATGGTAAACTCTCTGAGTTTTATGCCAATTTGGATTTGTTGCACCAAAAAAATTTTGGTACAGGAAGGTCATTCAGTTCCTAATTTGATTCACATTTTTCAGCTTATTGTTCGGCATTCGGATTTATTTTACAGCTGTAGAGCCCAATCTGTTCCTCAAATGGTAAACTCTCTCAGTCGTCTTGGATTGCCATATAACACCACTGCAGAAAATAGGCGACTTGCCACTGAACTTGCTGGTTTAGTTGTAACCTGGGAAAGGCAAAGACATAATGAAATGAAAAAAGTACCTGGTACGGAGGGCCAGGGCTAGCATTCTGATGTATTTGCAATGAGCTTGGTTGTTCCTGACTCAAAACGGCTTCCATCAGATGGTTCTGCTTTCCCTGATGATCTGAGTAAACGGGTGAAGGTTGAACCTGGACTCCAGTCTATATGTGTCAGGTCACCTGGTGGAGCGTCAATCCCCATTATTGAAACTCCAGGTTCTTCTGGACAGCCAGATGAAGAGTACAAGCCGAACGCTGCAATGGAGGAAATGATCATCAATTTTCTTATAAGAGTGAGTGTTTTCAATACCTTTTGTCTTTTCGTCTTTTACTTTTTTCCTCCTAGAGTTGTCAAAGTACACCATTATTTTCTAGTTATCATGCCAAAGGGCCTCTTTTTATTTATTTGTCCAATTTTATTCTTAATGGCCTTTTGAAGCATTTATGCGAATGATCTAGTTGTGATTAATTTCGTATTTTCTTTATGTTCTTCATTTAAAGTCACTATTCTAGTCTCCATACACTGTTACTATCTATACTAATGAAATCTCTAAGCCCACACAAGCTGGAGATAGTTCTCAATCAGCTTTTCATTATGTCAAAGTTTCATTCATGTGTTGAATGCAATTGCTGCATTTTGTTTTTTTCTTAATGGGTAAGCTGAGATTGAACCTGCGACCTCAAGGCTGCATATTGTTAACCTTCCATTGAGCTAGAGGCCCAAGCCCTTCAATTGCAATTTCGACCAATCATCTACTCAAATCACTCCTTTCCCTCCTTACGATATTCTTTATCGTACGTTATTTTATTGAAATTTTCTGCTTCATGTCTATGGGGTTTTACTACAAAGTGAAAACTCTAATTTTTTTCTCCTCTCATTTCACTCAATCTCCTCTCTAGGGCTGTCATGGAGTGGTGGTGGTCTTTCTTACTATGACAAAATGTAGTACCCTTTTATTGGTTTTCATCCCCTGACCCCCAACCTAAAAGAAAAAGAGGGCGAGGCCTACTCTGCATTTATGATTGATCATGCCTATGGCACCTAGCGGTTCCTATTGGCACTGTTATTCTTAGCTTTTCTACTGTCAGAGATGGGAATAATCATAAATGTGCTTTGGTCTGCAAAAATGGTTTTGGGGCCTTCTTCAAATTCAAGCAAGAAAACCACCCTAAAGTAGGAACAACCATCTAAAAAGTGGCCAAGGATAATAAACCTACGCCACATTATCCATGAACTTTTAAAATATCACATGCCTCCAAGTGTCAAAAGGTCTCCTTAAATCGGCACCACCAACACTTAGTTCGTTTGTTTGTTTGTTTATTATGTTGTGAAATTTGTGTTAGTTAGTCTGTTTGTTTATTATGTTGTAATTTTTGTGTTAGTTTTTTCGTCTGTTTATATCTTTTGGTGATCATATGAATTACTAAGTTGTTGGTTTATTTCTTTTGTTGATCATGTGAATCATTAAGTTTTTAAATTGATGTCAGTCAAGGACAAGACCCAAAAATTACAGTGGGATATCTAGTTAACTTCCACATTACTCCTCAGTCAAACATAAACACTTGGAAATGAGTAATGGGGTTTGTTGAGAAAAATTATGAGTTTCTTATATGAATTTTAATGTTCTTTTATTTAAAGCTAGATTTTAGAGAATATTTACTAAATCCACAAGATAGAGGAATCTGAATTAATGAGTAAATTCTTGTGAATTTATGCTTCAAAGAGATACGAGAGCACAAAGCAAAGCAAACCCAAAACCACCTAGGACACATCATTGCCCAAGCAAAACAATAGGATTCGACCACTGCCCCCAACACTGCCTCTAGAAGAAAGGGGAAGATAAGCCCACTGGATTCTTCTCATGTTGTCCACCATAGCATCCCACTGGTCCCTGGTAGTGCTCATCTGGACCTGCTCTCGGATCATCTTTCGGTTTCGGGTTTTTCACTTGTTCTTGCCAATAATGTGACGAAATCTTATTGGCGTAGGGAGTTGGACCAGTATAGCTATCAACTTTTCCTATGTAGGCATGTTCCTTTGGGCTGAGACATGTTTCTATGATGGATTTCCACTTGGTCAATTTACATTCGCAACATATATATGTATGCCATAAGGCATAATGTTGGGACTTTCCTAGTGAATAAAACTTTCAAATGATCTTTTGAAAATCTTCAAGAGAGAATTTTCATGCAATGTGGGGGTTCATTCTCTTGACTAAGAACCCGTTCACCCTCAAGTGAGTCTAGGTTAATCTACTTGTGCTAAACATAGTCTCCAAAATGGAGTACCCGAATAAAATTGCAAGGGATAATATGCATGTGCTAAACATAATCATCAAAACAAAGTACACGAATAAAATGGGAAAGGAAAGTTTGAATATTTTTTTGGCAAAATACAAAAAATATGAAAAAAGGGAAAAAAAGGGGGAAGAATACGACTAGAGGAAATATTAGGGAAAAAATAATAAAAATAATATATATATATATATATATATATATATATATATATATATATAATGTTATCTCCATTAATAGATCGAAGGTGTGGTAGTGCAAGGTTACACCATAATAAAAAATCTAAAAAAATCATATGGTAGATAATCAGAGTGTAAAACACCATCCGATATGGGTATTACCGACTGAAATATAGTAGTACCAGCCTATAGAAGTGGCCATCCTCGTTCAGGCCATGTGGCACACATATTTTAACAATCCAAGTAGTCCAACATGCAGCCCGTCATTGGCATATTTCTCAACAGAAATTTGATGCATATTAAGAGATTATAACCATCCAATTGATGCACTTTAATTTCACCTGTTAAAAGAATATGAACAACCATTCATTTTAGAAAGGGGAAACCAACTGATCAGAGATATGTATTAACAAATAGACAAAGATAGAAGGAAGGAGTCACTAGCTAGTCTAGAATCACCTATTTCCGGCTGGGTAAAGCAGCCAACCATCTCATTCACCTCTTTCTTCACTCACCCAACAGTGGTAATCGAGCACTTTTGTTAGTGGGTAAGGTCTTTACTCGACTGCTAAGGATATGACGGTGGGGAGGACAAAAATGGATGGTTCAGGTCCTATAATGAATGATTTTTTGACCCAAGGATGGAGCCACATATAGTAGTGTGGCAGCTGTATTTCTCATTTAACTTTTAAGAATGTATAGAAAAGGTTTATTATGCAAATTTCTTTGATGTATAGAATAGGCTTCTTACACAAGATTGATTTGTGTGCTCATATATGGCAGTGTCCGTCCTGCGGCTAGACCATTTGGACAAAAGGAGATTATTTTGAGTGTCACTGGTGGCACTCGAGTCAAGTACCCAAACAAGTGCTTACCTTAAACCTGATGCATTTCTTGACTCAATGATTATTAAGCTCCTTCATGATGGGGTGTCACTAGCATCAGAAGATATCAAGTTGAAGTCATGCAAAGCCTTTTTTACCCCATCAATCTTGTCAAAAACTGACTTACATAGATGCAAAGGATCATAAAGATTTGTGGAAGACAGCTTTTGACTGAATTCAATAGCTAAAACTTAAAAGTCTGCTCATAAGCTTGATAATCTTCTAATGGCAGAGAGGAGAGTCAATCCCTGTTACTTACAAACCTCTGCAAAATAAAAACTAATAGTAAATTATGGGATTCACACTGTCTAGCATTTCCCAGCTTTTCAAAATATATATTTTGTTATTTTCATTTAATGAATAGCTTGAAATTTCAAGACTCTCAGAAATAGGCCAATCAACAGTATATATATAAAGTAACAGTAGTAACAGTAGGGTTAATGACCTTACAAAATGCTTGATATGCTCAAACAGTTGTACCTTTGAGGGAAAGGAAATCTGAAATTTTGCTAGTGTAGAAATCTGGTTGTATAGAGTTCTTGAGACTTTGAAGCATTGACAAACTAGTCACACCTATGAAAGACCAAACAAGAAATAAAGAACTTTCAAAGATGCTAAGGTAAAGTGATATACCTTATTAAGCTGATATTACCATAATGTTATGCTATATTGGTATGATCTGAGATATTATCTACACACTATCAGTCCAAACATTAATATGCTAAAGAGTTGGTATAGGTAATAGATCCATTCCCAAACTAGATTGGAATGGCTCGCTGATTGGGTACGTGTGATACTATTTTCATCAAGGTGTGTGCCCCTCAATGCGAAGGACCCAATGTAAAGCCTGTGGGGTCGAAGATTGCATCAAAAAACATCTCCACTCTGTGATTCAAAGCAATTAATTAAACACATTGAAAATGAATGGTTGCCATGTAAATCTTCAAACAGCGACCCATTCCAATCTAGATTGGAAAAAGGTTGGTTACTGTACCAGCTTATATGCTAAGTTGGTATGAATTTTTATCAATGGAGCCCATGACCATTCACCCTAATTTCCTCCACCAACAATTTTTATCTATGGAGCCCATGAGCATTCTAAGAATTTTTATCAATGGATCCCACACACAACTTTTCCACTAGGTCACACTATTTCTTCAGGCCTTTATAATGTTGGCTATGCTGGTTCGAGGGTATCATAGTGACACCTTTTTATCGAATTGCAAGTGGCACTTGGTAAATTTGTTTTGTATCTCACTGATAGGGTATCATACTTCATTTCTGATGTCTTTATTTTTATTTTATTTTTAAATTTATTAAATTGTGTCTCATAAATCTGTTGTTCAGAAGATAACTTGAGTTTTGCTTCCTTTTAGGAATGCTACCACCTTTAGCAACAAAGTCCGAAGAAAAACGAGCAACAACAAGGCATTGTATTGTGGGTATTGAACTAAGGGTTTCTGGTGAACGGCTCATACTTCTAGATACCCAGGTTTATTATTTGTAACTTTTTTGCTACACTATTTTCAGTATACAATAGTTTAATCTGGGCTACCTAATTCATTCAAACCCATGCAAACCATGAACCAGTACGCGACGAACCGGTTTGCAGTTCAGTTTGATCTTGTTAGCTAACCGGTTTGCAGTTTGGCTCGGTCTGGTTTGCCCTATTTTTTCCTCTCCTTTGTTGTTATTGTGTGCTACATTTACAATATTGATGAACTATGCACCACAAGTTGTGCACAGGCCTCTCTCCCTAATACCAGCTCTAACGTTAGTTACTTCTTTCCTATATTTGAAAATTGTGACTAGTTAAGGGAAATATGAAATCAATTGATTTTTCACTTTAAGATGGATATATTGTATACTTGCATCCATTTGTCATTAATTTGTCCCTAAGCATTGAGAAAGAAATCAGGAGATCATGCAACAACTTTATTATCTGAGACCTTAACTGCTAGCAAATGCAAACAATTATTTGCGGTGTTACTAGATTTTTCATTATAAAATTAAGTTGCTAATATTTCAAATGGCAATGTCCGTTTCTCTAACGTTTGAGCCATAATTCATATGGTTAGGATTTAATTGAACTTGTGCATAAGATCTCATGAATTGATTAATATAAACACTTTGACCATGACAACTTTCTATTTGTGCTCTTGTTTGTATGTGGTTGTCAAGGTATTTTGTCCTCATATTACCAATGTGAATTTATGCTAAACTTGCTCTAAAAAAAAATTGGGGTTCTTGCTTTTACCCCACTGAGATCACCTACTTACACTGCGGCCCTTGCTTTTGTGTTAACTTATTACTCCCTATAGTGACGGACCAGTCGTTGACTGTCACAAAACTAAAAAAAATTGGGGTTCTTGCATTTACCCCCCCTAAGATCACCCACTTACACTGCAGCCCTTGCTTTTGTGTTTACTTATTACTCCCTATAGTGACAGACCAGTCGTTGACTGTCACAAAAATAATCTTTAACTGCTCTAAATCAGACGATAGAGATATTTTTTTCACCACAATCTTCCACCCAGTGAATCTTGAGATCAGAAGCCTGCTTGTGGTTAGATTTTGATTCCAAATGATAATCATGGTGTACATCAAACATGGTTCTTGGATCACTTTTCAAGATATGTGCCATGTGAAATTAAAATCTAATTGTTTGATTGTAAGTCCATGATCTCAAGATCAATTAGATCAAAGATCGGGGTGAAAAAAAAATCTCCATCAACTAATTCAAAGCAATCTAAAGTTATTTTGTCGGAGATTCCATCATTGTAGGGTTAATAAGTAAATGAAATATAAAAGCAAGGGCCGCAATGTAAATAGGTAAAACACGGGGGTGCAAATAAGACAACTCGGAGGGGGGGGTATATGCAAAAGACCCAAAAATTTAACTTTTAATATGATATACTGCACATGTTATGACAATAAGGTTATTTGTTACTTGCAGCCCATATTCAGCCCTTCTGTATTAGCTAAGATGATGAGGCCTGATGGCTCATCTGCAATTCCTGTATTAAATGGTGAATCACTGTCAGCTGACCTCGCTCATGAATTGATGGGTATTCAGGTAATTGTAAAAACAAGAAATTGTGTACTTTGCCTATATTTTTTAATCAGCAAATCCACACTTTTGATGTCATGATAGCTTGTAAGGTTCTCTGTGTCTGATTCAGCATTATTTCTTTTGATGTGCTGCAAGGAACCATTCTAGCTCGGTGTTTTCTTAGCATCAGTTTGTCATGTTTTGCTGGTGGTGTTCGAAGGAGTTCATGACATTAATATGTAGCATCTGATGCTTACGATACATTTTCTATCACAATGAATCTGTAATACCATATATTCAATTGTCCGATCCTATTTGAAATATCCTCCACAAACCTACTGTTCTGTTGTACAGTTAATAAGTATTTAATTATTCAAAAATAATGTGACATCAACAAAATCAGAATTTCCTCATCATTTTTTTAACTGTTAAAGTAACGCAAAATATCTTTTACAGCATCAATGAAGGGATAATAATTAACTATTGAGGTTGGCAGATTGTTAGTTATCGCTTACCACCTGTATCATGAGATGACAAAGCGATCCATGCATGCATGTTTACTCTTTGTTTTGAAGGTATAGATTATTTGGAGGGCCGAATACTGTGCTTGATTTGGAATAATAAAACATAGCATCTAGGAGACTATTGGTATGCACTTCCAAGGACTTAAGCATTTAGGTGATTGTAGATGTCCAATGCACTTCATATAGGCTGGCACATTGATGGTTACCCTATAATTGAGCAATGTAATCCGTGTTTCCAACTTTTACATATTTGACTAATTTTCAAAAGGGAGTTACAATTTGCACACAAGCTTTGTACCATGGCACATGAGTTAAAAAGAAAGATTAGGTACTTTTGGGAACTATGCCACGTGGAATACCATCTAAGCCATCTGATTTGAAGGCCATGATGTAGTGATCTTTGGTGCCAAAGACTGGCACCAAACACAATCTCCATCATCTGATTTAACACATTCAACCCTTAAATCGGATGATAGGTTTTGACTGTGTTGAGTTGGATGATAGAGAACATGTTTCATGCCAATCTTTAGCATTAAAGATCTTTACACCATGGCCTTCAAACAAGACGGCTTAGATGGTGTTCCATGTGGCACGAGTCCCAAAAATACCAAGGCTTTCTTTTATCCCATGTGCCATGGTACAAATCTTGTGTGCAAGTTTTAGATCCCTTTATGTAATCATTTTAAAGAAAAGTGTCTTTTAGAAATGTTCTATAAAATTTGGTTATGCAGAGCTGTAAATGTCACTTGTACTTATATTGCTAAGCAAAATGAGTAAATTTTCTTTGTTCTTATTGTGTCAAAACTCATAAGTGTGCCGGTTTCCATACAGGTACGCTATTATATTTGGCCAGGGTCTCTTAATGGTGCCTGTCTACCTCATTGTTTTCCAAAAATCATGCATTCTTTCCTGTAAAACTTCCTTTGATGTTATGAGTTAATGACTCTCTTGGTCATGTTCTAAGTGCTAAATGCAATATTTTATGTCAAGTGGGTGGTCATTATCTATCTTGCTAGCCCCAAATAAGTGGAACAAGATGATGGCGATGATCTCATCTCAATTTTTGGTTGGACCAAAACTTGATAGTTTGAGCTGCTTTTTGACATATGGACTTGCATGTCTCATGCAGGTGAGTGAGAAGATGGACCCAAATGAGCTCGTGAAATTGTGCGAGATTCTGAACCCTCACAACAAACCAGGAAAACTAACCATAATCACGTGAATGGGAGCCGAGAACAGAGAGTGAAGCTCCCCCACTTGGTTAGAGCCATACGGCAAGCTGGTCTCATTGTTAATTGGGTGAGCGGCCTAATGCATGGGAACACTATTAACCCTCCGTGTGGTTTGAAGACCCGTCCATTCGACACAATCAGAGTAAGATATATCAAAATCAACATCTCAATTTAATGATGTTCTCCTTTTGATTTCAGACGAAACTTTTCAATTTGAAGCTCAACTCAAACGGATCACTAGGGGACAGGGACAGTTGGTGGGAGAGGCAAAGCAATTTTATTTATTTTTCTTCTTTTATTTTGAAAATGAGCCATGGGGTGAAATTGTTAACTCTCTGTCTTTTGTTCTTCTTTATGTTTGAATAAAAGAATTATGCATGTAGAGTTTAAAATGTTTGGTTGATTTGAAAGGTTGGATCATAGGTTGAGATGCAACCTTTTGTTTAAATAAAAGAATTGGGCATCTATTTTTTTTATTAATGGAATGATTTGCATTTGAGTTGAATAGATGTGTTTAAATATGTGATTAATAACTTTTTTCTTTATATAAATTTTTTTAAAGCATTAAAAAATATATTTTAAAAAATATTAAAAAAAAGTATTAAAAAAATTACATTAAAAAAAAGTATTTAAAATTTTCATTAAAAAAAGCATAAAAAAAAAATTATTTAATAAAATATTACATAAAAAATCGTCGACGTAATTTAAAAAAAAATATATACGTAATTTAAAAAAAAAAATTGCATAAAAAAATCACTGCCAAAAGCAATGGCTTTTTCTATGAGTGTTAAGAGCAGTCGTTGTTGAGGTTCATAAACCACTGTCTTGTACAGTGGTAAAAAAAAAACTATTGCTTTTTTTACAACTGTTTAGGGCAGTGGTTTTTTTGGCTTTTTCATGTAGTGACACACTGGTTTTATATTAAATTTATACTTTTATCTTTGATTTTTGACGCATGCCTTTGACCCTTGACCATGGGAGCTTATCATGCTTTCATGCTTCCTTGAAGTTCTACCGTTGAAGTTCATTGCATGCGACCATCGAAAAGCCGTTTTTCGAATCCTAACTATTACGACTATGTTTCAGATTATAACCTTTTTTTTCCCGACTATATTTCTGGGCGGTTGTTAAAACCCGCTAGCAATACTTGGGCCAACCCATGAAGCCAACCCGGCCGCCCCACTTAACTCCCATGATCCACTCAGTCAGGCCCTACATATATCTCTGTTTTTTCTCGATGCAAGTCTCGCCCTTTTTCTTGCCGGCCGTCGTCACTCCCTCGCAAACCCTCATTTAAACCCTAAA
Organism: Chloranthus sessilifolius; assembly: GCA_021018995.1. Classification (NCBI taxonomy): domain Eukaryota; kingdom Viridiplantae; phylum Streptophyta; class Magnoliopsida; order Chloranthales; family Chloranthaceae; genus Chloranthus; species Chloranthus sessilifolius. The sequence continues at coordinate 18,577,064 of CM037586.1, forward strand.
TCCCTCTCCCACAACACAACCTTTCGCAAAAATCCTAATGTGTGATCGATCAACTTGAGGTTCAAATTCCTCTCACTCTCATTCAAACTCTAAATCCCTCTAGCTCTTGATTAGGTTGAGGGTCTAGATCCCTCTCGCGCTCGGCCAATGCTCTCGCTCAACCCTAAATCCCTCTCGCGCTTCGAATCCATCGATAAACGTATGTATGAGATCTAAATCTAGCTTAGTTTCGGTTTTATAACTTTGATTTTTGATTTTAATAATTTTTTATTTAAATGTAGGTATGATCTTCGACGATCAACAAAATTAGGGCAGCTTGCTTCAGAAACTATTGCTGAAGTTGAAATAGGTGAAGTATAGTTAATACACTTTTTCCTTTTTATATTCTTTGTGTTTTGGGGATTTATTTTTTGACCCTTTTTTTTAACTTTCGAATGACCTGGACTTTTTAAAAAACAAGAATACAAGAGTTCTGATTCAAGCGTTCGCATTTCCATTGCCATTTGTAATTGAAAATCCTAAAATATGTAAAATGAATAAGTTGAAACAAGTGAAAATTCTGTCTTACCTTCTCTCTCTAATATTTTTCCCGATTATTGAAGTGAGAAAAGCTGCTGAAGATGTGCATATCTGGCTTTTATAGTCAAGCTTTTCTGGATAAAATACATATATATATTTTTTTAATCTTTGATAAAAATAGTTAGAAAAGTGATATTTGAGTTTTGTATTGTTTATTTCTTTTTAAATCTTGTACTCCATTTGACTTTTAAAGTTTTAGAGGGATGTTTGGAATCTCTGTTAAAGGGATGTGTTTTGGAATCTCAGAATCTGTTTTATACAATTAGTCGAATCAGCTGAACAAGTTTGGGATTTTCTTTTATTTTGTCCCTGTAATTTTTGTTGTTCATTTCAAAGTTCCTTTATTTTTCTCTCCCAGAATAAACTTTATATTACAATTGCACGAGGGTGTTTTATTTATTTGTTTTTATTGGGCAATTTGTTGGTGACTGATATATATTTGTTGGATGACTTTCTTACCGCATCTCGACTTGGAGATGCTTTTGGATTGTCAATGAAGTTAACGCCACTGATTAAAAAAATACATCAATTGAATTACTAAGATCATCTTATATTCATGCAATTTTAGTTGTGCCCATCCAATAAAAGACCACCATTCATTTTTAGGATAAAAACTAATTGCAGACAACCCGGCCAAGCCCGATTATTTTAAGGGAAAGGCTGGGTTGGCCCAAGCAGTGTTACCTACACACGTGGCACGAGTGCCAAGTGTGAAGGTATCATAGACTTTTGGCACGCCAATACAACTATGGTGTCAACTGGTATACAGCACTTGCATCTAAAGTAGATCAAATAAACACCATCAAATAAGAGAGTCAACGATGGAATGAAAATATGTTCCAGCATCTATACTTGGTATAGAACATAAAGCTCCCTACATACCAGCACTGTCAGCTCATGGATTGGATTGTATTAAATCTATTTCGTCTACTTTGGATAGTTAGTGTATTGCAACAATGCATTTTTTATAGACATATGGAAAAAATTATGTAAAACTAAAAATAATACCTGTTAAATTGTGTAAGCTAGCCCAATGGTTCTTTGCAAAATCCTCTTGGAGTCTTGGACTTCTTTAGATTCTAAACAACTCTTTCATTTCATCAGGAAAGTCCATTTGGGAGTATAAAATCACCAGCTGATATTGATTATGCCACATCTCATCAAGAAGTCATTTATCTTCGGTGTATCTGAAAGAAGTACCCATCTGTCATCTATTAATGATCTAGTATCCAAAAACAATATTTACCTCAGATCCATGCTGGTCTTATAAAAAGGCCTGCATAAAAATCATGGTCATCATGGAATTTGAAGCACCCAATCTATGCACTCTAATATAGATAGTTATGCTCATTTTTTTAATGGTAGATATTAAAACGCTTTGATCGGATGGTTCCAATGCTTTGATATGTTCATATTTTTACTCTGGTAAAATGATCAAATATGTAAGCTATGTAGCCTATATGGTTGCTTTTCATGGAAATATCTATGTAAAAGGGTCATTTTGTGTTATAAAATTTCTTATCTACCGATTAAAAAAAAAAAATACTTATTTGTATCTCTTGTAACCTTTTTACATGATTTCTAGAGATTAACAACAAAGATGTTGGAGATTGTATATCTAGTCTCCCAGATGATGGAAAAAAGTTGGATTCAGAAGCCTAGGTATTTTATACTCCTTTATGTTTACGTGTTTTGAGTAACTCCAATGTTGGTATGTTATTTAAATAAGAATTATATTTTTGTATCTGGATGGGGTAGAATTTCTCTAGAGTATCTTCAAGGCGCGAAAGGATTCATCAAGCTTGCAATAGCTCGTGGAGCAATTGTCAATGGGAAGTTGAAGTGTCCATGTGTGAGATGCAATAACAGATTATATCAAGATAGAGAAATGACATGATCATATGGTATACAACGGGTTTGTTCAAAATTACACCAAATGGTTTTTTCATGGGGAAGACATATCTCAGACAAGCTCAATGAGGAATGATTTGGTTGATAGTGGACCGGATGAGCATGAGATGGGTGACGATATGAGTGCTTTGTTGTGTGATGTGTTTGGGATCAAGAATCCAAAAGGAGGTTCGGATGGTATGACACATAGAATCAATGATCTACCTAATACAAATGCTGCTAAATATCACAAGCTAGTGCAAGATGCCGAACAAGATTTATTCCCAGGATGTAAATCACATACAAAGTTATTGTTCATTGTTAGGTTATCTCATATTAAATGCATTAGTGGATGGAGTAACAAATAATTTACAATGTTGCTTGATTTGTTAAGAGAGGTACTCCCTGAGGGTTCAACATTGCCTAGTTCTTTTTGGCAAACAAAAACAATTATTTCTGATATAGGACTTGAATACAATAAAATTGACGCATGCCCAAATGATTGTTTGCTATATTGGAAAGAGTCCGCTGACAAACAATCATGTGATGTTTGTGGTACTTCACGATGGAAGGCTCATGATGATCATTTACAGGGCGATAGAAAGAATAGACAGGCAAAGATTTTGCATCACTTCCCCCTGAAGCCACGGTTACAAAGGTTGTATATGTCGTCAAAAATTGCATCTGACATGAGATGGCATGCCGAATATTACACTAGAGATGAGATTTTAAGACATCTCACTGATTCTCAAGCATGGAAGCATTTTGACATCATCAATCCAACCTTCACATATGATTCTTACAGCGTTAGACTTGGGTTAGCAAGCGATGGCTTCAATCCTTTTGGCACAATGAGAATCGCACAGAGTACATGGCCTGTGACATAAATTCCTTACAACTTGCCACCATGGTTATGTATGAAGAAGCCAAACATAATACTATCATTACTAATACCAGGTCCATCTGTCCCTGAAAATAACATTGACGTTTACTTGAGGCCTTTGATTGAAGAACTCAAAGAATTATGAGAATTTGGGGTAGAGACATATGATGCGTCAAAGAATGAGGTATCTCAATTACATGCCGCCTTGCTTTGGACAATTAGTGACTTTCTAGGGTATACTATGTTGTCAGGTTAGAGCACGAAAGGAAAGTTGGCATGTCCTTCATGCAATAAGGACACATATAGCAGATACTTGATCCATGGGAGGAAGCAATGTTATATGGGTCATCTTCAATTCTTACCATCGAATCATAGGTTTTGAAGAAATTAACATTCTTTTGATGGTACATGTGAGTTCAGAACAGCTCCAACTCCTCTATCTGGATCAGATGTGATGAATCAATTGCAAAACAGTGCACATGTATTTGGAAAACAATCTACCAAGAGAAAATAAAAAATTATGGATGAGGTTAGCATGCCATATAACTGGAAGAAGAAGAGCATATTCTTTGAATTGCCATATTGAAAATACAATTTACTCAGACACAATTTAGATGTAATGCACATTGAGAAAAATTTGTGTGATAGTGTGTTAGAAACTTTATTGAATATTGAAGGTAAAACAAAGGATAACTTGAAGGTGCGTCTTGACTTGGTCCACTTGAAGGTGAGACATGAGCTACACCCACAATGGCAGAACGGTGGAAGTAAAGCTTATCTACCATCCGCATGCTACTCTATGGACAAAGGAGAGAAAGAGATGTTCTGCAAAGTATTGAAGAGTTTAAAGATTCTGAAAGGTTACTCGTCAAATATTGCAAGGTGCATTAATATTAAAGAGCGCAAGATATATGGCCTTAAAAGTCATGATTCACATGTCATAATCCAACAATTCATGCCATTGGCTATTCAAAAAATATTACCCAAGAGCATAGCTTATCCATTAATAGAATTGAGCAACTTCTTTCGTGAGTTATGTTCGAAAGTTTGTCGGATTGAGGATTTGAGGCATCTTGAGAATCGCATTATAGTGGTGCTTTGTCAATTAGAGCGAATTTTTCCACCTGCTTTTTTTGACGATATGGTGCACTTGCCCATACATTTGGCATCAGAGGCACAGTTGGGTGGACCAATCCATTATTGATGGATGTATCCTATCGAAAGGCATGACCCATTTTACTTGAAGTTAATTATGGATTTGAAATTAATTATAATTTCATTCATGTAAATAAAACATTTTTCAATGTAGATACTTGTTTACGTTGAAGTCATATGTGTGTAATAAGGCTCAACCTGAGGGGTTTATTGCTGAAGGATAATCCTTAAACCGACCCACAAGAAATCATGACGTAAATGAGATCAGGGGTGTTGTGCCTTTTAAACTTAGTGAAATAGAATGGACCCAGGCACATCGTTATGTGTTCAATTATGTTAAGGTTAAAGATTATCTAGAGTAAGCCTTTAAATTACTAAAATTTTAAATGTGATTAACAATTTTATTCAGTGTTGGAGTTTCATATGACATGAAATTCATGTAAGCAACATAATCAGATACTTTGGTTGATGCACCGCAGAGCAAGTCCCCATGAAAGACAGAAAATGCACCACAAACAATTCATTGATTGGTTTAAGGATTATGTAAGTTACGAGAGTTTACATTTTAGGTACCTTTTTAGTTGATGAATCTTGGTTAGTAATTTAACCTACTTGCAAATATCAAATAGGTTCGAATATTGAGCCATTCAAATAGTACATTGGCGGAAGGAGCTACTTTCCTTGTGGAAGGACCACGTTCCCTTGCTAACAGATTGACCGTCTACACCATTAATGGCTATAAATTTTGAACTATTGATAAGGAAAATAGTGTTAAAATTCAAAATAGTGGTGTTGCGGTCACTGCAACTACTATGAGCTATTACAATGCAAGAGATTAAATTCCCGTGGCAGGAAAGATGACCTATTATGGTCGCTTAACAGACATAATTGAGTTGACATATTTCGAGCAACTCAAGTATGTATTGTTCAACTGTGATTGGGTTGATGTAACAACACAAGGTAGAGGTATTAAGACCGACGAATTAGGATTCACATTGGTAAAGCTAAATAAGTTTTCTATGTACAAGATCCAACTGAACCAGATTGGCATGTCGTCGTCAACAATAGACCTAGGGACTTATATGAGATGAGTGCACAAGATGATTCATTATTGGATAGAGACCCTTATGGACATCAACTATCAAATGACATTGAGAATGGCGATAATGATGTTGTCAATTGGGTGAGGGAAAATGTGCCTCGTGTAATTGTTGATACACCTCCGTATACTCAAGTTGTGCACGACAAGCTCCTTCAATCATTGTCATTGACGATGGAGATGGATCAGATTAATGATGCTTTGTTTATCGATGATGGAAGTGTGTAATTCTTTTGAAAGAAATAATATTGAATCTGATTCGACTCATGGGATGGTGGCTGCATCTAAGTATTTTTCTCCCTTTTTTTTGTCTATAAAGTTCTCAACTTTGTGATTGTTTTGCTGCTTCTTTGTGTTGTTGCTCTAGTGATCTAAATTGGCTTATCTAACTCATTGACATTTGATGATCTAGTGCACTTGTTTGTATTCTTATCTGATTACTATTGTTGTGGGTTTAATACTATAAAATGCGCACATAATATTGGACAAAACGATACATATGTACTGCTGATCATCTATGCTAAAATCTGACCCTACTATTATTATTTTCTACACTTTTTGTTGATGCTCTTCACTGAATATTATGCAATTGCTGATGTTGATCCTCGTCACACGTGTTACGACATTACTGTTGTCTTCTCCAATCTTTGATGTAAGGTGTGTTGATGTGTTACTTTAGCTATTAAATACTCATGGAAAGGGCTGTTTTCACATAAATAGTACATATATTTACATAGTTTTGAGGGCAGGATTACAGTCCTCAAAACATACAAAACACAAATAATTAATATCTAGGGATGGGATCTGACTTATAGAGAGCTTCATGTTGAATATTCCAGTTATATTTACCATTGCTATAATACTATGGTAACTAGTGCACCATAATTGTTGTAATCAATGTGTGTGTGTGTGTTTTGGTAACTAGTGCACCAAAATTTACTGTTGTAATCAACTGCTATGTGGCTTGGACCGTGGCAGCTAAGACGCCTTAAATTTATTTTTTATTTATTTATTCCATTTTTCTCCCAACTATTTTCTATGGACTTGTTTTGGTGGTAGATTTTTTTGGCTTCGACATGGCATCGGAGCTTTGATAGTTTGAGATTTATGGGTGTTGTTTTAGTTAGAGTTTTAAGATTATGAATGCTTTTATAAATTTATTAGTGATTTCGATATTGACATTTTTTTTTCTAATTTTAGCTGATTTTTGGTGATTGAAGTGTGTTGTTTTTCTTAATTTTTATGCTTATATTTTTCTGCTTGATTTGTTCTTGGTGTAATATCGCTTGTTGGTTAATTATTAGGTGTATTGGTTATGCATAGATATGTGTGAGAAAGAAATAAAAGCCCTATGTAGATCTAATCTAAGCAATTCAAAGTGTATGGGCTTGAATCAAACTACTTATGCATTAAGTATAGACAATTTCTGCTTGGCATCTTTTAATGATATTAGGAATTGGTTGGTGGTGGTGGCACAAAGTAATGTTGGCAAGGTTAGGCGAAGCTTTCATTTTTGGATCCCTCCTCCCTTGGGGAGGGGGAATAATTTGTTGATGCCAAAAGGAATTTTGTTTGTTTTATCTGGTTTTTTTGGCAAGTGAGACAACATTGAGGTGGAACTTGTTGTGTCGATGGGCATCTAGACCTTATATAATATGAATATGGGAGCTACATTTTTGGAGTGGTATTGCAAAAGTGCCGTTTCTTGGCCTGGAGTACCGTGGAGGCTCCTTCACTCATTGGTAATGTTATTGACATACTTGTGGATGCTTCAAGTACTTGTTACCTTATCCCATGCAAGGCGAATGCTGACCCTTAGCACTTAGTAAGCAAGGAGTGGTTCATAAAATGACTTCGTCTAGGACTTTTGTCTTTGGAATCGTGTATTCCTTTGTTCTAATTGTGTATATTGTGGCTGAGCTTATTGTGCAGCCCTATGTTACTTGATTCGCTCATTCATCTAACGAATCATGGATGGGGTACAACAAATCTAATTCAGTGTGATAAACGAAATGATTAGTTAATGCTAATTTTTATTTTTTTTAATAAAATTTTAAAAGCATAAAGAGGGGATTTGAACCTAACTTCATGCTTTTTATGTTTTATAGATAACCAAGTGGCCATTTGCATTTTATTTATTAACGAATCTAAATTTATATTGTAACATTAATAAATAGTTGTAAAACTCATCCTACCCCTAGCTAATTGGGTTCGCTTGATAGGAGCAAATTGCTAACTCGAATTCGAATCGAGTAAATCAGCGAACTAAGTAACTATGGATTTCAGCCAATTGGTTTTCTACTTTTGTTGTGCTTTTTGCCTTTTCCATTTGTGGAGTGTGGGGCTGCCAATTAAGAATTTATAATCTAGGTTTTTTCAATTTGATGAAAAAGTACACAAAATGGCCCAATAAGCCCAAACAATAAGTGCTTTTGGGCAATTCTTTTCTTCCCAACATGTAAATTTTATCTAATGAAATAACAAAAAGACAGATCATTAGGAGTACAAAAGACAATCTGCATGAAAGAAAAAGTAAGAGCAGTAAGGTCCATGGATCCCTCTCATACCCCCCTTAGAAGCAAACAAATCTAGATGTGTCAGTCTCCAAGATAACTCGGATCTTTGGCAATTGTTCAATTTATGGGGGAGTCATTTAATTGGAATGTCAACTCAATCGCAAATTGTTTTCCTTAATTTTTTTTTTCTACGCAAACAGTCAGCTATCTTTTTCTTCTCATTTCTTTGTTTTGAAATTTCAAAATCTAGTTTGTAAAGTCAAATAAAACTTGAAACATCAAAATATGCAGCTTCACAAGTTTTTTTAAGACTGAATTTTTTTTTTTAGTTTTACATGAAACTAAAAATAATGCATGGGTTCTTTGTGGTGAAAAGGCTAGGGACCCACCTAGTGCAAAATTAGGCTCAAAAGATTGACTATATAGCCAACACCCACACATGGGTTGGATTCATTTTTGAATACATTTCATGGGTGTTTAATAGAATTGGTGATGAAACAAGCCACAATAAATGGTGGGTTTTCTCCCGCTTGTTCTGAAGTTAGTTTGAATTTTTGAAGTAGTCCATGCCTTTTTCTGTTAGTTTTCTTTCTGAACTTGTTTTTTTTTATGGATTCTTTTTCAGATTGAGAACAGAAATTAGTGATTTTTATGAAAAATCTGAACATTTATTTGATCTGGGTCCCTTTTGGTGATCTTTGAAATTTCAAAATATAAATTGTTAAGTCAAATAAAAATTGAAACTTCAAAAGATGGAGCTTCACAAGTTTTTTTAAGACTTCATTTTACTTTTTTAGTTATACTTGAAACTCACAGCTTAAACCTTTAATGGTGTAAGAACATTTAAATACCAAAATGATGTTTAAAAGATAGAATTAAGAGAAAGAAATAGAATAGAAATGCTAAAAACTCAAAAGAGAGGGATTGGCCGTTTAGGTAACTGCTGCTTACTAAGCTTACTAAGGTTAGAAAACAAGAAAAAAGTTTACTAAGGTTAGAAAACAGAGCAATAATAGATTCGGTGACTGCTTTATTACCTAATTTATGTCACCAATTTTCTCTTTTAAATTTTATTTATTATTAGGAAAGGTGAACACTTCAACAATTTAGTATATATATATATATATATATATATATATATATATATATATGGTGTGTTGTGCTACCAATCAAGGAGACATATTGTCTAACCATAGGAATAAAAGCTTATTATTTATAGTGATAATAATATGTTAGGTAGGCCTATGCAAATGAAAGTGGGTCCATGAGTACTCAGGTCAAGGTCTTTGCCTCAAGCAGTATGATAACATTGGCCTCTTTGCCATGTTATATGGCATAACTTGAGGTATGGAGCTGAGTCCCTACATTAGGTACCAAGTTTTGTAATAGTGTACTAACAACTGATATAGCAGTTCACAAAGTCCAAAGAAATTCAAGCACAACAACATGAACATAGGCCAAACTCTAGCTTCTTCCCACCTGTGGCTCCTGAATTTGCACCTGTGTTTCCTATGTTCCCTGTTGTGGACCCAAGAGTGGATCAGTTGTATAATTCAATGGGTTTTTTTGATAAGTTTGTTGCTGATATGAGCATAGACGTATGTAAAGATATGGTAGATGTAGTTGGACCTTAAACCTCTTTGACAGTAGGGTTTAAGGTCTTTGATTGCAATGGACCAATCCGGGTTGGTCCTCAAACGGTTACTCATTAATCGGCTCTCTGGAAACTATATCTGGCCTGTTTATTAGTCAATTCGTGCCAACCAATTAATGAATCGGCTTTACTTATCTCAGCCCATGCCTGGCCCATTTCTGGTCAGGTCAGGCCAAGTCATGAGTCTGATAGACCACAAGTTTGGTTGACAATTTCTATATATAACAACACATTCAAACGATTCGGGCTGGTTTGGGTGGGCTTAACTGGGCTAACTTTTATTGCCATTTTTGAGCTAGCCCATATCCGGACAAACTTACTAATTAGGCCAGCCAATTTCATATCAAGCTAACCGAGCTTAGCCCTCACCTAGCCTATTATGTGTCGGGGTTGGAACCGCCTGGGCTCAAACTCAGCCCCGATGTGATCTTGTTCAATTTTTGGGTGGTGCAACTTTGACTCAACATCTCGTGATCCCAATATGTCTCATGTGAAAGATTGAGATAAAAAATAATCCCCTCCATCATATTCAAAGCAGTCAACAATTTATACTTTGTTTAAGTGATGTGGTTGTAACATAAGGCAGTGTAGTCGTAGCACTAGCATCGGTTGAATAATGAGATCTGTGCTGCCACTTAAAAGTTAAAGCTATTACCTTATCTTTGCTGCCACTTAAAAGTTAAAGTTATTACCTTTCTATTATTGAAAGGTGGTTGGTGGACTTCAGTGTGTTGTTGTGGCCAAGGTGTCAATACCGGTATCCGATATCGGTTCATGAAGGACTGATACGTATCGGCCGATACCAATATGCATCGATGACTTTGTGTTCGGCTGTCCACTGCGTGCAACCAGCACTCCCAAGTTGAACACCAACCATTCACACCAATACATGAAGCGGTGGAGGAACCGAACGTTCACCTCCACATGTTCGTTAGATTTCAATTGGAAGGCAACTATGCATGCAGGGTTGACAGGCTGGACTGATAAATCGCAATAATTATCGCAGTAATTAATTTTGCCACCGCCATTCATGCTCTCTTCTCAATGACTGATAAAAAATGCAGGTTAAATGTGTGCTAAGTGACCATGTGGACAAGGGAGTGTTCCCTGTGATTGAGCTGCAGTATTGCAGCTGTTCTGGCCATTATTTCTGTAAAAGCAAGTATTGTTGGATCTACTCATGTTTCCATCCTCAAGAGACAGGTACTGGTCTGTCAGTTGTAGCCCTAATATCTGTTAAAACTCGAATTTTATTATAAGATCTGTGAGCATAAAATCTGCAGTGAATATATATACTGTTGTTCCTACACCTATTTGGTGTTTCTAAACCTATCATACTACTATTTTATTTCATTTATAGGCAGGCAATTATCATTTTTTGTATTGTATTATTTTCTAATGTGCTCTATATATTTTAATTCTAGTTTTCATTGGTACCAGATTTTTCAAATAGATGGCGCCATCAAGTAAAGCAAGCTCCACACCATCCAAGAAAAAGAAGACTGCCGAGGTGTTACAAAGGGTCATGCCTTGAATCGGCTTCAAAAGAGAGAAAAGTTTAGTGTATTAGTCAAAAATGGCCAACCAGCTAGAAAACACACCGGTAAATTAACAAACTGGTGTGAAATTCTAGCAAGAGATGGAATGAAGTTGCGCATTGATTGCCCAACGTGGCGTGGCATTGATAAAGCTGCAAAGGCACACGTATGAGAATGCGTCAAGGTAAATTCATTATTTATTGCTATTGGTTCTTACTTTTTCTTCACATGGTTGACTAAAATTCATACAAATATTTTTTATTTTTTTGTGGTGTAGGAGAAGTTCGATGTCAGTGAGGGGTTGCAGTACTTCATAATGCATTCTGTCGGGAAGAAGTTGAGGGATTTTAAGTGTGAGCTGAAGTTAAAAAATTATGACCCTACCATAACTAATATGAAGCATTACGCTATTTCTCCCGATGGAGTACTGTCTGGTTAATGGCATGCTCTCATGCAATATTGGAATTCAGAAGAAGGGAGGGTATAAATGAGTATTTGAATTCCTTTTTATGAAATATATATTACTTAAAAACTTCTAATTTTGGCTAAATTAGTCTAATACAAATTACAAGTGAAAGGAATAAAAGGAATCGCTCCCACCAGACCTTGCCCCATACGGCTGGGTCAAAAAGTTTTTCAAGGATACGAGAGGAGGAGGTATGCATATTTGTTTCTCTTTTTTTATGTGTATATGACGTATCTATCTTGTTTATCTTTATAAGTATGATTTACCACATCTTTCAACTCTTCAATGGTACATCGAGTAAAGAGCGATACACAAACCTCTCCTACCCGACTTCAAATGTTTTTTAAGACACACACCTGAAACGATGGCTCAGTAGTGAATGAAGTGGTTGCAGATAAGATTGTAAGATTACTTAAATTTATAATAACATTTTTTATTTAATATGCTTATAAGTGTATATGATCTATAATTACCAGTCTAAAATATGCTTACAATTGTCGGTAGTAACGCCATCACTTTTCAAAATGAGTACAATATCATAGAAACTATGAATGGAGAAAGGCTCCATTTGGTTTCCACTTTCCAGTCAAGCACTAGCTTAAACTTTAGAAGCATGTATGACCAAAAGGAGCTGCATTCTACATGATAAAATGTAAAGCATCTAAAATTAATAGCCCATTTAAATAGTAAATCAAATGGTGAACAAGATCTTGCTAAAACATTATGGATCTTTCAGTCTGAATTACACCATCAACATTTCTTACAGGATAAAATGAGTTGGCTTTTGAGGAAAAACTGTAGTGTAAAGTGTAGTAAATTATAAATGAGAAGGCTTGGGCCCTTAAAATTCATTTGTGTAAGTAATATGGAATAAATTAAGTTAGGTTCATGGCATACATTATGTGTACTTTTTATCTTTTGCGTAAGTAGGCTCCTCAATTTGCTTTCTAAGATCTCCCTTAAGTTGTATTTTACCATATATGTTTTCATTTATATATATAGTTATGGCACTATCTCTGTATTGGAATTTTCAGAAATTTTTAGAAAATAATCACAGCGTGTCTCATAAGTTCAGTGACCATTATTAAGCACAGTTGTGTTTTATGTGTTTTTCATTTTGGGCATCACCTAGTATCTTTGTTTATAGAGTGGACAAAGGAACCCTCGTCCTACGAGTCCATGCCATGTGGCGCCTAATCACATGATGGGATTACATGTGGATGACCAACCCGATGATCACAGCCATTGAAAAAAAAAATCTATGAATTGGATGGAAAATGAACGGTGAAAATATATTCGTTTTCCCATTCATTTTTTGCTTAGTTGACACCATTGCCTGTGCAGATATATATTATTCTTTAGAATTTGTTTTCAATGGTTTTGATCATCGCAGCTCATTCAGTTGTACCACATGGTAGCGAACTAGCATTCAAGGTAGCTTACCCTCTCCATAGGATTACGGAAGGTAAACAAAAGGGTATTATTGGGATACGAACAATCGCTAGAATAATTAATGTTCGATAAGACTGGGCAAAAATACAATAGAATCCATAATTTCAAGCTCCTCAAAATTCATAATAAATGAATCATTTTTATTAGGTTATGAACTACTGCTGTAATAAATAATGTTGGATTAATCTGCTCGAAAAGACAACACAGTCTGCAATATCAATGTCCTCGAAAATTGTAATAAATGAACCGTAATTGAAGCGATGACGCTTTAAAATAGAAGTGATGAAGCTTCAAAATAAAAGTGATGACGCTTCTACAATCGTCTCACTGAAGCGTTCACGCTTAAAAAATAAGCGCCATTGGTAACATCATACAGCTGCGTGCTTCTTCTCATTATGCGAGAGAACTTCTTGGAATACGCTAGCCTTTAACCGACCATCGATATTTATTTTGGAGTTGACGTTTTACAACCTAGCCTTTAACCGACCCTCGATATTTATTTTGGAGTTGACGTTTTACAACCTAGCCTTTTCCCCTATAAAGCGATGTCCCCTCCCAAAGACTAAACCCTAAAGCCTAAACCCTAAACTCATCCCATTCCGAACCCATCTTTCTCCGTCTCCTAACCCTAACCCCTTGACGGAAGAACCAGACCACATCGAGCTAAGCAGAAGGCTTGATCGAATCCTTAAAAAGTAAATGGCAGAGCTTTTGACTATAATAAAAAGATTAGAAAAGTTGAAGCGACGGCGAGCCATTCCAGACGCTGAATCGTCTACCAAGATAGACCTCATCCCAAACTGACCCTTTTTTCTAACTTCTCACCTTCCTCCACTTCTTAAAAATATCACCGTCAAATTCCTACCTCAGTGCAAGTTCCTCTACGAGGATGGTGGGTTCGAAATTTGCATGCCTCCCCTTGCCCTTAGCTGTAAATTTCTTCCTAACTATTTTTTATTCTTTTCACCGGCCGGTTAGGGATAATTGGAAGACAGAGGGTGCAATCCCAGCAAGAGGGACCCATCTCTCTCGATGGAGCAAACAAATTAAAGACCCTGACATCGAACTCCATCGCAAACTATAGCTTCTCGGTGTCACTGTCGTTGTTCGTGTCTAGTTTTTTCTTAGGTTTATCATTAATGTAATCAGTTTATTAGTTAATCTCTGTAAATATTTCTTTCAATATTAATAGAAATTTTTTTTTTGTGTATATTATTTTTTTTTCTGTATTATTTTCTTATGCCCAGTGCACTCGAATGTTTTGTTTTTGTTCTGAGTAAATACAAACATGACTCTGTAGGCAATGAAGCGACAATACCTTGAATATTAGCGCTAACACTCTGACCAAGACATGTGATTATTAGTGCTAGGTGAGGTGCTGTCGCTAGTAATGATGCTTGTAGTTAGAAGTGCTGACACTTTGATATAGAAGCAACGACGCTTCGTTTTAGAAGCACGAACGCTTCTACCAAAACTTTTATATCAATTTGAGGCACTGCCACTCCTAACAATTAACTTCTTACTTATAACTTGTTTTTCACGTAATTTATTTTGAATGTAATGTATATACTTCGTTAGGCTATTTGGAGACATGTTATTTTCTTATTATTCTTACCAATCTCCTTATATGCACTGAGGACAAAGTTATACCAAAAGTTATAGATTTAAAACAGTCACAACAATAAATACGGATTCTTATATTTAGAAGCATTGACGCTTCTATTTAGAAGTGATGACGCTTTGATTTAGAAACGATGAGACTTCGATTTAGCGATGATGTCACTTCTAACGATAAGCGTCATTGCTAGCATCAAACAGCGACGTGCTACGTAATGAGGTTCTTGGAAGCGATGACGCTATCATTTAAAGAAGATGACGCTTAGAGAAATGACTTATTAAAGTGTTGACGCTTCCATAAAAGTTGGTGGAATATGCAGTGAAGAGCCGCAACAATAAATAATATTTGAAAAGACTACACGAAAAGATAACACCATCCATAATTTTAAAGTCCTCGAAATTCATAATAAATGAAAACCCTCTTAGGTAAAGAAGCATCCCCACTCTTAATTGAAGTGACAACACTTGGGATTAGAAGTGACGACGGTTTGAATTTAAAGCGATGATGCTTTGACCATCGTCTGTTTGGGTAACCTCAAACAACGGCCTGCTTCTTATCGGTATTCGAGAGAGCTTCAGGGAATATGCTAGCTGCTACCGACCCTCAAATTTTATTTTGAAGTGTCGTTTCATACCCTAGCCTTTTTATCTATAAAGCTACTGCTGTCACAAACTCTTCCCATTCCAAACTCACCGTCTTTATCTGTCTCCAACCCTAACCCTAACCCCATGGCGGAAGTAATAGACAAGTCATGACGAGCTAAACAGAAGGCTTGATCAATTCCTTGAAATGCAAAGGGTCTGGATACAATAAAAAGATTAAAAAAGTTGAAGCGCCGCCAGCCATTCTAGACGCTGGATCGTCTACCGAGACCCTCTGACCCTTCTTTTCAACTTCTCACCTTCCCCCACTTTTTCACATTCTCACCATCAAATACCTTCCTCAGTGTGATTTCCCCTACGAGGATAGTAGGTTGGAAATTTGCACGCCACCGCTTTCCCTTGGCTATAAATTCTAACTAGGCACCCAACTAGAGGGAGCCATCTCTCTCGATGAAGCCAAAACTTTGAAGACCCCGAGACCGATCCCCATTGCTCCTCCTACCTTGGGTCACTTTCCTTCCTCCACCTTGTCCTCAGACTCAACCTCCTCGTCTCCTACCTTGGGTCTCTTTCCATCATCCGCCTCAGCCTCTCCTACCTTGGGTCTCTCTCCTGCTTTCCAAAATATTTGCTCTCTGCAGCAAAAACATCAAAATCTCGAGCTCGTCTTCAGAGCCTCCAAAGGATGAAGCACCAAATTTGCAGCGATGATGCTTTGAACTTCAAGCGATGATGCTTTGAACTTCAAGCAATGATGCTTCAAATTAGAAGCAAAGACGCTTCCATAAGAAACGATGACGCTTGTAATTGCAGCTAACGCTTCAACCAAGGGGCATTATTATGATCAACATGATTATTAGGGCTACCAACACATCTTTTATGTAATCAACTTCTTTATTAATCTTTGTAAATATTAACTTTCATATTAATAGAGAATTTCTTTTTGTGCATATTATCTCAAAATTTATAGATTTGTAAATATACTATATCACTCGTGTTAAAAGCGATAAGGCCTCGAGTTAGAAGCGATGATGAGTCAAAATGAAGCTAGTTGAACACTAAGGCTTGCTTTTTTATTAGCAATAATGTTCGGGATTAGTAATAAATGAAATGCCACTTACATCAAGAAGAAACCTCGCCCATCAACTAAAGCATTGATGCTTCAATTAAAAGCGATGAGGCTTCCATTTAGAAGCGATGACGCTTCTAATTAAGGCTAGCGCTTCGACTTAGCGGCATTATTATTAGCGGCATGATTATTAGGGCTACCAATATATTAAAATGCAGAGATTGTATTAATTTAAATGACAAAAGCAGAGATTGTATTAATGTATTTCATATATTAAAAAAAGAGCAACAAACTGTACAAGGCAAAAAAAATAAAACATAGGAAAGAGGGAGGAGAGACATCAGCAAAGCCGCCTGAGAAGCCATCATTTAGGGGTAGATGACGCCCCCTCAAACTTGATAGAAATGTCATCAATAAAGGCATAAATATATTCAATCTCATCTTTCAACCTTTGAAACCGCGCCTGCATCTCTGCCAAAAGTGCGTGTTGTTGTTCCAGAACATCTGCCTTCAAACATTCAATAATACGATCGAGGAATCTGAAGCCTTGGAGATTTTCAGAGTTGGTTTTTTCCGCCATGGTTGAGGGGGTTATATTTAGAGACATAAGGCAAAAGAAAGGATATGGTCAAAAGATTAAATTGACGGAGGGTCAAAAGATTATATTTTCTAAGACATAAGACATTTTTTATTGGGATTCATGAACTGCCGCTAAAATAATTAATGTTGGATAAGACCGGGCGAAAATATAGCACAATCCATAATTTCAAGCTCCTCAAAATTCGTAATACATGAATCGCTGATTACCGTCAATTTATAATCGATGACGCTTCAAGAATCATTTTTACTAGGATACAAACAGCCGTAGCAATAAATTATGTTTGAAAAGACTAAGCGAAAAGACAACATACATGATAATTTCAAACTCCTCGAGATTCATAATAGACGAAACGCTGCCTAAATTTAAGCATTGATGCTTCAATTTAAAAGCGATGACGGTTCTACTCAGGAGCATTAACGCTTCAATTTGAAAGCATTGATGCTTTAATGAACTCTTATTTGAGCACTTGTAACTTGAAATGTAGTCGCTCTTTGTGGTTGCATCAGCGCTTCGTTATGAGTCGATTTTTATTGGATAGCTGAGACGAAAGTCTAAACGTCACTTTATATTAGAAAACGAACTACACAGGGAGATGTCATGTCAAATCGAAGTCCATAGAAAAAGACAGCACGCCACTCAAAAATCATAATGCCACTGACACGCTGCTTAGAAGCGATGACACGCCGCTTGAAATACGAACAGCTATATGCAATAAATATGAAGCAGTAGTGCACCACAACAGTCTATTTAATGAGATTGCATGAAAAATTGCTATTAAAACTCAAAGTGTCCACTCATTTTCTTCTTCTATATCTCCTTAAATTATCATTTCATCTTCCTTAGTCCAAGGGAAAATGCGTCTCACCGGTTTGCGGAGGAGCCACCTTCTTGCTCGCCGGTGTTATATCAGTTCATACAATTATTTGGTTTTCGACATCCTCGACTACAACAAGCTGGCTGTCGTTCCCAACAATCCTCCACTTCTTCCTCTTCTACCACAACCACAATCGCCACCACCATCTCCAACGATCCTTGTGATGACCTCATCAAGGGCTGAATCAGTGTCTGTTAGATCATCCAATGCATCACTTCCCTTCATTATCTTTCCTTCTTACCCTTGCTCCTCCCTTTCTCCGATGATGCTCCTCCTCCCCATGCTCCTCCTCCCTTCTTTCTCTTTCCTGCTTACCCTTACACACCAGTTGCTCATTCCCTTCTTTATCTTTCCTGCCTACCTTTCGTTAATTCTTTCACTTCTTCTTCCGCCTCGAACTCATCCTCATCATATCCACTATCTCGGCATATATTTTGTGGTATTTAGTCGATAGTGTAATCCTTGCTCCTACAGATCCATACGATGACCTCATCAAGGGGCTGAATCAAGATCCGCTAGATCATCCAATACCTCACCTCCCATCATTGCCTTTCCTTCTTACCATTGCTCCTCTCTTTCTCCGACAATTCTCCTCCTCCCTTCATTTCCTTCTCCTTCATGACACCACGGCCTCAACCTCCTCGTCTCCACTGTCTCAACTCACTTTGGATTTATATGCGTCGTGGTTTCTCTTTCAAATGCCTATATGAAATAAGAAGAAGGTGGATGCACTAGTACTAAAGCCTACTTTCAAAATTTTTATAGGAAAAGTACTGAATCTTTGGGAAGACCTTTCTCGTACGAATGCTTACAGTAACCTCATCAAGGGCTAAATCAGGGTCTGCTAGATCGTCCAATGCATCAGAAATATCATGAATTTCATCAAACCCATTTATGATAAATAGGCAGTATAAAGAAAGACGATGTAAAGAAATAGTTTTGATTTATGAATGAAACCTTCAAATGCATGATTTGTAAATTTTTTTTTTTCATCTTATTTTATTCAGTGAGGTCACAAGTAGTCGAACGAAAGTGTAAGAGCTATTAATAAGAAGCGACTACGTCGTGAATAATAGGGCTAGTGCTTCGACCTAGCGGCTTGACGGCCTTGAATATCAGTGGTAGCTTAGGTAGAGATTGTATTGATATGAATGATAAATTATGTGCTGGTAGCTTTAATATATGAATATATTAATAATCATGCCGCTAATAATAATGCCGCTAAGTCAAAGCGCTAGCCCTAAATACAAGTGTCATCGCTTCTAAATGGAAATGTTGTCGCCCTAATTGAAGCGTCAGCGTTTCGATCGACGTTTCGATTGATGGCGAGGTCTCTTCTTGACGTAAGCGGGGTTTCATTTATTACTAATCCCAAGTGTTATCTCTAATAAAAAAGCAAGTCTTAATATTCAGGTCGATTCATTTTAATTCGAAGTGTTACTGATTGTAACTCGAGCGTTATCGCATTGAAACCGATTATTAGTCGTAGCTGAGGCAGAGATTGTATTGATATGAACGATAAAATGTGTGCGATGTTCATATAAATTTTGTGAAATTATCCTGAGAAGCTGAAATTATCCCCCTTCATGAAATTAAATGAAAGTGTTTGTATTCATATAAACTGAGACTAATTATAGAACTTCACTGTATAAGAAAGAGAAGAAAATCCAACGATGAAGGTGTTTTCGAGACGGAAAACAAAAAAAAGAACTTAGGCACTACCCTTTCCCAGATCTCGTGGTGATGACGCTTCCTTTCTGAAGCAATGTCGCTTCTTTTTGAAGCGATGACGCTTCTTTTTAAAGTGATGACACTTTGATGTGGAAGCGATAATGTACGATAACGCCATGATTATTTGATGTTATTCTTATTTTTTATTCCCATTCGAGGTCATGTTTCAAATCGTAGCCTTTTTCCCTATAAGGTGCTACATGTTAATACCCTGACGATGGTAATAAATGAAGTATGGTCGGGCGTCACTTCGCACAGAAAGGTGATACGTGTCATATCACACAAATTTAAAATGCGATGACGCTTTATATTAAAAGCGATGACGATCTATCTAATTCAAGCGATGACCCTTTACTTAAAATGCGATAACACAATAGCCTTGTTTAGCGGAACGATTTCTGCAAAAAAAACTCATAAAATCGAAAGATTTTATGGACAGCCAAACTTTCAGCTATTTGGAAATCATTTGGGACCCACAAATTGGAGTTTTTTTAAAGAAAAAGTCAGATAAAATATTCAACTTAAATTTGGCTGAAAATTGTTTCTGCCCACGACATGGGTTATTCCCATTAAAGAGGAATTTTATTTATTACCCTTGCAACCCGAAATTCGTTCTTTTCAACTCGGATATCTCATGCTAAATCGTTTGACTGCTTTGGATCAACTGATCGAGGTTTTTTTTCACCATAATTTTTTATATAATGGATCTCGAGACCATGAGGTTTAAGGTTCACATCGGGTGAAGAATGGTGTGATCAACCGATCGAGGTTTTTTTTCACCATAATTTTTATATAATGGATCTCGAGACCATGATGATCTAGGTTCACATCGTGTGAAGAATGGTGCCTTAGGAAAATAATTTTACACAATGTAGCCAAACAGCTGAAAAAAATAAAAGCAAATCGTTGTAAAATTTTAAAAATGAAACTTCCCATGAGTTCTTTTATTTGCAATCCCATGTAAAGTAAAAATAAATCGTTTCCATGAGTTTTGTCAAACAAGGCCTACATGTTAGAAGCAATGACACTAAAATGCTAGAAGCGATGACGCTTCCAGTTAAAAGTGATGAACCAGCACAACTCAACCACCTGAGACATCAAGAGGGTGGAGAAGTAGACGACTCCCCCTTCGGACTACATCGTAATTCTCATAGTCGTATCTCCAACCTGAGAGAAAACACTTCAATTGTGGCCATCAAGGGTTCAATCACGTTCATCAAACTTGGAAACCTCCTTTTCTTCTAGGCAAGAAGGGCGAGATGTTCCTTAATATCCCCGGTCGTCGAACTTAGAAGGGTTCGTTCAAGAAGACTAAACATTTTCGTAATCTCGGACGAAAAGTCGAGTTGCTCCGCCATGGTGAAGGGGGTTTGGTTTGGGGACGGAAGAAAAATAAAGGATATGGAGTGAAGATGAAAGTGACGGAAGGCTAGAAGGCATATTTTTTGGGATACGAAGAGCAGTAATAATAAATGATTTTAGAAAATACTGTCCAAAAAGACAACTCACTCGATTGATTTTTTTGGGATACGAAGAGCCGTAGTAATAAATAATATTGAAAAATACTGCCTGGAAGGACAACACACTCGATTGATTTAAGAAGCACAAAGATTTATGAAATCCTCTGTGGTGGCAATGCACCTACAACAGTCTATTTAATGAAGTTGGATGACAAATCGCTATTTAAAGGACATCATAGCACCCAATTTTTTTCATCTTCTGTACCTCCTTAGATTATCATTTTATCTTCCTCAGTCCAGACTGAAATACATCATAACATTTTGAGGAGTCACCATATCGCGCGTCAGCGTTTTATCAGTTCCTACGATGGTTCGGTTATCGACATCCCCGACGATAACGAACTGGTTATTGTGCCCGAAAATGAGCATGTGGTTCCCCCTCCCCCTGAAGAAGTTATTGTCATTCTGGACGATGACGACCTTCAAGTTATGCTGCCAGTGGTAGGAGACCCAGAGCCCCTTCTTCTTCTAGATCCGGAGTCGTTGCTTCTTCTCCCGGCTCCAGAGCCGGTGCTTCTTCCACCTCCATTTCTTCCTCTTCCACCCCAGCCACAACAACCGCCACCATCTCCAACTCAACTTCCTCATCCACCACGGCCAGCATAACAAACTCCCCACAGTCGCCTACACCTCTACCTCCATTTCCGCCACCATTTCCACCTCTACCTCCACCGCTACCTCCTCCATCACTGCCTTCTCACCAAGAGCGAGACCTCCTAGTCGACCGTCGACCTATGACCCACCCCCACCATCACCTCCAACATTTCCATAAACTATGGCATCCTCATCCAACCAACCACCATCATCAGAACCTTGTTCAATTTCATCAGACCAATTTATGATAAAGAAAGACAGTGTATAGGAAGACGGTGTATAGGAAGACAATAGAAAATAAGCATATCGAAAAAGAAGTATTTTACGTAAGATAAGCATATCGAAAATGAAGGGCTGATGCGGAAAAAATAATGTGAAGCACCAACGCTTCGTGAACGAAGCGACCACACTTTGGTTGAGCAGCGACTACGCCTCCTACTACTCGAAGCGTTTGCGCTTTTCATAATATTGATTCACTATGAAAATGAGTATTTTTGACAAGCGTCAACGCGAAAAATATAATGTGACCCGCCAACGCTTCGTGAACGAAGCGACCACGCTTCGATTGAGAGGCGCCTGCGCCCCCTACTACTCGAAGCGTTTGCACTTTTCATAATATTGATTCATTGTGAATCAGTGATAACGCACCTTCCATCAGCCCCTATTATTTTTTACTATCCAACATTAGCAGGTAACACACCCATGTTCAATTTCATCAGCCCCATTTGCGATAAAGGAAGATATATAAATGGGAAGCGACATCACAAAAATAAGAAGTGGCATCCCGTCAACTAAGAAGCGATGGCGTTTCAACTAAGATGCATTGATGATTCAATTCAGATGTGATGGCGGTTCGACAACAAAACTCATTTACGATAAATAAAAAGAAAGATAATGTAAAGAAAGACAATATACAGAAAGTCAGTGTAAAGAAAGATGATATAAAGAAATAGATTTGATTTATGAAATCTTCTGTACAAAGATTAGTAAATCTTTTTTCTTCATAAATAACTCTGAGTAATAAAACAATGCTCCATGAGTCAAGGAAAATGTCAATTCATAAAAAATTATTCACGAAAAGTTAGCATTGTATATGATTCCAGGTTGAGTCACAGGCACTTCACTTGCCTGAGAACCAATTGGCGCACGGGATTAAAAAGAAGTGCTAGCGCAGACGCGCTGTGCAATCGTGGGATTTATGACGATCCCGTCGCGACGATGCGCTCTCTAACAAAAATATAGAGTCACCACCCGGAGCTTTTGGTCTCCCGAGATACCTAGTTCATTTTTATGAGCACCGAAGTGCTAAAAATATGACTCTGAATTCGGTCCACACCAAAGGCTCTTGGGTAGGGACTTCAGTTATCGATTGGAAAGGTATTAGGCACCCAATTAACCTATTTAACGCGGTCTCTACTAATGGCTAAAACAAAAATAAAGTAAAAGAAAAGAAAATGGCTTCCTCTTGCCCAAATGGGCCTTAAATCCTATTTGTGCCCCTTCGTTCCTACCGAAAATTCGGCGGCATAACGGCACAAATGGGAGGACGGGAGGAGCTAAAGAAGAGATAGGAGAAGAAAGGAGAGGGTCGGGGCCCTCGGGCCCTTGTAGCACCATAGAAGAGCCTTGCGTTGGCTTGCTTTGATGAGCTTTGGAAGGCTTGAATGGTGGAATAAGGGGTTCTAACTCCTAAGGCTTGAAGCTAAGAGGTAGAGAGGGAAAGTTAAAAGGATAGCACACACCTAACCTAGAGGCTTTTTAGGAAAAATAAGGCATGGAATGAGGCTTTAGAATTCTAGAATTTGTATGAGCAATGTACACCAAAGGGAAAAACATCTTCTCACTTTAAGCTCTTTCTCTCTTAGGCAAAAATTTTCAACCCTTAAACCAAGGGGTGGGGGTCTCTATTTATAAGAGATGGGTGGGTTAGGAGGGTGTTTAGATGCTAATCAAGATTAGGAATTAGGTCATCTAACATCTAAGGTTTCCTAAGATTTTTGGAGCCTTGAAATGTGTGAGAAGGTCCTCCAATGGTGGATGATAGGGTGAGGCTTTAAGCCACTTAATGGGTTGCAAATAGGGTGCAAAAGGGTATAATAGAACTATCAAAACACACCCCAAAGGTCAAGGTGCTCAACAAGTCAAACCCCAATCATGAATTTTAGGGTAAAAAGATAGAGTTACTGTTCATATGCCTTGCGCAACTAATAGTTCCGCCAAGCAAATGCACAGTAAAACAGTGCTGAACAGTGGCCCGAAAGTTACCTCGTGAGGGTGGGGTCCACTTTAATACTGGTGCAACTATTAGTTGCGCCAGGCTTAAAATATGGGAAAATGGCCTGTTAGTTACTATTAGTTGCGCCGGGCAAAATTATAACTGGCGCAACTATTAGTTACGCCAAATCCCAAGGGGGGCCCTCCTGAAATTACCCTTTTGCCCTTCGAGTTCGGACTGCCATATCTTTTGATGTACAACTCTGATTGGGGTGATTCTTAGACTGTTAGAAAGCTGACGACTTTTAATTTTTAATGGTATAAGATTCAATCATAGTAGAAGGCCATAGCTAGTTTCGGTGTACCACTCCTTACCCATTGCTCGAAAAGGTTAGGTTTAGGTTCAGAACGAGTTCTAAGGGTTATGATTGATTTCTAAGGGTTCGGGGCAGTTTCCTAGGGGATCTAGGGTGATTCCTAAAGGTTTGGGGTGATTCCTAAGGGTTTGATGTGATTCTTAAGGGTTCCATACTTGCCATCAAAAGCTCAGAAGTGCACCTTTCTTGAAATGTGTTCAGATCAGGCCTTGGGCCAAATTTAGGTGTCTACACGCTCCAACGACGAAGTTCCCACGCTTCAAAAACTTAGCATCATTGCTTCCTTCATTAGCATCGTCGCTTCTCGTATGTGGCGTCGTCGCCTCCAAATGATTATCACAAAATGTAGAAATCAATCCTTAAATCACCGAGAATGAATGCATCAAAACATAAAAAAATTCAAGACATGAATAGATTACCATAGGCTAGCCACATGATAACAAATACAGCATTGGTCAGATAAGCATAGATGCAATGTATCGAAGCTTCAATGCATCAAAAAAGATGCATAAGAGACGCACCCATGCTTCATATATGAAGTGATGGTGCTTCCTAAGCCAAGCCAAGCGATTGAGATTTTCAAGAAATTGAATCAGTGTGACTTGGTGAGACCACATGTTCCCTCGTCCCCTGTTCTTCTTGGCTTTATCTAGCGCTATTAGCCATCATCCTGACTTTCAAAAGCGAGCAAGTTATGATTTTATGTCCCAACTGACCACAACCCTTACAATGACATCTCTTCTTTTGTGATTGTTCAAAACTAACCTCTATTCTAGACTTCATTCTGTCATTGTTGCTTGGCCTACCTTTAGTGGCACATTGTATTGGATCTCGCACTATAATGTTGGCATGTTCTTCCAATGAAATTCCTTCATTGTGAATCAGTGATAACGCACCTTCCATCCGCCCCTATTATTTTTTACTGTCCAACATTAGCAGGTAACACACCCATGTTCAATTTCATCAGCCCAATTTGCGATAAAGGAAGATATGTAAATGGGAAGCGACATCACAAAAATAAGAAGTGGCATCCCGTCAACTAAGAAGCGATGGCGTTTCAACTAAGATGCATTGATGATTCAATTCAGATGTGATGGCGGTTCGACAACAAAACTCATTTACGATAAATAAAAAGAAAGATAATGTAAAGAAAGACAATATACAGAAAGTCAGTGTAAAGAAAGATGATATAAAGAAATAGATTTCATTTATGAAATCTTCTGTACAAAGATTAGTAAATCTTTTTTCTTCATAAATAACTCTGAGTAATAAAACAATGCTCCATGAGTAAAGGAAAATGTCAATTCATAAAAAATTATTCACGAAAAGTTAACATTGTATATGATTCCAGGTTGAGTCACAGGCACTTCACTTGCCTGAGAACCAATTGGCGCACGGGATTAAAAAGCTAAGCGCTTGACGCGGCCTTGATGAATACTAACAAAAATATAGAGTCACCACCCAGAGCTTTTGGTCTCCCGAGATACCTAGTTCATTTTTATGAGCACCGAAGTGCTAAAAATATGACTCTGAATTCGGTCCACACCAAAGGCTCTTGGGTAGGGGCTTCGGTTATCGATCGGAAAGGTATTAGGCACCCAATTAACCTATTTAACGCGGTCTCTACTAATGGCTAAAACAAAAATAAAGTAAAAGAAAAGAAAATGGCTTCCTCTTGCCCAAATGGGCCTTAAATCATATTTGTGCCCCTCCATTCCTACCAAAAATTCGGCGATGTAATGACACAAATGGGAGGACGGGAGGAGCTAAAGAAGAGATAGGAGAAGAAAGGGGAGATCCGGAGCCCTCGGGCCCTTATAGCACCATAGAGAAGCCTTACATTGTTGATGAGCTTTTGAAGGCTTGAATGGTGGAAAAAGGGGTTCTAACTCCTAAGGCTTGAAGCTAAGAGGTAGAGAGGGAAAGTTAAAAGGATAGCACACACCTAACCTAGAGGCTTTTTAGGAAAGGTAAGGCATGGAATGAAATTTTGAAATTCTAGAATTTGTATGAGCAATGGTACACCAAAGGGAGAAAGATCTTCTCACTTTAAGTTTTTTCTCTCTTAGGCAAAAATTCTCAACCCTTAAACCAAGGGGTGGGGGTCTCTATTTATAGGAGATGGGTGGGTTAGGAGGGTGTTTAGATGCTAATCAAGATTAGGAATTAGGTAATCTAACATCTAAGGTTTCCTAGGGTTTTTAGAGCCTTGAAATGTGTGAGAAGGTCTTCCAATGGTGGATGATAGGGTGAGGCTTTAAGCCACTTAATGGGTTGCAAATAGGATGCAAAAGAGTGCAATAGAACTATCAAAACACACCCCAAAGGTTAAGGTGGTCAGCAAGTCAAACCCCAATCATGAATTTCAGGGCAAAAAGGCAGAGTTACTATTCATATGCCTAGCACAATTAATAGTTGCGCCAGGCAAATGCACAGTGAAATAGTGCTGAACAGTGGCCTAGAAGTTGCCTCGCAAGGGTGGGGTCCACTTTAATACTGACGCAACTATTAGTTGCACCACGCTTAAAATCTGGGAAAATGGCCTGGCGCAACTAATAGTTGCACCAGGCAAAATTATAACTGGCGCAACTATTAGTTGCGCCAAATCCCAAGGGGGGCCCTCCTGAAATTACCCTTTTGCCTTTCGGGTTCGAACCGCCATATCTTTTGATGTACAACTCTAATTGGGGCGATTCTTAGACTGTTAGAAAGCTGACGACTTCAACTTTTTAATTGTATAAGATTCAATCATAGTAGAAGGCCATAGCTAGTTTTAGTGTACCACTCCTCACCCATTGCTCGAAAAGGATAAGTTTAGGTTTAAAATGGGTTCTAAGGGTTAGGATTGATTTCTAAGGGTTTGGGGCAGGTTCCTAGGGAATCTAGGGTGATTCCCAAATGTTTGGGGTGATTCCTAAGGGTTTTGGGTGATTCTTAAGGGTTCCATATATGCCATCAAAAGCTCGAAAGTGTACCTTTTTCGAAATGTATTCTGATCAGGCCTTTGGCTAAATTTAGGTGTCTACAGATTTCCCTCTTTGGTATTCGATCACTAATTATCGAATGCTAAAGAAAAGAGACATCCGATGAGGCTCAAGGTCTTACTGACAGGTCAGCTGTATTCAGAATGAACTTCAAACATCAGGTGAGTAACATGGTGAGAAAATGAAAGCCCTGTATGTCGAAAAAAAAATTCCGTCTCTTAAGGTAATCTCTACCCAAGCGCTTAGCGACATTACTGGGCATAACTGAGGTGAAATGAGTTGCGAAAGTCCAATAGCTAGGAAAACATTCACTTCTCGAGTTGCGAAAGCCCGTTAGTCAGGAAAAACATCCGCTTCTCGAGATGATTTGAAGGTGACTGATGTTCGAGAGCTGAATACAACAGCTTCGCAAGTAAGAGGGTTGATCGACCCACACTCAAAGATAGGTGCAAATCAAAAATACGCAAGGCTCCACAGTTTGCGTCTAATCCTACGAGGCATTTGATTGCCCCATCTGACTATTCATAGGTGCCCCTGCTGAAAGCAGGGTTCGAGGTCTTTGGGCGAGCCCATTGATCCCGAAGTTAATTTGGCATGACTGCCCGAGCAAAGTGAATAGATGTCACAACACTTTTTAGGGAGGACGTGCCATTTTTGAAAGCATGCCCTATATCAACATGACCTAGAACCTCCAGCTTCAGCTACCTTGAACAGATCCAACCAATCATTGGGTGTCTCCCTAAAGGGACATCCAATCCTGGTCTCTACCGATAATGATCATAGACATCAGCTAACTATGCATAATCATGCACCCATCAGGGGCAATAAGCAACAACAAAGGCGATGGAAGCCCTGACCCGGACCCGCCCGGGTATGATTTACCGAAATAAATGACCATCATACGAATACCTAGATGCATGGCGTACACTTTACAGGGATACTATTACCCGTACAGGTTTTAAGTATGTAGAAAATAACAGGGAAATAAACCCTTCGGAATGCATGGTTGCACATAGTTTTAGTGATATGTAATCTCATTCTCAACAGGTTGGTCTCAACCAACGATTGACCTTTTCCAACGGAGAATCTGAATTCATGTGAATCCAAAACAAAGTGCTCATCGCAAAGATTTAGCAGTGGAGTCGACTCGATCGAAACATTGACTGTTTGACTGGGACGGACACAATTGCTCCAACCTTAAAGCAGGATCTAAAGATCCGAGGTGAACCTTAGACTCAGGACTTTAATATGGCACAACTGCATTGCTGATAAAATATTGACATTTTACCGCCCTATGCTTTGTGTGTTTCTGCGAGGGAATACAAATCTGTTGCTATTTTCGTGATTTTCTTATTATTAATTTTTTCTTAATTTTAAAGCTGTTATTTTATGTGATTTTTTTTTGGATTTTGAAGCTGTTATTTTATGTGATTTTTTTGGATTTTGAAGCTATTATCTTATGTATTTTTTAGAATTTTCAAACTATCATTTTATGTGATTTTTGGATTTTTCTAACTGTCATTTTATGTGATTTTTTGGATTTTTTCTAACTATCATTTTATGTGATTTTTTGGATTTTTCAAACTATCATTTTATGTGATTTTTTGGATTTTTTCTAACTATCATTTTATGTGATTTTTTGGATTTTTCAAACTATCATTTTATGTGATTTTTGGATTTTTCAAACTGTCATTTTATGTGATTTTTTGGATTTTTTCTAACTATCATTTTATGTGATTTTTTGGAATTTTCAAACTATCATTTTATGTGATTTTTCGATTTTTCTAACTATCATTTTATGTGATTTTTTGAATTTTTCCTAACTATCATTTTATGTGATTTTTTGAATTTTTCAAACTATCATGTTATGTGATTTTTTGGATTTTTTCTAACTATCATTTTATGTGATTTTTGGATCTTTCTAACTGTCATTTTATGTCATTTTTTGGATTTTTTCTAACTATCATTTTATGTGATTTTTGTATTTTTCAAACTGTTATTTTATGTGATTTTTTGGATTTTTTCTAACTATCATTTTATGTGATTTTTTGGATTTTTCAAACTATCATTTTATGTGATTTTTTGGATTTTTTCTAACTATCATTTTATGTGATTTTTTGGATTTTTCAAACTATCATTTTATGTGATTTTTGGATTTTTCAAACTGTCATTTTATGTGATTTTTTGGATTTTTTCTAACTATCATTTTATGTGATTTTTTGGAATTTTCAAACTATCATTTTATGTGATTTTTCGATTTTTCTAACTATCATTTTATGAGATTTTTTGAATTTTTCCTAACTATCATTTTATGTGATTTTTTGAATTTTTCAAACTATCATGTTATGTGATTTTTTGGATTTTTTCTAACTATCATTTTATGTGATTTTTGGATCTTTCTAACTGTCATTTTATGTCATTTTTTGGATTTTTTCTAACTATCATTTTATGTGATTTTTGTATTTTTCAAACTGTTATTTTATGTGATTTTTTGGATTTTTTCTAACTATCATTTTATGTGATTTTTTGGATTTTTCAAACTATCATTTTATGTGATTTTTGGATTTTTCTAACTATCATTTTACGTGATTTATTCCTATCATGCGAATTATTCTGGCTTTTCTGCGGGGTCCTTTTTATTTCTTTTTTTTTTTTATCTTTTTTGGATTTTTTTGTAGGACTGAGATGCCTATTGATCTTGGTCTACTTTTATTCTAGCACGGCTTCCCGAGCAAGTCGAAAGGGGATCGAAATGTCGTTTGAGAGTACGTACATCCTCCGGGAGTGACAAAACAAAAACAGAAAGGAGGGGAGGACCGGCTTCCCTAGTTGGCCCGTACCCGATCCAAGACCCGACCTAAGTGCCTAGCGCAACTATTAGTTGCGCCAGGCCAATAGGGACCAATTTAAATAGCCCGGGCTCGGGCTGTGGGGTTTCATTTCAAAATTTTCTCCCCCCTCTTCTCTTAAAAATGAAAAGTGACCCCTTTTAGGGTTCCTTTATATCGCATCTACGCGTGCTTCATTGCCGTTATTCGCTTGCGTTAATCAATCGCCGTCTCGCGCTAGATCAAAGACTCCTTCTTCTTCCAAAATGTAACCATTAAAACTCTTCTTTTGATTGATTTTTCTTGCTTTTTCTTGAAAATGTAATCATGATCTTGCACTTTTTGGATGAGTAGTGGTTTATTTTTGGTTGTGGATGTATTTATGGATGGTGTGTGGATGATTTCTTATGATCAATGGCCTATTTTGGTTATTTTATGAATTTATCGGTGCCTATATGTTTTGTTTGTTTTGTTTTTGTTTATTTTTGTTTAAGGAATGGATGCATTTTTTTTGTGTTGGTTTTCTTTATTTTATGGGCAAAAAGAAAGGACTCTTTGTGTTTTTTTTTTCATTTTTGAAAGAAGGTTTTTTTTTTGGCTTTTGATTTTTGGAGCATAAGGAAAGGACTTGTTTTTTTTTTTTTCTTTTATGTTGTTTTTTTTTTTTTTTCCTTTTATGCTATTTTTTTTTATTATTATTTTATGAAATAGGGATATTTTTTTGGGATTTAATTGATGATTTTTTTTTTAAGCGTAAAGACCCCCTCTTTTTTCTTTTTTTCTTTTTTTTATTTTTTGTTTTTGTAAACAAAGTAAAAGGATTTTTTGCCTTTGATTTTTTTGAAGTATAACGACTTTTATATTTATTATTTTTTTGGTCTTTGTAAACGAAGTAAAAGGATTTTTTTGATTTTGATGATGATTTTTTTTGTTTTTAAGAAGATTTTTGTTGCATGTGTATCTTCATTTTCAAAAATAAATGGGGAAATGGTGAGCATTCTTACATCCCCTTGATGCATAGTATGTCATGGTTCTTTGTCATTGACCTGATCGGATGTGATTGCCTTTTGTTGCCTCAGCATGTCGGGCGATGATGAGCATATTCCTGAGGAGGGTCATGAGGAGGGGCCCGAGATAGTATATGGACCGCGGGGAGAGCAGTTTCTCTGGGTAGAGCGGAGGGCGGAGCCATGGCTCGAAATGCAAGGCGAGGCCGCCCGAGTTGGTCTCCTTCATCAACAGCATACCCATATTTCAAATTTTGGAATAGCGGGCAAGGTAAGAAACAGGCTCAATTTATTTTCTTTGTGCAGCTTTGCTTTACTTCCGCAATCTGATGCGCATTTCTTTGGGTGCAGGACCTACCCAATATTGTATTCCGCAGGGGGTGGCTCGATTTTCAAGGCTACTACCTCTATGTCCCCCCCGTAGTGAAGGTCCTATTGGCGCAGGTGGGTTTTGGGAAGTTTTTGTCCTGCCCCGCCATAAGGGTTGATGTCACCTATCTGAAGGCCTTGATCGAACGATTTTACCCTGAGACGATGACCCTCCCACATGCAGTACGCTGAGATGACCTTAACGCCTATTGATTGGGCAATGATTACGGGTATGAGGGTAGGAGGGATACCGATAGCCAACCTTGTGGTGCCGAGAAGAGAGGACATCATCTGACTGATTGGGGCCTATCCCGCTCGCTGGCAGACGCATGGCACTGAGGTCAAGATGACCTAGCTGACCACACTTTATACACCTGATGAGTTAGTGGATCTGGGTCAGCCAGACATGGTGGTCTATATCACGCCAGAGCGAGCGATCATCTTAGCCCGTATCACTCTCCTAGTCCTGCTGGGTAAGACCCTTTTCACCAACGCGAGCGGTGGCCGAGTCAGCCTAGCCTTGCTGAGTGTCATGGACAATTGGGGTGACGTCCACAAGTATGACTGGGGAGGGGCTGGGTGTGCATGGCTGATGTATAACCTGGCCCGGGTCACTACCGGTGATTCCAAATCTGTTGTTGGTTTTTGGGCCGCCTTGGAGGTAATCCCTCATTCCTTTGCTTTTGCCATTTTTCTTGAATGATCTTTTTATCCTACTGACCTGCTCCTATGCACTGCCCTTTTCAGGTGTGGGGATACCATCATTTTCACCCTGGGCACCTGCTTCTTTACTCGGAGGAACTTACCTATCCTCTTCTTAGCAACTAGAATCAGACCCGGCGTTGTGACGTAGGCCTGAAGCACTTGGAGATGGGCTTGAGGTCCCAACTCGACTTAATGGTTCCTGAGCAGGTAAAACTCTTTTTCAACCTGGTACGAGTGCCTACTGTATCGGTTTATCTTGCCGCGCTTTGTACCTAGCGCCAATTTCCTTGCATTTAGTGGCCCACTCGGTCAGGTAATTCTTCTCAGCTTGGATTAGTTCCCCTTATGTTTTAATTCAGCCTTTGTTTTTTTTTTTTTTTTTCTAAGCGGATCCTTATTTTGTTCACAGTTTGCTTAGAGAGATGACTCGGATGGCGAAGGCGGGACAGGTGCAGCTGACACACCAAGGGGAGATCCTTCTGGTGTCAGCCCCTCTGGTGTGGGTCCCTCGGGCGAGGGTTCTTCTGGTGTTGGACCATCGGGTACCTCCCAGACCGGTGCTCTGGGGGGTGACCTGACCGTGGTCTACGGGACCTCCGACGCTTGGATGATAGCTTCCTTTCGGGCCTCTGTGCTTATGTGGATAGACAAGCGTGGCTCTCTGCTGAAGCGGCCCGTGTCCCTCCTCCTGAGGTGATCCTAGGGGTAAGTCCTCTGACGACCCGTCTCTTTCTAGTTTCGGTCTCCCTTTTGCACATGTTTTATGATTGCCCTGATAGCTAATATCGTATCTTTTTGAACGTAGAACTTTAACTCGGCCATGGAGTATGCGGCGTATCATCGCCCCATTGCGGAGTTCAGGGAGGTGGAGACGGTGAGTACCTTGCTACTCTGCTTCTCTTGCTTGTTTTATTTATCATTTGCCCCTCAATTGGTCCTGATTTCTGATTTCGACTGTGCCTTGCAACGTGCACGTGTCAAGGAGTCGCGCTCCTTGCTTAGTAGGATTTCGTAGGCATGGTCCTGGGTGGGGGCTATGCGGACTTTCCAGAGCTCCTCTCGTCATCAGAAGAAGTCCAAAGGCACGGGCAAGGAATAGGCTTTAGTTTTTGCTTTAAAACTCAGTACTCTTGGGATTGGATTTTGGTTTTTTAAACAGTTTGGGATGGATGATGTGACACATTGGATATATTTTTTGAAAATATTTTTAGTGCTTTTGTCTTAATTGTATACCATGGCTTCCTTGTATCATATCTATTTTTCTCCAGGATGTGTTTGCCAAATGCTGTCAGAAAGCAACTTTTTGGGTCGCTTGCTTTTATGTAGGATCAATCCTGCACATAAATAAAGAAATTTTCAAACCGTTAGTGATAGGAGATTTATTGAATGAAAAAAACAAAAGGGGTGAAAGGAAATGAAAAGTCCCCCCCATTAGGCCCCGAGATGGCTGAGGAGGGGGGATCTTTAGTCTGGCACAACTATTGCACCAGGCTAAAATCCCAGGGAATTTGTACTGGCACAACTATTAGTTGCGCCAGGCAAAAATGGGGACAAAATGCACTAGCATAACTATTAGTTGCACCAGGCTTAACCTGGGGAGCTGTGGGTCCTTATATACCCAAGTCAGCCAAAAAATCATCCCTTTTCTGTTTGACTTAGCCCCTTTGACTGATTCTTTCTGCTCTTGCTTTTCCAAGGCGGGTCCATCACCACTCATCGATTTTTATCTTCTCAAGAGATCTTTGAACGTCTATGGACCCGCTTTCTAACCCTCCCTTATGTGGAGGGCCTGGAGCAAATTTACCCCCTCCCTTGGGCTTGGGACCCAAATTTCTAACAACTTGTGGGAGCTTGAATGAGAGTGAGCTCGTCGACTTGGAGCGCCTTGGGCTATCTTGCCTTCCTTCCTTTCTTGAGGTTCCTCCACGGTGGGACCTTCTTTACGCTGCCGCTTCATTTTAGGATGTAAATTTTCATGTATTCCATTTTGGGAAGTGGAGCTAACCCCAACCCTTGAGGAGCTATCCAACCTGTCCGGCCTGAAGCATCATAAGGGCCTTGCAAAAGTCACGCCCCGGTCGGGCTACTCCAAATCCATTCACCTTACTCTCGGTTTGAAGAAACTCAAGTATGAGAAAAGTCTCATTGGGGGGCCCACAAGGTGTTCGCTAAAATTCCTCATCTCCGAAAATTGTCGGTTAGGAACATTTTCAACGCAAAATCTTTAGCTCTCGGTCTCATTTCAGAAATCCTCCTTTACTGGGGGGAGAGCTTCTCCTTGGCAATTTGCGATATTCTGACCGAGTAGGAGGCGGGCCGATCTATTATGCATTTGGTTCTTGTCGAGCTATATCGATGTCTTGATCCATTTGCTTTGGGCAAGGTGGAGGGCCTTCGGGGGTGTCCCTTGCTGCTTCAGGTTTGGTTGTGTGAGCACCTCACTATCTTGGGGCCTGTGCCTGAGGTGACACGGCCCGGTGCTTTTTTGGTAGGTACCACTTGCTTCCGTGGGGTGATTTGTCAATTCTGAAGCTTTGGCTGACCGATGCTGAGCTGATATGGAGGCCTCCTTGGTTGGACCGAACCTTCCCAATAGTTTTCTCTAGAGACCACAAGGGTATCACTCTCCTAGGATTGACTGGCAGCACCTTCTACTACCCATTCCAGGTGTTGCGTCAGTTTGGCTACTCTCAGCAAGTGCCTTACGAGGCCAAGCCCCCTTTATGCGACTTGATCTTTTCTAGGGGGTCCTCTTGAGACAGAGCGGATCACTGCTCTTTGGGAGACGCATCAGTCGATGCTGATGTGTGATATGGATCAGGGAGATTTGGTTCAGTCTTCTTTCGAGTATGAGGCCTGGCTATTGACTAAGCAGCATATTGCTGATGGTCCGGATTCACCAAAGATCATTGAATTTGGAGGCCCCTAACTAAAGAAAGAGACGGTACTCCGAGCCCACATCGAGCTACTGGTGGACGATAAGAGGGACCTGTAAGAACTTTTGTCACAAGAAAAAGTCAGGGCAGAGATAGCGGAGAGTGAGGTCCTTCGTCTGAAGGGATCATTGAATGTTGCCCTTGGAGCTGCTGATTCTTCTAGGAAGAGGTACAAAAGCTTGCATGGTCACTGGTTGACTGAGCGGAATGTCCGGGAAAATGACTTTCATGCCGAGATTAGCACATTGAAGCGTGAGTTGGGCCACTAATTTCTTCCTGCACACATAACTTTTTGCACTGATCAAATACACAGAAAAAGGGGTGTAAAAACCCCTTTACAGATGCACGCATTTTTTGGTATACATATTTCTTTATGTTTTTGTTTTTTTTGTTTCTTGTAAAAAAAGAGAAAAGAAAGAAAGCTAGTCATCACACCGGCTATTTTTTGTGATGTGGTGCGAGCGGTGCATTTTGTAAAAGAAAGGCAGTTTATTATATACATCTATATAAACTTTTCTGTCTTTTCATTTTGTGCATTTTTTCCTCTCCCCTTTTTTTTCGGTGTGGTGCCTTAATCACTGGGTGAAGCCTCATGAAACCCTGGGTCCTTTTTCGAGCATGGTCGAACCCCTCTCCAAATGGTTGACTCTGAGAGAGTTTCAATAGTCTTACCAAGGCCGGAATGTCAATTCCTTTGGATTGAGTCAAACCCTTCTCCTTACCTTGGGTCATACGTTTGACGGTGCGATTTCACAAAAACAATTCTGGTCAGGACCTGAATTGAACTAGTATGAGAGGCCCAGAAAATGAGATCAGGGAGAGTAACCAAGAGGGCTCCTCAAACATCAATCCTCTCAATCAGTCCAAACCTTTCATTTTCAAATTTTTCTCTTTTATTTTCCTTTTCTTTTTTATTTATCTCCTTTTTTTACCCGTGGCGCCCTTTTGGGTTTTCACCACGTCCATGGGTTTTCACCACGTCCATGGCTCTCTTACCCTAAGCGTCCTTTCGAGTTTTCACCTGGTCCGCACAAGCTTGTTGTTTTTACCCGTAATGCCCTTTCGGGTTTTCACCACGTCCATCTTGCTTTGAGCTTGTATTTTTATTATTATTATTTATTCTTTTTTCTTTTTTATTCTTTTTATTTCTTTTTTTCAAAAGCCACGACATAGACGTCGACTCCATCATAGCCGGCTGGACTTGTGAACCTAAAAAAAGGGCTTTCTTCAGGGTGTAGCTTGGCCATGGGTTAGGTTAGGATTTGAAGGTATGCTGGGCTAAAAAGGTTTCCTTGATACGATTCAATTTTCTCAACATACTTTCTTCTTTGGGGGTTTGACTACACATACCCCGTGATTCTTCTGCATTTTTTTTTTTGCTCCATTTCAGTTAATCTCTTTTTGAGGTTTTGCTTTCCTGATTTTTTAGATTTTGATGGTAACATTACTTCCTATTTTTTGTATATGTACACACATTTTTTTGGCAAAAAGGGGTTTATTGAAAGAAAGGCCCAGGCTCAAATGGGGTAGCAAAGGATATCATCATTTTTAGGGATGATATTTGGCTGCTGTGTTTGGAATGATGGCCTCTTTTGGGTGGTTCTTAAGTAGTTACGTATCCGTTTCACCAATACTCACCTTGTCATGATAGACTAAGAGTAGAACCGTCGGACATATCTAGTATTGATGGGCTCAAGAAGATGATCTTCGTCCATGGTGGTGAGACAGATGGTTTATCCCAGTAGCACTTCTCGAATGACATAAGGTCCTTCCCAGTTTGGCTTGAACTTTCCTCTAGGATCGGCGTGGAGGGATGGGAAGATCTTCTTCAACACAGTGTCTCCTACCTTTAGATCTCGATCGCGGACACGTTTATTGTAAGCGTGTGCGATTCGCCCCTGGTAAACTTGAGTGTGACACAAGGCTAGGAGTCTCTTCTCATCCAATAAGTTCAATTATTCGAAGTGGGATCTCTCTTTCTCTGCTCGGGTAAGCCTGACTCCATGAGAATTTGGAGCGAGGGTACTTCAACCTCAACTAGTAGGGTGGCCTCAGTTCCATATACAAGGGAGAATGGTGTTGCCCCTGCAGTGGTACAGATTGATATTCGGTAGGCCCACAAAGCAAACGGCAACATTTCACTCCAATCTTGGTAAGTGACAACCATTTTCTCAAGGATGCAGACGACCATCTTGTTCGCAGCTTCCACGGCTCTATTAGTTTGAGGTCAATAAGGTGATGAGCGATGGTGCTTGATATTATATTGCTCGCAGAAAGTTCGGATGTGCTTATTTGCAAAGTTTGTGTCATTGTCTATGATGATATCTTTGGGTACTCCAAATCGGCACACAATATTACTCTTGTGGAACTTCTCGACGTGACTGGCCGTGATGTTGGCATATGACGCCGCTTCTACCCATTTGGTGAAGTATTCAATGGCGACGAGGAAGAACCAATGCCCATTTGATGCTTTTGAATTAATCATTCCGACGATGTCAAGGCCCCAGGTAGCAAATGGCCAAGGAGCGATCATGCAGTGAAGATTGATGGCAGGAGCGGGTATCGGACTGGAGTGTTTCTGACACTTGTAGCATTTCTGAATATGTTGGCAGCAATCCGATTCCATAGTGGTCCAAAAGTATCCCTACCGTAAAATTTTCTTAGCAAGCATGTGACCGCTGACATGGGCTCTGCATACTCCTTCGTGATATTGATCGTTTCACTTTTAATAAGGCACCTGAGTAAGATGTTTTTATAGGATCTCTTGTAAAGGCACTCCCCACAAATGATGTAGCCTGCCATTAGACGCTGAATGGTTCGTCGATCCGCCTTAGATGTACCCTCAGGAAAAGTTAGTGTCTCAAGGAAATTCTTGATATCTGAGAACCAAGGTGGCTCATCATTAGGCTTTGTAGGTTCCTCAATCTATAGGCAGAAGGCCGGCTAACTTCTCTGCTCGATCATGATCGGCTTCATCTCAGCACCATATGGGATTTCTACCATTGACGCCAAAGTGGCTAATGCATCAGCAAAATGATTCCTTATCCAGGGGACATATGAGAATGTCACGTCTTGGAAGCAAGCTGCCAGATCCTCGAGGTGTTCATAATAGGGGGATCAGTTTCTCGTCTTTCGTCTTCCAGTCACCGTTTGTCTGGCATATGATTAATTGCGAATCACCAAACACTCGAAGGTGAGTTATATTCAGGTCGAGAGCCGCCTACAGACCAGCGACACAGGCTTCGTACTCAGCCATGTTGTCAGTACAACGGAAGTTAAGCTTGATAGAGACCGGTACATGGGATCCCTTCAGCGAAATCAGGATGGTGCCAACTCCCTGACCTTCTGCATTAGTTTCCCTGTCAAAGTGCATTACCCATGATTCTTTTGCTTCTTCAGTATCGTCTTCCATTATGAAAATGATATCCTCATCGGGGAACTAAGTTCTCAAAGGTTCATAATTTGGCAAAGGATTGTCGACAAGATGATCAGTAAGTGCTTGCCCCTTGATCTATTTCGGAGTGGCGTACGTTATGTCGAACTCAGATAATAAAAGCTGCCATCACACAGTTCGTCCGGTAAGAGCCGGCTTCTCGAAAAGGTACTTCAACTAGAACGGCTTGAGATAGTAAGTAATGGTGGAGCTTCTGAGTGGCCCAGATAAGAGCCAGGCTTGCTTTCTCTAGATGAGAATAGGTGTTAGCTATGCAATGAATCGACTGATATATTGTATTCTGCCTAAGAACCCTCTAACCTCTTTCTTAGTAGACGGTGGTGGCATCTCTGTAATAGCTTTGACTTTGACTGGGTCGACCTCGATCCCTCTCCTGCTGACGATGAATCCCAATAGTTTCCTCGACATCGCTCCAAATGTGCACTTTTGTGGATTCAGACATAACTAAAACTTTCTCAGCCTCTTAAACAGCTTCTGAAGGTTTACCAAGTGATCGCTTCGCTCCTGTGACTTGGCTATTATATCATCGACGTATACTTCAATCTCTCAGTGCATCATGTCATGAAACAGCACAGTCATAGCTCTTTG
The DNA here is from genome assembly GCA_021018995.1 of Chloranthus sessilifolius. Taxonomy (NCBI): domain Eukaryota; kingdom Viridiplantae; phylum Streptophyta; class Magnoliopsida; order Chloranthales; family Chloranthaceae; genus Chloranthus; species Chloranthus sessilifolius. Next base: position 18,616,367 of record CM037586.1, read on the forward strand.
GTATGTTGCACTAGCATTCTTTAGCCCAAATGGCATGACTCTGTAGCAAAAGGTTCCCCATGGAGTGATGAATGCAGTCTTCTCTCGATCTGCGTCTGCCATCTTAATCTGATTGTATCCTAAGAATCCATCCATGAAAGAAAGCATCTCGTGCTTGGCAGTATTATCGACCAAGATGTCGATGTGTGGCAGTGGGAAATCGTCCTTTGGGCTCGCCTTGTTCAAATTTCAAAAATTTATACACATGCAGACCTTTCTGTCCTTCCTCTGTACAGGCATAACATTGGCTAGCCATTGTGGGTACTTGGATTCCATGAGAAACCCCGCATCATACTGCTTGATGACCTCATCCTTGACTTTCAGCATCTACTCGGGTCAGAGACGTCTCAGCTTCTGTTTAACCGGCTTCACATCAGGGTAGAGAGGCAACTCATATTCGACCAAATCGGTGTCTAGACCAGGCAAAAATGTCTTGGTATGACCGAAGGAAGTCGATCGTGCTTTTTCTTTCTTCGGGAGAAAGCGACGTTCCGATCTTGATAATGTGGGGAATCTCCTCAGTCCCTAGATTAACGTCCTCAGTTTCCTCAACAATAGGGGTAGGGTCATGGTCAAATTCGGCAAACTGGTCAAGGAGTTCATTGGAGAGCTCCTCCAAAGGACTATCCTCATCCAGACTCGTAACACCTATCTCTTCTTATATTTCTATAAGAAAGGGGTCGATTTTACGTGGGACGGATATTTTGATTAAGGCATCTTTTTGTGGGACTGTTTCTAGAATTTTGAAAGACAATATTTTTAGGTTTTGTATTTTTTTTATATTTTTGAGATTTTATATTCTTTCAATGTTTTTGAGGTTTTTGTTTTTTTCGGGGATGGACCCTTGGCAGTACGAGTCTGTGTATATACAAGGTATTGCCTACCAAGGGCTTATCTCACTTTTTATAAGTTATTTTTTTTTAGAAAACGGGTGCCAAATGTTAGGCCACTCCCCGCTTCCATGGTTTGGGGCAAAGATACCCCATTGCGTACCTGAGGGGCCGCTCCTTTACCTATTGAGATGGAGGGTGCTGAATGATATGGCTGTTTGGAGTCAGCCTCCATCATGCTGATCTCCATTTTGTCTGAGATCATATCCTCAAACGTTAACACAACTTTGTGGTGATTTACCACAGGGGGAGTTTATTCAGGTACTGGCTGTCGCTCTTCGAAAAGGAATAACACAGCCAAATCTATCTCCAAGCTGGGAAGGGAGATCTGGGGATTGGTGGGATGAACAGGGGCTGTGGGTTTGTGTGGGGTCAAATGAGTTACCCCATTTTGATCTATTTTTACGATCCCAGCGCTGACAAAGGATTCCTTGATGTGTGGCCTAAGGTGAGGTTTTTCTTCTATGTTGATTCCTCCAGCTCTTGCAGCTGCGGCGACCCTGGCTTTCTCTTTAGCCTCTCGGACCTCCTCCTCCGTGGGCTTGTAACCTAGCCCAAATCTTACTTTCTGTCCCTTGGTAATGACTGACTCTCTTCTGCCTTGCAGTCTAGGCCAGAGCCCTCGGCTTTTCTGATAGCCCCACTTTTGGAGCATAGCCACCGCTGCTATCATACCGCTTCCTGTTTTAGGCATGATGCCCTCGATGGGCTCTAGGAGTATCGCTGATACCTCATATTCAAAATTGTGGAGGTCAACGTCCTCAGCGGTGTGCGGCACATCCAACGCATAGGGTTTTTCGACACTATTGGCAGCCTTTTCTTTCTCACTGTGCCCTTCACCGATGATCGTGATGATCTTGTGCCCAGATGTAAATTTGAATTTCTGGTGTAGCGTAAAAGGTATGGCTCTGACTTCGTGCAGCTACGGGCGCCCCAACAATAGATTAAATGAGGATTTGATGTCCATTACTTGAAACAAAATGGAGAAGGTCGTTGGCCCAATCAATAGCTCAAGATCAACTTCTCCCATAATCTCTCTTCTGGTGTTTTAAAACCTCGGGCACTGGTTCTCATGGGTCTCAACATGCATGGGTCCACCCCAATCTTGGTGGTTGTTCTTAGTGGGCATATATTCAACGCCAACCCATTATCAATCAAAACTAGGGGAATGACCATATTTTCAGACTCAGCGGTTATGTTTAAGGATTTTGAATGGCTACATCCTTCCTCAGGTAGATCAGCATCAGAGAATGAGGTGGCATTTAGAGCCATCACTTACCTAATTATCTGCCCGACTTCATCTAGGCTGACTTGAAGCAATACATGAGCATTCTTTAATGCCCCCATTAATGCTTGGAAATGGAGTGGGGACACCATCAATAGATCCCAAACGGTTATATGGGTGGGCATTCTTCTCAGCTGAGTCTCTAGTATATATTCCCGACTCATTTTTTCGAAGGGGTTCACAGCGCTATCTTTCTTCCCCTCTGGCTAGGCTTGTGCTACTACTGGTACTTCTAGTTGTTTCGAGATCTTCCTCGACCTAGTAACAAAGTCCACTGCCCCTTCTCTGCTGCTGCCGCCGGCATTGACATCTGTTTGCTCGTAGCTTAGCAGGACCTGATGAGGATCATAGGTTGGTCCTGAGAGCCGAAAAGGTATGGCTGTCAATATTTGAGGCACTTGTATTGTGGGCTTAGGAGGTGTGGGCAACACCTGATTTATTTCGGTGGTAGCGGTTTGGGTGGAAATTTTGGGCCAAATGGAGGTGGTGAAGCTTGAGAGTGGTGGCACGGGGGGAATTGGTAGCTGATGGGCGGTGAAGGATTGGGGGTTTGATGGGCCATTAGGTGATTGACAGGAGTGGTGGAGTTTGTCGGTGGTTAAATAAGGGGTAATGGAGTGGGTGCAGGCCATTGGTAGTTTATTGGCGGTGGAGGATTGGGGGCCTGTTGGTTCATTGGATAGTTGATGGGGGTGGTGGTGTATGGTTGATATACATTTATGTGTACATAATTGACGGGTGTGGGTGATGGAAAGTATGCCCTGAGATCTAAAGGCTCGACTTGTGGTGCGGAGCTGAGAAAATAATCAGATAAATTCAGGGGTTCGATCACCCCAATGCTCCTTTCTTCCTCCTTCCTTGGTAATGGCGTCACATAACTCTCTCGATCACTGATGTAATCGGATTGGTCAAATTCAAACTCCTCTTCACTATCTACCATTCCGACGGTGGGTCTAGAACCTGCTCCTCCAGTAGGATGTGGGGTAGTGGTACTTGGTGAATATTCGCATGCTGGGTAAGTGCAAGGGGGATAATTTTTCAGCGTCGATCAAATCTTGGATTGGGTGCTTCTATGGGAAGCAGCGATCGGTCGAGTGACCCAGACCCTGATTAAAATTGCAGTGGGTATTTGGGTCATAGTTCCTGGGGATCAGATGAGGAGGAGGTTGTGGTTGACGAACAGTGACTAATCTCTTTTCCACTAACAAAGGTAAAAGTACACTCAGAGATTACCCCAGAAGCATAAAAACTCAATCATAGCGGGCTCTTCTCTGCTCCGGAGTCATTTGCATTCCTTACCCATTCCCTATTCTCTGCATCTGCTCAGTTCTAACTGGTGCTGCCTGAAATTGAAACGAGGTTGTATTATTATTGAGCCTGGTATTGACAATGTTTTGAACATCGACCCCTGTATTCTTTTCAGTTCTTTACTCTGAAAATCTCCTAGCCCCACTGGATCCACTTGGCACGTTCTTTTTCAGACGACCCTCCCTGATGGCGTCCTCACATCGGTTAGCATTTTTCACCAGATCAGCGAAGCTGGACTGCTGCTGGTACACCAGAAAGTCTGAGATCACCGGCAGAGTATTCTTTGAAATCATCTCTATCTTTGTGACGACCCGACTTTTCCAATCCCTCAGGTATAGGAAAGGCCGGTTCGCCAACCTATCGAATAAACGATAAGCCGGACAAACAGGGCACATATCAGAGTAAAGCGTAATAAATATCCATAGCTAAAATAAATGCGGAAGCAATTAAAAGTAAAGAACCATCGATGATGGCCGACCATCATCGAAACATGGCTCATAATAAAAATCAACGTCAAATATAAAACTATGATATCCAACTAAAAAGGGCCCACAAATTCAAGTCTAACTCTCACCACAAATAAGAAAATCAGTAAGTTCTATACTGGAAAAAACTCCTCATGAGGAGCCTCAAGCTCTTCCTCAGGCACGTAGTCGCTCGATCTCACGATACGAATAGCCACGCCGAGAACCAACAAAGCTCAGTAGAAGAAAGACATCTACGGCATTTTACTTTAACTAATATGGTTTCAAAACAAATATCGGAATATAGCTTGTCAAACATATAAGCAGATAATAAACTGAATTTAGGTGCAAAAATCATATGTAAGATTTATTTCTAAATGTGTGAAAACGGTTTCAAGAACAGATGCAGTGTTTCAGTGTCTTAGTTTCTCTAACTTCTATATGCAAAGTTCAGTAATTCATGACTTAATCCTCAACTTAAAATACCTCCCGAGTAAACTATATCTCGAGAGAGCGGAATATAGCCGATGGGAACCCTACCTACCATCGCTGCTCATGAACCCTTTTTCAGGATGCAACAAGCCCCTACGTAATGAGGGAAACTTGTGCCAGGAAATTGTTCAGGAATTTTTGAGGGGTCGTTCAGGTCAATCATAAAACAAATGCAGATACTAATATAAATCAGATGCAAGTCTCTTATACATAGTTCAGGTTCTTGATTTCAGATTTTCAGAGCTTAAGCAGATTCAGGTTTCAGGATTCAGGTAGATTTAGATTTTCAGTCATTCATATCAATTTCAGTTTACAGATGTGATTTCAATGGCATATGCAAGTTTAAAGATTTTAATTCAAAATATCCATGCGAATTAAAATAAAATACTGTAAAGATGAGATTCTCCTACCTAAAACTCGGAGTTATGCGAAGTCAAGCAAGGTCCTATTGATGGCCTCTCGCCCTCAATCTACATCACAATATACGTTCATGCATTAAGATAAACTCTAATTACTAATAATATAGACCTATTTAAGCGTTTCCTCAAAAACAAGTCAAAACAGGCAAGTTGCGCCAATCCTAGAATTTGACGTAACATTCTCATATATTTTTGACTATCAAGACGATTGATCCATGAGTTGGTCAAAACATAAACGTTGTAGATTTTTCTATTAGCTTTCCAACACAAAAATAATCGTCTCAATCAGAGTTCGGTAAAAAAAGTTATGACTAAAATACCAAGGCAATATCGAAGTTCGACAATACCTCGCTCGAGCGATGATAATAGCTCGCTCGAGCGATTTGATGTAACATTCTCATATATTTTTTACCATCAAGGAGATTGATCCATGAGTTGGTCAAAACATGAAAGTTATAGATTTTTCTATTAGCTTTCCAACGCAAAAAGAATCGTCTCAATCGGAGTTCGGGATAAAAAGTTATGACTAAAATACTAAGGCAATATCGGAGTTCGGTGATACCTCGCTCGAGCGATGATAATAGCTCGTTCGAGCGAGCTACAGCGACGCGATTTCGCTGGTTTTCACCCGAATCGAAACCCATACATCCCAAAGCAAAACCCATGGCTAATCTAATGATTTAATCAAAAAGTTTAATTAAAACGTACCTTTAATCTAAGGATTCCTAGATTAGAAATGAGTCATGCGAATGGAGCTTCGGAACGAAACCGACGGGTTTCCTCAACGATTCGCGCCGCGATCGATCCCACGAGTTCACAGAGACAACTCCAACACGCCCCCAATGATCTCAACCTCTCCCAATAGCCAACTACGAATCCAAGATTGATTCAAGTTCTTTCTAAGGTTTAAGTGCTTTCAACAAAGAGGGTTCTAGAGAAGGAGGTTTTCTAAACCGATCTCCTACGATGATTGAAGAAGAGAGAAGACGGAGTTTCACACGGTTGGGTAACTATCCTCTCTTAACAAAACCTAGTATAATACGGGAATGCAATTCCTTCTTATAATAGGATTGCTCACAAAGTAAAACACACACACACATCTTATGTATTATACACTTCTAATTTTAAAACTCAAGTCCGGTGTTGAGCGGCTACACCGAGGTCGGTGCACAACTTTCGCACGAGGGTCCAAATGGGCTCTAAATTAAAATCACTTTAATCACATCTAGATAAAAATCCAAAACAAATGGTGACGTCGGTTGCCGAGCCGAATACACACACAGGGTCAATCTAACTCGGGTTCAAAATACGGGTCTTTACATTCTACCCTCCTTAGGAATCTTAGTCCTCAAAAATGTACGGATAGCTAAACCGAACTACGGTAAGTCCTTATCCTAACACCAGTATAAAGCAAAATCGAAACAGTCTAAAGTCAAAGAACTTTGGTCGCGATGCGGTAGGCTTCACTAAGCATGCTTTCAAGGGTCGGGATCCTTAGTAACCTAGATGTACTGCGCGTGGCATCCCATATTGCCATAGAGGATTGCATCCGTACCTGGATGCATACCTTCCCAAGTGTCACGTGCCTGAAAATATACTTCACCATGACACAAACCTAGCACACACACCTACCTCACCCTTTTGGTAATTATTTGAGCAGAAATTTCAGATGTCAGAATCGAACACTTATTCAAAAGCATGATCACGTGCCTAGTAACATGTTCTAACTGATGACACGGGTTCCAACAGACATACGGTTCTAACCGAGAATGAATAAATATGATATTTAAGATTTTATTGTGTGATCGTTATAGATATATATGTAAAGCATCGATGTTATGAACCAATTTAACATTGAAGATTTTGAAGAAATTCTCCCTTTTTTTTTTTTTTTTTTTTTAAGAAGCAAATTCAAGAATTTAAAGGTACGTATGGTTTTCTTACATAACTATAGTTTACAATATACCTTCACTCGAAAAGTTGTGGAAATTGCTCGCGAATCTCCGCTTCACGCTCCCATGTGGCTTCCTCTGAAGAATGGTTCCGCCACTTCACGAGTACTAAGGGAATGCTCTTTGTCCGTAAGATTTGTTCTTTATGATCCAAGATTCGTATCGGTTCCTCAACCAAGGATAGGTCTTCTTGGAGCTCAATGGCCTGGTAGTCCAATACGTGTGTCGGGTCCTTAACATATCTTCGTAACATGGACACATGAAACACGTTGTGCATTTTCGATAGCTGCGGTGGCAAGGCTACTCGATAGGCAACCTCGCCGACTCGGCCCAATACCTCGAAAGGTCTAACATAGCGCGGACTCAGCTTCCCACGCTTCCCAAAACGCATCATGCCTTTTGTAGGAGAGATTTTGACAAATACGTTATCTCCCACCTTAAACTCAACATGGTTTCTTTTCAGATCAGCGTAGCTCTTCTGACGACTTTGAGCAATGCGTAGTCTCTCACTGATTAACCGAACTGTCTCGATTGTATTCTCCACGATCTCGGGACCTAAAATGAGTTTCTCACCCACTTCTTCCCAATTAAGCGGAGACCTGCACCGTCGTCCATACAAAGCTTCATAGGGTGCCATGCCGATGCTAGCCTGGTAACTGTTATTGTAGGAAAACTCGATCAGCGGTAAATGTTGGTCCCATGACCCCTGAAAATCCAACATGCAAGCACGTAACATATCTTCTATAATCTGATTCACCCTCTCAGTCTGCCCATCGGTCTGAGGATGGAATGTTGTATTATAATCGAGCCTAGAGCCCATTCCTTCTTGAAATCGTTGCCAAAACTGAGATGTGTACATCGAGTCTCTATCGGATACGATACTGACCGGTATACCATGCAGCCTAACTATCTCCTTGATGTATAATTCTGCGAGCTTGTTGGCGGTATACGACGTATTATAAGGAAGGAAGTGTGCGGACTTAGTCAATCGATCCACAATGACCCAGATGGCATTGTATTTTCTTAATGTTCTTGGCAATCCCAAAATAAAGTCCATAGAAATGGCCTCCCATTTCCACTCAGGTATCGGTAGTGGTTACCAATCTGTCGGATTTCGATGATCCACCTTTACTTCGACACAAGACATCTCGAGACATACGACATCTTTCTTTAAACCTCTCCACCGTGCTTTTCTTTAAGTCTGGTACATCTTGGTCGCCAGGTAAATAGCGTACATAGACTTATGAGCCTCTTCCAAAATAGTGTCCCAAGCTCGGATTACTGGTACGCATACCCGGTTTCTAAACAACAAAGTGTCATCATCTTTGATAGAAAAATCTATTTTGCTTCCCCAATCACATCTCGATAGCCATAAGCTCATCATCCAGTCATCTGAAGTCTGCGAATGTTCTCATAGAGGGTGGAAGCGAATCACCGTGTAGCCATTAACTTTGAACCTTTTCGTCAAATCTCATGCTACTTAGAGCCATATCTTCCAATAGATGCCATCTTCGCACCCTTGCGGTGAGATGTGATAACTGAGCAGAGAACTTCCGACTTAACGCATCTGCCACTACGTTTGCTTTCCCGGGGTAGTACTGGATGGTTCAATCATAATCTTTCAAGAACTCCATCCATCGACGCTGTCTCATATTCAACTCCTTTTGTGAGAAGAGATGCTTGAGGCTCTTATGATCGGTAAATATATCGAAGGTCTCCCCATAAAGGTAATGCCTTCAGATCTTCAGAGCAAAAATCACTGCTGCCAACTCAAGATCATGCGTCGAGTAATTCTTCTCATGGACTTTTAGCTGTCTAGACCCATAAGCAATGACTCTCTCATTCTGGTTAAGCACACAGCCTAAACCCCCATATGATGCATCACTGTATACTACAAAGCCTCCCCTGCCTGATGGTATAGCAAGTACTGGCGCAGTAGTCAATCGTTTCTTGAGTTCCTGAAAACTTTGCTCACACTGCTCTGTCCAATCAAATTTAGTATTCTTCTTCGTAAGTTGTGTAAGAGGACCTGATATCTTGGAGAAGCCCTCCACAAACCTTCTGTAGTATCCTGCCAAACCAAGGAAACTACGAACCTCCGTAACGGTCTTTGGCTGTTCCCAATTCATCACTGACTCAATCTTTGCTGGGTCAACTGTAATACCGGTCTCAGAGATAACATGGCCTAGGAAACTGACCTGCTCAAGCCAAAACTCACACTTACTAAGTTTTGCGTATAACTGATGGACTCTAAGGGTTTGTAGACCCACTCGCAGATGTTGCTCATGTTCTTCTCGCGTCTTTGAATAGATGAGGATGTCATCTACAAAAACTACTACAGACTTGTCCAAATGTGACTTGAATATCCGGTTCATCAAGTCCATAAATGACGCGGGTGCGTTTGTCAACCCAAATGGCATGACCAAGAACTCGTAGTGCCCATATCGGGTTCTGAACGCTGTCTTCTGAATGTCTTCAAACTTAACTTTCAACTGATGGTAGCCTGACCTCAAGTCGATCTTCGAGAAGAACCTTGCTCCTTGTAACTGATCGAACAGATCATCAATTCTTGGAAGTGGATAACGGTTCTTAATTGTCAACTTATTTAGCTGGCAGTAATCGATGCAAAGCCGCATTGAACCGTCTTTCTTCTTTACAAATAGAACCGGTGCTCCCCAGGGTGACACACTCGGTCTAATAAAGCCCTTATCTAGCAATTCCTGAAGCTGCTCCTTCAACTCTTTCAATTCTGCAAGTGCCATTCGATACGGAGCTTTTGATACTGGTTCAGTACTCGACGCTAACTCAATTGCAAACTCAATCTCCCTGTCAGGTGGTAATCCCGGTAGATCTTCAGGAAAAACATCTGAATACTCGCAAGCAATCGTAATATCTGTAATATTTTTCTTCTCCTCCTTATGATCTTGCAAGTAGGCCAGATAACCACAACACCCGTTCCTCATCATACGGTCTGCTCGAATGGCAGAGATAAATGGTATCACACAAGATTTGACTCCGCAAAATCGAAAAGATTTTCTCTTCGGCGGGCGGAATGTTACAATCTTTCGAAGACAATCCACGCTCGCATGGTAAGTAGATAACCAATCCATCCCTAGTATCACGTCGAACCCTTCCATGCTCAAAATGATCAAATCAGCCACTGTCTCGTGGTCTTCGATCATCACAATCACTGATTGACACATGGTATCGGTGCTCACTGAGTTGCCCGTAGGAATTGACACTGCCAAGATGAAATCAAGGGCCTTGGGAATGATTCCCAACTTCTCAGCGAACAATGGAGTAATAAAAGAATGTGTAGCTCGCGCTTCAGTTTTGCTTACATCGCTCCCCCGATGCATAAAAAGGGTACCTTAGTTTAGACAAGCGTTTCAATTAAAAGTTTCTAAGCATGTGTGTTCATCCATAACTTATTAACAAAATTTATTAAATATCAAGCAATTATATATAACACATAAAATAAGAAGACATCTCAACTTTTAATAATACCTTGGATCACGTCGTTCGATGTTTCGGCTTCTTGAGCCATCACGGCATAAGCTCGACCTTGAACAGTAGGTCGGGTCGATCTTTGAGTAGAAGCCGAACTAGTTCTTCCCTTATCCTCCTGAGGACAATCCTTAACCATGTGTCCGATTGCGCCACACCGAAAATACGCTCCAGTGTTCCTCCTACAATCCTCGGTCTTGTGTGGTTTCCACCTTAGGCACATAGTGAAAACAAAAGATGGTGCACGAGAGGATCCTGTGCACCGAAGCTCCACTAGCATTAGAACCCGTTGGTCGTCACGGATTGCACAGTGATGATGCTTTGCCAAACTCCGATAAGGGTCGGTCCGTAAGAAAATGTTGGTCTAGAAAATGCGTTGAGTAAGGTTCATGGCGGCTTTGTAAACTTGGCCTCTTATTTTCATAAGTACCTGACTGCCCTTGTACAACCCTGTCCTTGTTCGGCTGACTGCTTCTCAAAAACCGCCTTTGAATTTCTTCCTCTGCTATGAGGGCCTTTGTCAGTACTCCTCCATATGTTTCCATTTCCCACTTAGCCACGCTCTCAGATACTCGGCCTAAGACCCAATCAAATTTTCGGCCTTTATCATATCGGTGGCCACATGTTGAGGTGCAAACCTTGAAAGTCGCGTGAACTCATCTCCATACTCACGCGACATTGTCCTCGCCCACTCGATGAACCGAACTTCCATCGATGCCTAACGGTCTTGGGAAAGTACTGATCGTTGATCGCTTCGATAAACTCAGCCTAAGTCCAAGGAGTATTGGGAAACCCCTCCACCCGGTGTCTAGCCTCGGACTTCCACCATGGACCAGCCTGTCCATCCGGTTTGAAGGTTGCCCATCTAACCTTCTCGACATCGGTGCACTGAAGCACCTTGAAGATCTTTTCCATCTCATCCAACCAACCTTCAGCTTCCATCGGGTCGGTCTGTCCAAAAAAATTTGGAGGTCTCATCCTCCTGAATTCGGCAAATCCTGATGATTGTTGTTGTTGTCCGGTAAATCAGCTCACTTGGCGATTGCGATCTCTTGAGCCATAGATGCGGTCTGCTGAGCAATGTTGGTGGCCAGACTTTCCAACACTTGTTCCATTCTTTCACCCTGACCTCTATCAACTCCGGCTCCTATAGGGACTGCATTAGAACCGGATGCGAAGGCAACTCCCCTTGATGTACCGACACCTTCAGGAATGTCCTCTAAAGGCACCGTCCTACCTCTGCCTCTAAATCTTGGGGCCATACTGATCTGTCATTGTGAACACCACAACATCAGTCAACATTGATTGTAAAGACAATCACAAACAGTACTAGTGATTCTAGACCTAACGACATGACTCTGATGCGAACTGTACCGGGTCACGGTTGGTTCTCATGGGTCCTTAGAGAATCTAAAAACCATGGCTCTGATACCAACTGTGACGACCCGACTTTTCCAATCCCTCAGGTATAGGAAAGGCCGGTTCGCCAACCTATCGAATAAACGATAAGCCGGACAAACAGGGCACATATCAGAGTAAAGCGTAATAAATATCCATAGCTAAAATAAATGCGGAAGCAATTAAAAGTAAAGAACCACCGATGATGGCCGACCATCATCGAAATATGGCTCATAACAGAAATCAACGTCAAATATAAAACTATGATATCCAACTAAAAAGGGCCCACAAATTCAAGTCTAACTCTCACCACAAATAAGAAAATCAGTAAGTTCTATACTGGGAAAAACTCCTCAGGAGGAACCTCAAGCTCTTCCTCAGGCACGTAGTGGGATCGATCTCACGATACGAATAGCCACGTCGATTACTAACACATGGCGTATAGTGCTAACCAACAAAGCTCAGTAGAAGAAAGACATCTACGGCATTTTACTTTAACTAATATGGTTTCAAAACAAATATCGGAATATAGCTTGTCAAATATATAAGCAGATAATAAACTGAATTTAGGTGCAAAAATCATATGTAAGATTTATTTCTAAATGTGTGAAAACGGTTTCAAGAATGTATCACGGTGTTTGATGTCTTAGTTTCTCTAACTTCTATATGCAAAGTTCAGTAATTCATGACTTAATCCTCAACTTAAAATACCTCCTGAGTAAACTATATCTCGAGAGCAGGAATATAGCCGATGGGAACCCCTACCTACCATCGTCGTTCATGAACCCTTTTTCAGGATGCAACAAGCCCCTACGTAATGTGGGTAACTTGTGCCAGGAAATTGATCAGAATTTTGAGGGTCGTTCAGGTCAATCATAAAACAAATGCAGATACTAATATAAATCAGATGCAAGTCTCTTATACATAGTTCAGGTTCTTGATTTCAGATTTTCAGAGCTTAAGCAGATTCAGGTTTCAGGATTTAGGTAGATTTAGATTTTCAGTCATTCATATCAATTTCAGTTTACAGATGTGATTTCAATGGCATATGCAAGTTTAAAGATTTTAATTCAAAATATCCATGCGAATTAAAATAAAATACTGTAAAGATGAGATTCTCCTACCTAAAACTCGGAGTTATGCGAAGTCAAGCAAGGTCCTATTGATGGCCTCTCGCCCTCAATCTACATCACAATATACGTTCATGCATTAAGATAAACTCTAATTACTAATAATATAGACCTATTTAAGCGTTTCCTCAAAAACAAGTCAAAACAGGCAAGTTGCGCCAATCCTAGAATTTAACGTAACATTCTCATATATTTTTGACTATCAAGACGATTGATCCATGAGTTGGTCAAAACATAAAAGTTGTAGATTTTTCTATTAGCTTTCCAACGCAAAATTAATCGTCTCAATCGGAGTTTGGGACAAAAAGTTATAACTAACATACCAAGGCAATGTCGAAGTTCGACAATACCTCGCTCGAGCTATGATAATAGCTCGCTTGAGCGATTTGACGTAACATTCTCATATATTTTTAACCATCAAGATGATTGATCCATGAGTTGGTCAAAACATGAAAGTTATAGATTTTTCTATTAGCTTTCCAACACAAAAAGAATCGTCTCAATCAGAGTTCGGGATAAAAGGGTATGACTAAAATACTAAGGCAATGTCAGAGTTCGGTGATACCTCGCTCGAGCGATGATAATAGCTCGTTCGAGCGAGCTACAGCGACGCGATTTCGCTGGTTTTCACCCGAATCGAAACCCATACATCCCAAATCAAAACCCATGGCTAATCTAATGATTTAATCAAAAAGTTTAATTAAAACGTACCTTTAATCTAAGGATTCCTAGATTAGAAATGAGTCACGCGAATGGAGCTTCGGAACGAAACCGACGGGTTTCCTCAACGATTCGCGCCACAATCGATCCCACGAGTTCACAGAGACAACTCCAACACACCCCCAATGATCTCAACCTCTCCCAATAGCCAACTACGAATCCAAGATTGATTCAAGTTCTTTCTAAGGTTTAAGTGCTTTCAACAAAGAGGGTTCTAGAGAAGGAGATTTTCTAAACCGATCTCCTACGATGATTGAAGAAGAGAGAAGACGGAGTTTCACACGGTTGGGTAACTATCCTCTTTTAACAAAACCTAGTATAATATGGGAATGCAATTCCTTCTTATAATAGGATTGCTCACAAAGTAAAACACACACACACATCTTATGTATTATACACTTCTAATTTTAAAACTCAAGTCCGGTGTTGAGCGGCTACACCGAAGTCGGTGTACAACTTTTGCACGAGGGTCCAAATGAGCTCTAAATTAAAATCTGTCCGCACAATCACATCTAGATAAAAATCCAAAACAAATGGTGACGTCGGTTGCCGAGCCGAATATACACACAGGGTCAGTCTAACTCGGGTTCAAAATATGAGTCTTTACAATATTCTCATCATCAGGTATCCTGTTTCTGACATGAGCTATCAGTGCTCTCCAGCTTCCCAAATAGTTGCTGAAAGTCTCATTTGGGTTCTGCCTCAAACGGGCTAAGTCTAACTTACGCGGCTCAATATCTATATTACAGACATATTGTTCTTGAAAGAGGTGCGTCAAGTCCTTCGACATTTTTATCATGGAGGGTTCTAAGGATGTGAACCACCTCAGGGCCGGACCTGTCAGACTCTTCTGGAAAACTTTTATTAGTAGTCTCTCGTCCCCCCTGTATTGGCACATGTCCCCACAATAGGACTTGAGGTGTGCGATCGAGTTGTCGGTGCCGTTATATTTGTCGAAGGCTGACATTTTGAATTTGGGGGGCAAGGGAACCTCAGCAAATGGACATAGATCTGTGAAGTCCGTGGCGTGGATATCAGCACCACTTATTTTCATTAGCTGCTTCTGTATCTTGTCCAACTGTTCTTTCAGCTGCTCTGACTCTTTCGATACAGGGGCTGCTTTCTCGGCCGTTGGTTAAACTTCACTCTGGGCTACCAAGGGGTGGGAAATTATGGGAGGAGGGTTAAGGCTGGTCAATGTCCTGGCATATGTTCCGCTATTCCTAATCTCATCCTCCTCATACTGCTGGTCGACATAATGTGCAGCGAGGGCGGGATTCTCTTATGGGTGTTGCATGGGTTGGATGGGAATGACATGAGTGGGGGTTGGGTGAGCCCATTGGGGGTGGGGAAAGGTTTGTTAGGTGATGGGATAAATGGAAGTTTGGTTTTAGGGTGGGGCCTGATGGGGCCATTGGATATGGGGGAAGGTTTGGAGATGGCCTTGGGGTGTGGGGCCACGAGAAAATTGGGATTGGGGTATGGCATGGGTTTGACCCACGAGCAACTGTTCTTTCAGCTGCTCTGAGTGTGGGGTTTGGGCTTGGGCCATGAAGCTTTGATCATTTTAGGCCATGGGCCATTGATGGGTTTGGGCCATGGGCCCTTGGTAGGTTTGGGCCAGTGGGCCTTGGTGGGTCGGGGCCATGAGCCCTTGATGGGTCTGGGCCATGGACCCTTGATGGGTCTGGTCCATGGGCCCTTGGTGGGTCTAGGCCATGGGCTCTTGATGGGTCTGGGCCATGAGCCCTGGGTAGGTTTGAGTGGTAGGGTATTGGGCCATTGGGCCCTGGAAAAAGGGGGTTTGGGCCAATGGGCCCTGGAAAAAGGAGGTTGGGCCAATGGGCCTTGGGGCATGTGGGAGGTTGGAGATTGGGCCATTGGGCATTGGGGTGTATGTGCATTGGGAGGTCGGGCAAGTGGGTAGTGGGGGTTTGGATGGTGTGAATTATGGGAGGTTGATGGGGGTCATGGGGGAGTGAAGCATGGAGGTTGGATAAGGTATGGGATGGGTTCATGGATGTGGGATGTGGAGGAGAGGTATTTTGGGAAGCCTTCCATGAGGAGTAGGCTTGAAACATCTCCTCCATCATGTTCATGGAAGGAGGATCGGATGTGGGTGGTGGATTTAAGGGATGATTGGATATGGATGGGATGGATGTGGAAGGAAAATTGGGCATGGCCCTGGTATAATTGGGCAGGACCATGGTATGTGAGGGGGCATGAGGTGGATTAGGGATGTTTAGGGATGATGATTGGTGGGATGTGGATGTTTGGAAAAAATCGGGCATGGCCCTAGTAAAAATGGGCATGACCCAGGTAGATGGGGGGATTTGTGGGGGGTTGGATAGGGCGGAAATGGTGTATGTGAATGTGGGTGGATCGGACCTATAGGGGGAAGATGGGAAATGGGGCATGGATGTGGACTGGGAGAATGGGTTTGGGTCTGTCATGGATATGGGTGGGAAATGTGATGGATTTGGTATGGACATGGCTTGGGCAAAAGATGGGGAATTGGGGGTTGGACTTTGGATGTTTTGGGAGGTAGTGATGGGGAAAATGGGGGCGCCAAATGGGCCGATAACGGCAAAGGGTGATTGGGTGAGGGGGATGGTAGAAAAAACTTCTCTCGAATGGAAGTGGGTTGGAGAATGTGGTGGGGATGAGTCGGGATCGACGTAAGCCGAGTCCACTACCCACGACATTCTATGGGAACGGGTTAGGTAAGGGTGCCTTGGATAAGGCCCAAAAATCCTCCTCCTTCTTCCCCTATGGGTTGATGGAGGGCAAGATGATGTCGTCATGCGGCCACCACAAGAACTCTATTTTTTAGGTTTTTTTATTTTTAATTTTTTTGGAAAGACCTTTTTTTGTAAAACAAAGGTTCCGAGGCCTTAGAATTCCCTTCTCAGGTGGCCTTCGTACCCTGATTTGAGACCCGCGACAACGATTCCTATGCACTTTGAAAGAATCGAAGGAAGACCTTCGATCTATTGAAGGCACGAAAATGGAGGCAAACAACCCGATCCCCTGGAATGAGCCAGAAAGAAGTTTGGTTCTTTTGATCGACGGGGGCGTATTGGGTGTTGGAGATAGCGGGGCCCAAACAAAGGCACTAAGCATACTGATCGAGGGACATGGGAGTTGAAAAGGCCACAGATTCGGGCAGCTGCTCTGCAGAACAGGCCTGGCGTAACTAATACATGCGCCCTGGTAGCAGGACCCTTTTTTTACACTGGCTCAACTATTAGTTGTGCCAAGGTAAAAACTAAGGATTTAAAGCTAGCGCAACTATTAGTTGCGCCAGTTATAAATATGAGATTTTTGCACTGGCGCAACTAATACTTGCGCTAGGCAAAAAATGCTGCTCCATAACTGATGACAGCAGGCACCAGCACTAGAAATCAGTCTCTTTTTTTGGTTTTTGTGGAAGCTAGGCTTCCGAGAACAGAGCTATTTTTTGGCGATCGATTCTCTCCTCACCGCACCTAAAGGATTTGAGTCTGGTATAACTCGCTAGCGCGCTCCCCAAGGGTTTTAAGCTTTGAAATGGGAACCCACCCTATATACCTCCGGCACGAGCGCCTTCTCAGATACTAGGTGGGCTGGAACTTTTCTGGATCATCACCACTAGGGGCTGCCGTCATACTAAGACCCGAGTGGTTGTATGTTTCCATAAACCCAACCCTTTAAAAATATATCCTGTGACTCCCTATTCTTGATACAATTTTAATTTTTTTCAAAGCCTCTTTTTTTTATGGAAGTTTTCTTTAGTTCAAAGACTGGGGGTGATGATCCCGTGCCGCCACTACAGGCCGGTGTCCACTGTTGGGATATGAGTGCACAAGTAGGCCCGCCAATCGGCTAAGGCACTTTAAATGACAGAAATTTAAAGGGAATTAAAAGATAATGCACAAGTAAGCCCGCCAATCGGCTAAGGCGCTAAAGTAACGGAAAAGTAAAGAAATTAAAGGACAATGCGCATGTAGGCTCGCCAATTAGCTAAGGCTCGTAAGTGACAGAAAAGTAGGGGTGAGGAAAATAAATAAAAAATAGTAAAAAATTAATAAAAATGGTTAATAAAATAAAAAATAAAGGGCTAAATTTCAAGGAGAAGCTTTACAAGCTATCCCCAGCAGAGTGGCCATCTTGAAACCATGGGATTTGTGACGATCCCGTCGCGACGATGTGCTCTCTAACAAAAATATCGAGTCGCCAGTCGAAGCTTTTGGTGTCCCGAGATACCTAGTTCATTTTTATGAGCACCGAAGTGCTAAAAATATGACTCTGAATTCGGTCCACACCAAAGGCTCTTGGGTAGGGGCTTCGGTTATCGATCGGAAAGGTATTAGGCACCCGATTAACCTATTTAACGCGGTCTCTACTAATGGCTAAGACAAAAATAAAGTAAAAGAAAAGAAAATGGCTTCCTCTTGCCCAAATGGGCCTTAAATCCTATTTGTGCCCCTTCGTTCCTACCGAAAATTCGGCGGCATAACGGCACAAATGGGAGGACGGGAGGAGCTAAAGAAGAGATAGGAGAAGAAAGGAGAGGGTCGGAGCCCTCGGGCCCTTGTAGCACCATAGAAGAGCCTTGCGTTGGCTTTCTTTGATGAGCTTTGGAAGGCTTGAATGGTGGAAAAAGGGGTTCTAACTCCTAAGGCTTGAAGCTAAGAGGTAGAGAGGGAAAGTTAAAAGGATAACACACACCCTAACCTAGAGGCTTTTTAGGAAAAATAAGGCATGGAATGAGGCTTTAGAATTCTAGAATTTGTATGAGCAATGTACACCAAAGGGAAAAATATCTTCTCACTTTAAGCTCTTTCTCTCTTAGACAAAAATTTTCAACCCTTAAACCAAAGGGTGGGGGTCTCTATTTATAGGAGATGGGTGGGTTAGGAGGGTGTTTAGATGCTAATCAAGATTAGGAATTAGGTCATCTAACATCTAAGGTTTCCTAAGATTTTTGGAGCCTTCAAATGTGTGAGAAGGTCCTCCAATGGTGGATGATAGGGTGAGGCTTTAAGCCACTTAATGGGTTGCAAATAGGGTGCAAAAGGGTACAATAGAACTATCAAAACACACCCCAAAGGTCAAGGTGCTCAACAAGTCAAACCCCAATCATAAATTTTAGGGTAAAAAGATAGAATTACTGTTCATATGCCTTGCGCAACTAATAGTTCCGCCAAGCAAATGCACAGTAAAACAGTGCTGAACAGTGGCCCGGAAGTTACCTCACGAGGGTGGGGTCCACTTTAATACTGGTGCAACTATTAGTTGCGCCAGGCTTAAAATATGGGAAAATGGCTTGTTAGTTACTATTAGTTGCGCCAAGCAAAATTATAACTGGCGCAACTATTAGTTACGCCAAATCCCAAGGGGGGCCCTCCTGAAATTACCCTTTTGCCCTTCGAGTTCGGACCGCCATATCTTTTGATGTACAACTCTGATTGGGGTGATTCTTAGACTGTTAGAAAGCTGGCGACTTTTAATTTTTAATGGTATAAGATTCAATCATAGTAGAAGGCCATAGCTAGTTTCGGTATACCACTCCTTACCCATTGCTCGAAAAGGTTAGGTTTAGGTTCAGAACGAGTTCTAAGGGTTATGATTGATTTCTAAGGGTTCGGGGCAGTTTCCTAGGGGATCTAGGGTGATTCCTAAAGGTTTGGGGTGATTCCTAAGGGTTTGATGTGATTCTTAAGGGTTCCATACTTGCCATCAAAAGCTCAGAAGTGCACCTTTCTTGAAATGTGTTCTGATCAGGCCATGGGCCAAATTTATGTGTCTACACGCTCCAACGACGAAGTTCCCACGCTTCAAAAACTTAGCATCATTGCTTCCTTCATTAGCATCGTCGCTTCTCGTATGTGGCGTCGTCGCCTCCAAATGATTATCACAAAATGTAGAAATCAATCCTTAAATCACCGAGAATGAATGCATCAAAACATAAAAAAATTCAAGACATGAATAGATTACCATAGGCCAGCCACATGATAACAAATACAGCATTGGTCAGATAAGCATAGATGCAATGTATCGAAGCTTCAATGCATCAAAAAAGATGCATAAGAGATGCATCCATGCTTCATATATGAAGTGATGGTGCTTCCTAAGCCAAGCCAAGCGATTGAGATTTTCAAGAAATTGAATCAATGTGACTCGGTGAGACCACATGTTCCCTCGTCCCCTGTTCTGCTTGACTTTATCTAGAGCTATTAGCCATCATCCTGACTTTCAAAAGCGAGCAAGTTATGATTTTATGTCCCAACTGACCACAACCCTTACAATGACATCTCTTCTTTTGTGATTGTTCAAAACTAACCTCTATGCCAGACTTCATTCTGTCATTGTTGCTTGGCCTACCTTTAGTGGCACATCGTATTGGATCTCGCACTATAATGTTGGCATGTTCTTCCAATGAAATTCCTTCTCTAGCTTGGGAGGAGGCACCCGAACAAGACGCAATGCTAGTCACTCTTTCTGTAATATCCTGAAAAATTGAGCGTTGAACTTTGACCTCGAGATCCGTGACTAATTAGTCGTAGGTTTGACCAAGTGATGGTCAAACATTGAATACATGAAGTGATGAACTAATGTGATGCAAATGTTACCTAAGTGTAGTGAATGGTATTGGTTTAGAGCTGCATACACCTATCTTTGGTGTATGCGCTTAACACCGAAACAGGAAGGAAGATATAAGGGTTTAATCACTCTAAAATTCCTTTTATTTGGTTGTTGAAGAGAGAATTAAGAAGAGAGAGAGAGAGAGGAACCAAGAGGAGTTATTGAAGCTAGGAGTTAATGCAAATCAAGAGGAGATTAGAGCATTAAATGTTGATTCAACGCTTGAGGAGCCGTTGAAGCAAAAGCTGGAGCCCTAGCCATTCCAACCTAGATCTTGATCAATTTGAGATTGATTGAGATAAGTTGTATTAGATTTCAATACCTAGAGAATTGATGAGTTCAATTCAGTCTAGCATAGTTAATATGATAGATTAAAGACTTAGAAAAAGAAAGAAAAAGAAAATGAATGAGTTTTGGAAGAATAGCCCGAAAGGGGGCTGAATCTGACCAAATCGATTAATTGAAATTGGGATTCGATAAATCGATTTTGGTCTGGAAGTTAAAAAGTCAGGAATACCCGATTTCGATTAATCGATTTGGAAATCGATTAATCAAAGTTGAAGGTCGATTAATCGATTTAGGAATCGACTAATCGACTGGGTACCTCCAGTGGCTGGAGAAACAAGACCTGGGGAAATCGACTAATTGAGTTGAGAAATCAATTAATCGATTTTGGATTTCGATTAAACGATTTAGGATTGACTAATCGATTTAGGATTTTCGACCACTCGATTTGGAAATTGACCTCACTATGTTAGAGATTTTGATTAATCTATTTGGGATCGATTAATCGAATTTGAATCTCAATTAATCGATTTTGGGAATCGATTAATCGATTTGAGTTTCAATTAATCGATTTGGGTTTCGATTAATCGATTTTGGGAATCAATTAATCAACTTTGGCAGTTTTACTTAACTTTCTAGTTTTGCTTTGAGATTCTTGGAGGGTCTAGGACCTTCTTTATTACATCTTTAGTGATGTATTGCATGTGTTGCAATGTACCATAAGTGGTACGTGTGAAAGCGAATACAAGGAGCCGCGTGGGACCTTGATGCTTGGACCTTCAAAGACTTGAGGTAGGGAACACCTTGAACATCTACTTTAATTGCAAGAGCATGTATGTAGTGATATAGATATCAATTTGAGAATATTTTAACTGTAAAAAGCTTTGTGAAAATAGGTGTGTGAGTAACACCATTAAAATGATAAAAGCATATGTGTGATGCGAGTAATTGAGACCAAGTAACCAAATGAGAATGAGACATCCCCAGGGGATGAGAAAGTAATAAAGGCATCAGTGTGATACGAGTAAATTAGACATCCCAGGGATGTATATGTGATTAAATAATTACTGTTGAGGCCTAACTGATATAAGATAGCACTTTACACGGTGAACAACTATATGTAAAGCACATGTTATTTTTGGTATTTGAGGTTTGTTTAGAATACCCCATCGATGTGGCGGGATACCCATGACTGACGCGGCAAGATATCTGTGACCGATACGGCGGCCATTTCATACACAAGTGCGGAGGTCTATCCGTACACAGTAAGCACATCCCAGGGATATTGAGTTGAGATTTAACCCCGCCGCCTAGTGAGAAAGGGGCTTGGGTAGTATTCCCAAGGAATACATATATAACAACTGTCTATTTAGGCGACGATGGTGGGTATTCCATCGGGGCTCGATGCTATATTGCTCAGGGATTACTTAAGTTGAAGATTTAAGTTTTGCTTTAGGCCAGTTTAGTGTCATTCACAATAAATCAACAGTAAAGTAAGACATGCAAATTACCAGTAAACTTGAATGCAAATCATCACCTTTTAAAATTGTTTTCTAGCAATTGCATAGACACATCATGCTTAGAATATCATGGAATATATGTGAGATTTTGATTTATATGTTCATTGTGTTGTTACCTATTGAGCTAGGATGTAGCTCACCCCTTTAGACTATACGTCGCAGGTCCTTTGTTAGCGGCAGTTGAAGCTTCGGGAAACGTAGATCCGAGTGATTCGGAATACGTGCCTGGAGACGAGTTGGAGCCTCCTCCCAAGGACTTCTTCTAGGAGACTGCTGTGTACTTTGATAGAGAATAGTTTTTTAGAGTAGATTGTATGGCTTGGTATGTCAAGCCTTTATTTTTGGTAACAATGTAATTAAATTGGCTTAATTCTTTTGGCGAACCATCTGGGGTGATTAATCTATCACTGATGGTTCGGATCGGTTCTCTGTTCATGAAGTGGGATGAAAGTAGAACTGTCTTTTGTGGTGCCAGATGGGCATCTTACTTTTTCGCTTTATGCAATTATTGTTTTATTTATTTATCCTTGCTTTTTATACCAATGTTTCGTGCATAGTTTTGGGGCACGGTCTGGAGGATCATGCTGATGGCATGGGTTTCGGGGTGCCGAAATTCGGGCTGTCACAGTTGGTATCAAAGCATTTTCTTTTAAAATTCTGACAATCATTCTTTTGTCAGAGCATAGAGACTTCTGCTAATATAAACTTTGTTTTCACGTGCAAACCGTTATGTTTCCTAGAGGAAGAGGCCGACCCAGGGGCGGTCATAATAGGAGCTTGCGTAGTCGAGATGATTTTATCTCGGATGCAAATAGAGTACCTATAGGAGATGGAAGGGCATCTGGCAGAGACTTAGGATCGAGATCTTCAGGATCGAGATCAGAGAGAACAGGAAAGAGTCAGAGAAAGGAATGAGGATAGAGAGGAGCGTCAGAGGATGATGCACACCATGGAGACTCATACGCCTACAGCAAAGACGATCAGCCACCGACACCTCCAGTGGCTCTGACACCGCCAGTGTCTTCAGCTTTTACTGAGTTTAGGAGGATGAGACCTCCTAGCTTTTCAAGACAGGCAGACTCTATTGCAGCTGAAAACTGGTTGAGTGAGATGGAGAAGGTTTTTAGTGTACTCACGTGCACAGAGGATGAGAGCGTCCGTTGGGCAGCCTACATGTTAGACGGGGAGGCTGGGCCATGGTGGAAGTTCGTTTCTAGGACTAGGGCTCAGGAGACTCCAGATTTTCCATGGACTTGGGATGAGTTCGTGGAGGAATTCAATAAGCAGTATTTCCCGGAAGTGGTGAGGAACCAAATGGAGATTCAATTTCTATAGCTTACTCAAGGAAAGATGACTGTTAGGGGGTATGGAGTGGAGTTCATACGACTCGCTCTCTTCGCGCCCGACTACGTCATCACAGAGATGATGAGAGCAAAGAGGTTTCAGCAAGGATTGAAGCCAGACGTGAGGGGAGGAGTATCACCATTCCAGCTAAGGACCTATGGAGAGGTCATGAGCAAGGCCTTGGTGGTAGAGGAAGAAAATAACAAGAAGTACCGCCAGAGGGAGCAACAAGGAAGGTGGAGTATAGACCAGAGTAGAATGGGAAATTACGAACCGGTGAACAAAAAGCCGAGATTCGTACCAAACAATCAGAAGCCACCACTCCAAGGAGGTTATGGGAGACCGGCGTAGTAGAGCAGCCAGTAGAGATTTCCATTGCTCGCGTCGGGGAGACCAATACACTATTACTAATGAGCTACAAGCATTACTAGGGTTCTCATGAAATTTCTTCCATACCTCGTGAGACTTGTGCCAAGTGTGGCAAGTCTCATCGAACAGCTAACTGTAGGCAGGGAACTAGGGGCTGCTTTAGATGTGGCAAGGTGGGCCACTTGATCAAAGAGTGCCCTGAGGTGAACAAAGGGAAGACAGCTTCAGCTCTTATCCCACGATCGATACAAGCAAGGAAGTCGATCGTCCAAGGAAGAGCTTACGCAGTCACAGCTCAAGAGGCCCAGAATACAAATGACGTGATTCAAGGTAAGTTTTCTTGTAAATAAAGAATTTCAATTCTTTAAAATTTTTAGATAGAGAAGGTGCATCCATATAGAAAATATAAGAAAAACTTGCATGTGATAAATTCTAGTATGATGATAAACATTATATATGTGTATGTATGGTTAGGTATGTTACAAATATATAAAAAGGGAAGCGACGTGACATACGAAGCTCGAGTGTTGATAGACCCGGGGTCTACCCACTCATTTGTTACCCCTCGCTTCACAAAGAGGATGAAAGTCGACCCAGAGGAGTTAGACTTTGTTTTAACCGTGGCTGTTCCTACGGGGAAATCGGTTGATACCGAAAAGGGTTGCAACTCCGTGATCGTGAGGGTCATGGATGGAGACGTCTTTGAGCTACCGACGAACCTAATTCTTTTAAACATGCAAGGATTCGAAGTGATCCTTGGTATGGATTGGTTATCGACTCACTGTGCGACGGTAGATTGCAAGAACAAGGTGTCATCTTTAGACCCAACACGAGGAGATCATTTAGATTTAGAGGAGAAAGGTTGACACATATGCCACTTATCTTGGCAGTCAGGGCCGAGCGCTTGATTAGAAAGGGGTGCAGTGGATACTTAGCGTTCTTGAAGGAAGATAAGGAGGAGAAGAATGTTATCTCGAAAATAGCCGTGGTGTGAGACTTCGCCGATGTATTTCCGGAGGAGTTACCCAGATTACCTCCAGAGAGAGAAGTAGAATTCGCCATCGACTTAGCACCAGGAACGGAGCCTGTGTCTAAAGCACCATACAGAATGGCTCTTGCTGAGTTGAAGGAATTAAAGGAGCAGTTACAAGAGCTAATGGACAAGGGGTTTGTTAGACCGAGCGTGTCTCCATGGGGAGCACCGGTCTTGTTTGTAAAGAAGAAGGATGGGTCAATGCGTCTGTGCATTGACTATCGACAATTGAACAAACTTACCATTAAGAATCTATACCCTTTGCCTAGGATAGATGACCTATTTGATCAACTGCAAGGAGCAAGGTATTTCTCCAAGATCGATCTGAGATCTGGATACCATCAGTTGAGAGTCAAGGTAGAGGATATTCAGAAGTCTGCATTCAGGACTCGATACAGACACTATGAGTTCCTAGTGATGCCGTTTGGGTTGACAAATGCCTCGACATCATTCATGGATCTGATGAATAGGGTGTTTAAACCACATCTAGACTCTTGTGTCGTAGTGTTTGTCGACGACATCCTGATTATTCAAAATCAGAGGAAGAGCATGAAAAGCACTTGAGAGTAGCCCTACAGACTCTACATGAACACCAACTGTATACCAAGCTCAGCAAATATGAGTTTTGGTTAGAAGAGGTTAGCTTTTTGGGACACGTTGTCTCAAAGTTTGGTGTCACTGTAGATCCAGCAAAAATCAAAGCAGTGGTCAATTGGGAGCAACCAAAGACCGTGACTTACATCCGTAGTTTCCTTGGATTAGCGGGTTATTATCGATGTTTCGTTGAGGGTTTTTCAAAGATATCAGGACCACTCACGAGACTTACATGGAAAGATGTAAGGTTTGAATGGAGTGAGGCATGCGAGAAGAGTTTTCAAGAACTCAAGATGAGACTCGAGATTATGATTCCTTCAGCAAAGGGAGGGTTCGGTAAAGGATGTCTTCAGATAATCTTTAATGCGTGCTAAATCAACACAAAAAGGTGATAGCGTACGGATCGAGACAGCTGAAAGAGCATGAGAAGAAATATCCGACACATGACTTGGAATTAGCAGAGATCATTTTTGCGCTGAAGATTTGGAGACATTACCTATACGGTGAGACCTTTGAGATCTTCACCGATTATAAGAGCCTCAGATATCTATTTACACAGGAGGAACTAAATATGAGGCAGCGCAGATGGATGGAGTTTCTTAAGGACTATGACTGTTTCATACAGTACCATCCAGGCAAGGCTAATGTAGTGGCCGATGCCTTGAGTCAGAAGAGTTCACCTCAGTTGGCTAGTTTAATTTTGGGTATGCACCGATGGAATTTATTTGAAGATCTGGCACTATATGATGCGAACATCGAGTTGCAAGCTACAGGAGCCTTCTTGGCTAATATCTCAGTGAGACCGGTGATATTTGAGCATATCCATGAACTACAGATGAAAGACTCGGCGCTAACCAAGATTCGTCAAGATGTAACTGAAGGCATTAGATCTGATTTTTTGATCAAGGAGGATGGTTCCTTATTGTTCAAGGGCCGTCTCTATATTCCGGACAATGCCGATTTACGGCGAACAATTCTTGATAAATCTCACAAGTCAAGCTATGCTATCCACCCGGGAAGTATAAAGATGTATCAAGATTTGAAAAAGAATTACTGGTGGAGAGGCTTGAAACAAGATGTGGCAGAGTACATGTCGCGGTGTTTGACGTGTCAGCAAGTCAAGATCGATCATAGACACCCCGCAGGTCTATTGCAGCCTCTACCTATACCTAAATGGAAGTGGGAATCGATCTCTATGGACTTCATCGTTGGGCTACTGCGTACTGCAAAGAAGTACAATGCCATATGGGTAGTGGTCGATCGATTGACCAAGTCAGCGCACTTCTTTCCTTACAGCACGATGTACACGGCGGGAAGACTGGTAGAGCTGTATATGAAGGAGATTGTCCGTTTGCATGGGATTTCGAGTAGCATTGTTTCAGACCGTGACCCATTATATACATCAAAGTTTTGAAAAAAATTTCAAGAAGGAATGGAAACGCGACTAGATTTCAGTACGGCATTCCATCCACAAACCGACGGACAAACTAAGAGGGTCAATCAGATCATTGAGGACATGCTTAGGGCATGTATGTTAGAATTGCAAAGATCGTGGGATCAGCACCTACCGTTGATTGAGTTTGCATATAACAACAGCTTTAAGATGAGCATTGGAATGGCACCATATGAAGGACTTTATGGACGACGATGTAGATCGCCCATCAATTGGGAGGAAACGGGTGAAAATTTTGTTTTAGGACCCAAGGTACATGAAGATAATGCCACCTATGTTCGTATGATAAGGGCAAAACTCAAAGTGGCTCAGAGCAGACAGAAAAGCTATGCCGATGTCAAGCGAACGAGTGTAGACTTTAAGGTGGGTGAACACGTGTTCGTGAAAGTGTCACCTATGAAGGAGGTGATGAGATTTGGAAAGAGAGGGAAGCTAAGTCCCCGCTATCTTGGACCATTTGAAGTTTTGGGTCGAGTAGGAGAAGTTGCTTACCGCATTGGACTGCCACCGTTATTTGATCAGGTACACAATGTGTTCCATGTATCTATGCTCAGGAAGTACCTTAACGACCCTGATCACGTGTTGAGCGGTCAATCATTTGAGATGCATGAGGATATGACTATGATCGAAGAGCCGGCGGAGATTTTAGAACGAAAAGAACAAGTGTTGCAAACAAAAGTGATTCCATTAGTACTTGTTCGATGGAAGTATCATCCGGCCAAAGAAGCTACATGGGAATGAGAGGCCGACGTGAAAGAACAGTATCTGAGCTTGTTTGCGACAACTTGAGAGTCAAAATTGGATCACCGCAAGCATGGTGGATTTAAATTATATGTTGTAATTCAATGTCGATCTTTTGATCAAGTCATTCAAGAGAAACAATTTTATGCACATAGCGTTCCTGATACAATGTTAAATGCCATGATGACGTGCTTCGCAGAACCAATGACCAACTAGTCATGTTTTACCAAGGAACCAAAAGAGACAGGAAATTTTAAAATCTGAAGAATCTGATCAAAACCGATTAATCAATTTTGGTCGATTAGTCGACTGGCATGCGCCAGTGAGTGGAAATTTAATAAGGATTCAGGAAATGAAAGAAGTGAAATTTCAATTAATAGATTTGGGTTTCGATTAATCGATTTTGGATTTTGATTAATCGATCTGGAGATTCGATTAATCGAGTAACTTAAGAATTTTAGAAAAATTTAAAGAATTTGATACGATTTCAATTAATCGAAGAAGAATTCGATTAATCGATTTGGGATTTCGATTAATCGAACTGGAGGTTCGACTAATCGAGTCACTTGAGAATTTGGGAAAAAATTTGAAGAACCTTACGATTTCGATTAATCGAAGTGAAATTCGATTAATCGATTTTTGGATTTCGATTAATCGACTTTGAGTTTCGATTAATCGTCTGGCTCACGCCAGTGAGCTCGAAAACTTGAAAATTTAAAAGACCACGATTTTGATTAATCGAAATGATTTCGATTAATCGATTTTGAGTTTCGATTAATCGATTTTGGAAATCGATTAATCAATTTTGCGTGGTTGAACCTAGTATTGAATCTCGATTGATCGAAACGGGTCTATATATATAAGTCGAAGGGGATTTCTCCCCATATGAAAATTTTGGGGTTTCCGTTCTTGCGTGCCACTTCATTTTCTTCTTCAACCGACTGTGCATCTAGGGTTTTAGGGCATTTTGGATCGATTTCGAATCAAAATCACGTAACATTGGATCGAATACCAAGGTAAACCCTAGATTTTTTTACGTTCTTCCATTTCCAACTATCAAACCCTAGTTTTCTTTGGGTTATTTCCAAAAATGCCGCCTAAAATACGTTTTTCTTCGAAGAAGGCAACGTCTATGCTCCCGGTCCGGCGTAAGAATGCCGCATCGCCACCACCTACTCCATCGCCCGTGAGAACACCATCACCGTCGGCATCGGATACCACATCCGGTTCGACGAGCGCGTCTTCGCGCGAGTCTTCACCAATTCCACCACCGCCCGTCAACGTACTCCAACCAAATGAGTGGTGGGCGGCTAAGACCATCGAAGATGAGTTTATCTTCGATGTGGAACTATTTACAAACCCCGACGTGGCGGGCGAGACCCAATGGGCTCGAAACTACCTAGTAAAGGCCGGCCTCGGCAACCTTTTGAAACCAATCCGCGGGTCCTACTACCCTAGATTGGTCCGAGTATTTTACCAAGGGCTGAAGGCGGAGCCTACTGACGACGTGGTCACGACCACCATTGAGGGTTGCCACTATACCTTCATGCGTCGCCACATCCACGAAGTCCTAGAGTGCTATTTGGACTTCATGCCCAAGACCACCCTCTTCCCACCCTTTACGGAGGAGGTGAAATTTGAAGAAATAATGACCCGAATGACCAAAGGGAAAAAGGGGTCGGGATCGTCCATTAGGAGGGTCGATCTCCCACACTACATGTGGATGCTTGATTCCATAATCAAGTGCAAACTCTACCCCATGCGTCACGACACCGAGCGGGTGGAGTTAGTGCAGCAAGCACTCTACGCGGCCTTCTGTGGTCGTTGGTTTGACGCTACGAAGATCATCCTCGAGGGGATGGTCTACTTAAAGGAAAAATTGATGAAGGGAAATTTGAGGCCTAAAGAAAAAATGTCGTATGCTCACCTCATTTCGAGCATGCTGGAGTGTTACTCACACACTCCAGAGTACGCCGTTTCGCCCCACAAGGAGAGGGCTACGGATCGCGTGAAGCATTTCTCCATTGCTTCATAGAGCCGTAGCTACAACTTGCTCAAGCGGACCCTACCAGCTCAGGGTCCAACAGCAGCAGCACCAGTAGCACCACCACCGCCCCCACCGCCACACCAAGACCCACTTGAGGGGGGAGCACACCCCGTCGATCCACCAGCGGAGGGGACACCCTCGCATGACACCGCCTCGCCTACGCCGCCAGCGCAGTCTGCGGCAGCCACACTGATTTCTTCATATCGCCGGTGAGCGGCTCACCCGACGCTCACTATAGAGGATGTGTTGGCCTGGATGGAGGCCAACAACGAGAGGATGAACTAACGGATGGGAATTTTGGTGTTCCACACTCTATGGTACATCTATCCGTTGGACTACCAGCAGCGCCTCGCGCAGGAGGCCGACTGAACTGCGGGTCGAACTGCTTTCCTTACGGGTGTCAGTTTCCACGCGAGTACATCTACCGCCGATGCATCTGGCTCGGCGCCCGACCAGCCCCAGCAGCCTGCTACGATGACCCAGCCACCACCTAAGCCACCAGTCCCGTCAAAGCAGCCCGCCCCAACATCATATCAGCCAGGAGAGGGGACGGCATGAGCACCTGATGATGGTTTATGTTGTGATCATTTTTTTGACATTTTGTGTTGTTGTAATTAAATTGTAAATTGTAATTATCAGCAACAGTTAAAGGAACTTGTAAATTTTGGAAGTTTGATAATGAAATATAGATCAATTTTTTGGATATACTTGCATTATTTTGGTTTCTTACACTGTGTAATGTATGCGTCGTCTTTTGCGTGTGTGGGTACATGACACTGCAATGTGTGAGGTCCCACACCAACGCACTTTTGAGTTATTTTCAAGGACAAAAATTTTCAAGGTGGGGAGAATGTAATATCCCAAAAAATTGAGCATTGAACTTTGACCTCGGGATCCATGCCCGATTAGTCGTAGGTTTGACCAAGTGATGGTCAAACATTGAATACATGAAGTGATGAACTGATGTGATGCAAATGTTACCTAAGTATAGTGAATGGTATTGGTTTAGAGCTACATACACCTATCTTTGGTGTATGCGCTTAACACCGAAACAGGAAGGAAGATATAAGGGTTTAATAACCCTAAAATTCCTTTTGTTTGGTTGTTGAAGAGAGAGTTAAGAAGAGAGAGAGAGAGAGAGAAAGAGAGGAACCAAGAGGAGTTATTGAAGCTAGGAGTTAATGCAAATCAAGAGGAGATTAGAGCATTGAATGCCGATTCAACGCTTGAGGAGCCATTGAAGCAAAAGTTGGAGCCCTAGCCATTCCAGCCTAGATCTTGATCAATTTGAGATTGATTGAGGTAAGTTGTATTAGATTTCAAACCTAGAGAATTGATGCGTTAAATTCAGTCTAGCATAGTTAATATGATAGATTAAATACTTAGAAAAAGAAAGAAAAAGAAAAGGAATGAGTTTTGAAAGAACAGCCCGAAGGGGGGCTGAATCTGGCCAAATCGATTAATCAAAATTGGGATTCGACTAATCAATTTTGGTCTGGAAGTTAAAAAGTCATGAATACCCGATTTCGATTAATCGATTTGGAAATGGATTAATCGAAGTTGAAGGTCGATTAATCGATTTAGGAATCAACTAATCGATTGGGTACCTCCAGTGGCTGGAGAAACAAGACCTGAAAAAATCGACTAATCAAGTTGAGAAATCGATTAATCGATTTAGGATTTCGATTAATCGATTTAGGATTGACTAATAGATTTAGGATTTTCGACCACTCGATTTGGAAATCGACCTCACTATGTTAGAGATTTCGATTAATCTATTTGGGATCGATTAATCGAATTTGAATCTCGATTAATCGATTTTGGAAATCGATTAATCGATTTGAAATCGATTAATCAATTTTGGAAATCGATTAATCGATTTGGGTTTCGATTAATCGATTAATCGACTTTGGCCGTTTTACTTAACTTTCTAGTTTTGCTTTGAGATTCATGGAGGGTCTAGGACCTTCTTTATTACATCTTTAGTGATGTATTGCATGTATTGTAATATACCATAGGTGGTACGTGTGAAAGCGAGCACAAGGAGCCGCGTGGGACCTTGATGCTTGGACCTTCAGAGACTTGAGATAGGGAACACCTTGAACATCTACTTTAATTGCAAGAGCATGTATGTAGTGATATAGATATCAATTTGAGAATGTTTTAACTATAAAAAGCTTTATGAAAATGGGTGTGTGAGTGACATCAAGGAAATGATAAAAGCATCTGTGTGATGCGAGTAATTGAGACCAAGTAACCAAATGAGAATGAGACATCCCCAGGAGATGAGAAAGTAATAAAGGCATCAATGTGATGCGAGTAAATTAGACATCCTAGGGATGTATATGTGATTGAATAATTGCTGTTGAGGCCTAACTGATATAAGATAGCACTTTACACGGCGAACAACTATATGTAAAGCACATGTTATTTTTATTATTTGAGGTTTGTTTAGAATACCCCACCGATGTTACGGGATACCCACGACTAACGCGGCAGGATATCCGTGATCGGTACAGCAGCCAATCAGTACACCAGTGCGGAGGTCTATCCGTACACAGCAAGCACATCCCAGGGATGTTGAGTTGAGATTTAACCCCGCCGCCTAGTGAAAAGGGGGCTTGGGTAGTATTCCCAAGGAATACATATATAACAACTGTCTATTTAGGCGACGATGATGGGTATTCCATCGGGGCTCGATGCTATATTGCTCAGGGATTACTTAAGTTGAAGATTTAAGTTTTGCTTTAGGCTTGTTCAATGTCATTCACGATAAATCAACAGTAAAGTAAGACATGCAAATTACCAGTAAACTTGAATGCAAATCATCACCTTTTAAAACTATTTTCTAGCCATTGCATAGACACATCATGCTTAGAATATCATGGAATATATGCGAGATTTTGATTTATATGTTCATTGTATTGTTCCCTATTGAGCTAGGATGTAGCTCACCCCTTTAGACTATACGTCACAGGTCCTTTGTTAGCGGCAGCTGAGGCTTCGGGAAACGTAGATCCGGGTGATTCAGAATACGTGCCTGGAGACGAGTTGGAGCCTCCTCCCGAGGACTTCTTCTATGAGACTCTGCTGTGTACTTTGACAGAGAGTAGTTTTTTAGAGCAAATTATACGGCTTGGTATGTCAAGCCTTTATTTTTTGTAACAATGTAATTAAATTGGTTTAATTCTTTTGGCGAATCATCTGGGGTGATTAATCTATCACTGATGGTTCAGATTGGTTCTCTGTTCATGCAATGGGATAAAAGTAGAACTGTCTTTTGTGGTGCCAGATGGGCATGTTACTTTTTTGCTTTATACAATTATTGTTTTATTTATTTATCCTTGTTTGTTATACCAATATTTCGTGCATAGTTTTGGGGCACGGTCTGGAGGATCGTGCTGATGGCATGAGTTTTGGGGTGCCGAAATTTGGGCTGTCACACTTTCATTATCCTATTCCACTCTAATGGCCTCTACACCTTCTAATAGTTCTATCATCCCTTCCAACGTGTAATCCACCAAGTGATTCGATTCTATCCCCAACTGAATTAACTTCAGTCCAGCTTCTCTAACCTTCCATATTTTCATCCTAGAGACAGAATTAGAATCCTCATTATCAGTCACTCCTAAACTTATAATACTATATCCAGCATCTTTCGTCCATTGACGCAGAATATACTTAGAAGAAATTTAGTGTACCGCTTCCTTGAAGTAACCTTTGAAGATATAAGAACACAACAAACCCTCTGTCTCAAAGTGCTTGCAATCACAAGTGGCCATGACATCTCTACATTCGAAACAAACTTTAAATTTTCGACTGCTATCCTCCATGCCATCCCCACCACTTCTACAAAATTGGTATACAATAACCGCCCCGGCTTCCTCATCGAGCATCTTTTGGGCCTTAAAAGAGGTAAACTTTCGAAACTCATAGTGAAATCTATCGACCACGGTTCTCGTATACACAGCAGCAACATGCTTCTCGATTGAATTTCTAAACAAGAGTGCCAGTGTGGTAGACATTGAGATGAGATCCTCCCTATTTTCTTTATCGCGACGAGATTAGATGGCTAGATCGTATTGCTTGACAAATTCCATTAAACTTGTTTGGAAATTGACATAGGGATCGAAGATAAAATTTGTACTTTCTCCGTATTGCGTAGTGGTCATGCCAGCCCAAAAGGTATCACTTAAGTAACATGGAATCTATTTCCTTTTGAGAGCATACATTTGTTTCAACCATTGGTTGTCTTACAATTGAAACTCCTCGACAAGTTCTGCCCATCTCCTTTCAAAATCATCAACCATTGAACTGAACTTGCACTGATTGTACTTTCTCCCGAAATCGTCAAACTTTACCTTCAGTTGAGAGAGATGGTTTAATTCATTCCTCCCTATTTTCCATATACAGAGGCGATGCATGGTCCTTGGAAGAACTTCAGAGATAGCCTTGTTCATCTTGTTGCATTGATCTATGATGATTGCATTAGGTTTCTTATGACCCATGCACTTTAGCCACGTGTTAAACAACCAAACGAATTTCTCCTCCGTCTCATCTGTGAGCAACGCACATCCAAAAAGCGTCGTCTGCTAATGATGGTTAACCCCTGTGAATGAGGCGAATGATAGCATCAATTTATTTATTTTGTAAGTGATGTCGAATACTACCACATCACCGAACTGTTGATACGCCATCCGTGACCTGTGATCAACCTAAAATATATTACGCATACGATATTCTTTGTCTAGTTCAGCTTCAAAGAAGAAACCACCCCCTTTATTCTGCCTATTAATGAAGTTCTTGATCATGGTCGTGCATATGGGATCGATGTTACTCTCCTTTCTTATCTTCTTTAAGTAATCTCGAGTTTGTTGAGGGTTTACCGTCACGCCATCCTCTCCATCCAAAGTCGACAAAATAACAGAAATCTTTGATGGAGGAATTATGCCATCAAATGCTCCTATCAACGATTTACTTACCCCATTCAACTTATTATGTGATCGTAGTTCCTTCACCTTCGTAGGTGAATACAACTGATGATTATGAGGCTCTCTAAATTCCATAACCTCCCACAACATTTGCTCATCGATCCTAATCTTCAACCTTACCTCACATCCGCATCTGTTATCTCTTGAACACTTTATATTGGCATATAATTTGCGCTTGTCAAGCTGCTTGAACCCTTTAAACGAATTTTTTTTTTTTCTTTGTAATCTCCCCCCTTTGTGGATTTGTAGGTGTTACTTTTCCTAACGTTGAAACCAACTTTCTTCGCGTATAAATTATAGAAGTTATATGCCTCGTCTTCAAATTGAAATTTCAAGCCAATATGTGGCTTCCATTCCTCGCTCATATTCTCGGCACCTCCACAAGAATCCAACATTTCGATATTCCTATCACCACCAAGTCAAACTCCTACGAAAGAGAATGTCTCAGGGAGGATATTTAAATCATTGGAACTCCTACGAAAGAAAATGTCTCATGGGGGATATTTAAATCAATACCACCTACATTGAATCCTCCAATCGAGTCCATTACAGGTCTTACCCTGAATTAGACAAAAAATGGGCTAATAAGAAAACAGATTCACAAGGAAGCAAGCGATGATGCTCTCATACCAAGCGCTAGCACTTCTCAATAGTTACATCATCGCTTCCTATCATTTCAAATAAGAAGCGTGTGATTATATATTTTTGAATACTTATATTTTTTTTATCTCCACCTTGTAAATAAGTAAAGAGATCCATGAAAGTATGAGCAGATGAGGAAACTATTCCATAAGGAAGCGATGGCGCGGCCATATAAAGCGCTGACGTTCTAATATGGAAGCATTGGCGCTTCTCAATCTTTGCGCCATTGCTTATAACTCGTAAGGAAGCGATGACGCGCCCATATAAAGCATTGACGCTTCAATATAGAAGCATTGGCGCTTCTCAATCGTTGCGTCGTCACTTATAACTCATAGGGAAGTGATGACGTTTCTCAATAGTTACATTGTCGCTTATAACTCGTAGGGAAGCAATGGCGCTTCTCAATAGTTGTCTCGGCGCTTCCTATCGCTTCAAATAAGAAGCGTGTACTTATATATTTGAGATCGCTACTAATTTTTTTTATCTCCACCCAATAAATAAGTGAAGAGATCCATCAACTACGAGCAAATGAAGAAACCAATTCACATATAAAGCGCCAAGTCTCGGGCAGAAGCGACGTTGCATCTAATGCCAGATATATATATATATATATATATATATATATTCTGTAAGCTGAAAATAATATACAGGAAAAAAAAACTACGTTGCTCAAATGTCAATCTTCTGGGCTTCTATCCAATACGTGCTCCAGAAAAAAGAGCAAGTTTTCTCTTTTGCACTTCTATCCAGTATGTGCTCCAGTAAAAAGAGCAAGTTGTCTCTTCTGCGCTTTTATCCAGTACGTGCTCCAGAAAAATAGAGAAACTTGTCTCTTCTGCGCTTCTATATGCCTCTTCTGCACTTCTATCCAGTACGTGCTCCAAGAAAAAGGAGAAACTTTGTCTCTTCTGCGCTTCTATATGCCTCTTCTGCGCTTCTATATGCCTTTTCTGCACTTTTATCAAGTATACTCCTCCAGGAAAAAAGAGAAAGTTGTCTCTTTACACTTATATCCAATCAGAGCTCCAGGAAAAATGAGAAAGTTGCAAGACAAAGAAAGGAAATAAAACAATAGAGAAAATGAATCTGAATAAGGAGGGAAAAAGAATGAATCTGAATAAGGAGGGAAAAAGAATGAATCTTTAAATTGCTACCAATTTTTGAATTGGTTTATCGTCATTACATTCGACAAGACCTAACCCTTGGGAACAGCGCTTCCTTCCTCCCTCCGTTAGGTATAGCCGACAGTATTCCCCTACTCCCTTTTTTACCTAGCACTGACACTGACAAACCCCCGTTGTGGCTAACCCGGGTTAGTGAAAAAGCACTTTCTACGTGTCCGCTCCCCATTGGGGGAGCGTAGAGAAATCTCTACCCCCGAGCGCATTTTCCCTTTTCCCATATATATATATATATATATATATATATATATATATATATATACTTTTAATTACAAAATATATACATATATACATATAAAATGAAATAAAAAATAAAACCCAGCAAAACTTACTTGTTGGAGAGTTGAATGATTGTTTTCTTGGGTTAGGATTTTATTGGGTACGAAAGGTCGCATGCTTGTATGGTGGTACAGGAAACCTAGCTACAAAAAAGAAGAGTTGATAGAGGGAACAAAGAGAGGTAGATAAGTTAATACTAAATATAGTGGTAGATTGTAAATACCTAAACTCTTGAAGGGTTTTTGGGTATAAAATTTCTGCTATATTGTTGGGAGAAAAAACGTTTTCTCGTGCAGGGTAGAAGCGAGGAAGAAGAGTAAGGAGTAGCGCAATATTTGGTGAAATTACCAAACACTCCTTCCTTTTGTAGAGCGATGCCTCACGAATCACGAGGGTCATTAATGGGCCGGGTCTAGCCTGACTTGTAATAGCTTATGTTCAGTTGGGTCGGGTCTGGCAGATAGCATCTGACCTGACCTTCATGTCAGGTCTCGGGTCTGATAAAAAGGTTGGGTCTGATAAAAATCAAGTCAGTTCAGGTCGGGTCAATCTGACCTAATAATTTTTATATAGGATGTAAAGGGATTAGGGGCATGATTTGAATGGGCCGATTTGTATCAGGTTAGGCCGCATTCGATCAGATATGAACCCTGATTTAATATAAGGTCACATTTCAGACCATATAGGCCCGTATCGTGTCGTATCGGCCAATATGTATCAAATATGATTAGGACAAAATACCAAAAATATCTTTTTCATAAATCATGCTATGGACCGATTGGTATTTTATAAATCTGATTTGAGCTTTTTAGATATTGTTCGAACTTGATTTTTAGTTTCATTGTTTGTTTGAAAATTTGGACAATTTTTACTACGTTTAGAGAAATTGAGCTCTCTGGTACTTGGATTTGGTGTTTGTTTGGGTTATTAGGAATATGTAATTTGTACCTTTAATGAAATATATTTATGCATTTTTTTTATACGTATTCTTGCGTTATTTTGTAATGTGGGTATTCTTAAATGCATTATGCAACATTTTAAGAGCCATAATGTTCTCATCTTAGTAGTGTTTCATTAAATTTTCAAGATAAATTAAAGCCAAAGTATTTTTTTTATGAAGCATATCTTTTTTATGACCAAACAATGCTTCCAATCTAAAGATTAATATGAATATAGATTTCAATGGGTTATAGATTTTGATGGCATATGATGGGTTTGCATGATTAGCGCCTTGATAGTTTTGATTGGTTTGCATTAAAGGTTTAATAATTTTGAACGATAAGAGTTAGGAATTTCTTCATCTTGGCCATTAAATCCCATAAAACCTCTCATGGGTTAAGTGAGATTTGTTTATGAAACTATTTGATCATTTTTTGGTTTCTTTGTATTTGGAGGCAAAATAAATTACACTTGGAGATAGTAAATCCCATAAAGTATTTTTGAATGATAGTTCAATATTATTTATAGTAGCTTTACAAGTTGTATTATTTATTGTAGTTGGTTCTAGATGCAATTTTAAGAATTTCATTTTTGAGCAGATTATACAAATGTGCTTTTCAGGAAAGAATATGATGGATTAGTGGGTTAGTGTTGAAGTTGCAATTATAGCTAGGATTTTGTTCTTTTTAAATTTGTGGATGTTTTTTTTTCTTACTTAGATTTTTACCTAATTAATATATTTAATGACTCTTAATGTATTTTGTAGGGCCAATCTATTACAACTAGGCGTTCTAGCAATAAAGGCGGATAAGGTAACATAGTTTTCTTGCGTCAATTGAATATTTATGATTGGAAGGAGGCCTCTAATTTTCAAACTCAGCAACTAATTCGAAACAGTCCCTGCTATGGTTGACATAAAAGGGTATCACCTTGGACTGGCTTCAATTTAGTAGTATATATATAAATCAACGGAGCTTCTCTAACTGCTTTTGAAGCATAAAAGAATATAAACCTTGAGGTTCATCACCTGTAAGCATTACATTCAATTTTTTCGTTCTTATATAGAAAGACACTAATTTTGGATTGAATATCATTGCTGTGTGGATCTATGAGCACTTCAAAAAGGTAGCTCTCATTCCTTTTAAATTCTTTAAGTTAGTTTCTTTTATTTTGGTAATTGTTGGGGGTCATTCTGAGATCGATTTTAATTTAGGTGCTTCGTACTCAGTGAAAGGTCTAATGCCCAAAGCAACCTATAAAGGGACCTTTAGAGATGCAGGGATCAAGAGGAGGGGAAAGAACCAAATCAATTTTTATCTTGAACAAATTCATCCTATTTTACTTTCAATATAGCTTCATTAATATATTTTGATTGTTTGTAATATTAGCAAAAATTGTATATATTCAGTACTAGTTTGGCCATTACGTACATCTACTTTAGTATTTTGAAATTTTGATCGTGTAGGCAATTGAAAATAAATGATACCCACAAGCAATGCACGCGTGCATTGCAACTATATATATATAGTGATGTTTATATTAATTTATATTTAAAGTTATCTCGTAATAAGTAGGGTAGATTTAGTAGCACCCACGAAATCTTTCAGGGCACCTATGCCCAAAATCATTGATGGCTTCTAATCAGATGACGGAGATCGTTTTTCACTCCAATATTTCACAAAAGGGATCTTGAGATCATGGCACACCTTTCAGATGGTTAGTTTTCGATTCCACATGGCACAAATCCCAAACACGTTGCGCTAAAGTCCAGTTCGAGTGTGATGTGTGTCATGTGGAATCTAAAACTGACTGTATCATTAGTACGCCATGATCTCAAGATCCCTTGTGTGAAGCATTGAAACAATCAATGGTTTTGGGCATAGGTGCCCCTAATAAGTGTTAGATATGTTTTTATATAGGATAAATAAATAATAGTGTTTCAATGCCTAAACAAAGAGGAATAGGGATTGCTGGATAGGGCGGGCATATTAAGGCCTCGTTCAAGTGTTTCTTAGCTTTTCCTAGAAAAGTTCTGAATCCTGACAGCTCTGAATTCTGCTAATTATTAGCAAACTCTAATTTCTGTTTTTTCCCATATGTGTTATTGAGTTACTCTGATTCATAGTTTCTCTTAGAAAAACTAATTTATCAAAAAAGCTAATTTCTCAATCGTTCTTAAGTTTTTTTCTGAAAAGTTTAGAATCAATTAAACCGGTGGTTGTGCTACCGATGTACGAATGCTAATTATTGGACTACTCATCGTACTTGAATTTGACTAAAATTTTATGGGTTACCCATCCATTCAAGGTTGAACTTATTTGACAAATTTATTTTCTACCATAATTTCTTGAGACATACTTACTAAATTATATACACAACTCCAAAATAGTAGTATAATGTTATGAATATTATGAACATTGGGGCCCAATTAAAACAAGGGAGTCATTACTTGCACATAGAAACTTGGCTCATACACCGAATTTAAAATAAAGACTTGCAAGTTTTGTGACCTCTACTATTTGAAAACACCATCTAAATTATTTGATTTAACGGCCATGATTTAAAGGTATTAAGTGCAAATGATTAGCACGAAACATAATCTTCGTCTTGTGATTAACTATAGTCAAAGGCTACTGTCTAATTCAATAGTAGACTGTCATAAATTATATGATAAAAGGCTATTATCTCTAGATCATGAACTTCAAATTGGAAGGTCCAGATTGCACTTTCATCATCACATGTCCCTCAAATGCCAAGTCTTTCTTTAACTTTAGTGCGAGGGTCAAATTTCCGAGTGCAAGTAATGGCTCCCTTAAAACAAACCTTTTTTTTAGAAATGTGTGCATAAGGAAAAAGAAGTATATATATTAACATTGGGGCTCCAAATGTAGTCACTTCATAGCTACAAAGGGACACCTACTGAATCAATTTTAAATTGGGTAGCTTTAAGCGCACCCACCGAATCTTGCTTGGCACCTATTCTAAAAATCAGTGATTGCTTTAAATCAGATGATGGGAGTCGTTTTTCGCTCAAATCTTCCACACAAGGGATCTTGTGATCATGGTGCACCTTTCAGAGGGTTAGTTTTCACTTCCACATGATACAAATCCTAAAAACGTAGGCATTAAGTCACGTTTGAGCGTGCCGTGCATGCCATGTGATTTTGGGGCCACTTTTTTGGAATGTGTGCCACGTGGAGTTGAAATTTATCGCCCAATAGGTGCACCATGATCTTAGGATCCCTTTTGATGAAGATTGGAGTGAAAAACTATCTCCATCATCTGATTTAAAGCAACCAATAATTTTTAGTGTAGATGCCCAACAAGATTCATTGGGTACGTTTAAAGCTACCTTTTTAATTCGCACCATTGGGACTAATAAATGATAGAACTGCAATCAGGTGTAATGCCTTGGGAGGAGTATCCAGTGCTAGGGTAAGAATCTTAGCTTTCCTTAGACTTTTGCTTGGACTTGCGAACACAATAAACTTGCGGAAAGGTGGTTTCTTACCCACACTTTTGGAGTTGAAACCAAGAATCCTGCTAAATCAAGACTATCGAACGAGCCTAAGTTTTTCAAGTAGCACATGGGCGGCGGGAAGTTGACTTCGACTTTCAGCTAGATTTTTGGTGCCATGTGGACGCGGCTGGGTGCGGATCATATTAAGTTTCTCTAGTTGCACATGGGCGGCGGGGAGCAACTTCGCCTTTCAGCTAGATTTTTGAAGCCCGTTTGTGTTTTTATAGGATGTTTGCAGGATACGAAGCCCGTATGTGATTTTCATAGGCTTTTCCAAGTTTGCAGGGGCAGAATGCCGTTAGTTTACTTTACATTGGAAATCAATCCTCCCCACCGACATGGTAAGATTATGTAATAATCTAATTAGATTTCTTTTTTTAATTTATTATATTTACAAGAAAAGTGTCTTGAGGTTTGAGGGATGCGTTTCACTTGGAATCAAAATTTGACTGGTTGATATTAGACCCATGACCTTAGGATTTTTTAAATCGAAGATGGAGATGAAAAACGATCTCCTACCTCTATGTCAAAGCAGTTAACTGTTTAAGCACTTAAAACTCAGGTTGAGAAGAAAGATTTTTGGTTTGAAAATAAAAGTATCCTTAATTATGTTAATATTTTATGTGTCATGTGCAATAAAAATATGATCGTTTGATGGTAATCATATGTCTCAAAATCTATTATATTGTAGAATTTGAAAACCAATCTCTATGTCTGATTCAATGCAGTGGTTTAACCACGTGAGACCCATATTGTGAAGGAAAAAATTCTCGATTGTAAATAACAGTACACTTGAGGAATAAGCTCCATAAATTCTGATCTCTACTTTAGGTTTCCTATTCCCTTACATCTCATTGGTAAAATCACCTTACATGTGTTATTAAACCATTTGTGACATGTCAGCCCTTAATATTATCAAGATGCTGACTTGGACAAATCACCACCCGGTTGGCTTTGTGAGGCTCACAAGAGATTAGGTGTGCTTTGTTCTGTGAGATACCTTATTGGGCCAAAAAGGAACAAAAAAATTGTGAAACACAGGGATCACGTGATGACCACTACTTTTTGTCCCTCTTTTATATAAACCCCTATAAGAACCCCTATTACATGAATCAACCCTCAATTGGGTTATTAGAAGCTGATCTCAAAAGTTGGGGAGCATTATTCAGTTGTTTTACGGATTAATTACTGCGACTAGTGATTATGGCTGCGATTGGCGGTTTCATGCCTTACGGCGGTTTCCGCAACGTCTACAATGAAGCTCGATTTCTATCGAGTGACCGTAGTTCTCCTCGTCTCCTAAAAATGTCTACTATTGGGCTCAAGTTCTGGTTTTTGGCGAATCAAGGGATGAAGATGTATGATGCTGATCAAAGGGCGCATGCGCAGGCGCAGAGCAGCGGTGATACAAATTCGTAAGCTTTTATTAAAATTGCTATTAATTATTGTTGATTTATATATATATATATATATATATATATATATATATATATAATTGGTAAGCAAGG
Source organism: Chloranthus sessilifolius (assembly GCA_021018995.1). Classification (NCBI taxonomy): domain Eukaryota; kingdom Viridiplantae; phylum Streptophyta; class Magnoliopsida; order Chloranthales; family Chloranthaceae; genus Chloranthus; species Chloranthus sessilifolius. The sequence continues at coordinate 18,659,044 of CM037586.1, forward strand.
TTAAGGGGATCTTACCCGGTTATCATTCAGCTCATCTCGGGGATCACAAGCTTTAATATTCCATCAAAACTAGAGTGTCAATAACCGATATATCATCCCATATGCGTCAGAGAATCCGTAGAGCCTCATCATAAAAAGTCATATCAGTTTGATATTGGCTTTTTCCCAAATCCTATTGAACGTTGAGGTCGTAGTTTCGATACTTTCAATCCCAGCTTACCCATCAAGGAAAAAATAATTAATGGGTTCCTGTCATCAGTGAATCCCAAAATGTATACAGCATTAATTTTTTTATAATATGTTGGATTTTAACAATTGATCGATTTGACGTACAGGGAGAAGAAAATAGGCAGCAGCAATCAATCACCGGCTCCAGGTCCCTCTGGATCATCTAATTTCCCTCCAGACTGGTAATAATTATGACTCATAAGTTCGATAATTTACTAATTTTATTTTTTCTAATTTTTATTCAATTAAGATTCCTAGTCTCCGGAACAATTTACGCGATTCTGATGTAGGTTAAAATGGATTTTTGGGACATTCCTAACAGTAGTTGTTCCATATTTGAAGAAGCGGTTATCGACAATAGAAGGTAATTACACCCTAATCACTCATTAGACATAAGATTTTTAAAAGATTTTTTATTTTGAATTCTTTTTTGTCCTTAGGGCCGGTGGCCAGTAATAATCTCTCGGGCCAGTGCACTCCGCCTGTTTCTTCTTCCATAAAAATAAATAAACAACCGCCAGGGGGGTGAACCTCAAGAATCGCACCCCTTCTTGGCCACTTAGTAAGGGTTTATCCCTACTAATTGTATGTGTTATGTGAGGGTGTTACACTGCCAGGGTACTTAGCCGGGTGCTATAAGAGGCCAGATACCCAATTTTTAAAAAAGAAAAATTCTTGGGGAGACAATTTTCGGAGTTATTGATTTTGTTAAATTTTAATGGTTCAGATCAGGTAGAAGCAGTCCTCGATGTCGCTGATAACGTGGTGGACACGATCGATAATATCGCGGAGGCAGTGGAAGATGCAGCTTCAGATATAGGTGATAATCTTAAAGCTGGAAAGCTAAAGGAAGCTGCTTTGTATGTGGAAAATATTTCTAGGGAAATTTCAGAGAAAGCAGACTTAGTAGATGAGATCATTGATAAGGTAAGAGATGAGGGGCTTTATTTTTTCTTAATTGTAAGGCTGTCAAATAGCTGAGCCAGCTCCAAGGCTTGACTCGCCCTGGCTTCAAAAAGTAGAGCTTCTAAGGTCTTTGACTCAATTTTCGATAGAAAAAAAAAAAATCAAAAGCCTTTGGCTCGGCTCGCAAGCTTAGCTGACCTGAAGCTCAAGTAATATAGCTAAGCTAAGGCTCTAAAGGGCTGCACCTAGATGCCATATCACATGCCAGCCGCTTGGCATGATCAACCTAAAAATAATACATTTTCTGGGTTACAAAGCCATGGGGCCTGTGACTTTAAGTTTTTGCATTTTTTTTTTGCCACGGTTTTGTGTATCAAAGATAAGGAGACGCTCAAACAACCGCACTAGTGAACTCCACTTCGAATGCTACCCAATAACCCAACATGTCTCAAGGGTCACACTGGACATAGCATCCTTCCACCATAGTTGAGCTCATTATTGAAAGAACACAAAATTGTGTTGGAATATGTATCAAAATCTCATCCAAAATTTCAATTTATGACGAGTAAGATTTTGATTTGGCCCAATCCGACTACTAAAAATTTGACCAAAATCTCAATTTATCACCCTAAAATATTCACTGTGACTGAAAATTTGCCAATCTTTGTAACAAAACTCCTTACATAATGGTCATCGATCAACTTTATAAACTTTCACAATGATGATAGCTTAAGGTCCAGACAACTTGAAGCTGGCATCCATTAACTCAATCATGCCAATAATTATACCCATATAAAAGTATATTAAAAAAGTGTTGTCTTACTCACGCTCATTTTTCTTTCGAAGAGCACACAATTTTCCACAATAAAATAATTGTTGACAACCTTGAATCTGACAACCGAGATTGTTTTTCATCTCAATCTTTCACACAAGATTTTGAGATCATGGCACTCTTTTCAGAAGGTAACATGTTGATTTCATGTGTCACATATCCCCAAAAGTGATCATAATTATGGGCTTACTATGAGAAAATGTTCTCAAATCACTTTTGGGGATGTGTGCCAAGTTTAATCAAGATTTGACCGACAGATAGGTGCACCATAATGCCAAAATCAATTGGGTCAAAGATTGAGACAAAAAATATCTCCATTATCTAATTCAAGACAATGAATAATTTTTTATGGAGAAGAATCATGTGTTCTTCCCACAAAAAACGAGTGTGAATAACGCCAACCATCATGCGTTATTTGGACAGACATCATGACATTCAAAAGGTTTACATGAACATTTAATTTAAGCGTACTGTATTTGCAATTGAGATTCAATCTCTGCAACAGAGATTTTCGCTTCACCGTGGCACACATCACCAAAAATGGTTGTGATGATAGGTGAACCTTTCGAAGACTTTTAGGGATGTAAGTCACAATGAATGAATATGTACGGTCTGATAGATGATCCATGATCTAAAGATCAGTTGTTTGAAAGATTGAGCCAAAAAAATGATCTCCATCCCTTGATTCAAGGCTGTCAACAATTTTCACGACTGAAAACTTTAGTTGCAATGATCAAATCCTCAGTTGCAAATACTATTACCCTTAATTTAATTCGTTGTGTACTCGCAATTCGATGGTTTTTACTTCAAGCATCAGTAGGAAGATTGTTTCGTCAAAAAAAAAAAAAAAACACGAAAAATCAGTAGAAGAGTGGAACACGGGGCAAGGTAAGCCCCGTGTTCCACTCGAGAATCGTTCTCATGGTACACCATGATCACAGATGTGTGTCATATGGAATCAACACCTGACTATCTGATACGTGGGCCATGATCATAATATCTATCGTGTGATATATTGGAACGAAATATAAACTTCACAATCTGATTTAAGGCAATTAAGGGTGTTAACAATAGAAACTTCATTTGCGCCAAAAGAATTTTCAACTGTAAAAAAGTTTTTTTTGGTAAAGGTTTGTAAAGGGTGAGTTCCATCGTTACATAATGATTAGTTACAAAGGCCAGGTTTATAACTGCCATGATATCTAGTTAAACGCTCTTATTTTTTGTTACAATGTGATGAATAGTGGCCATTATACTGACTTAACTTTTAAATCTAAAATTTTTTAACATTTTTTCTAATAAAGTTATATGGTGAATGAGAAATAACAGACCATTTAATGGACTACTGATGTGAAGTGATGCAAGCACAATATACCCCAACAATGCAAGTCAGGGCAGCCACTTATATTGCACCACATAAGCATTTGTTGAATGATCTGTTATTTTCCGTCCGTTCATTATAATTTTTCGTAAAAAAAAGATTTTTGAAAAAAAGTAGATATATATAGAAAACCTTACAAATTAAGCAAGTACAATGCCTTATGACGACTTATAATGGTAATAGAAGGAACCTTTACATCGTTTATAATAAGGTTTCAAAATGTTGCTCAAAGGATAAAACGAGCGGAAGAAGAGAAAAAAATAGATATTTCATCTTATAAAACATCATATATAAATTACGTATACTTGTCTTTTTTTATTGTCTCAAAAAACAGGTAGATGACATGAGAGAACAAGTAGAGGACATTCTTGAGGGAGATGATGGGAAAGAAAAGGCAGTAGGGAAAGATGCTCAGGCAAAATAGTCACCCATATCTAACTTGATGTGCTGTTGGACTAGCATTAGGCTTGCAAGATCTTAAATCCATATGTTAATATGATAGCTTAGGGGTAGATGATTTATTTTTATCTTGTATCTTTTATGTGTATTTTTTTTCAAGTTTCTGTTTTTAAACAATAAATAATTTAAAGTAATAACTAATTGTCTTAGGTCCATTCATGTCGGAGGCATACCAGCCAATATGATCCCACATGACCCCATTTGACCCAATATTTTACTAATATGACCCTGTACTGAATTGGAGGTAAAATCATGTCGGGTGGGGCTAATACGGATACATCTCAACTGACATCTATGGAATACAACTGATATTAAAACAATATTTGAGGGGTGAAAAAAAAAAGTTAGAAACTTGAAACTTGACCGAAAATCGAGCCTTTTGAATTGGATCAAGGACTGGCCTTGGACGAAGGCCAGCAAGGTGAGAGCCCTGGGCCCCCGATTTTTAGGAGCCCCAAATGCTATTTGCCCATTAAAGAATAAGGTTTTAGAAAAAAAAAAAAAAAAAAAAATTCTACAAAACTAAGGGTCCCCAATTTGGTTACCTTATCCTCTCTACAACTCCACTATCCAACACCTCTCAGACTCTCTCTAGACGTGAGATTTGAGAAGAAGTTGATGGAGGTGGGTTACCTTGTTGGACATACACTCACATCCATATTTAGTAACATATTTATATATTTTTATATAATTGTATCTATTTTTGAAATCTATTTCTGTAACCAAGGCTCTTGGGGCAAGACTCAAGAGGCGACTATCTCTCGGGTCCCCAAATTAGATACAGTTGCTTAATATAATTTATAATTTGTAATGTATAATAACATTATATTCATCTAATTGTATTCGAGTGGGTTGTGGGTTCAACTCTTCTTATGTCCCATATTTACATTTTTTTTTTAATGAATTATGGATCGGGTCTCGGCCTATTTGATGCAAGTCATTGGTCGGGTCACTGGGCTCATTGGGGCAGGCCGACCATATGTATTGATCCAGTAGATTCTCTGACCCAATTTTGACCGAATCAGATTTCTTTGACCAAATTCTTTATATATAGGGAACCTCTAAACGCGCCTATGCATTCTCCGAAAGTACCCACCTCCTAGACCCTTTGAAAACTATTGTTTCCTTTGAATGAGATGATAGAAATGATTTTTCATACCTATCTCTCACAAAATAGATCTTTAGATCATGGCCCACTTATCAAATGGTAAATTTTTTATTTCATGTGTCACAAATCTCTAAAAAATGCCTTCAATCATATGGCACACTTTACGCTAAATGTGATTTTATAACAATTTTTTGGGATCTATGATAGGTTGAATCACAAACCGACAGTTTGATAGGTGCACCATGATCTCAAGATCTATTGAGTGAAAGATATGGGTGAAAAATGAACTCCGTCATATGATTAGAAGGATTCAATGATTTGATTTAAGTCGTTCCCTTATACTCTCCAGCGCCCCCAAATAGTATTTTGGAAGCCACATTGATCTCCACGAGATCTTGGAGGACGCTTGAGCATCCTCCATGGAGGATAGAACTGGCTCGCATATATACACACACACACACATTTTTATTATTAAATGATCATAACTTAAAATAGCGATTTCAGGCTTGTTAGAGTTCCATTTTTTTGCAAATGACCTATCAATTTTGATCTATTCGACGAGACTTATCTAGTGAACTTATTTTAAAAACTTTTTGAGATTGTTAAAATGCTAAAAAATGGCAGTGAAAGATTCAATGACAACAGTTTAAATAATAAAAATTGTTAAAATGTTAAGGGTTGAGTTACTCGAGCCGTCGAGTACGTTCTACTCTTTTTTATTTTCTCATTTTGCTGATGCATTTTCATTAATATATACTTTCGTTAGTTTCTTAGTTGCATTTTCAAATTATAAATAATATAATGGAAAATTGAGATATTTGTAATCTAAAAGAACTATCTAAAAGCATTAAGTATTATTTAATTTGTCAAAAAAAAAAATTGTGACAATTTTTTTTTTTTAAAATTAATATGTATGAGGGGCCCCATTTTAAGAATTCGCCTTGGGCCCCTAAAATCTCAAGGCCGGCCTTGACTAGACCAAAATTGACTAAAAACTGACACCGAACCAAACTATTTCGGCCCAGTTTGGTTCCGATTTTGATGACTAAAAATTGAAAATCAGTCAGGTAGAATGAGAAAACTGAGAAAAAATTGAAAATGAAAAAAATCGAAAATATAGAAATTATGAAGAAAAATTGATCCAATCGAACAGACCAAAACTGAAATCGGATTAGTTCGTTTTGGTTTGGTTAGGGCTTGGGTGGGTGAAAAGTTCAGTTAATCGAAACAGAAATGTTTTGATTGGGGTTCGATTTTGTGTAAACCGGCTTGAAAACTGAAATTTTTGTTTCGGGCGGATACGACACCCCTACTCGAGGCACATGATGACTTGAAGAGCCTGTAGAGATCCCTACGCATCACAATGTTCCGGCATCGTACATGCATTGCACGATGCATGTACCACAGTCAACACTTTATTATCACCTAACCCTAGACCCATCGTCACGAAAATGGTGTCTGCCACAAGGACGGTCCACACACCAAACCCTAGAGCAACGTGCTTTCCATTATAGTTAGGGGCCACCTCTAGAGTGCCACTAGCTTTCTATTCAATGTGACTGTGGATCATGACTTCTAGCACAGTGCACCATAAGTGGCTCGTGGATCAAACAATTCTAACCAATCGATCGACAGCCAGCGAGACTTTATAAATTAATGGCACACGATAGCCCATGCCTGCCCACACTCAAATGTGATAAATGTGCAATGTAATGAATGACCCCAAACAAGTTGAACAAAGCTCCAAAAAACCAATCTAATCACCATTATTGTTGGGTTGGTGGTCCAGTGGTTAATTATTGTCATTTATTTGGCACTGGTGCATATATCGCTCTTATGTTTTCAGTTATTTAATTAATATCAACTCTTAAAGATAATAGGGCTTGGGCATGTAACAAAATGGACGGCTGACATTTGACAAGATAACAACCTCAAGGTCACAAGTTTAAGCCCACCTTATTTTTTCTTGGATAGCAAGGAGGTTGCCATGGTACAACACCCTTATATTAAGAAGGTCATAATACAAAAAGGTCCTCAACAGAGGGAAACCTAATTTGATGCACACTCTTTAAGTTCAAGCCCGTATAATGCCGGTGTTATCACCACACCACTTCATGTTATAGCCACATTACTGAAACAAAGGGAGATTTTGTTGACTGCATTAAATCAGGCGATGGAGATCATTTTGCGTCCCAATCGTCCACACAAATGATCTCTATATCATGGGCCTACTATCAGACGGTCTAATGTTTATTTCACGTGGCACACATCCCAAAAAGTGAGCGTGATCACGTTTGATAGAATGCTATGATCAATTTTACCTTTTGGGATGTGTGCCACATGGAATCAACATTTGACCGTATGATAGCAGCCCGATGATATCCCATTTGTGTGGAAGATGGGGACGAAAAATGATATTTGCTGTCTCATTTACAACAGTCCATAGGCTTTTCCTTCGTTTAAGTGAGGTGGCTCTAACAAAAATTGGTGTGATAGTAACACCAGCGTAAAAGAAAGTTAACAAAAATGCTCCAATGGACAAATAGACACTACAAAAATACATTTGTTGGAGACGGCTCTGGCCGCCTTCAATGTAGTCTTAATTACCCCCGTCTCCATTGTCTTTGGAGACTACATGGAGCCGTCCCTCATAGTGGAGGTTAATGGGGCCGTCTCTATGCCCAGGTTCTGTACGCCAGATAAATGTGCGTTAGGGACACCTTAAAGCCGTCCCCAATAACAATAATCTACTATTGGAGAAGGCTTCCAATGTATGGTATTATGTATTGGAAGCCGTCTCGAATGAATGGTATTAGGCATTGGAGGCGACTTTTGGCCGTCTCCAATAGAATTTTTATTTATTTTTAATGATATGTTTTTTCACAGGCTTCATATTGCCCATCATTATACATCCATAACTTGTAAATAATATAAAAAATTAATTATTCTATTTTATATTTAACACAAGAAGAAAGACAATTGTGGACAATCGTTTTACTGCCCAACATTACACATTCATAACTTGTAAATAATATAAAAAAATAATTATTCATAACTTGTAAATAATATAAAAAAATAATTATTCTATGTTATATTTAGCACTAGAAGAATGGCAAATTTGGGCAATCCTTTTATATATGTATTTAAAAATATATATATATTTAGTATAAGAAATGATCTCTTAAGCTAGGAGGTCTCCTGGCTCAAGTCACGACTAGAGTCAGGTGATCATTACCCACTTAATATTTTTTAGAATTATGTATTCATATTAAAAGATGGCCAAAATTTTAAAAGTTTATTAACTGAACTAAAATAAATAAGAAAATTGAACATTTCGAATTTTCGACGCATTTCACATTTTTAAAATTCAAGAGTAGACCAGCTCACAATATTGTAAAATATAAAACAAGAAAAGTTCTATAAAAGACGATGTAAACTCAATTTTTTCATAGAGCTGTTCTAAAGGATCTCCAGTAACAACTACTGATGGTCGTTTCAAGGAATCTATTCGAGCTGGGATCCTACACGAAAAAGAAGAACAATGATATTACCAAATTCTAACACCTCAAGGTTCAAAAGATATATAACCAATATGTTACTCTTTTTAACACCATTAAAGATGTGCAAGGGGCACCAAAGAAATAATTAAAATCAAATCTAATGGCATTGGGTCCAAAGAAGCAAAATTGCAATAGGTAAATGTGAAAATATGCATTAACAAATATTGTAAATAATAAATTTTCATATCCTAAAGGCCACATTTTGTTGAATGAATCATATTAAAAAAACTCAATGAGTTCAAATATTAAATAGTGCCCTTCTAGACATCAATTTACCCATTTCTGGGTGTAATGAACCCAATTTCAAGAGTCAACCATTTCTTAGTGTAATGAACCCAGGCTCAAGAGTCAACCCTAGTGGAAATTCATAAAAGGATATTTCCTCTGGGCAATACATCAAACACTTAGACTATAATTTTAATATTTATAGAGTCAGATACAATTTTCATAAAAGAATATTTCATTTCGACAATGCATCAAACACCTAGATTGCAATTTTAAGATTCATTTGTTGGTGTAATGAACCCAAGTTCAAGAGCTTGACTGCAATAAAAATTTCATAAAAGAAATTTTCTTTGAGGAATTAGTTCAAACATTAGCACTTAAGGAGCCATTAAGCTAAGAGAGAAAATGTCACGACCTAGAATCCTTTTCTTCTTTTCGATTTCTTTTAGGATTTAAAATAGGGTTCCTTATTTGAAAAAATACTAAATAATTTAAGAAGGATTTAAAGGCACCCACTAGTTGAAGCGTGAGTCGATTCTTGTGATGATTTGGGTTGACGGTGATCTGATTTGAGCGACGAATTCCCGGAGTTATGTCGTGAGAATCCTTTCTCTTACGATAGATCGATCTTAACGATGAGGAGCCTTGATGGGGGGAGATTAGACTTCAGAATCGGATGCACGGGTCACCGATACGATGGTGGATTGAAATTCACGGTGTTAATCGGCGTGGGTCTCGCATAAGGGAGAGAGGTGGTGCATGGTGGTTGTGCTAGGCAGAGAAGAGAGATAATCAGAGAGAGAGAGAGAGAGAGAGAGAGAGAGAGAGAGAGAGAGAGAGAGATAGATGACTGAGAGGTAATGACAAACATTCTCTGGATTCTCTATTTAATAAGAAAGAGGGGACTAGGGAAAGAGTCTCAAATGACAGGTTGACCTTGCTAAAAGCACAAGAGTCCTTTAAGGACTCTAATTGCTTGCCAAATCAAATCCTTATAATATTGGAATTAAAATACCTGCCTTAGTAGTTTTAAAGCGATAGGATTCTTGGGAAAATTTTGTTACTATTTTTAGTGTAGCCGGATAACAATTTGAATTTCCTACTGTAAAATTGAGAGGGCCATGATTCGGTGTGTGCACAAGCACCAGGTCTCCGTGCTTCGCCCATCTATTACCATTAAGTGGGGTCAAAGAGTCTCGGGTCATAACATTCTCCCCCCTTAAAAAAAAATTCATCCCTGAACATTATGTACCAGTTATTTGAAAAGCTCAGGATGTGTGCTTTGATGTTGTCTTCATTCTCCCATGTGGCCTCCTTTGGCATGAGGTGCTGCTATTGGATCAACACCAATGTCATCGTTTTGTTCTTGAAGACTTACACTTTTCGATCGAGAATCTTGATTGGTCTTGCTACGGTAGGGAGATCCTCCTTGATGTCCACGGATTCTATCTCCATAATATGCGAGGGGTCATATATATATAATCAATATTGACATGTGGAATACATCATGGATTCTGAGATACTATAGCAGTGGGGCAAATTTATATGCAATTTCGCCAATACGCTTCGTTACTTCGAAAGACCCTATATATATGGGGCTTAGTTTTCCTCGCTTCCCAAAGTGCATAACTTCTTTGGTCAGGGAGACGCTAATGAATAGTCATTCGCCAACCTATTAGAAAGATTTTAGTATTCAACCAAGAGTGCAATTGAAATAAAATTCAAAGTTCAAAATTTAAATGGAACCTCGAACTCTAAGTTACGACGGTGGGAGCTGGCGTACATTCTCTAACGATCACGGGTTATCCTAAGTTGTTTGTGTAATGACCCCAATTTTAGGAACTTGTGTAAGTAAATGTGAGCATGTACTGGTGTGGTACACTGTACGATTGCAGTATTTTGTTGGGTCGGTGTGCTTGTGAAATGACCCATGAGTGAGTATGTGTCGGATTAAGTGAATGAGTTTTCAATTGTACACACGAATAGGTGTGTGTCTAGCATAGAGAGAGTAAGTGGATAAGAATACCATACCATGTGTGTGTATGTGCTTCACAAGGAAACAAAGTGCTTGTTTGGATAATTGAGGGTGTGCAATCGTGGGAATTGAGACGATCTCGTCACGACGATGCGCTCTCTAACGAAAATATAGTGTCGCCACCCGGAGCTTTCGGTGTCCCGGGATTCCTAGTTCATTTTATGAGCACCGAAGTGCTAAAAATATGACTGAATCCGGTCCACACCAAAGGCTCTTGGGTAGGGGCTTCGGTTATCGATCGGGAAGGTGTTAGGCACCCGATCAACCCGCTTAACGCGGTCTCTACTAATGGCCAAAAATAAAATGAAGTAAAAGAAAAGAAAATGACTTCCTCTTATCCAAATGGGCCTTAAACCCTATTTGTGCCCCTTCATTCCTATCGAAAATTCGACGGCGTAATAGCACAAATGGGAGGACGGGAAGAGCTAAAGAAAAGATAGGAGAAGAAAGGGGAGAGCTGGAGCCCTGGGGCCCTTGTAGCACCGTAGGAGAGCCTTGCGTGATTTGCTTTAATGAGCTATTGAAGACTTTGTATGGTGGAAAGTGGGGTTCTAACTCTTAAGGCTTGAAGCTAAGAGGTAGAGAAGGGAGGCTAGGGGATCACACACACCTAACCTAAGAGTTTTCTATGAAATGCTAAGGTCTAAAGGAGTTTTGTGAATTCTGAAATTTGTATGGGGAGTGTGCACCAAAAGGAGAAAGATCTTCTTACTTTAAGCTCTTTCCCTCTTAGGTAGAAATTCTCAACCCTTAAACCAAGGGGTGAGGGGCTCTATTTATAGGAAAGAGTGGGTTAGGAGGCTACTTAAGAGCTAAATGGGTTTAGCAATTAAGTAATCTCTCATCTAAGGATTCCTAGGGTTTTTGAAGTCTTGAGATGTGTGGAAGGGTCCTCCAATGGTGGATGATGGGGTGAGGCCTTAAGCCACTTAAAGGGTTGCAAATAGGGTGCAAATGGGTGCAATAGAACTAGCAAAATACACCCCAAAGGTCAAGGTGGTCAACAAGTCAAACCCCAAATACGAAATTCGAGGCAAAATCAAACAGTTACTGTTTATATACCTAGCGCAACTAATAGTTGCGCCAGGCAAATATATAGTAAAACAGTGCCTAGAAGTTGGCTAGCCGAGGTGGGGTCCACAATTAATACTGGCGTAACTATTAGTTGTGCCAGGCTTAAATCCTGAGAGAAGTGGCCTGGCGTAACTAATAGTTGCGCCAGGCAAAATTATTACTGGTGCAACTATTAGTTGTGCCAAGTCCCTAAGGGGACCCACATGACTTTAACTTTCTACCCTCTGGATTCGGTTTGCCATATCTTTTGACGTATACGTCTGATTGCGGCGATTCTTGGACCATTGAAAAGCAGACGACCTCTACTCCTCAATGGTATGAGACTCGATCGTAGTAGAGGGCTGTAGCCAGTTCCGGTGCACCACTCTTCATCCATAGCCTGACAAGGTTAGTTTTTAGGGTTTGGAATGGGTTCTAAGGGTTGGGATTGGTTTTTCAAGGTTCGGGGTAGGTTCCTAAGGGGGTCTAGGGCAATTCCTAAGGGTTGGGGTAGTTCTTAAAGGTTCTATACATGCTATCCAAAAGCTCAAGAGTGCGCCCTTCTCTAAATGTGTTTCGATCGGGCCTTTGGCCAAATTTGGGTGTCTACAGATGCCCCTCTTTAGTATCTGATCACTAATGATCGTATGTCAAAGAAAAGAGACATCTGAAGAGGCCCAAGGCATTACTGACTGGTCCGCTGCATTTGGGACGACCTTTAAACATCAGGTGAGTAACACGGTGAGAAAACAAAAGCCCTGGGGTGCCAGGCTAAACATTCATTTCTCAAGGTAATCGGTTTCCAAACGCTTAGCGACATTACTGGGCATAACCGAGGTGGAACTAGCTACGAAAGCCCAATAGCTGGGAAAAATGTTCGCCTCTCGAGTTGCAAAAGCCCGTTAGTAGGGAAAAATATCCGCTTTTCGAGATGATGTGAAGGTAATTGATGTTCGAGATTCATTCTGAATGCAACAGCTTCGTAAGTAAGAGCGGTAATTGACCCACATTCAAGGATAGGTACGAAGTAAACACACGCAAGGCTCCACAGTTTGCGTCTAATCCTACGAGGCATTTGATGGCCCCATCAGACTATTCGCGGGTGCCCCTGCTGAAAGCAGGGTTTGAGGTCTTTGGACGAACCCATCGATTCCAAAGTTTATTTAGCATGACTGCCTGAGCGAAGTAAAATAGATGTCACAACACTTTTTGGGAGTACATGCCGTTTTTTGAAAATGTGCCCTGGATCAACATTGGGCATCCAGCTTCAACTACCTTGAATAGATTCAACTAAACATTGGGTGTCTCCCAAAAAGGGGCATCCAATGCTAGCTTCCACCAATAATGATCATAAACATCAATTAACTATGCATAATCATGCACCCATCAGAGGCAATAAGCAATAACAAAAGCGATGAAAGCCCCGACCCGGACTCGCCCAGGTATAATTTACAGGGATAAACGACCATCATATGGATACCCAAACACATGACGTACACTTTACAGAGATACCGCTGCCTATACAGGTTTTAAGCCTGCAGAAAATAAAAGGAAAATGAATCCTTCTGAATGCATGGTTGCATATAGTTTGATTGATATGTAATCTCATTCTTAACAGGTTGGTTTTAACCAACGATTGACCTTTTCCAACAGAGAATTTGAAGCTTTAAGACACTTAAGTTCATATGAACAGAGCGCTCATCGCAAAGATTTAGCAGTGAAGTCGACTCGATCGAAACATCGACTGTTTGACCGGGACTGACCTTGTTGCTCCTTCCTTAAAGTAGGATCCCAAGATCTGAGGCGAACCTCTGAATCATGACTTTAATATGGCACAACTGCGTTGCAGATAAAACATTGACATTTTATCGCCTTATGCTTGTGCGTCTCTGTGGGGAATATAGATCTGTTTCCGATATATTTTTTTAGATTTTAAAACTATTTTATGTGATTTTTTTGAAGTTATTATTTTATGTGAATTTTTTTTGGGATTTTTTTTTTGGCTTCTCTATGGGGATTCTCATTTTTTTGGACTTTTTATATTTCCGGTGTAGGACCGAGGTGCTCATCGACCTAGGTTTGCCTTTATTTTAGCACGACTTCCTCGGCAAGTCGATGGATGATCGAAATGTCGTTCCGAGAGCATGTGCATTTGCAAGGAGTGATAAAACAAATAAGGAGAAAGTAGGGAACCGACCCTCCTATCTGGCCCGTACCAGGCCCAAGACCTGGCCTAAGTACCTGGCACAACTAATAGTTGCGCAAGGCCACTAGGGGCCTCAAAATAGCTTGGTACAACTAATAGTTGTGCCAACTATAGTTGCGCCATCGGGCTTAAATTTCCGAGTTCGGGCTGGGGGGCCTTGTTTCAAAATTTTCTCCCCCTCCTTCTCCTTTGAAATTGAAAACCGCCTCTTCCTAGGGTTTCCTTTCATTGCCTCTTTGCGTGCCTCATTGTTGTTGCCCTGCTTGTGTGGATCGAGTGCCGGTTTACGCTAGATCAGAGACCCATCTTCTTTCAAAAGGTAACCATTAAAACTTACTTCCTTTGATTTCTCTTATTTTTTCTTGCAAATATGATGATGGTCTTATATTTTTGGATGGATAATGGTTAGTTTTTATTGTTTTTATGTTTATTGACGAGGTGTGGATGGTTCCTTATGATTAATGCCTTATTTTTTTTGGGTTTATTGCTGCCTATATATATATATATATATATATATATATATTTATTTATTTATTTATTTATTTATTTTTATTTGTTTATATGGAATGGTTTTTTTTTTTTTGAAATAATTTTTAAGGTAAAAGGCTTTTTTGTTTTTTTTTTTGAAAGAACTTTTTAAACAAAATGAAAAGGATTTTATTTTCTTTTCCCTTTTTTTGAAAGAAATTTTTAACAAGGTAAAAGGATTTTATTTGCTTTTTCCCTCTTTTTTTGTTGTTTTTTTTTTTTTGAAAGAGCGATTGTTTTTCAACAAGGTAAAAGGATTTTATTTTATTTTCTTCTTTTTTGAAAGAGTTCCTTTTTTTTTTTTTACAAGGAAAAAGGGATTTCATTTCCTTTTCTTCTCTTTTTTTGTTTTTTTTAAAGAAATTTTTAACAAGGTAAAAGGGATTTTATTTCCTTTTCTCCTTTTTTGTTTGAAAGAAATTTTTTAACAAGGGATTTTTTCTTTTCTTCCTTTTTGTTTGAAAGAAATTTTTTAACAAGGTAAAAGGGTTTTTATTTCCTTTTCTTCTTTTTTGTTTGAAAGAACCCTTTTTTCCTTTTTCTTTTCTCTTTTTTTTTTTTTAAAAACTTTTAAACAAAGTAAAAGATTTTTTGTTGTTGTTTTATTTTTGAAAGAACTTTGTTGCTTTTTGCTTCTTTTTGTTTGGAAACTTTTAAAGAAAGTAAAAGGTTTTTTTTTTTTTTTTTTTTTTTTTTTTGAAAGAACTTGTTGCACATGTATCTTTATTCCTGACTAGATGTGAATGCCTTTTGTTGTCCCAGTATGTCGGGTGGTGATGAGCATATTCCCGAGGAGGGCCTCGAGGAGGGACCCGAGATTGTTCATGGCCCGTGGGGGGAGGAGTTTGTCTCGGTGGAACGGAGAGCGGGTCCATGGCTCGAGATGCAGGGCGAGGCCTCCTCGGTCGGTCTCCTTCACCAGCAACACACTCATATTTCAAACTTTGGTATAGCGGGCAAGGTAAACGAAAGGTTCAATTTATTTCCATTATGCATTTTTTTTTTTTGCCTCTGTGATTTGATGTGCATTTTCTTTGGGTGTAGGACCTGCCCTATTGTGTTTCGCGGGGGGTGGCTCAACTTTCACGAGTTCTACCTCTACGTCCCCCCCGTAGTGAAGGTCTTGTTGGAACAGGTGGGCTTTGGGGATTTCTTGTCTTGCCCCGCCAAGAGGGCTGACACCGCCTATTTGAAGGCCTTGATTGAGAGGTTTCGCCCTGAGACCATGACATTCCATATGCCGTGCGCCGAGATGACATTGACG
The DNA here is from genome assembly GCA_021018995.1 of Chloranthus sessilifolius. Taxonomy (NCBI): domain Eukaryota; kingdom Viridiplantae; phylum Streptophyta; class Magnoliopsida; order Chloranthales; family Chloranthaceae; genus Chloranthus; species Chloranthus sessilifolius. The sequence goes on from CM037586.1 coordinate 18,674,829, forward strand.
CCTGTCGATTGGGCCATGATTACCTGTATCAGGGTAGGGGGATACTGATATTTGATCTCATGGTACCGAGCCTGGAGGACATTACTCGACTGATTGGGGCCTATCCTCCTCGCGGGCAGACCCATGACACAGAGGTCAAGATGTCTTGGCTAACCTCCCTTTTTTCCGCTGATGAGTTGGTGGACTTGGGTAAGCCAGATAGGGTGCTCTACATCGCGCCAGAGCGGGCGATCGTCTTAGCTCGCATCACGCTCCTACTCCTGCTGGGCAAGACCCTTTTCACAAATGCCAGCGGGGGCTGAGTCAGCCTGGCCCTGTTGAGCGTGATGGACAATTGGGGTGACGTCCCCAGGCATGATTGGGGAGGGGCGGGGTATGCGTGGTTGATGTACAATTTGTCTCGGGTTACGACCGGGGAATCGAAGTCTGCCGTGGGTTTTTGGGCCCCCCTGGAGGTAATTCCGCATCCCTTCGCCCTTGTCAATTTCTTTTCTTTTTGCATGACCTTTATGTGCTATCGACCTGCTCTTATGTGTTGTCTCTTTTTTTAGGTATGAGGATACCACCACTTCCACCCCGGGCGCCCGCTCCTTCACTCGGAGGCGCTCACCTATCCTCTGCTCAGCAACTGACATCAGGCCCGACGCCGTGACATGGGTCTAAAGCACCTGGAAATGGGTCTAAGGTCCCAACTTGATTTGATGGTCCCCGAGCAAGTAACAACTCTCCTCTCTTTTTTTTTCAACCTTTGTTTATTTCTAGCTTGAAAATTTCCTTTGACTGAGGTGTTGCTTGCTTGGTTTCTCTCCTTTTTGACTTGAGCAGATTCTCCCCGATCCGTACCTTGCATCCCCCTTCTGGGACCGAGCAGCTGTAGGTGCCTCCCGCTTATTCAATAATCACCGCGTCGTGTTCTTCTACGGAGCGTGGGCTAAATTTTATTATTTGGGAGAGCGAGTGGTGCACTAGTTTCAGGGCTATTATGCCATACCCGTGGACCCTCCGGCAGATGTTTGGTATCTTGTTGGTAGTATCGAGGAGCTCATAGCAGCCTTCTTCAATAATGGGCTCCCTATCCATGCCCTTCACGTGCCCGGGGACTATCACCTTTGGTATGAGTGCTTGCCCCATCGGTTCATCTTGCCACGCTTTATTCCCAGTGGCAATTTTCTGGCATTTGGCAGCTCGCTCGGTCAGGTAATTTGTCTCGGCTTGGATTAGTTCCTTTTCTGCTTTTATTTGGCTTTTGCCCCCCTCTAACTGGATCTTTATTTTATTCATAGTTCACCCCAGGGGATGATTCAGATGGTGAAGACGATCCCAGTGCGGCTGATATGTTGGGGGTGGATCCCTCTGGTACTGGTCCGTCGAGGACTTCTCACGCTGGTATCCCTGTTGGTGATCCCTCCGTAGTCTATGGGACCTTTCGGCGCCTTGATGATAGCTTCTTTTCGAGCCTCTGCGTTGATGTAGATCAACAGGCACGACTCTCTGCAGAAGCGGCTCGCGTTCCCCCTCCTGAGGTGGTCCTAAGGGTAAGTCCTCTGATGGCCCAATCTCTCTTCATTTCGGTTTCTTTCTGCACACGCTTTCAGGATTGTCCTGACCTTTGATATTGCATTGTTTTGAATATAGGACTTCAACTCGGCCATGGAGTATGCGGCATACCATCGTCACCTGGCGGAGCTTAGGGAGGTAGAGATGGTGAGTGCCTTGCTATTCTATTCCTTTTTATTCATTTTATCATCATTTGCCCTTTAACTGATCCTGATTCCTGACTTTGGTTTGTGCTTCACAGCGTGCTCGTGCTAAGGAATCGCACTCCTTACTCAGTAGGATCTCACATGCGTGGTCTAGGGTGAGGGACATGCGGACTTTTCAGAGTTCTTCTCGCCACCGCAAGAAGTCAAAGGGCGCAAACCAGGGATAGGCCTTTAGCTTTTTGAAAAACTCAGTACTTTTTGGAATTTGATTTGGATCTGTTTAAACAATTTGGGGGAAGGTCGATGTGATACTTTTGGAAACAAATTATTATTATTATTATTATTTTTGGAAGATAGTTCCGCTTTGCTTTTATGCCCCAATTTCTTGGTATCAGATCCATTTCTCTGCAGGATGTGTTGGCCCAAAATGTTTTCAGAAAGTGACCCCTTGGGTTGCATGCCTTGATGTAGGATCAGTCCTGCACGTAAATAAACAAAACAAATGCATAATTGTTAAATGAACAGGGTGTGTGAAACAAACAAAAGGGGTGTAAGTCCCCCAGTTAGGTCCCGAAATGGCTGAAGAGGGGGAGTTCGGAGTGTGGCGCAACTATTAGTTGCGCTAGGTCAAAATCTCAGCCAATTTGTGCTGGCACAACTAATAGTTGTGCCAGGCAAGAAAGGGGGCCAAAATGCATTGGCGCAACTATTAGTTGCGCTAGGTTTAACCTGGGGGGCAGTGGGTCCTTGTATACCTGAGTTAGTCCAAAAGTTAGTTCTTTTTTGTTTTGACTTGGTCTCTTTGACTGGTTCTTTTTGCCCTTACTTTTTCAAGGCGGGTCCATCATCATACATCAATTTTTATCTTCTCAAAAGATCCCTATACGTTCATGGACCCGCTTTCCAGCCCTCCCTTACGAGGAGGGCCCGGAGCCAATTTGCCCCCCTTGTTGGGCTTGGGGCCCAAAATTTTAACGGCCTGGTTTGGGAGCTTGAATGAGAGTGAACTTGCCGATTTGGAGCACCTTGGGCTATCTCGCCTTCCTTCCTTCCTAGAGGTTCCTCTTCGGTGGGAACTTCTTCATGCCGCCGCTTCATTTTGGGATGTGAACTTCCACATATTTCGTTTTGGGAAGCGGGAGCTAACCCCAACCCTTAAGGAACTATCTAATCTATCTGGCCTGAAGCTTCACAGGGGCCTTGCAAGAGCCACTCCTCGGCTGGGCTATTCCAAATCTCTTCACCTTACTCTTGATTTGAAGAAATCCGAGTATGTGAAAAGTCTCATTGGGAGGCCCACAAGGTGTTCGCTAATATTCCTCAAAGAACTTTTTGGTGACGAAAGCCTCCGGAAATTGCCGGTTAGGAATGTTTTTAATGTGAAAGCTCTAGCACTCGGTCTCATCTCTGAAATCTTTTTCCTCACCAGGGGAGAGAGCTTCTCATTGGCAGTTTGTGATATTTTGGCGGAGCTGGAGGCGGGCCGGTCCATGATGCATTTAGTGCTTGCCGAGTTGTACCGATGCCTTGATTCCTTTGCTTTGGGTAAGGTGGAGGGCCTTCGGGGATGCCCCTTGTTGCTTCAGGTATTGTTGGGTGAGCATTTTGCTATTTGGGGCCCGTGCCCCGCTTTTATATTGCCCGAGGCGAGGTGGCCGAATGTTTTCTGGGTAGATGCCACTTGCTCCCCCAGGGCGATATGTCAGCTCTGAAACTTTGGTTGATCGATGTCGAGCTGACATGGAGGCTTCCTTGGCAGGACCAGACCTTCTTGATAATTCGTAGTAGAGATCACGAGGGCATCACCCCCCTAGGATTGACGGGCAATACCTTTTACTTCCCATTTCGAGTGTTGCGTCAGTTTGACTGCCCTCAGTAGGTGCCTTGTGAGGCCAAACCTGTTAAGTGGTAAAAAATGCCACTTTTCACCCTTTAACCTGACCATTGATAGACCTGTGAGCACATTAATAAGCCTCTGTCGAGTGTATTTTGTAGACAACAATAAAAGATGATACTAATGCAGAAAACCACTCAAGAATGCCCACAAAGGGGCCATCTCTCAGCACAGGACAGACCCAGTAATAGCACAGCAGAGGGTAGCACATCACTGGACCCTTAGAATGCTTGGCTGTAGCAGAACAAGGCGAAGGAAGTGAAGACAGGCCAAAAACAACCTATTGAGAGGACATCTGAAGATTTTGATAGGAGCTGAGAGTTGAATTAGAGGAATTCGTGCAGATTGGCGAGGTTTCGATAGGATCTGAAGGCAGAAAGAAGAAGTCGTGAGGATTGTGAAATTCGATAGGATACAAGAACTTATCAAACAGTTGAGAGAAAGGCAGATTTCATCCTGACGAAATCTACCTGAGGAGAAAAGGGAACCTATCGAAGGGTTCCTGAACCTATCGAAAGGTCTCCAGAACCTATCGAAAGATCGCCTGAACCTAACGAAACAGAGGTGCTGGAACAGGAACCTATCAAAGGAGTGAGAGCCATCCTACAAAAGTGATGGAATGCAAAGCTGCAACCTGACGATACAGTCTCCCAACCTATCGAAGTACTCCTCCAACCTGTCGAATGCTCCAGATAAAGTGCAGTGAAGATAAAGCCTCAAGGCTCATCCTATTAGAATAAATCGAAGGGATTGGAGAACCTGGCGAAAGGTCTAAAAAGCCTTACCAGAACCTATCGGAAGCTTCCCCAACCTGTCAAAATTGTGTGTAGAACTTCTCAGAAACTCAGCTATGCACACGCTGTCACTTGGTGACTTGCTGCACGCAACCCGAGACACTTGGTGATTGGCATGACAGTTCCAGAAGATACCCTAGGAAACCCTAACCGACCCACGTGCTCTAACAGAACCCTAACAAACTCTGAGGACCTTATAGAAGAGATTTTTGGCGGGAAAACAGAGGAGAAAGCTATATATAGAGACCCCCAATTGCAATTGGGGGGATCGAGATTTGAGCCAAATTTTGGAGATTAGAGCTTGCAGAGAAATTTTATTTTCCCTCTTTTAGCCTAACAATGGTTGGCTAATTCCCTTGGAGTAGCAAGGAGAGAGGTTAGATCTGTAATTGGGTAAGGTTGAGAGTGGGTTCACTACTGCACAAACTACAGATCTGCTATTGTGGGTTCACTACTGCACAGACTATAGATCTGAGAGCATTTCCATTGTAGAGTGAGTTTGATTGAAATGTAAATGTTGTTTGTAATGCTATAATTAGATCTAAAGTTCCTTTGGTTTCATTTGGTGCTAGATCGGATTTGTGTAGAGGAGTCTGTAGATCTGCTCACCCACTTAACTGGTAGACCTCTTGGATACCATCCGATCTCTCTGGATCTGATACTCCTATAATTCCCTGAGTCTATGACCTTGAAATTACAGATCTGTAGTGGTTTTAATTGTTCTGATTGATGCTTTTGCTTTGGAGGAGATCCCTAGGATGATCTGTGACCATTAAAGTGGACAGATCATAACCTTAAGATTAGTCCAAGCACAGGCTCTAATTGGATTTGTCTGCTGTAAATCCCTAGATAAGATAAAGTCTATAGGATGGTCTGTGACCATTCAAGTGGACAGATCATAGCCTTAAGACCAGTGAGATCCTGTGATTTGGAGTGGAGTCTTCTACCCTGCAGCTGTGCTTATAGCCAGTTGAGGGAATTGTGTGCCCTGAACCTCTGCAGCATGATTAATCTAACCTGATTTCAGTGAGACCAATTTCCAAGCTACTCTTCTCTATTTTCTGCTTTTTACTCCTTTCCCCTGCGAGATCTAGATTCCCAAACTCGATCCAATTTAGTTTTTGTTTAATTATAGCTTAGCTTAAGTGACAATCACTTTTAAACCTCTCCCCTGTCTTTTACCTAACTTAGCATTAGTTAGGGTGCTAGATCTCTAACAGATCTAGAGATTCATCACATTCTTAAACCAACCTCCCTGTTGACATTCCCTTACTCACCATCTTGTTAAAACTTGCTACAACAGAACCTGATTACTTGTAGGTCTGTGTGAGTGTATTCTACCTAGTCTTATTAGTGATTTTAGACCCTCTTTGAAGGGAAGGTAAACACCCCAACAAGTATTTGGCCTCGCTGCCGAGGAGGTGTGTTTAGAAATTGGTAGATCTAAGTTTTGATCATAGATCTATAGTTGCTTATTTGATTTTACTAACTGCATTTGTGAGTTTTGTTGTTTTTCAGTATTTTGTGTGCATTTCATCAGATCTGAGGTTGCAGTGTGATAGGAAAATTATGCTAGAGGCTGCTCTGTAGTTTGCATTTTTCTACTCCCCTTTTATTTTTTAGATTTGTTGATTTTTAGAGTAGTTAGAAAGTATAGTTGATTCTACTTGTTGTGTTGAGGATTTGTTTTGCATTCAGATTTTGAGTGTTGTATGTTTGGTAGGAGAACTCTCCAACCTTAGATTATTCCACTAAATCCAGAGGTTGAAAGACTTCTCATATCTAAACCAACTACACCCACATCTGTTGCAATTGACTCTGTAGAAATGGGTGAGCAACAGCAGCCAAGAACCCTCAAGGAGTTTAATGCACCAGGGGTCTATAATTCCCCCTTCTGCATTCAATTCCCAGCTGCTCAAGGAAACTATGAGATAAAATCTTCCATATTTCAAATGATGCCCTCATTTCATGGCCTGACTAAAGAAGACCTCTACAAGCACATTGATGAGTTCTTGGGACTATGCACTACATTTAACATCATAGGTTTGGGGGAGGAGGCCACCAGGATGAGACTCTTTCCTTTTTCATTTAAGGACAGAGCCAGGACCTGGTTGTCCTTGCTTCCACCCAACATCATTCAGTCCTGGAGTGATCTCCAATGTCAATTTCTGGCCAAGTTCTTTCCTATGTCAAAAACCAACCAATTGAGGAAGGGTATCATCTCTTTTACCCAAGATCTAACTGAAGATTTTCATCAATCCTGGGAGAGATTTAAGGAACTCCTAAAGAAATGCCCCCATCATCAAATCCCTGAATGGTAATTGGTTCAAAGCTTTTATCAGGGAATTGATTCTAAAAGCAGAGACATGGTAGATGCTTCTTGTGGAGGCACCTACCTCCATAAAACTGCTGAGGAGGCATGGGAGCTCTTTGATGTTATTAGTGAGAACTCTATACAAAGGGAAACCTTGGCTAGAGATCTAGAGCCTCCTAGGTTGTTGAAGGAGAATACTTCAAGAGGAAAGTTATATGAAGTGAGTGTGCCAAGTGATTTGGAAAGGAAAGTGGACAGCCTAGCCCTGAAATTTGATAGGCTGATGGGAGCAATGCAGTCACTTGTGGCTGCTAGGGTGGAGGAGGCATGTGCCATATGCTAGTCCCCTGCTCACTCTCTTGAAGAATGCCCATCTGCTGGCCAGTTTCATGATTTTATAACAGAGCATGTGGTTGCAGCTCAGTCTTATGGGCAGCAACCTGCTGCTGGGTATCAATGGAGGAACCACCCCAATCTAAGGTAGAGACAAGATACTTACCCCAGCCAGCAGCAGCAGCCCCAACAGCCCATGCCCTACATAAATGCTCAGCCCTATCGAGAAGGTTATGTCCCAAGGCCTTAGTATCAGCAACCCATGGCCCAACCTGTAGCTCCTCCTGTATATCAATTTGCACCTCCTCTAGCTGCGAGAGTATCTTCCTTTGAGAAACAAGTTCTATCTTCACTGCAGAACTTGAACTCCTTATCCCAAACTGTGCACTCTCACAACCAGAGCATCAAAAAGATAGAGGATCAACTTGGTCAGCTGTCTGATGCCTTGACTAGAAGAGAAGGAGGGAGGCTGCCTAGCCAACCACAGGACAACCCACGAAGACAATTTGTAGTGGGTGAAGTATCCTCCACCTATGAGGAAGCCAAATATGTTACAACATTGAGAAGTGGTAGGTTAGTGGACAACCAAGTGGGCTGTGAGCCTGTGAGGAGCTTGGAGGAAGAAAATGAAGTGATTTCTACAAGAACACAACAAAGGCCACCAGTGGGGGACCTGAAGGAACAACCAGCTGTGAATAAAGAGGATAATGAGGATCCTCAAGAAAAGAAAAAAATATAAAAGAAAAATGCCCCATTGGCTAAGGCTGCAAGTGAGAGAGCAATCCCACATTTGCCATTACCTAAGGCACTGCAAGCACCTTCCCCTTTTGATAAGGGGCAAGGTAAAATAAAGGAAATGATGGAAACTTTCAAGTAAGTAAAGATTAATTTACCTTTACTTGATGCAATTAAACAAGTCCCAGCCTATGCCAAGTTTTTGAAAGAGCTATGCACCCATATAAGACAATCTAGGATACACCTATCCAAGAAAGTCTTTTCAGCAGAGAAAGTGAAACAAATTTTGTCTATTGCAATCCCAACCAAATTGCAAGTCCCTGGAACCCCCACTATCCCCTGCATCATTGGGGATCACACCATTGACAAAGCCTTATTAGATCTGAGAGCCAGTGTAAATTTGCTTTCATATTCACTATATGAGAAGCTGGGTTTGGGAGAATTAAAGCCCACACATGTAGTCTTACAGCTGGCTGACAGATCTGAAAGGAAACCCGTGAGAATAATTGAAGATGTGTTGGTTGGAGTTAACAAATTCTTCTATCCTGTTGACTTTTTGGTGTTAGACATGGAACCAAGCAAATGTGCTTCTTCCATATCTGTGATTCTAGGCAGGCCTTTTTTGGCCACTACCAATGCTTACATACAATGCAGGTATGGAATCATGGAAGTGTCATTTGGAAACATGAAGGTTAAGCTGAATGTGTACAACACTGGCTATCAACCCTCTCTTGAAGAGGCTTGTTTTTCCATTAATGCACAAAAGAAGGTGATGCATGAAAATACCCATTGGCTGTTGCAGGACAATGCTTGGTTCACAGATGGAAAACTACACTCAGGGGAGGGGCACTGGCTAAGGAAAGAATCCACGGAAGGTACTGATCATACAGATGCTGCGGACCTCCCAGATCCTTCGGATTAGCCCCTGCAGTCCAGTATGTACCATATGTATTATAGTTTGCTGTTGTTTTAGGTATTTATTTTTCCAATGAAATTCTTTTTGCAATAAACATGCTATCACAAACATCAAACCATCATTTCAACCTGGCCTAAGATAATGGGAGTTTGTCCATCAGGGAAACAAACTATAGAGCAGCATAGCAGGGAAGCCTGCTGAGTGCTGCAGCTAAGAATGCTTGGAATTATAGTTTTGTGTGGTTTTGGGAGCTGTCGATAGGTCAATTGCACTCTTCGTTAGGTCGCTATATGGCTTCGATAGGACAATTGGGGGTTTCGATAGGTACTGAACATGATCGACAAGTAAAATCGACTTCTCGATAGGTCAGCAAGGGAAAAATATTGATTTCGATAAGTTCTGGATACCTATCGGGAACATATCAAAAAGATGAATCAGGTACCCCTACACCTATCAGAAAGATGATTCCACCTATCGTGAACCTATTAAATCATCCACTTTAAAAAGCTTTGATTGTCACGCTGTCGATAGGATGCATCAACCTATCGAAACCAACCTATTCATCCTGTTGAAATCGTATATCATCCTTTAAATTCCTATCGACAAGTCATTTTCGCCCCATATTGGTACCGGCTGCAAACCCTAGCTCTCTTCCTTATTTTTTGCCACCCCCTTCTCTCTACTAAATACCATAGAAATTGTCATCTATTCAGTCTGCCACTTTGTCAGTACATTTTGCCGGCCCAAGGGAGCATTTTGCCTCGAATTTTAGAGAAATTGGAGCTGTAAATTATAACATCTGGAAGAAAACATAGGATGTTAGGGTACGTTGTCTTTCTGCTTCCCTCAGTCATTTTCCTAGGAACCCATTCCACATTTTCACTAGATACTGTTCCATTTTCAAAAGCAAAAATGGTCGATTTTGAAGAAACCCTAGCTGACCTGTTTCAGCAAACAACTGCTTCCACCCCTAAATCCGCCAAGAAAGCAAAGCCTCCCACCAAACCACCTACAAAGAGGAAACTCTCTGAAGGGACACCCAAGAAGGCCCATAAAGCCAAGAAAGCCAAATCCATTAAAATTCAGGAGCCTATGGTAGAAACACCTTTAGAGAGAGCTGCCCTCGCTGCGGATATACCTTTGCCCACCCTTCCAGTTGGGTTAACTACCCCCAATGAATTTGGGGACACTTTGTGTCTTGTCCTTGGGACAAATTTTGACTTGGCATACTTTGCCAACATTGGGGAGTGCCAGGGGACATTGAACTATTTGAAGAAAGAAGGATTGTTACCCCTGCTTTCGCCTTTGAAGGAAATGGTTTATCCCAGGCTGGTGAAATTGTGGTATCAAAACCTGACCAAGAAGGTGGTGCCTGAGACTGAAGATGCACTTGAGATTTTGATTGATGATTGGCAACTGATTGTAGACTGCAAAGACATTGGGATGGCTTTGGGAGTCCCATATCGATTTGACTCCACTAGAGCTGAGGGAGCACCTATTTGGGCTTCTTTTAGAGAAATGGCAAAACATCTCACAAATGGTATTATGGGCTCTAGTGAATCTCTGATGAGAAGAGACCTCCCTCCTACCTTAAGACTCATGGACACCATTTTGAGGAAAAATGTCTGTCACTGGGAATTTGCAAGAGCGAAGGGCCCCATTAGTGGATGCCCTATACTATTGTTCAAAAGGTCAATTTGTGAATGCACCCAAGTTGATTTTTGAAGCAATGGTGGATATTAATGACAAGGTGCTGAAATGGCAAGCTTTTGCAAAGGAAGGTGGTCCGCGCTTCAGTCGACTCATCACATGTCTGCTGAAGGCTGGGAAATTTGCAATCAAGAAAAATGAACCAGTGGAGAAGGTGACCCCTAAGGTATTTGGAAAGAGGGCATGGTCCACAAGCCTCACATTGATGCAGAAAAATAAGCCAGTCGGAGTGGAGGAGGTTGACACACCCACGACAATAGCAGCAGATCTCCCTGCTGAAATACCCTCATCCACCCTTCCACCTACCATACTTGTCCCATTACCCACCCCTCCACCCACACTGCTCTTTCCCTTTGTATCAGTTCCTCTTCCAATAAGCCCCATTCCAACCACCTCTGAACCAGTTTTACATTCAATCACCACTCAGGTCTTCCCACCTGAAATCCTTGACCTTCCTCCATTTTCAGAGCCTACCCCTACCATACCATCTCCACCCACTGACCAAACTCTTCTCCATACACAGGATGTGGACCAATTCACCACTACTGGATTCACTGCCCTCATGACCTCCATTGTGGAGGATGTGGCTCATGAATATACCCTACTGCCTAACTCCCCACACCTTACTCCCCCGCATTTTAACCATGCACCCTCTTCTCCCTTCCATCCTGTCTAAACACCTGCCCCTTCTACCCCCACCATGCCTGACACCCTCACTCAAATTCTATCCCTCCTCTAGTCCATTCAATCTCAATTAACCATCAACACCGACAACTAGACCCTCATGAGCACATGCCTCCACTCAATTCAATCCACACTTATCCCATCCTCTCCCGCCCCTCAACCCTCTCACATATCCCCTCCTGCTTCACCCATACCTACCCCACACCCTGTTGCTGCCCAGTCTGAGGAAGTAGCAGCACCAGCCCTCCCCATACTTTCCTCACCACCAGCCACTTTACCCTCATCACCAGACCTACTTGCCTCTGCAGTAGCTGAATCCCCTCTACCCCCCACCACCTCCCCACCTATTTTCCAAGATGCCTCCACCCAAACTGATCCTTATGAGGTTTTGGACTCTTCCACCCCCTCCTCTTCTTCCACTCCACTCCCTTCCTTGCCCATCATTCCCAGATCCAACATCTACATTCCCCCTTACCTCACCCTACTCTATGCTATGAGAGACAACCCCTTCATCCGAAGAGATGTCCTGCATGGTATGGCGGCCCTCCGTACTCACTTGGAGGTTTCGTATGAGGAAAAGATTGCCCTACTGGAATTGGAGCAGAGGATCCAGCTGCGTGATATCTCGAAAGGATGGAAAGAAATTCTCACTCGTTATCACTCAGCCAAATTGCTTGTTGAAGCGCAGACTCGCATTGCTGAGTTTGAAAGGAAGAATGCTGAAAATTTTAAGCAACAATTAGCCAACTCCAAGAAAGTTCTTAAGGCCACTCAGGAACTTGCTAAAACAAACGAACTCTATGCTAAAAAGAAAATTGAGGTACTGGAGAGGAAGATTGCTGTGATGCTTTCCCAACCTTATCAACCAGCTCCTCTGTCTTTGATTCCTCCAGACAATCCCCCCTCCACCCAACCTCCTCCATCCTCTTCTACCACTCAGCCTACTGCTCCTCCACCTGCCGATGCCCCCACACAACCTATTCCTTCCCCACCTGTACCTGCTCCCCCTCCTCCATCCCAAATTCCCCCTCCTGCCCAACCTTCTCCCCCTAAAACCAAGAGGACTCCTGTAAAGCGAAAGATCTCTGCCACCAGACCATCCTCTGCTTCCACTCGCAAAAAAGGGAAGCAGCCTGCTACCCACTCTGAAGAGGTAGCCCCCACGAAACCCCCACCCCCTCCAGTCGCCCCTTCCACTTTGCTTTCCAAGAAAGAGAGATAAGAAGCTATTGCGGCCCTGGGCCTTGATGCCTCTGCCCTCTTTCCATCTGATTCTGATTCAGATGACTAGTTCACTCCACTTACTGCTTCTACTAAAAAGAAAAAACAACCTGCTGCCCAGCCCGAGGAAGCACCCAAGAAGCCTACTAAACAGCCTCAACCAACACCCAAACCTCCTTTATCAAAGGCTAAGTTGAAAAATCTTCAAGATTTATACGATTGGCCTGATGATGCATGTAAATAACTGTAGTTTAGTTTTTCTTCTATGCCTTTTGTATATATTTTTGCTGCTTATATAGAAATTTCTTCTTGGTACTGTCTTTCTCTTGTCTTGTTTTCTTTTCTATTTTTCCTATGCTATACTCCACTGCTATAAACAGTGACGACACTATTTAGTTTAGGTTTGGGGGTGTGGCATGTATGCCAATAAATTAGTTAATTTCAGTATAGCCAGGTGTAAAAACAAGTTTGAGGAAATAAAGTGAACTCTCACCTAATTCGAAAAACTTTTTGGAATTGAAATAAACAGCAGTTTTAAAATTGTTCATGAAGTGAACATCAACAAATTTTGAAAATAAAAATTGATGTTTAGTGAACCTGAAAGGAGAGAAAACTGTGAGGATACCCCCCAAAAAATTTGATGGAAGGCCATACCCAGTGAGACTTTGGCCTGAAAATTTTTCTTTGAAGAGTGCTGTGGCAAAAAAATTTCTGCTCTGAGGACTGACGAGTCCTAATCTTGACCATTAGAAGTTAGGCACATCCAAGTTGAAACAACTTGACAACATTCATGACATGGAGGATGTGAAGTAAGGCCATCCCTTGGGCAGTTTGAGCTTAAAATCTTCCACCTTTGAACTGCCCTTGATACATACCATTTGAGCCTTAAAAATCCTAAATTTTCTTTGCTAAAAACCAGGAAATTTTGAACTCAAAATCCCTTGGCCTATTTCAGTTCACCATTGATCTGAGAAGTCAGGAAAAAGGAGAAGTGAGGTTAGAGGAGCAAGGTTTGACTTTTGGTTGAAAGAGAAGGAAGCTCATTTGGTGGCCATTGTGGCATTCCTACATATATATAAAAAAAAAAAAAAAAAACAAATAGAGCAAAAGGATGAGAAAGAGAAGTCACTTCATTTGAAAATCTACAAGAAGATAAGAAGCTGATGAAGCTGAGCACTTCAAGTCTGAAATTCTAAAAAGAAAGTAAAGAGGTGTTGAAATGAAGAAGGTTGAGCAGCAGACCACCTCCTTACCTTCACTTATTTCTCAATTTGAATCCCTTTTACCCTTTCATTCTTTTACAAACCTCAGCCCTAAGCCACATTACAACCCAATAAAAAGACCTTACTGATCTGAAATGGATTGAGCTGTCATATGGAGATAAGGATCTGTTTAATCTATGGTGTAAGGATCTTAAGAGGTCAAAATCAGAGCAATGCCTATGCTCATGCTTGTAGTCCTATTTGAGGGCTACAACTGCTCTTGAGCTGTGTGATATGATGCACCCCTCGTCCTTGTATTAATGAGTGAACAGCCTTGGTGAGAATTGGGCCTATAATCCAATTTGACAAGGGTATTATCAGCACAGAAAGCTTAAATGAATGGTGAGCTCTGCATCAAATTTTTTGAAAGAAAGGCCTTGACATGAACTGAGGGATGATGAAGAAATTGCAGCAGACTTTCATGATCCAAAGGGATACTCTCCCTGTTGAAATTCCTCTAACGGTGCATGGTGTGAATCCATTTTATCTACTCAAACTCTGCTTTAACCAGTTGCACTATGATTAACTAAATTTTTTTGGAGAAGTTTGTGGGTACCTTCACTGAAAATCCTCAGGAGACTTCACTCCTCCACTAGGGATCACCTAGGGGTTTAAAAGGCTTGGTGCATATGCTAAATGCATCTGTGCTCCCTACGAAAGTGGCATTTTAAATTCCTTTTTATTCTCCTTTGCTCAGGGACTAGCAAAGCTTAGGTTTGGGGGTGTATTAAGTGGTGAAAAATGTCACTTTTCACCCTTTAACCTGACCATTGATAGACCTGTGAGCACACTAATAAGCCTCTGTCGAGTGTATTTTGTAGACAACAATAAAAGATGATACTAATGCAGAAAACCACTCAAGAATGCCCACAAAGGGGCCATCTATCAGCACAGGATAGACCCAGCAATAGCACACTAGAGGGTAGCACATCACTGGACCCTTAGAATGCTTGGCTGCAGCAGAACAAGGCGAAGGAAGTGAAGACAGGCCAAAAACATCCTATCGAGTGGACATCTGAAGATTTCGATAGGAGCTGAGAGTTGAATTAGAGGAATTCATGCAGATTGGCGAGGTTTCGATAGGATCTGAAGGCAGAAAGAAGAAGAAGTCATGAGGATTGTGAAATTCGATAGGATACAAGAACCTATTGAACAGTTGAGAGAAAGACAGATTTAATCCTGATGAAATCTACCTGAGGAGAAAAGGGAACCTATCGAAGGGTTCCTGAACCTATCGAAAGACCGCCTGAACCTAAGGAAACAGAGGTGCTGGAACAAGAACCTATCGAAGGAGTGAGAGCCATCCTACAGAAGTGATGGAATGCAAAGCTGTAACCTGACGATACGATCTCCCAACCTATCGAAGTACTCCTCCAACTTGTCAAATGCTCTAGATAAAGTGCAGTGAAGAAAAACCCTCAAAGCTCATCCGATCAGAATCTATTGAAGCGATTGGAGAACCTGGCAAAAGGTCTAAAATGCCTTACCAGAACCTGTCGAAAGCTTCCCCAACTTGTCGAAATCATGTGCAGAACTTCTCAGAAACTCAGCTATGCACACGCTGTCACTTGGTAACCTGCTACACGCAACTCGAGGCACTTGGTGATTGACACGACGGTTCCAGAAGATGCCCTAGGAAACCCTAACCGACCCACATGCTCTAACAGAACCCTAACAAACTCTGAGGACCTTCTAGAAGGGATTTTTGGCGGGAAAAATAGAGGAGAAAGCTATATATAGAGACCCCCATTTACAATTGGGAGGGATCGAGATCCGAGCCAAATTCTGGAGATTAGAGCTTACAGAGAAATTCTATTATCCCTCTTTTAGCCCAACAATGGTTGGCTAATTCCCTTGGAGTAGCGAAGAGAGAGGTTAGATTTGTAATTGGGTAAGGTTGAGAGTGCTATTGTGGGTTCACTGCTGCATAGACCACAGATCTGAGAGCATTTCAATTATAGAGTGAGTTTGATTACAATGTAAATGTTGTTTGTAATGCTATAATTAGATCTAAAGTTCCTTTGGTTTCATTTGGTGCTCGATCAGATTTGTGTAGAGGAGTCTGTAGATCAGCTCACCCAGTTAACTGGTAGACCTCTTGGATACCATCCGATCTCCCTGGATCTGCTACTCCTATAATTCCCTGAGTCAGTGACCTTGGAATTATAGCATTTGTAGTGGTTTTAATTGTTCTGATTGATGCTTTTGCTTTGGAGGAGATCCCTAGGATGATCTGTGACCATTAAAGTGGACAGATCATAACCTTAAGATTAATCCAAGCACAGGCTCCAATTGGATTCGTCTGCTATAAATCCCTAGATCAGATAAAGTCTATAGGATGGTCTGTGACCATTCAAGTGGACAGATCATAGCCTTAAGACCAGTGAGATCCTATGATTTGGAGTGGATTTTTCTACCCTGCACCTGTGCTTATAGCCAGTTGAGGGAATTGTGTGCCCTGAACCTCTGCAACATGATTAATCTAACTTGATTTTAGTGAGACCAATTTCCAAGCTACTCTTCTCCATTTTCTTCTTTTTACTCCTTTCCCCTGCGAGATCTAGATTCCCAAACTCGATCCAGGTTAGTTTTCAATTAATTGTAGCTTAGCTTAAGGGACAATCCCTTTTAAACCTCTCCCCTGTCTTTTATCTAACTTAGCATTAGTTAGGGTGCCAGATCTCTTATAGATCTAGAGATTCATAATGTAACATCCCAACCTTTTGGGCCTTTATCCGTAAGACTCGGTGCGTGTACCGGCGAATCATACGCCAAGGACCCCCCTTTTGACAGTGATGTAATGTCTATAGATCAAAGCCAATGAACCGGATTGATCTTATAAAGACTGGTTGTGGGAGTTTGAAACCCTCACACACGTTCTTTTGGTGTAGCTGCTCTACACTAAAGTAACAGAGCTATGGTATAAAAAGGGAGCCAAGGGCATTTAATTGCATATTAAATGCCTGTGAACGAGAGTTAAGAAGAGGAAGAGTGACCTTGAAGCATTAAATTTCCGTGATTAAAGAGATCGATCAGTTAGCATGGAGAGAAGCAGCTACTCGATCAAGGATCGGATTGATCTACTATGACTCAGAGAAAATCCAAACCGTCCTTGGAGCAAGGAAGAGGATTAATCTGAAATCAAGGTATGGAATGTGAAAATGTGTTTTTGATCTGTAGTGTGGAGTTGAATTAGTGTGTATATAGGTGAGGATCATAAGAATTGAGATTGTTTCAAAGTGAGAAGTAATTGGGAGTGTTTTTTTTTGAAGAAACCAAAATTAAGCAAAATCTGCTCATTTCGATCGATCGAATTATGGTTCGATCGATCAAAATGACAGTAAAAAGGGGAAAAAAATGAAATTCTTCGATCGATGGAACCTGTAGTTCGATCGAACAATTCGTATAGAAATAGAACATTAGAAAAAAATTTGTGAGAATTCGATCGATCAAATTATGTGATCTCGATCGAACGAATTGGGATTCGTCCGAACGAACTGTGATAAAGTAAATGCCCTCTGAGGAATTCGACCGATCAAAATTTATTTTGATCGATTGAATTATTTTCGTTCGATCGATTGGAAAAATTCGTCCAATCGAATAAGAATATGCTTTATAGTTCTGGAAGAGGTCGACCGATCAAAATTTATTTCGATCGATCAAAAATGGATTTCGATCGATCGAAACAGGGATTCGATCGATCGAAATTCCCAAATTTCATCGTTTGGTGAGTTTTGACCATGAGTTTTCACGGGGACTTTTGGCAGTGTGTTTTGCCTCGTTCTAATAAATAAAAATAATCATGTTTAGGTAAGCTTCGTGATTAAAGGGGACCCGACCTTTATGATGGCTTGAGCAAGCACGGGTCTGATCTGTGAGGTAGGGAAAACTTGATATCATGTGCATTGATTTCGTTAACACGTGTGTTGTGATATGATGCACTTTCCGTTTTGACTATGTGATTTCTGCATATGAATTCAAACTAATGAGGCATGTGACACGTGTGAGTTGAAAATACGTAGAGTTTATGAAACCTTCGAGAATCTTTGTGACATGCGTATGTGAATCCTTCACATTTCATTCCGGATTTTGATATAAACTACGATTATCACTTTACACGGCGACAAGCTATATGTATGCACTTACGATTTAAGGTTATGTGAATACCCGACCGACGCGGCGGTATAACTTAGTATTGACAGCGGAGATATCCGTGACCGGTATGATGGCCAATCCGTACACCCTTTGTGTGATATGTGTATGTGCTATGTGACTCCTACCGTATAACAGTAACTTCGTTCGGCCACGTGCCCAACTCTATGGGGCCTTGGATATATGTGCATATGACTCATGTGAGTGACGATGGTGGGTATTCCATCGGGGGCTTGAGGCTATAGTTCCTCATTCTATTACTTTAAGTAAAGCATCTTTAAGTTTCTTTTCCCATATCGAAATGAAAGTGTGAGCTTGTGCATGAATCCCATTGGCATTGTATGTGTGTGTTAAGACTGTGAGAATTACCACTTTGCATGTGTTCGGAATTACTTTGTTTTCATTGTGCCATAAGATATGTGTTGATGTTATGATAAGCATGTTATGAGATTTTCCCTGCTGAGCTTGGATGAAGCTCATTCCATTACTAATGTCTCAGGTTCAGGAGAAGATACAGAAGCAGAACCTCCGGAGAGGGGAGATCCAGATTATTCCCCCGGTGTGGATTCAGAGGAGCCGCATCCTGAGAATTGTTTTATGTGCCCGACCTGAGTAGGTCCGACCTTGAGTTGTTAAATTATTTTGAAATCATTTTGATTGTAAGGAGGCGAATGCCGAATAATAATTCTTTATATTTTTGTTGAACCATGTTTCGGTAAGGAAGGGCCCTTACCGGTGGTTCTTAACGGTTCTCTTTCCATAGACCTTCTTATGGAATTAGAACCGTCTTTTGGGTTTTTGAAATGATAATGATGTTTCATTATTTTGTTTACGTTACGGATTCGAAATGGTTCCGCTTAGATTCCGTTGTGCCTTTGTGCGTGACGTAAAGTGATCCGTTCCCGGGCTCGGCCTTAGCACTAGCCCACTGACGGCATGAGTTTGAGTCAAATTGGTATCACGGATTAATATCGAGCATGGCTTTAGAGACGCTCGACAAGTCTTAACCCTTCGAGATTAAGATTTGGTTGTATACGAGGGACCTTCTGTTAATGAGACTTTCGTTTCATTTTAACAGATCCTCATGGAACATCGTGGAAGGGGTCGACCGAGAGGTAGTCGCCAAAGAGGTGAGAGGCATACTGAAGATATTCCTTTTGGATCTGGAAGAGATTTGAGACCGCCTCTAGTTGTGGAAGAGAGAAGTAGAGATGAACCTTCTGACAAGTTGACAAGGGCCATGGAAACAATCGCTAATGCAATGGCCCAGCAGACGGTGTTGCTTGCTGCCAACAACAGCCAGCAGCATCAGCCACCACCACCACCTCCTGCCCTCTTATCATCCTCATTTGTGGATTTCAGGAGATTGAGACCTCCTATATTCCATGGGCAGACAGATTCGCTTGAAGCGAAGAAATGGCTTAAACAAATGGAGAAGCTGCTAGAGAGATTGCAGAGCCCGGAGAAGCTGCTAGAGAGATTGCAGAGCCCTGAGCATGAGAAAGTAGGATGGGCATCTTTTCAGTTGGAGGGTGATGCAGATGCGTGGTGGAAGTCTGTGTTGCGAAAAAGAGAAGTGGAAGGTCCATATACTCAATGGACCTGGACGGAATTTGTCGCAACATTCAATAAGGAGTATTTTCCCAAGCAAGTCCGCAACCAATTGAAGAAGGACTTCACAAATCTAGTCCAAGGGAACATGACCGTACTGGAGTACGGAAATGAGTTTGTGAGATTATCAAGATTTGCCCCTGAATTAGTCGCTACGGAAGAAATGAAGGCTGATAGATTCGAGGAAGGCCTAAGACCAAACATCCAGGAGAGAGTGTCCATTTTTGAACTCGAGACGTATGCAGAAGTCATGGGAAAGGCGATTGTAGCGGAAAGGGATATAAACAAGAGGAAAGATTGGAAAAGTAAACCAAGTGCGGGAGGGGCAAGTGAATATGGCTACTCGGGGAATAAAAAGCCGAGGACGTCAGCACCTGCTCCAGTTCCAAGATCAGCCAATTCAAATTTTCAAAGGTCAAATACATCTGCTCCGACGAGACCGTTCCGACGAGAGGGCCCTACCCAGACTCAGACGTCTGGGGTCTCAGTCACACAAGGATCTTCTCGAGCTGCATCTACCAGTCCACAATTGAAGTGCGCTCATTGCGGTAAACCTCACAAGACGTCCGACTGTAGAAGGGACACAGGCGGATGTTTTAAATGCGGGAAGATTGGCCACGTGATTCGGGAGTGCCCAGAGATGAGGAAAGAGGGCTCCGTTTCGGCCACTACAGTATCGAAGCCTGCACAATCCACGAAACCAGTTGTGAAGGGCCGTGCATTTGCTATAACCGCCGAAGACGCCCGCACAAGCAACGACGTGATCCAAGGTATAAATTTATTTTGTGTTAAAGAGTTTGACAGTTTATGTGAAGAAAGCGCATTGATAGGAAAGATCTAGGTACATGTTGATGTGTGTGTGCGTGCAATGCATGTCTGAATGTTAGTATGTGTCTTAAATCATATAGGTACACTCCAACTCTATCGTGAAAACGACGGTGATCGTTGTGTAGCACGAGTCCTGATAGACCCAGGGTCTACCCACTCGTATATAACCCTGGAACTCACAGAAAAGTTAAAAATCACACCTGAGGAGTTAGAGTTTACACTGAACGTAACAGTTCCTACGGGTAGTGCCGATCAGTCATTGTGCAAGTGGAGGACCAGAAGACAGTCGCAGACCTCATTTTGTTGAGTATGAGAGGACTAGACGTGCTTCTTGGCATGAACTGGTTATCGGCAGATCATGCAAGCGTGGATTGCCTACGGAAGATAGTCACTTTCTGCCCTCCGAGACAAAAGTCGTTCCGATTTGTCGGTGAAAAAGGGAAGGTAGCGCCGATCATCTCCACAGTGTGAGCTGAACGGATGATGAGAAACGGATGTGATGGATATCTTGCATTCCTGCAAGAGAAGAAGGAGATGAAGAATGTTATCAATGACATTCCAATTGCCTGTGAGTATGAGGACGTATTTCTCGACGAATTGCCAGGATTACCACCTAATTGAGAGATCGACTTTGCTATTGACTTAGCTCCAGGTACCGAACCCGTATCCAAAGCTCCATATTGAATGGCTCCAGCTGAACTAAAAGAATTGAAGGAGCAACTGCAAGAATTGCTGGATAAAGGTTTCATAAGACCGAGTGTGTCTCCTTGGGGAGCACCGATCCTGTTCGATAAGAAGAAGGACGGGTCGATGAGACTTTGCATCGACTATCGTCAGCTAAACAAGCTCACGATTAAGAACAAGTATCCGTTGCCTAGGATCGACGATCTGTTCGACCAATTGCAAGGAGCAAAATATTTTTCAAAAATTGACTTGAGGTCAGGGTAGCATCAATTAAGGGTGAAGGCCGAAGACGTATAGAAGACCGCATTCAGAACTAGGTATGGGCATTATGAATTTCTAGTGATGCCTTTCAGCTTGACGAATGCACCAACTTCATTCATGGACCTCATGAACCGGGTCTTTAAACGATACCTTAGTACGTGTGTAGTGGTGTTTGTGGACGACATTCTCATTTATTCAAAGACCAGGGAGGAACATGAACATCACCTACGCATTGCTTTACAGACCCTTCGAGAGCATCAGCTGTATGCTAAACTCAGTAAGTGTGAGTTCTGGTTAGAGCAAGTGGGCTTTCTTGGTCACATAGTATCTGAAGCAGGCGTTACTGTTGACCCAACGAAGATTGAGGCAGTGCTAGATTGGGAGCAACCCAAGACCGTGACAGAGATTCACAGTTTTCTCGATCTAGCAGGATTTTGTTGAAGGTTTCTCCAAGATTTCGGGACCACTTACCCGACTTACGAGCAAGAACACAAAATTTGAATGCACCAAAGAATGTGAAGAAAGCTTCCATGAACTCAAGAAAAGACTTACTCCTGCCCCAGTGTTGACTATTCCATCGGGTGGCGGAGGTTTTGTTGTTTACAGTGATGCGTCATATGGTGGACTGGGGTGTGTACTGAATTAGCACAGTAAAGTTGTCGCCTACAGCTCATGACAGCTGAAAGAGCATGAGAAGAATTATCCGACTCATGATTTAGAGTTAGCCGCGGTGGTGTTTGCGCTCAAAATTTGGAGGCATTACCTGTATGGTGAAACCTTTGAAATTTTTACGGACCACAAAAGCCTCAAGTATTTGTTCACGCAGAAAGAGTTGAATATGATGCAATGATGATGGATTGAGTTTCTCAAAGACTGATTGTGTGATTCAATATCACCCAGGTAAAGCCAACGTCGTGGCTGAC
Organism: Chloranthus sessilifolius; assembly: GCA_021018995.1. Taxonomy (NCBI): domain Eukaryota; kingdom Viridiplantae; phylum Streptophyta; class Magnoliopsida; order Chloranthales; family Chloranthaceae; genus Chloranthus; species Chloranthus sessilifolius. Next base: position 18,696,854 of record CM037586.1, read on the forward strand.
GCACTGAGCCGGAAGCACACCTCCCAAGTAGCTAGCCTCATGGTGGGACTTCACAGATGGAAGCTATTTGAAGATCTTTCCCTGTATGATAAGAACATCGTAGTTAAGGATACCGGAGTACTGTTGGCAAGCCTTACGATCAGGCAAATTATTTTTGACCGCATCTATGAGCTTCAGATGAAAGATAAAGAACTCGTGAAACTTCGACGAAAAGCAACTGAAAATGGGAACTTTACTATCAAGGAAGATGGGTCATTCTTATTTCGAGGACGTTTGTGTATACCTATGGATGCTGAGCTGAGACAAACTATCTTGGACGAGGCCCATAGGTCTAAATACGCCATTCATCCGGGTGGTACTAAAATGTACCAAGATTTGCGAAAAAGTTATTGGTGGAGAGGATTGAAGAAAGACATTGCAGAGTACGTGTCCAAGTGCTTGGTGTGTCAACAAGTCAAAGTGGACCATCGACACCCAGCTGGTCTATTACAACCTCTACCGATACCGAAATGGAAGTGGGAGTCCATTTCGATGGATTTTATTGTGGGATTGCCGAGAACATTGCGACGCTACAATGCCATATGGGTAATAGTGGATTGATTGACCAAGTCGGCACATTTTTTGCCCTATAACAAAACATACACTGCAAGCAAGTTGGCGGAGTTGTATATGAAAGAAATTGTCCGACTGCATGGCATTCCTACAAGCATCATGTCCGATCGTGACCCATTGTACACATCTGTATTCTGGCAAAAATTTCAAGAAGGCATGGGCACGAGGTTGGACTTTAGTTCTGCTTTCCATCCTCAGACCGATGGACAAACAGAGAGAGTTAATCAAATCATCGAAGACATGTTGCGAGCATGTATGATAGATTTCCAGGGATCATGGGATCAACATTTGCCGATGATAGAATTTGCTTACAATAATAGCTTTCAACAGAGCATTGGAATGGCTCCATATGAGGCTTTATATGGACGGAGATGTAGGTCTCCGATTAACTGGGAGGAAACAGGTGATAAGTTTGTGTTGGGACCAAAAGTTATTAGGAAGAACGCCGAAACTGTGCGAATTATCAGAGAACGAATCAGAACAACACAGAGTCGTCAGAAGAGCTACGTGGATATTAAGCATACGAGCATGGATTTCCAAGTGGGAGATCATGTGTTTATCAAGATATCCCCAATGAAGGGTGTAATGCGCTTTGGGAAGCGAGGAAAGTTAGCTCCTCGCTACATTGGACCGTTCGAGGTGTTGGGGAGAGTTGGTGAAGTTGCATATAGGGTTGCATTACCCACGCAGCTTGATCGAGTGCACGACGTATTCCATGTTTCTATGTTGTAGAAATACGTGCACGATCTGACTCACATCCTCGATGCACCGCCAGTCGAAGTCTACCGAGATTTGACAGTCATCGAAGAACCCATGCAAATCCTAGACCGAATTGAGCAAGTTTTGCGCTCAAGACAGATTCCTCTGGTGTTAGTCCAATGGAAGAATCACTCCAGAGAGGAGGCAACGTGGGAACGCGAAGCCGAGATTCGCGCCCAGTATCCCTCTTTGTTTATGGATTGAGAGGTGAGAGTTTGTTGTAAATGTCAAATCGCAAATTTGACGTATAAAAACTAATGAAATTTGGATTGTAAAATTGATTTTCTAATTTATTGTGCCAAAATGTTGTTAAGCATGCGAAAATACAAAGGTCAAGTATTTTCTGAAAATTCGACCGATCAAAATTCAATTTCGATCGATCGAATTAAATTTCGATCGATCGAATTGTGAGTTCGACCGATCGAATTATGCTGGTAGAGACAGATAATAAAATTTTCTTAAGCCTATGTGATTTCGTTTGATCGAAATTTATTTCGATCGATCGAATTATGATTTCGACCGGACGGAAATTTATTTCGTTCGATCACAAATTCTGAAACTTGAGAAAACTCGACCGATCGAAATTTTTTTTGATCGATCGAATGTTGGGAATTCGACCGATCGAAAATTTTCGATCATTCAAATGTTTGGATTTCGACCGATCGAATTAAAATTAGTTTGATCGAAATTGTGGGACCCAGTTATTCAAAATTTTCCATTAAATGAACTTTTGAATTTCGATGGAACAAATTAAAATTCGTTCGATCGAAATCGTTCAGTTCCCGTTCGAGGCTGATTTTCGATCGATCGAAAATGAATTCGATCGATCGAATTTCTTCTTTCTATACAAAAACAGTGCTTTTTTTTTCTTTCGTCCGTTCAAATTTTCTGAAGCTGTGAGTGTGCCGTTTGGGTCTTTTAGAGTTTTTCCTATTGAGGACCCCAAGACAATCAAATTGCGCATATTTCATTCGAGAATTAAACCACAGTGTCCTCAAACGGAAAGCATTTGAAATTTTTGGTATCAATCTCTCTTTTTACAAGGAATTTCGAAATTCCCTAAAACCCAGTTCTTCTTTACAAAACCCTAGGTGTTCTCATGGCACCTAAGAGAAAGGTTGCCACCACAAAGACCCCGACTTCGAAGCGACCCAAATCTGCTACGGGTCCTTCAAGCCTTGCGCTCGCCTCCTCAACCACCCATTCCGCCTCGATTACTGTAGAGCAATTGGATGCTCCGCAAGCACCCCAACACATTTTACCCAGCCAATGGTGGGCGGACAAGGGTTTCGCCTACGAGTACACAATCGACCCAGCCCTTTTTGAAACACCCAACGTGCCCGGCATCGATGCCTGGGCACTCGACTACTTGGGAAAGGTTGGGCTTGATAACCTCTTGAAGCCCATCCACCCTTATTACTACCCGCGCCTTGTGCGTTTATTTTATTAGAATATGTTTGACAGGCCAAATCCCGATACCACAATTTGCACCAAGGTCGATGGCAAGACCTATATTTTTACCCATGCGATGGCTTGTTCGGCCTTAGAGTGTTTTGACACCTTTGGCGAGGGGATAGAACTGCTGCCACCAAACCCCCTAACCTAACCCATACTTTTATAGCCCAACGAATGATGCAAGGGCGTGTTGCCAAAGGGCGAGCCATTAACCGAGCTCACCTACCAAGCTACATGTGGATCCTTGATACTATTTTCAAGTGTAATTTATATCCAATCCGCCATAAGACCCAACGTTTGGGCGTTTTGATGAATGCTCTATTTGCCGCCTTTGAGGGCAAATGGTTTAACGCCGTTGCCATCATTTTCGAGGGTATTAAGCATGGTAGGAAGAAGCTACTACCGGGAGCAGAGAAACCTGAAGAATACATCCCTTATGCCAGTTTCATCTCCACCATGTTCGATGAGTTTTCAGCCACTTCTGTCCACAAGGTCTCCCCAAAGGAGCCTAAATCGTCTGATAACGTGGTTCTCTACACGTTTAAGCAGTGGAAGAAGACCTACAACCGGCTAAAGCCACATCTCCTAGCCGCCCCACAAGTACCTCTTGTTCCCCCACAGCCTCAAGATGCGCCTGCCCGTGATGCTCCTATTCCCGACATACTACCTCCCGACCAGCCTATGCCTGAGGCTCCTGTTCCCGAGCACCGTGAGATTACTCCACCAGCCCAGGATGTACCTACCTTTGACATTCATGCTGAGGTGCCGATGCCGCCAGTCCAGCAACCAGCCCCAATGACAAATGAAGACTTGGCAGCTCTCATTCAGGAGAGCAACCGCCAGGTCAATCAGCGTCTGGACTTCTTTGAGCTGCTCATCGGAGATATGTTGCAGGCTGTCTACCCCACTGATTATCGGCAGAGGATAGCAGCGATGCGGGCACAGGTATATGACGTGGCTCTCGGCTTGGAATCTGAGGCGTGCATCTAGTGAGGAGCAGTCGGCGTGGAGGAGGACCAGCTCACGATGCACGGAGGCGAGGATTTGCTCATGACCCGAGCGAGGCGATCGGGAGATCCTCCACAGAGCTAGGGAGCGGAGGGATGTGTCTTGTCTTTCAAATTTATTTGGGGAATTAGATGTATAAATTTTTTTTTTAACTGTTGGGCATGATTGCCATTTTGTTTCTTTTAATTGTTCGAACTATGGTGGCATGGCTGCCACACTGATGGTTATATATAGAATACTACTAACTTTTGATGAACGATGTGCCTCAATTATAGAACTGCTACAAATTGTGATGTGTAGACTCTGTGTGTGTGTGGGCTATTTTATAACGAAATGGATTGTTTAGCCATGTGTGGTACCTTACGAGACAACCCTTCGGGCTTTTCACCACTCCTTAGGGCAATTTTCGGGGATTAAATTCCTAAGGAGGGGAGGATGTAACATCCCAACCTTTTAGGCCTTTATCCGTAAGACTCGGTGCATGTACCGGCGAATCATACGCCAAGGATCCCCCTTTTGACAGTGATGTAATGTCTATAGATCAAAGCCAACGAACCGGATTGATCTTATAAAGACTGGTTGTGGGAGTTTGAAACCCTCACACACGTTCTTTCGGTGTAGCTGCTCTACACTAAAGTAGCAGAGCTATGGTATAAAAAGGGAACCAAGGGCATTTAATTACATATTAAATGCCTGTGAATGAGAGTTAAGAAGAGGAAGAGTGACCTTGAAGCATTAAATTGCCGTGATTGAAGAGATCGATCAGTTAGCATGGAGAGAAGCAGCTACTCGATCAAGGATCGGATTGATCTACTGTGACTCAGAGAAAACCCAAACCGTCCTTGGAGCAAGGAAGAGGATTAATCTGAAATCAAGGTATGGAATGTGAAAATGTGTTTTTGATCTGTAGTGTGGAGTTGAATTAGTGTGTATATAGGTGAGGATCATAATAATTGAGATTGTTTCAAAGTGAGAAGTAATTGGGAGTGTTTTTTTTTGGAAGAAACCAAAGTTAAGCAAAATCTGCTCATTTCAATCGATCGAATTATGGTTCGATCGATCGATATGATAGTAAAAAGGGGAAAAAAATGAAATTATGAGAAATCCGTCCGATCGAAAATAATTTCGATCGAACAAACCTGTAGTTCGATCGAACAATTCGTATAGAAACAGAACATTAGAAAAAAATTTGTGAGAATTCGACTGATCGAATTATGTGATCTCGATCGAACGAATTGGGATTCGTCCGATCGAACTGTGATAAAGTAAATGCCCTCTGAGGAATTCGACTGATCGAAATTTATTTTGATTGATCGAATTATTTTCGTTTGATCGATTGGAAAAATTCGTCCGATCGAATAAGAATATGCTTTGTAGTTCTGGAAGAGGTCGACCGATTGAAATTTATTTTGATCGATCGAAAATGGATTTCGATCGATCGAAATAGGGATTCGATCGATCGAAATTCCCAAATTTCACCGTTTGGTGAGTTTTGACAGTGAGTTTTCACGGGGACTTTTGGTAGTGTGTTTTGCCTCGTTCTAATAAATAAAAATAATCATGTTTAGGTAAGCTTCGTGATTAAAGGGGACCCGACCTTTATGACGGCTTGAGCAAGCACGGGTCTGATCTGTGAGGTAGGGAAAACTTGATATCATGTGCATTGATTTCGTTAACACGTGTGTTGTGAAATGATGCACTTTTTGTTTTGACTATGTGATTTCTGCATATGAATTCAAACTAATGAGGCATGTGACACGTGTGAGTTGAAAATACTTAGAGTTTATGAAACCTTCGAGAATCTTTGTGACATGCGTATGTGAATCCTTCACATTTCATTCCGAATTTTGATATAAACTACGATTATCACTTTACACGGCGACAAGCCATATGTATGCACTTACTATTTAAGGTTGTGTGAATACCCGACCGACGCGGCGGTATAACCGTGACTGACGCGGCAGGATATCCGTGACCAGTACGGCGGCCAATCCGTACACTCTTTGTGTGATATGTGTATGTGCTATGTGACTCCTACCGTATAACGGTAACTTCGTTCGGCCACGTGCCCAACTCTATGGGGCCTTGGATATATGTGCATATGACTCATGTGAGTGACGGTGGTGGGTATTCCATCGGGGGCTTGAGGCTATAGTTCCTCATTCTATTACTTTAAGTAAAGCATCTTTAAGTTTCTTTTCCCATATCGGAATGAAAGTGTGAGCTTGTGCATGAATCCCATTGGCATTGCATGTGTGTGTGTTAAGACTGTGAGAATTACCACTTTGCATGTGTTCGAAATTACTTCGTTTTCATTGTGCCATAAGATATGTGTTGATGTTATGATAAGCATGCTATGAGATTTTCCCTGCTGAGCTTGGATGAAGCTCATTCCATTACTAATGTCTCAGGTTCAGGAGAAGATACAGAAGCAGAACCTCCGGAGAGGGGAGATCCAGATTATTCCCCCGGCGAGGATTCAGAGGAGCCGCATCCTGAGAATTGTTTTATTTGTGCCCGACCTGAGTAGGTCCGACCTTGAGTTGTTAAATTCTTTTGAAATCATTTTGATTGTATTGAGGCGAATGCTGAATAATAATTCTTTATATTTTTGTTGAACCATGTTTCGGTAAGGAAGGATCCTTACCAGTGGTTCTTAACGGTTCTCTTTCCATAGACCTTCTTATGGAATTAGAACCGTCTTTTGGGTTTTTGAAATGATAATGATGTTTCATTATTTTATTTACGTTACGGATTCGAAATGGTTACGCTTAGATTCCGCCGTGCCTTTGTGCGTGACGCAAAGTGATTCGTTCTCGGGCTCGGCCTTAGCGCCAGCCCACTGACGGCACGGGTTTTGGGGTGCCAAAATTCGGGCTATCAGACATACCATTTTTAAACCAATCTCCCTGTGGACATTCCCTTGATCACCATCTTTTTAAAACTTGCTACAACAGACCCTGATTACTTGTAGGTCTGTGTGAGTGTGTTCTACCTAGTCTTATTAGTGATTTTAGATCCTCTTTGAAGGGAAGGTAAACACCCCAACAAGACTCCGTTTTTGTGATTTGATCTTTTCTAAGGGATCCTCTGGGGACATAGATCGGATTGCTTCTCTTTGGGAGACGCGTCAGCCAACACTGATGTGTGATATTGAGCAGGGAGACTCGGTTAGGACTTCTCCTAAGTACAAGACCTGGCTGTTGAATGAGCGGCCTGCTGCCGATAGTCTAGATTTGTCAAAGATTATTAACACTGGAGGCCCCTGGACAAAGAAAGGGACGGCACTCCGAGTCTGCATCGAGTTACTGGTGGATGAGAAGAGGATCCTATAAGAACTTTTGGCATATGAAAAGGTTAGAGTAGAAACAACATAGAGTGAGGTCCTCCGTTTGAAGGGATCACTGAGCGTCGCTTTTGGAGCCGCTGATTCTTCTCGGAAGAGGTTCAAGACCTTGCATGGTCGTTGGTTGACTGAACGGAATGTCGGGGAAGATGACCTTCATGCTGAGATTAGTGCTTTGATGCGCGAGCTGGTCGCTAACTCCTTCCTACACACAGAACTTTTTACACATATCAGATGTACAGAAAAGGGGCGTAAAAAACTCCTTTACAGATACACACATTTTTTTGGTATACATATTTTCTTTATGTGTTGGTTGTTTTTGTTTATACTTGTAAAAAGGAAAACACATTAGTCATCACATCAACAGTTTTCTTTTTTTTAGGACGTGGTGTAAGTGGTGCAAAAGGCAGTTTATTATATACATCTATAAAGATCTATTGGCCTTTTTGTTTTATTTTGTACACTTTTTTTGGTGCCTTAATCACTGGGTAAAACTTTGGGAAACCTTGGGTCCACCTTTGAGCATGGTCGAACCCTTCCTTTGAAGTGGGACTCGGGTGGGTTTCTGATTTTTGCCGAGGTCGGAACATTGATCCCTTTGGATTGAGTCAAACCTTTCTCCTTGCCTTGGGTCATACATTTGGCGGTGCGGTTTCACAAAGACAATTCTAGTCGGGATCCGATTCGAACTAGCATGAGTGGCCCCTAAAAAGGGATCAGGGAGAGTAACCAAGAGGGCTCCTTAAACATTTAATCAATCATTCCAACCCTTTCTTTTTCAATTTTTTCTCTTTTTTTTTTTAATTTATTATTTATCTCCCCTTGTTTTACTCGTGGCGCCCTTTCGGGTTTTCACCATGTCCATGGGTTTAGCTCTCTTACCCCAAGCGCCCTTTCGAGTTTTCACCTGGTCCGCACAAACTCACAGTTTTTACCCGTAGCGCCCTTTCGGGTTTTCACCACGTCCATCTTGCTTTGAGCTTGTATTTATATTTTATTATTATTATTATTTTTTTCTTCTTGTTATTCTTTCGTTTCTTTATTTTTTTCAACAGCCACGACATAGACATCGATTCCATCAAGGCCGGCTGGATGGGGTTCTGGTGTCATCTCACAACTCGGCTTGTGTTGACTTAACAGATATTATGACTGCTTGTAAACCTAAAAGAGGGCTTTCTTTAGGGTGTAGCGTGGCCATGGGTTAGGTTAGAATTTGAAGGTATGCTAGGCTAAAAGGGTTTCCTTGATATGGCTTCAGTTTTCTCAACATACTTTTTCCCCTGGGGGTTTTTACTGTACATGCCCCGGGATTCTTCTATACACATTTTTTTTGTTATTCTTTTTGCTCCATTTCAGGCAATCTCTTTTTGAGGTTTTGCTTTTTCATTTTTTTGGATTTGATAGTAACTTTACACACATGCATATTTTCTCTCCTTTTTTTTTTGGTATATGTACACGCATTTGTTTTGGGGAAGGGGTTTATTGAAAGAAAGGCCCAAGCTCAAATAGGGTAGAAAAGGATATCATCATTTGGAGGGATGCTTTTGGGCTACTGTGCTTGGAATGATGTCCTCTTTCGGTTGGTTCTTAAGCAGTCACGTATCTGTTTCACCAACACTTACCTTGTTGTGAAGGACTAAGAGTAGAACCGTCGGACATATCCAGTGTTGATGGGCTCAGGAAGATGATCTCCGTCCATGGTGGCGAGGCGGATGGCGTATCCCGATAGCACTTCTCAAATGACGTATGGTCCTTCCCAGTTCGATTTAAACTTTCCTCTTGGATAGGCGTGGAGGGATGCAAAGATCTTCTTCAGCATAATGTCTCCTACCTTTAGATCTCGACCGCGGACACGTTTATTGTAAGCGTGTGCAATTCGCCCCTGGTAAACTTGAGTGTGACACAAGTCTAGGAGTCTCTTCTTATCCAATAAGTTTAATTGTTTAAAGCGGGTTCTCTCTCTTTCTGCTTCGGGTAAGCCTGATTCTATGAGGATTCAAAGCAAGGGTACTTCAACCTCTACTGGGAGGACAGCCTCAGTTCCATACACATGGGAGAATGGTGTTGCCCCTATAGCGGTACGGATCGATGTTCGGTAGGCCAACAAAGCAAATGACAACATTTCCGTCCAATCTCGATAAGTGATGACCATTTTCTCAAGGATGCGAACGACTATCTTGTTCGCGGCTTCCACGACTCTATTAGTTTGAGGCCGATAAGGGGATGAGTGATGGCGCTTGATCTTGTATTGCTTGCAGAAGTCTCGGATGCGCTTATTCGCAAAGTTTGTGCCGTTGTCTGTGATGATATCTTTGGGTACTCTAAATTGGCTCACAATGTTGTTCTTGAGAAACTACTCAACGTGACCGGCCGTGGTGTTGGCATATGACGCCACTTCTACCCACTTGGTGAAGTATTCAATGGCAACGAGGATGAACCGATGTCCATTGGATGCTTTCCGATTAATCATTCCGACAACGTCAAGGCCCCAGGTAGCGAATGGCCAAGGAGTGGTCATGCAGTGAAGATCAATGCCAGGAGCGTGTATTAGACTGGAGTGTTCTTGACACTTGTAACATTTTTGAATATGTTTGCAACAATTTGATTCCATGGTGGTCCAAAAGTATTCCTGCCGTAGGATTTTCTTAGCGAGCATGTGGTTGCTGACGTGGGCTCTACATACTCCCTCATGGATTTCTTTCATAATATTGACCGCTTCACTTTTAGTGAGGCACCTAAGTAAGATGTTATTGTATGATCGCTTGTAGAGGCATTCCTCGTAAATGACGTAACCTGCCACTAAACGTTGAATGGTTCGTCAGTCTGTCTTGGATGTACCCTATGGAAAAGTTAGGGTCTCGAGGAAATTCTTGATATCTGAGAACCAAGGCGGCTCATCATCAGGCTTTGTAGGTTCCTCAATCTGGATGCAGGAGGCCGGCTCATTCCTCTGCTCGATCCTGATCGACTTTATCTCAACATCATAAGAGATTTCAATCATTGACGCCAAAGTTGCTAATGCGTCGACAAAGCGATTCCTTATCCGGGGGACGTATGAGAAAGTCACATCTTAGAAGCAAGCTATCAGATCCTCGAGGTGTTCATGATAGGGGATCAGTTTCTCATCTTTCGTCTTCCAGTCACCATTCGTCTAACATATGATTAACTGTGAGTCACCAAATACTCGAAGGTGAGTTACATTCAGATCGAGAACCGCCTGTAGACCAACGGTGCAAGCTTCGTACTCAGCCATATTGTTAGTGCAAGGGAAGTTGAGCTTGATAGAGATTGGTACATGAGATCCTTTCGGTGAAATTAGGATGGCGCCAACTCCTTGGCCCTTGACATTTACTGTCCCGTTAAAGTGCATTACCCATGATTCTTCTGCTTCTTCTGTATCGTCTTCTATCATGAACAGGATATCCTCATCGGGGAACTCAGTTCTGAAAGGCTCATAATCAGGTAAAGGATTGTCGGCAAGATGATCAGCAAGCGCTTGCTCCTTGATCGACTTCTGAGGGACGTACGTGATGTCAAATTCAGATAATAAAAGTTGCCATTGTGCAGTTCATCCAGTGAGAGCTGGCTTTTCAAATAGGTATTTCAATGGGCCCATTTGGGCCAAGAACAGAACTGCCTGAGATAGCAAGTAGTGGTGGAGCCTTTGAGTAGCCCATACAAGAGCCAGGCATGCTTTCTCCAGATGAGAGTAGCGCGCTTCATAATCAGTAAACTTCTTGCTCAAATAGTAAATGGTTTGCTCTCTTCTTCCCGTTTCATCGTGTTGCCCCAAGACACATCCCATCGAAACTTTCGTCATGGAGAGATACATCAAGAGTAATCTCCCTGGCTCAGATGGTACCAAAACAGGTGGATTAAGGAGGTAGCTTTTGATTTTTTTAAACACTGGCTGACAATCGTCGTTCCATTTAATGGGCAAATTCTTCCTTAGTAACTTGAAGATCGACGTGCAGATTGGAGTTAGCTGTGCAATGAACCGACTGATATACTGTATTTTGCTCAGAAACCCTCTAACCTCTTTCTCGATAGACGGTGGTGGCATTTCAGTGATGGCTATGACTTTGATTGGGTCGACCTCGATCCCCCTCCTACTGACGATGAACCCTAGAAGTTTCCCTGACATAGCACCAAATGCGCACTTCTGTGGATTCAGTCGTAGTTGATACTTCCTCAGCCTTTCAAACAGCTTCCGAAGGTTTACCAGATGGTCGGTTCGCTTCGGTGATTTGGCTATCATGTCGTCGACATACACTTCAATCTCTCGGTGCATCATGTCATGAAATAGTTCAGTCATAGCTCTCTGATACGTTGCACCGGCATTCTTCAGCCAGAATGACATGACTAGATAGCAAAAGGTTCCCCAGGGGGTAATGAACATTATCTTCTCGTGATCAACCTCTGTCATCTTTATCTGATTGTATCCCAAAAATCCATCCATAAAAGAAAACATCCTGTGTTTAGCTGTGTTATCGACCAAGATGTCGATGCGTGGTAATGGGAAATCATCCTTTGGGCTTGCTCTATTCAAATTGTGAAAATCGATGCACATGTGAACCTTTCCATCATTCTTTGGTACGGGCATGATATTGGCTAGCCATTGTGGGTACTTAGATACCATGAGAAACCTCGCATCATTTTGCTTGATGACCTCGTCTTTGACTTTCAACATCCACTCGGGTCGGAGACGTCTCAGCTTCTGTTTGACTGGCTTCATATCAGGGTAGAGGGGAAACTCATGCTCGACCAAATCAGTATCCATACCAGGCATGTCCTCGTACGACCAGGCAAAAATGTCTTGGTATGACCGAAGGAAGTCGATCATGCTTTTTCATTCCTCAGGAGACAGTGACGTTCCGATTTTGGTTATCCTGGGAACCTCCTCACTTCCTAGATTGACGTCTTTGGTCTCTTCGACAATGGGGGTAGGGTCATACTCAAAGTCAACAAATCGGTCAAGGAGCTCATTGGGGAGCTCCTCGAAGGGGACATCCTCTTCCAGACTCGTGATCCCTACCTCTTCTTGTATTTCTACAGGGAAGGGATCGATTTCATGTGGGACGGGCATTTTGATTAAGGCATCCTTTTGTGGGACATTTTCTGGAATTTTAAATGACAATATTTTTAGACTTCAGATTTTTTCAATATTTTTGGGATTTTGTGTTTTTTTCATGTTTTTATGATTTTGTATTTCTTCGGAGACGGACCCTTGGCAAGGCGGGTTGCTATATACACAAGGTATTATTTGCCAAGGGCTTCTCTCACTTTTTATAGGTTGTTTTTTTTTTAGAAACGAGTGCCAAATGTTAGGCCACTCCCCGCTTCTAGGGTTTGGGGCAAAGATGCCCAGTTGCGTACCTGAGGGGCCGCTTCTTTACTTGTTGGGATCGAGGGTGCTGACTGATATGGCTCATTGGAGTCAGCCTCCATCATATTGATCCCCATTTCGTCTGAGATCATGTCCTCAAATGATAACTTGGTTTTATGATGATTCACCACAAGGGGGGTTTGTTCAGGTACCGACCGTCGTTCCTCGAAAAGGGACAATGTGGCCAAATCTATCTCCAAGCTGGGAAGGGACATATGGGGATTGGTGGGATGGATTGGGGCTGTGGGTTTGTGTGGGGTCAAATGGGTTACCCCATTTCAATCGATCTTTACGACTCCTGCACTGACAAAGGAATCCCTAATGTGCGGCCTAGGGCAAGGTTTCTCTTCTATGTTGATTCCTTGATCTCTTGCAGCCACGATGACCCTGGCTTTCTCTTTGGTCTCTCGGACCTCTTCTTCTGTGGGCTTGTATCCTAACCCGAATCGGACCTTCTACCCCTTGGTGACAACAGGCTCTTTTCTTCCTTGTAATCTGGGTCCCAGACTCCTTCCTTTTTGATAACCCCACTTTTGGAGCATTGCGACTGCCGCTACCATACAGCCTCTTGTTTTAGGCATGATGCCCTTAATGGGTTCTGGGAATATCGCTGATACCACATATTCGAAACTGTGAAGGTCGACATCCTCAGTGGTGTGCGGTATATCTAACATATTGGATCTTTCGATGTTATTGGCGGCCTTTTCTTTCTCACTGTGCCCTTCCTCGATGATTGTAACGATCTTGTGCCTAGACACAAACATGAGTTTCTAGTGCAAGGTGGAAGGTATAGCTCGACATTGTCCTTTCCACGCCCCAATCCCACACTCAAGACGAGGTTTGATATCCACCTTGCACTAGAAACTCATGTTTGTGTCTAGGCACTAGAAACTCATTGGCCCTATCAACAACTCAAGATCAACTTCTCCCATTATTTCTCTCCTGGTATTGTCAAACCCTCTAGCGCTGGTTCTGATGGGCCTTAACATGCACAGATCAACCCCGATCTTGGTGGCGGTTCTTAACGGGCATATATTTAATGCAGACCCATTATCAATTAGTACCAAGGGATTACCATGTTTCTAGACTCGACTGTTATATTTAAAGACTTCAAGTGGCTACCCCCTTCTTTGGGCAAGTCAGCATCATAAAATGAAATGGCATTTGGAGCCATCACTTATCCAATTATCTGTCCGACTTCATCTGGGCTAACTTGGAGTGATACATGTGCATTTTTTAACGCCCCAATTAATGCTTGAAAATAGAGTGGGGACGTCATCAATAGATCCCAGACGGTGATATGGGCGGGCATTCTTCTTAGTTGAGTCTCTAATATATGTTCCCGACTGCCCGTTCCTGACCTGGTGACAAAGTCCACTGCCCGTTCTCTGCTGCTGCTGCCGGTGTTAACACCTGTTTGTTCATAGATTAACAGGACCTGACGAGGATCATAGGTTGGTCCCGATAGCTGGAAAGGTATGGCTGCCGGTTCTTGAGGTACTTGTACTGTCGGCTCAAGAGGTGTGGGTAATACTTGATTCACCTTGGTGGTAGCGGGTTGGGTGGAATGATTGGGCCAAATGGGGGTGGTGAAGCTTGAGGGTGGTGGTATTTGAGGGAAGGAGGTAAAAGTAGGCCATTGATAGTTGGTGGGTGCTGGTGACAAATGGGGGGTCTAATGGGCTGTTGGGTGATTGACGGGGGGGGTGGATTTTGCAGGCGAAACTTGGGGTGATGGGATGGGCATAGGCCATTGGTAATTGCTGGGTGCGAGTGTGGGATTGGGGGCCTGGTGGCTTGAAGGATAATCGATGGGGGTTGTGGTGTATGGTGGTAGTTGAAATGGGGCGAGCTATTGATAATGGAGTGCAGATTGGGGCAGGGCTTATAGGGTAGTTGATGGGGGTTGTGGTGTATGGTTGGTATGCATTGATATTTACATAATTGACGGGTGTGGTGGACGGAAAGTATGCCCGGAGATCCAATGGTTCAAATTGCGGGGTTGGGTTGGGGAAATATTTTGACAAATTTAGGGGTTCAATTACCCCTACGTTCCTCTTTTCTATATTTCTTGACAAAGGTGCTACATAACTCTCCCGATCACCGATATAATCAGATGGGTCAAATTCAAACTCCTCCTCATCTTTTATCATTTTGACGGTGGGTCTGGGACCTGCTCCTCCGATGGGATGTGGGGGTAGTGGCACTTGGTGAATATTAGGATGCTGAGAGGGTGCAGGGGGAGTCATTTTCCCGGCATCGATCAAATCTTGGATGGCGTGCTTCAATGGGAAGCATCGATCAGTAGGGTAACCCGGACCCTGATGAAAATTGCAGTGGATATTTGGGTCATAGTTCCTTGGGATCGGGTGAGGAGGAGGTTGTGGTTGGCGGATAGCCACTAATTCCTTTTCTACTAACAGGGGAAAAAGTACACTCAATGATTGCCCTAGAGGTGTGAAGACTCGGTCGTAGCGGGCTCTCCTTTGTTATGGTGTCATTTGCATTCCTTGCCCATTCCCCATTCTTTGCGTCTGCTCAGGCCTAACGGGTGCTGGTGGGGTAGCCTGAAATTGAAACAGGGTTGTATTGACTATGTTCTGGACATCGCCCCCTATTCTCTTCTCGTTCCATTTCTCTGAAAATCTTCTAACCCTACTGGATCCACTCGGCATATTCTTATTCAGACGCCCCTCCCTGATGGCATCCTTGCATCGGTTAGCATTTTTCACCAGATCTGTAAACCTGGTCTGTTGCTGATATACCAAAAAGTCTGAAATCACTGGCAGAGTGTTCATTGAAATCATCTCTATCTGTTTATAATCAAGTATTCTATTCCTGACCTGAGCTGCTAATGCTCTCCATTGCCCCAAGTAGTCGCTGAAGGTCTCGTTCTGGTTCTGCTTTAAACGGGCCAAGTCGGACTTACGCGGCTCGATGTCTATATTGTAGACATACTGTTCTTGAAAGAGATGCGTCAAGTCCCTCCACATTTTCATCATAGACGGTTTTAAAGATGTGAACCATCTTAAAGCCGGCCCGATTAGACTCTTTTGAAAGACTTTTATTAGTAGTCTTTCGTGCTCCCCGTATTGGCACATGTCCCCACAGTAGGACTTCAGGTGTGCAATAGGATTGCCAGTGCCATTATATTTGTCAAAGGCTGGCATTTTAAATTTGGAGGGTAGGGGGACCTCAGTGAACAGACATAAGTCTGTGAAGTCCGTGGCATGGATTTCAGCACCACCCATTTTCATCAACTGTTTTTATATTTTGTCTAACTGTTCTTTCAGTTGTTCCGACTCTTTTGATATAGGGGTCGCTTTCTCAGCCTTCAATTGGACTTCACTCTGGGCCACCAGGGGATGGGCAATTATAGGAGGAGGGTTGAGGCTGGATAAAGCCTCAACATAGGCCCCACTAGTCCTAATCTCGTCCTCTTCATACTGCTGGTCAACATAGTGTGCAGCGAGGGCATGATTCTCCTGTTATTGTTGGATGGGTTGGATGGGAATGACATGAGTGGGGGTTGGGTGAGCCCATTAGGGGTGAGGAAAGATTTGTTGGGTGATGGGAATTTGGTTTTGAGGTGGGGCCTGATAGGGCCATTGGGTATGGGGGAAGGTTTGGAGATGGCCTTAGGGTGTGGGGCCATGGGAGAATTGGGTTTGAGGTATGGCATGGGTTTGATCCGGCTATGAAGGTTGGGTTAAATGTTGGGGTTATTGTGGAAGGTATGAGTGTGGGGTTTGGGTTTGGGCCATGAACCCTTGGCCATTTTGGGCCACAGACCATTGATAGGTTTGGGCCATGGACCCTTGGTAGGTTTGGGTCACGGGCCCTTGGTGGGTGTGGGCCAGTGGGCCTGGGTAGGTTTGGGCCAAGGGCCCTTCAGGGGTTTGGCCCAATGGGCCTTGATGGGTCTAGCCCAATGGACCTTGATGGGTCTGGGCCATGGGCCCTAGGTAGGTTTGGGTGGTGGGGTATTGGGCCATGGGCCCCTAGGATATGTGAGAAAAGGTTTGGGTCAATGGGCCTTGGGGTAAGTGGGTAATGAGGGTTTGGGTGGTGTGGATTATGGGGGGTTGATAGGGGTCATAGGGGAGTGAGGCATGGAGATTGGCTAGGGTGTGAGACGGGTTTAGGGACATGGGGTGTGAAGGAGGAGGGGGGGTGTTTTGAGAAGCCTTCCACATGGAATAGGCTTGGAACATCTCCTCCATCATGGTCGTGGGGGGAGGGTTGAATGGAGATGGGGGATTTAAGGGATGATGGGGTATAGATGGGATGGAGGTGGCAAAAAAATTGGGCATGGCTCCAGTATAATCGGGCATGACCATGGTAGTTGGGGGGTATGGGGTGGATGAGGGGATGTATTGGGTATGTTTTGGGATGATGAGGGGTATGATGAGGATGGATGAGGAAAGTTGGGCATGGCCTCGATAAAAATGGGCATGACTTGGATGGATGGGGGGTTGGACTTTGGATATTTTGGGGGGTAGTGGTTGGGAAGATGGGGGCGTCAAATGGGCCGGTAATGGTAAAGGGGGGTTGGGTGAGGGGAATGGTGGACAAAACTTCTCCCGAATGGGAGTGGGTTGGAGAAAGTGGTGGGAATGAGTTGGGATTGGCGTAAGCCGAGTCTATTACCCACTACATTCTACGGGAACGAGTTGGGTAAGGGTGCTTTGGATAAGGCCCAAAAATTCTCCTCCTTCTTCCCCTATGGGACGACGGAGGGTAAGATGATGCCGTTGTGACGGCACCACAAACTATATATATATATTTTGGGTTTTGATTATATATATTTAAAATTTTTTTTTTTTTGAAAAAGTTTGGAAAAACAAAGGTTCCGAGACCTTGGAATTCCCTTTTCGGGTGGCTCTCGTACCTTAATTCAAGACCTACGACGACGATTTCGATGCACTTCGAAAGAATCAAAGGAGAACCTTTGATCTATTAAAGGCATGAAAATTGAGGCAAATAACCCGATCCCCCGGAATGAGCCACAAAGAAGTTACCCTCTTTTGACCGACGGGGGCAAACAAGACACTAAGCACACTGATCGGGGGACTCGGGAGGTGAAGAAGGCCACAGATTCGGGCTTGGGTGCTGTTAAACAGACATGGCGCAACTAATACATGCACCCAGGTTGCAGGGCACTATTTTTACACTGACACAACTATTAGTTGCGCTAAGGTAAAAATGTGGATTTTAAAGCTGGCGCAACTACATCGGTGCAACTAATACTTGCGCCAGGTAAAAACTGATGCTCTAGAACTGATGACAGCAACCACCAATACCCGAAATGAGTTTTTTTTTGGTTTTTTGTGGAAGCTAGGCTTCCGAGAAATGAGCTATTTTTTGGTGATCGATTCTCTCCTCACCGCACCTAAAGGGTTTGAGTCTAGTATAACTCGCTAGCGCGCTCCCCAAGGGTTTTAAGTTTTGAAATGAGAACCCACCCAATATACCTCTAGCGCTCGCGCCTTCTCAGATACTAGGTGGGCTGAAACTTTTCTGGATCATCACCACTAGGGGCTGCCGCCATACTAAGACCCGGGTGGTTGTGTGTTTGCCTAATCCCAATCCCTTTAAAATCTACCCTGTAAAAGTAAATTAATTAAGCTCCCTAACTTGGTTCAATTTTAATTTTTTTTAAAAGTTTTTCTTCTTTTTTTAGAAGTTTTCTTTAGTTCAAAGACTAGGGGTGATGATCCCGTGCCGCCACTACGAGACGGCGTCCACTATCGGAATATGTTTGCACAAGTAGGCCTCCCAATCGGCTAAGGCACTTTAAATGATGGCAAATTGAATGAATTAAAAGACAATGCTCAAGTAGGCCTGCCGATCGGCTAAGGCACTTTAAATGATGAAAGAGTAAAGAAATTTAAAGACTATGTGTAAGTAGGCCCGCCAATCGGCTAAGGCTCATAAATGACGTAAAAGTAGGGGTAAGTAAGTGACTTAATCAGAGGGGTGAGTGAAAAAAAAAAGCAACAAAAAAATAAAAAAACAGCAATAAAATATTAGAAAAATAAAAAAAGGCTTAGTTCAAGGGGAAGCTCTACTAGCTACTCCCCAGCGGAGTCGCCATCTGTGTAATCGTGGGAGTCAAGACGATCCCGTCGCGACGATGCGCTCTCCAATGAAAATATAGAGTCGCCACCCAGAGCTTTCGGTGTCCCGGGATGCCTAGTTCATTTTTATGAGCACCGAAGTGCTAAAAATATGACTCTAAATCTGGTCCACACCAAAGGCTCTTGGGTAGGGGCTTCGGTTATTGATCGGAAAGGTGTTAGGCACCCGATCAACCTGCTTAACGCGGTCTCTACTAATGGCCAAAAATAAAATGAAGTAAAAGAAAAGAAAATGTCTTCCTCTTACCCAAATGGGCCTTAAACCCTATTTGTGCCCCTTCGTTCCTACTAAAAATTCGACGGCGTAACGGCACAAATGGGAGGACGGGAAGAGCTAAAGAAGAGATAGGAGAAGAAAGGGGAGAGCCAGAGCCCTCAGGCCCTTGTAGCACAATAGGAGAGCCTTGCGTGGCTTGCTTTGATGAGCACTTGAAGGGTTTGTATGGTGGAAAGTGGGGTTCTAACTCTTAAGGCTTGAAGCTAAGAGGTAGGGAAGGGAGGCTAGGGGATCACACACACCTAACCTATGGGTTTTCTATGAAATGCTAAGGTCTAAAGGAGTTTTTTGAATTCTGGAATTTGTATGAGGGGTGTGTACCAAAGGGAGAAAGATCTTCTCACTTTAAGCTCTTTCTCTCTTAGGTAGAAATTCTCAACCCTTAAACCAAGGTGTGGGGGGCTCTATTTATAGGAAAAGAGTGGGTTAGGAAGCTACTTAAGAGCTAAATGGGTTTAGCAATTAGGTAATATCTCATCTAAGGATTCATAGGATTTTTAGAGTCTTGAGATGTGTGGAAGGGTCCTCCAATGGTGGATGATGGGGTGAGGCCTTAAGCCACTTAAAGGGTTGCAAATAGGGTGCAAATTGGTGCAACAGAACTAGGAACCACACTCTAAAGGTTAAGGTGGTCAACAAGTCAAACCCTAAATACGAAATTCGAGGCAAAATCCAATAGTTACTGTTCATATGCCTGGCGCTACTAATAGTTGCGCCAGACAAATGTATAGTAAAATAGTGTCTGAAAGTTGGCTAGCTGAGGTGGGGTCCACAATTAATACTGGCGCAACTATTAGTTGCGCCAGACTTAAATCCTGAGAGAAGTGGCCTGGCGCAACTATTACTGGCGCAACTATTAGTTTCGCCAAGTCCCTAAGGGGGCCCACATGACTTTAACTTTCTGCCCTCCGGATTCGGTTTGCCATATCTTTTGATGTATACCTTCGATTGGGGTGATTCTTGGACCGTTGGAAAGCTGACGACCTCTACTCCTCAATGGTATGAGACTCGATCATAGTAGAGGGCCATAGCCAGTTTCGGTGCACCACTCTTCATCCATAGCCTGGCAAGGTTAGTTTTTAGGGTTTGGAATGGGTTCTAAGGGTTGGGATTGGTTATTCAAGGTTCGGGGTAGGTTCCTAAGGGGGTCTAGGCAAATTCTTAAGGGTCGGGGTAGTTCCTAAAGGTTCCATACATGCTATAAAAAAGCTCAGGAGTGTGCCCTTCTGTAAGTGTGTTTCAATCGGGCCTTGGGCCAAATTTGGATGTCTACAGTGGGATAAGTCACGTGCAAGACTTGTGATTATTTTGTTAGCTTTGAGAGAGAGAAAGAGAAGAAGGGTTAGAAGAGAAGGGATTCACTTGAATCTATGTGTTTCAAGCCGCTAGATCATTGTGAAACTTTTGGAAACTTGGGTGTGGAAAATCACCATCCGATTGTGTCGGCGTTGTTGAGATTGTAGCGCCTGGAGGGAGATAATGGGGTTTTAAGATCCATTATCATGTGAGGAGAGAACGCCCCGACCCTTACACGATTTTGATGTTTAAAGGTACAAAATTGACACTCATGTGTGTACAAATTGTAGAATAGGATGTGAAAGAAGTGTGGAAGTGGTTGGCAAAGAGACCGCGAGAGGATCGAGTTGAGAAAACTCAGATCTGAAGTGTTTCTAGTTCTCGCGCGCCCTAGCTTCAAAGCTCGCTCGCGCGAGAAGCCTTCAAAAAGGCATCTCTGAGCCTCACTGGACCGAGTAAAAAAGACTCCAGTGAGCCTCTGATATTCGCTCGCACAAGGGTATGAGTGATTTGTGAGCTCGCTCGCGCGACCTATCTTTCTCACTTGGGTGAGCTATGTTTCTCACTCGCGCGAGGGTGTAAGTAGTGTATGAACTCGTTCGCACGAGTTTTATTTCTCGCTTGTGCAAGAGTCTCGCGTGCCCAAAGCGGCTGATGAAATTTAGCTTCAATAAGCTGAATTTCAATCGTGCGCCCGAGGTTTGTGAGCTCGCGCGCATGAGCTTTAGTGCTCGCTCGCGCGAGAAACAGAGTCAAGCTTATTTTGACTCTTTTTGTGTGAATTCTTTGGAAATGTTTTCTTTAGTTTTTTTAAACATTCCTAAGTATTCTTTGAATGATTTAGATATAGGATAAAGTGTTGAGCCTACGAGTGAGTCTTCAAAAGGTTTATGTATGGATTATGCTAAGCGTGCTTTGAGGTAGGAGAAAACTTACAATCATTTGATTTGAATGTACTCTGTATAAGTTAAGTAATGTGATGTGATAAGCCATGATAAGTTTTGTTAAAATAAGCACGTAATATTTTAACCTTTCAAACAAGTTTTGAAAAGTATAAATGTGATGTGATATGAGAGATGTGAAGTGAAGAATATGTTCATGTGAATTCAGAAATCGTGAATGAATATTAGTTTTTCCAAAATAAGTATATTATAATCGCTTTACACGGTGTGAAAATTATAAGTTACATTTTACATTATGATTTAAAGTTTAGTATAACGAATTCCTAATTGTGCTCCGATACGACAGGCTATCCGTTCATTGTACTCCGGTATGACAAGATATCCATTCATTCTCTTACCGGCCAACGATATTACTTCGTTCGGCACAAGTATCCCTCATAATGTAGGGGTTTGGGCATTATGTGTAAATGGTTCATTGAACGACGATGATTGAGATTTCTATTAGTGTAATATGTGGCTCCCAAAGCTATATTTGCTTGAGGTGGTAATTTAAGTTATAGTCTTAAGTTATATCAAATGTTTTTAAAACAAAGCATGTGATTCAAGTGGTGTGGTTAAGTTCTAGCATATGGAATTCAAATGTGTAAATATGAAATGTGCATATGGAAATCAGTTATGAAACTTAGTACTTTGACATATAAGATTTAAATGCAACTAATATTTTTCCCCTATTGAGCTTAGATGTAAGCTCACCCTTCGACTATACATCACAGGTAAGGACTTAGAGAAGGAATTGGATCTGGAGAGCAATCCAGAGTATAAGCCAAAGGAGGTTGAGCCCCTGCCAGACTTCCCTAAATAGACTTGTGATTAGAGGTGGACAGTTGTTGTGTTTTAGGCTTGGTATGTCCAACCATTTTGAGTTATACGTTCAGTTGTGTACTATTATTTTAGATAATATTTTGTGAACCATTATTGGGTGATGCATGTCCATCCCCGATGGTTCATTTCGGTTCTTTGTCCATGCGATAGGCATGGTATTAGAACCGTTATTTTGATATATTTTGAGATATGAGATATAGAAATGGATCTTTCTATTGCTATATATGATGACTCTATCTGTTTAGTGAGAGATGTCAACTTTGTTTCTGCGTTGTGTGGATGTACCGAGTGTTTTGTAAGTAAGGGGGTCGCCTTAATGGGTGACAAGATGGCACGGGTTTCGGTTATCGAAATCCGAGCTGTCACAGTTGGTATCAAAGCATCAACTTTAGAAATTTCTGATAGACCTTAGACTTGTATTAAATGTTAAGATTTTATCAGAGTATAAGGACTCCCTGTTAATGAAACTTTTGTTTCATGTTAACAGAATATTATGCCTCCTAGAGGTCGAGGAAGACCAAGAGCTGGTCAAGCCCAAACCACAAGAAGTGTTGGAAGGATTGACATCATGATAGATGAAGTGTTGATGGAGGAGAATAATACTACGGGTCCAAATAGGACTCCAGTGAGAGAAAGAAATCCTCCAGTGAGAGAAGGAAATCCTCCTGAACAAGGGGTTAAAAATAGAGAAAGTGTGGGAATAGAAAGAATGGCTCGAGCCATGGAGACAGTGGCTAATGCCATGACACAACATACTGAATTGATAGTTGTCAATAATGTCAGTAACCATCAGATTCCACCTCAACCACCAATTAAACCACTACCTCAACCTTCTGCATTTATGGAGTTCAGAAGGATGCGTCCACCTAATTTCTCCGGACAAGCTAAGCCAGTAGAGGCAGAGAATTGAATTGATGAAATGGAGAAGATCTTCAGTGTGCTTCCATGCACTGAGGATGAAAAGGTTAGATGGGCCGCATTTAAGCTAGATGGGGAAGTAGGCCCATGGTGGAAATCGATGTCAAGAACTAGAGAACAGGTGACACCTGATATGTTATGGACATGGGAAGAGTTCCTTGAGGAATTCAATAAGGAATATTTTCCCCAACATGTGAGGGATCAGATGGAGGTAAAGTTCATAAACCTGGAGTAGGAAAAGATGTCCATACGAGAGTACGGAGTTGAGTTTACAAGATCGTCGAGATTTGCACTGGAACATGTGGCCTCGGATTGGATGAAAGCAAAGAAATTTCAATGCGGATTGAGGCCAAACATCTGTGACCGAGTTTTAATGTTTCAGTTAGGGACTTATGGGGAAGTAATGAGTAAGGCTCTGGTTGCAGAGAAAAGTATCAATGAGATGTACAAAAGAAGAGACCAACAGAGCAAGGGAAAATCAAGCCAGGGAAGGTTTGGAAACTATGAAACGACTAATAAAATGCCGAGGTTCACGACACTGGTTCATAAATAGTTTACTCAGGGAAATTATAATAGGTCATTTATGCCTACTCCAGTTAGATCATTTCGCCCTTTTGGTCCTGCTATTACTATAGGAGGGTCAGTTGCCCAAGGAATTTTGAAAGTAGCACCTTCGACTCCGCAAGAGAATTGTGCGCGTTGTGGTAAACCACACAAGACTACTGATTGTAGAAGAGGTACAGGGGCATGTTTTAAGTGTAGAAAAATGGGCCATATCATCAGAGACTTCCCAGAGTTAAAGAATGAAGGGAGAGTGGTGACACACAACACAGAGGCCTACACGACCGACGTAGTTTGTAAAACTTACAGTGCAAGGCCGTGCTTATTCAGTGACAGCTAAGGATGCCCAAACCAATAACGACATAATCCAAGGTATAATTGCCTGATTAATGTTATTACATTCTTATTTAAAATTTTAGATAGAGAAGGTGCATAGATAAGAAATAGTCTTTTACATTAATAAGTTGAATGCTATGTTTTCTGTATATATATTTAATCGTTAGTATGTATATAACGTAGGTACTTTGCAAATATATAGCAAATATGACTATTATTGTTATGATGCCAGAGTTTTGATAGACCCAGGGTCTACTCATTCGTTTATGACCCCTCAGTTTGCAATAAGGGTTAAGGCCATTCCCGAACCCTTAGACTTTATTCTCGATGTGTTAGTTCCAACGGGGAATTCGGTTAAGACCGACATAGTGTGTCGATCGATTATGGTTGATGTTAAAGACTATGAAGATTATGAGATGATAGTGGATTTTATCTTGTTAGATATGCAATGATTCGATGTAATCCTTGGGATGGATTGGTTATCTAGGCATGATGCAAATGTCGATTGTCGAAGAAAGATAGTTACCTTTAGACCGAACGGGGGTAGATCATTCAAATTTCTTGGCATGCGATCAACCTTCATATCGTTTATCTCCGCAATACGTGCAACACAAATGATGAGAAATGGTTGTGGTGGATATTTAGCATTTTTACAGGAGCAAAGGGAGGAGAACGTGATCGCAGAAATTCTGATGGCTTGTGAGTTTCAGGATGTTTTCCCTGAATAGTTATCGGGATTGCCACCTGATCGTGAGGTTGAGTTTGCCATAGATTTAGCCCCAGTTTCCGAGCCAATGTCTAAAGCGGCATATAGAATGGCTCCAACTAAGTTGAAAGAGTTGAAGGACCAGTTGTAAGAACTTTTAGATAAAGGTTTCAAAAGACTAAGTGTGTCTCCTTGGGGAGCACTGATCTTATTTGTCAAGAAGAAGGATGGGTCGATGAGATTATGCATCGACTATCACCAATTAAATAAATTGACTATTAAGAACCGATATCCCTTGCCTAGAATCGACGACCTTTTTGATCAATTATAAGGGGCAGAGTTTTTTTCCAAAATAGACTTAAGATCTGGTTATCATCAGCAGAAAGTGAAAGTTGAGGATGTTCATAAAACGGCATTCAAAACTAGATATGGGTATTATGAGTTTCTCGTGATGCCTTTTGGTTTAACCAATGCACCAGCTTCGTTCATGGATCTTATCAACAGGGTGTTCATACCACATTTAGATACATGTGTGGTTGTGTTTGTGGATGACATACTCATCTACTCCAAGTCTCGAGAAGAGCATGAGCAACATCTGAAGATTGCTTTACAGGTGTTGCGTGAACACCAATTATATGAAAAACTCAGCAAGTGTGAGTTTTGGCTGGAAGAAGTAAGCTTTTTGGGACATGTAGTCTCAGAAATAGGTGTTACAGTGGATCCTGCAAAGATCGAGGCAGTAGTAAAATGGGAACAACCACAGACTGTAACTGAGATTTGCAGTTTCCTCAGTCTGGCTAGATATTATCGGAGATTTGTGAAAGGGTTCTCAGAGATTTCAGGGCCACTTACGAGACTTATGAGAAAAGATAAGTTTGAGTGGACTGAGGAATGTGAAAAGAGTTTCCAAGAACTCAAGAAGAGATTGACGTCAACACCAGTGTTAGCCATTCCATAAGGGAGTGGAGGTTTTGTTGTGTACAGCGATGCGTCACATAGCAGCTTGGGTTGTGTGCTCAATCAAAATAAAAAAGTTATCACCTACGGGTCGAGATAGCTTAAAGATCATGAGAAGAATTATCCGACGCATGATCTTGAGCTCGCAACAGTGATATTTACGCTGAAGATGTGGAGACATTACTTATATGGAGAAACTTTCAAAATCTTTAAGGACCATAAAAGTCTCAAATATCTGTTTACACAGAAAGACCTGAATATGAGACAGAGACGTTGGATGGAATTCCTTAAAGATTATGATTGTTCTATTCAATACCATCTAGGCAAGGCTAATGTGGTTGCGGATGCATTGATTCGAAAGACTTCAGCTCAATTATCAAGTCTTATTTTGGAACTCCGTCGATGGAAACTATTAAAGGATATAGCATTGCATGATATGAGGATCGAGGAGAAAGCTTCAGGAGCTTTCCTAGCAAACATGACATTCTGACCAGTGATCTTTGATCGAATCTATAAGCTACAGATGAAAGACACAAAGTTAGTGAAGATCAAACAGGGTGTACTCGATGGTAGTAGACTAGATTTCTCCATCAAAGAGGATGGATCGCTACTATTCAGAGGGCGTCTATGCATACCCATTGATGCCGATCTCAAGCAAACTATTTTAAATGAGGCCCATAAGTCAAAGTATGCTATTCATTCTGGTGGTACCAAAATGTATCAAGATTTGAAGCAAAGTTTTTGGTGGAGAGGGTTGAAGAAAGACGTAGCTGAGTACGTCTCTCGGTGTTTGGTATGTCAGCAGGTAAAGGTGGATCATAGACATCCATTTGGGTTACTACAACCTTTGCCTATACCAGAGTGGAAATTGTAATCAATTTCCATGGACTTCATCTTAGGATTACCATGAACATTGAAGAAGTACAATGCAATATGGGTGATCATTGACGGATTAACTAAGTCAGCTCATTTCTTACCTTATATCATGATCTATACAGCGAGAAGACTAGCAAAAATATATATGAAAGAAATCATCAGATTGCATGGTATACCAGTGAGTATTGTCTCAGATAGGGATCCGTTGTATACCTCTCAGTTTTGGCATAAATTTCAAGAAGGGATGGGTACGCGGCTAGATTTCAGTTCAACGTTTCACCCACAGATCGATGGTCAGACTGAGTGAGTAAATCATATCATAGAAGATATCTTACGAGCTTGTATGCTTGATTTTCAAGGATCATGGGATCAACACTTACCTTTGATCGAATTCACATACAACAATAGCTATTAGACTAGTATAGGTATGCCACCACATGAGGCTTTATATGGGAGATGGTGTAGATCGCCAATCAATTGGGAGGAGATAGGAGAAAAGTTTATATTGGGACCAAAGATTATTGAGAGTACCACCGAGGCGGTATGCCTAATTCGCGAGAGGTTGAAGGTTGCACAGAGTCGATAAAAGAGTTATGCTGACCTTAAGAGGACAAGTGTTGAGTTTCTGATAGGAGATAAGGTCTTCATCAAGATTTTGCCTACCAAAGGCATTATGTATTTTGAAAAGTGTGGGAAGTTGAGTCCACGTTATGTCGAGCCTTTTAATGTTCTGGGGTGTGTTGGAGAAGTTGCTTACCGAATTGCACTGCCACCGCAACTCTCAAGCATGCATGATGTATTTCATGCATCGATGTTGAGACAATATGTGAAGGACCCCACTCACATTATAGATCACCAACCGATCAAAATTCAAGAGGACTTGACAGTTAAGAAAGAACCGGTGCAAATTCTCAATCGGAAGGAATAAGTACTATGCACAAAAAGGATTCCTTTGGTGCTTGTAAGGTGGCGGAACCATTCGCCAGAGGAAGCCACTTGGGAACATGAATCAGAAGTGCGTGATGCTTACCCAGAATTGTTTACGTGAATTTTGTGTAATATTGAAAAAATTTCGTTTATGAATGTAATGTTGTAATTTAGAGCTTTCTTGATTAAGTGCGGGATGATTTAGTAAGCGATAAAATCGTTGTGAGTCAGTATTGTGTCAGACCGATGATTTACTTGAATGATGTATAGATTGTTAGATGCAAAAAGATGTCCCAAATATGGGAAAATTGATGAACAAAGGCAAAAGAACTGAAAAGTGGAGGTAAAGCTATTGAAAAACATTATACCTGTGTTCTCGTGCGCCCGAGCTTTAGTGCTCGCTCGCACGAGTTATTCAGATAGAGGAATAGACAAGAGAATTCGATTCCCTAAGAGATTACTGAGACTCACCCGCACGAGGTTTAGAGCTCGCTCGATCGCACGAGTCACTCATAAATAAATAAATAAACTCGAACTCCAGAGACTAACTGATGCTCGCGTGCCCGAGCTATCTTAAGTCGAGAGCTTTATTTCTTCTTCATGGGGAGCCTTCCAACACGATTTTCCTTGGATCATTTCACATTTCTACTTGGATTTATTGCGATTAAGGTAATCCTTGCCCTAATTTCAAGCTGCATTTCACTTATTTTGGATTTAAAAACCCTAGCATGGCATCTAGGTCTCCAAACCCTAAACCTAGAAAGAAACTAGCCATAAGACCATCAAGTTTGGGATGCCAAAAGGGAGTTCCTCTACCAATTCCTTTGACACAACCCGCCCTGTTTTGGGAGGCGAAAGCATTTGAGGTTGAATGGGCTATTCACAAGGATTTGTTTAAAGATCAACCAGAAACCTTGTGGACCAAGGAATACTTGACGTCGGCAGGGATGCTATCATTCCTCTGCCTATTTTATGATAGCTATTACCCACGTCTTGTAAAGTTATTTTATCAAACTTTGAGGCTAGATCCCACGAGAGATATGTTGATCGTCACCCTTGATGATAAAGCCTTAACTTTTGACTACATGGACATTGGGAGAGCAATGAATTGCCTTGGACTTATGAACCGCATGAAGGAGGTGCGACACCACCTATCCAAGAAACTATTAGTTTTCATCACATTAAGATCGAAATGAACGATGGTCTGGCTGGATCGGTTACACGGGCCCAATTACCTGAACGAATGTGGCCATTAGATGTGATTATGAGGAAGAATGTATACTAGGTGGGCCATGAGCAAGAACGGAGGGATCCATTTCTTCAGGCTCTATATGCAGCTTTTGAGGGCAGATGGTTCAATGCCCCTGTTTTAGTACGTGAAGGGATTAAGCATGCCCATGAGTGTGCTAAATCAGGAGCCGTTCCAATAGTCATACCTCGATTGGCCTATGCTCGATTAATTTTCAGAATGATAGCTCAATATCAACCCTCATCCGATGTCAATCGTTATGAAATTTCTGAGCATGAACCCCTTGCCACTGACAACTACAAAACATACCGAGTGCATGATTGGCACCTAAGTTATAACAGTTTGACCGGGAGTGTCAGAAGAAAAAGAGAAAGAGAAATTGCACAACGGGCACAACAACAAGACGATCAATCACAACCCCCTCAACCCGAAGTGGTACTAGATCCACCAGCCCAGCCCAATATGCCACCTCCAACCCAACCACAAACCCAGTCAAAACAACCCATGGATTGGGCATGGAGATTGGATAACTAGGACGAGATGCTCAAGCAACTACTCCAACAAAATCGTGAAATGAGACAGCCGCAGTAGTTTCAAGAGGCTATCGTTACCGACTTGATGCGTCATGCATATCCGCATACGTACAAGCAGCACCTCCCGATACTCCAGTCTGCTACCTTTGGTACTTCCAGCTTTGGCGCTGCGGCTGATGCCGGTGAAGAGACTGATGACAATTCGGGTTCTGGTGAGGATGGTTATGGAGAGGAGTCTGATCAGAGTGGCGACGCTAAGAGTTAGTTACAGTTGGTGACGATGGAGAACTATTTCTAGAATTTTGATTTTTGAATGGATGAATTTTTGTAACTTTTTGGTGTACGAGTTCTCAAACTATTGTGACATGGCTATCACCTTTACATGTTAAATTTTGATATAAATGATTTTGTGTTATTATGAATAGTTTAAAGTTGAATGTGAATGGGTTTGAATTCAGGTTCTTGTTAAATTCGATTCTTTATGTAATCGATGTATCCACGAGTGTTTTGGATACTCAACTCGTGATTAGATGTAAAAATTTTTCATTTGGAATAGGTACATGTATTTTCTGTTATAATTTGTTTTGTAGGTGCCCATGTGTGGCAATGTACGGTTATACTTACCTACGTGTGCATTAGCTTATTGAACCAATCACAACAATTTTGTGTGGATGTGTGTGGCAGGAATTGTAAATAACTTTATTTTGGGTTAATGTGCAGGGACTCTAGGTTTTTACAATGTCACCACGACTAATTGTGGATTCCTCACGGTGTATGGATGTTCTACTAGGTTTTTATGTGGGTTTGGTATTTGAAAATGACAATTTTGATGAGCCTTGTAGTGTGGATATATATTGGTTTTAGTTTTGTGCAGATATAAATGTATGGTCAATTTGACTAGGTGGACTTTAGATATATGCTTCACACAACTCCTGTGTGATTTTAGGATGGATGATTTTTTTCGAATGTGTTGGCATAAGCATTCTTAAATTTTGTGTGATGGTCATGATAGAAAAAATTGAGGTCAGTGTGAAACTTTTGCAAGAATGAATAAGTTTTATGTGATATGTGGTGTGTGTACGTAAGCTCTGGATTGTGAATGGCTATGTGCACTTTGAAGTCAATGCGTACATACACATCTACTTCACGATTGTGTCCGTTCTTTTGAACAATGTGAATGTGTGTGTGGGTGTTTCGTTTCGTGTGTGTGGTTGAATCTAGTTATGTTAGTCAATTTTCGAGGATAAAAATTTTATAAGGTGGAGAGAATGTAATGACCCCAATTTTAAGAAATCGTGTAAGTAAATGTGAGCAGGTACTAGTTTGGTACACTATACGATTATAATATTTTGTTGGGTTGGTGTGCTTGTGTAATGACCCATGAGTGAGCGTGCGTCGGATTAAGTGATTGAGTTTTCATTTGTACACACCAAATGAAGACTCATTTGGATAAGAATAGATGTCTGTGTCTAGCATAGAGAGAGTAAGTGGATAAGAATACCACACCATGTGTGTATATGTGCTTCACAAGGAAACAAAGTGCTTGTTTAGATAAGTGAGGGGTAACTCACGTGCAAGACTTGTGATTGTTTTGTTAGCTTTGAGAAGAAGGGTTAGAAGAGAAGGGATTCACTTGAATCCATGTGTTTCAAGCTGTTAGATTGTTGTGAAACTTTTGCAAACTCGGGTGTGAAAAATCACCATCCAATTGTGTAGGCGTTGTGGAGATTGTAGTACTTGG
The DNA here is from genome assembly GCA_021018995.1 of Chloranthus sessilifolius. Taxonomy (NCBI): domain Eukaryota; kingdom Viridiplantae; phylum Streptophyta; class Magnoliopsida; order Chloranthales; family Chloranthaceae; genus Chloranthus; species Chloranthus sessilifolius. The sequence goes on from CM037586.1 coordinate 18,727,721, forward strand.
AGGGAGACAGAATGTGGTTTTAAGATCCATTATCATGTGAGGAGAGAATACCTCGACCCTTGCATGATTTTGATGTTTAAAGGTATGAAATCGACACCCATGTGTGTACAAATTGTAGAGTAGGATGTGTAAGAAGTGTGGAAGTGGTTGGCGAAGAGACCGCGAGAGGATCAAGTTGAGAAAACTAGGATCTGAAGTGTTTCTGTTTTTTGCGCGCCCGAGCTTCAAAGCTCGCTCTCACAAGAAACCTTCAGAAAGACATCTCTGAGCCTCGCTCGACCGAGTAAAAGAGACTCCAGTGAGTCTCTGATATTCGCTCACGCGAGGGTATGAGTGACTTGTGAACTCGCTCGTGCGACCTATGTTTCTTGCTCGCGTGAGGGTGTGAGTAGTGTATGAACTCGCTCGTGCGAGAGTCTCGCATGCCCAAAGCGGCTGGTGATATTCAGCTTCAATAAGCTAAATTTCAATCGCACGCCCGAGGTTTGTGAGCTCTCGCGCATGAGCTTTAGTGCTCACTCGCGCAAGAAACAGAGTCAGGCTTATTTTGACTCTTTTTGTGTGAATTCTTCAGAAATGTTATCTTTAGTTTTGTTAAGAATTCCTTAGTATTCTTTGGATGATTTAGATGTAGGATAAAGTATTGAGCCTACGAGTGAGTCATCAAAAGGTTTATGTATGGATTATGCTAAGCGTGATTTGAGGTAGGGAAAAACTTACGATCATTTGATTTGAATGTGCTCTGTATAAGTTAAGTAATGTGATGTGATAAGCTATGATAAGTTTTATAAAAATAAGCATGTGAAATTTTAACCTTTCAAACAAGTTTTGAAAAGTATAAATGTAATGTGATATGAGAGATGTGATGTGAAGAATGTGTTCATGTGAATTCAGAAATCATGAATGAATATTAGTTTTTCTAAAATAAGTACATTGTAATCACTTTACATGGTGTGAAAACTATAAGTTACATTTTACACTATGATTTAAGATTCAGTATAAGAATCCCAAATTGTGCTCTGGTACGGCGGGATATCCATTCATTGTACTTCGGTACGGTGGGATATCTGTTCATTCTCTTATCGATCAACGATTATACTTTGTTCGGCACAAGTATCCCTCATAATGCAGGGGCTTGGGCATTATATGTAAATGGTTCATTGAATGGCGATGATTGGGATTCCTATCGTTATAATATGTAAGTCCGAAAGCTATATTTGACTGGAGTGGTAATTTAAGTTACAGTCTTAAGTTATATCAAATGTTTTTAAAACAAAGCATGTGATTCAAGTGGGTGTGATTAAGTTCCAGCATATGGAATTCAAATGTGTAAACATGAAATGTGCATATGAAAATCAGTTATGAAACTTAGTACTTTGACATATAAGATTTAGATGCAACTAATGTTTTTCCCCTATTGAGCTTAGATGTTAGCTCACCCTTCGACTATACGTCACAAGTGAGGACTTTGAGAAGGAATTGGATCCAAAGAGCGTTCCAGAGTACGAGCCAGAGGAGGAGGTTGAGCCCCTGCCAAAGGAGTTATCCCCTAAATAGACTGGTGATTAGAGGTGGACAGTTGTTGTGTTTTAGGCTTGGTACGTTCAGCCATTTTGAGTTAGACATTCAATTGTGTAATATTATTTTGGATATTGTTTTGTGAACCATTATTGGGTGATGGATGTCCATCACCGATGGTTCATTTCGGTTCTTTGTCCATGCGATCGACATGGTATTAGAACCGTTATTTTGATATGTTTTGAGATATGAGATATAGAAATAGAGCTTTCTTTTATTGTATATGATGACTCTATCTGCTTAGTTAGATATATCAGCTTTATTTCTGCATTGTGTAGATGTACCAAGTTTTCTGTAAGTAAGGGGGTCGCCCTAACGAGTGACTAGACGGCACGGGTTTCAGTTATCAAAATTTTGGCTATCACAGTTCATGTATCAATTTGACTTTCTCAGTGATAGATTGGACTAGTTCAGGTTCAAGCATCTTCCTAACTCCAACTTCGTCCCAACGCAACGAAATTTTGCAACTTTTGCCATATAAAGTTTCAAACGGGGACATTCTGATACTTGCCTAGTAGCTATTATTGTGAGAGAATTCGATCAATGGGAGGTGATCATCCCAATTCCCTCGAAAGTTAAGCATACATGCTCGTTGTATATCTTTAACTACTTGATTCAATCTTTCAATCTGGTCCTCCGTCTGGGAGTGGAAGGCAGTACTAAAATCTAATCGAGTGCCCAGAGCTTCCTAGAAGGTTATCCAATGTTTGGAGGTAAATTTTGAGTCTCAATCGAAGACAATGCTAACTGACACTCCATGAAGCTTCACGATTTCTTTTAGAAATATTTTGGTAAGCTTGTTCCCAACTGTGCTAGTCTTACATGGCAAGAAATGAGCAGACTTGGTTAACCTGTCAACTATTACTCAGATGACACCATTCTTCTTCATCGTCTTTGGTAGACCCACGATGAAGTCCATTGATATGTTTTCCCACTTCCATTCTAGGATGGGTAGGGGTTGTATAAGCCCGACCAGTTTCTGATGTTCTGCCTTGACTTGTTGGCACACTAAGCACTTCGATACGTATTCGGCTATTTCTCGCTTCATGTTCAGCCACCAGTACTAATTTTTCAGATTCTGATATATCTTAGTGTTGCTTGAATGTACTGAGTATCCTGATTTATTACCTTCATCAAGTATCTCCTTTTTCACTTCGGGGTCATTGGGTACGCACAGTCTTCGCCTAAAGAGTAATGTTCCATCCGTCCTGATACTGAAATCGGGTTTTGATCCTAAGGTTTCAATGATCTTCAAGATTTTTCGATTCGTACTCTCTAATGCCTTGATTTTATCCAACATGAACGGACTCATCATAATTCTTGCCAAATATATATATCCTCTTCAACTTCTTGGAGGTATTTCTTCCACTGCGATTTCATCGAAGGGCTTTCAGGTTTTCAATCTGACTAACAGTGCTGAAGATTTCTTATTGAGTGCATTGGCGATGACATTTGCTTTTCTAGGATGGTAATTTATGGAGCAATCATAATCTTTTATGTATTCTATCCATCTTCGTTACCTCAAGTTTAGGTCCTTTTGTGAGAAAAGATGCTTAAGACATTTATGGTCCTTGTATATCTTGAACGTCTCGTCATAAAGATAATGTCACCATAGTTTGAGGGTAAAGATGGCTACGATCAGTTCCAAGTCAAGAACCGGGTAGTTCTTCTCATGAGGTTTGAGTTGCCTTGACACATAAGCTACAACTTTTTTACTTTGCTCAAGCACACAGCCAAGTCTCCGGTGAGATGCATCCGTGAATATTTCAAATTCACTAGTACCCGTCGTGGAAGGCTGGGTGAGAATTGGTGCAGTAGTAAGCCTCTTTTTCAATTCTAGGAAACTTTCTTCTCATTCCTCGGCCCATACAAATTTGACATTCTTTCATGTGAAGCGAGTAAGCGGTAGAGCAATTCGAGAAAATCCTTCAACAAAATGATGACAGTAGCCCGCTAATTCGAGGAAACTCCTAACTTCAGTAACACTTTTTGGTGCTTGCAATTCTGTAACTGCTTCGATCTTGGAAGGATCAATAGTCACTCCTTCTACTGATACCACGTGGCCTAGGAAGGTGACTTGGTTAAGCCAAAACTACATTTACTGAGTTTGGCGTACAATTGATACTTACGGAGTGTTTGGACTACAACGCGAAGGTGTTCTTCCTGTTGTTTCTCCGAGCGAGAGTAAATGAGGATATCATCTATGAAGACTATGATGAACTTGTCTAGATAGTCCCTAAAGACCGTGTTCATTAAGTCCATGAAAACTATCGGGGCATTCGTAAGACCGAATGACATGACTAGAAACTCGTATAGTCCATGTCTATAGGCGAAAGTCGTCTTCGAAATATCCTCTTCCCAAACCTTCAGCTGAAGATAGCCCGATTTGAGATCAATTTTTGAGAAACATTTAGCACCCTTAAGTTGGTTGAACAAATCATCGATACAAGGTAGAGGGTATCGATTTCTTATGGTGACGCTGTTCAACTGGCGATAATCGATGGATAGTCTCATCGAGTCATTTTTCTTCTTTACGAAGAGCACTGGAGCTCTCCATGGTGACTCGCTATATCGAGTAATCCCCTTGCTAGATAGTTCATAGAGTTATATCTCTAAATTTTTTAATTCTACGGGGGTCATCCGATATGGTGCCTTGGTAAGATCACACCAATTTTGAACTCGATTTCTCAGTCTGGTGGTATTCTGGGTAAGTCCTCAGGGAATACGTTGACAAATTCTTTAACAATTATAATTGTTGTAGGGTCGACCATTTTATCTTGTTCCTTGTCTGACGCTGCCAATAAAGGTACTCCTTTCTTTTGATTCCCTGAAATTTGAATGAAGGCTCTCCTAATGGTTGGAAGGTGACCACTTTAGATAAACAGTCAACTGTGGCATGATATGTGGCTAGCCAATCCATGCCCAATATGATGTCAAAATCTGGAAATTCTAACACGATGAGATCTACCGAAAGATCATGACCTTTAATATTTATGATCGTGTTTCAACAGATTAAAGTAGTCATCATGGTGTCCCTGAACGGTGTCGAGATAGTCGATCTCCTTCCTAAGAGTACGGGTTTAGCTTGAATTTTTGACACAAATCCTGGACTAATGAATGAATATGTAGACCCTGAGTCTATAAGAACGAGGGTTAAGTGTTTAATGTCACTCTCATGTTGACAAACAGAGAGGTACCTATTAGAATAAGGCATGTTAAGATATTTTCGAGTTTAATAATAAGGTTTAGATTTTTATTGGATTCATACAAGAGATTTCATGAAATGGAAGTTTATGAAAACTACACTCGAACTATAGAAAGAAAGGTAATTGGATTGGAGTTAGTAATGGTACCTTGAATGACTTCGTTGCTAGCCATAGTGTCCTGCTGCGACATCGGAAATACGCAGCCCTGGCTCGGAGACTTTGCTTGAGTATTATACTGTGAGCCTTGTACTGAGGCTCTTTTGGGGCAGCCCTTAACCATGTGTCCCTCTTTTCTGCACCAGAAACATTTACTGGTACCTTGCATGCCTACTTTGGGCTTGTGCGTCTTGTTACATTTTATGCAAGGTTCGTAGGGTGCGAACTCCCTTTGTGGATGACGTGGCTGTGGAACAACATTTCTTCCAAGGAAGGTGGGCGCTACTTGTGTCTGCGAGGGTGTGAGACGGGGCCTTTTGTTTTCTGAAAGGGTTGGTGAAGGTTGGGTCCTCTCGGTGACAGCTGGTATGGGTCTTTATGGAATAAATGAGCCCCTTTGATTAGCCTTGCCCTTTTGGACCTCCAACCCGACATTTCTTCTATTGAGCATTCGTTTGATTCCCTTTCTTGGATCTGTGTACGATCTATGAGCTCTCCATACATTTCAATCTTCATTGTGGCTAACTTCTCGTGAAAGAATGGTCGCAAGTTGTTCTAAAATGCAAAGAGCTTATCCCTTCATCAGCGATCAAATTTCCAGCAAACCTAAATAGTTGGTGAAACTTGGTCTCGTACTTGGCCACAATCATGCTCCCTTATCGTCGGTCAATGAATTCATTCTTCTTTTGAGCTCTGGTGGTTGCAGAGAAGTACTTTCCAAAGTATGCTTCCCTGAACTGTTGCCAAGTTCACTCTTCTTCATTGTTTTGATCTATAGCTCTCTTTGTTGCTGTCCACCAGTTCTCCACTTCTTGGTCTAGATAGAATGCTGCCCACTTCACCTTTTCATGCTCTGTGGGGGAAGAGATCCCAAAGAACTTCTCAATTTTATTTATCCAATCTTCAGCAGCGTCTGGGTCGAGCTAACCATGGAAATAGGGAGGTCAAGCTCTATTGAGTACTTGGAATCCGACAGGTGCATGGGGTGGATTCTCCTGTTGCTGAGACTGACATTGGTTGACAAGCTTTTGGATGGCTTGTCTTTGTTGTTCTCTTTGCACATCCATCTCATGCAGCAATTGAGTCCTTTCCTATTGATGAGACTATGCCAACTGAGTTATCTGCTGACTAAATGTGGTACCCATCTCGTGCAATAGGCACATTGCTTCAAAATCTTAAGGACCTTCCTGTGATGATGCCTCGTTCACTTGAGAACTATTTTCTTCTCTACGTTGTGGAGCCATTGAATCATGATTCCACAATATGTCGTTTGTTAGTGAATTTGTATGACTTAGTCCCTAAAGGAAGTAAAGCTTAGGCTTTGATACCATCTCTGTCACGACCCAGAATCCTTTTCTTCTTTCCAATTTCTTTTAGGGTTTAAAATAGGGTTCCTATTTGGAAAAATACTAAATAATTTAAGATAGATTTAGAGGCACCCATTTGTTGAAGCGTGAATCGATTCCCGCAATGATTTGGGTTGACGGAGATCTGATTTGAGCGAAGATTTGCCAGAGTTATGTCGCGAGAATCCTTCCCCTTATGATAAATCTATCTTAGCGATGAGGAGCCTTGATGGGGGGAGATTAGACTCTAGAATCGGAAGCACGGGTCACCGATATGATGGTGGATTGAAACTCGCAGTGTAAATTGACGTGGATCTCGCCTAAGGGAGAGAGGTGGTGCACGGTGGCGGTGCTAGGCGGAGAAGAGAGAACCAGGGAGAGGCAATTGAGAGGTAATGGCATGCACTCTCTGGATTCTCTATTTAATAAGAAAGAGGGGATTAGGGAAGAGTCTGAAATGGTAGGTTTACCTTGCTAAAAGCGCTAGATTCCTTTAAGGACTCTAATTGCTTGCCAAATCAAATCCCAAGAATGTTGGAATTAAAATACCTGTCTTTGTGGTTTTAAAGTAAAAGGATTGTTGAGAAAATTCTGTTACTACTTTTAGTGCAACTGGATAACAATTTGAATTTCCTATTTTAAAATTGAGAGGGCCATGATACGGTGTGTGTGCAAGAACCGTGTCTCCGTGCTTCGCCCATCTATGACCATTAAGTGGGGACAAAGAGACTCAGGTCATAACAGAAAAGAATATAAATTCGAAAGAAAAACACATGTAACTTTAAATGCTTCTAGTAGAAAATACATCAAACATTCCGAGTTCTATTTTCAGCTAGATAAGCATTACAAGTCGAAGCCCAAATCTAAAATCTCAAAAGCCTGATCATGCAACTTCAATTTAGATACTTCCTCAATTTATGGAGATTACACAACATTGTCAATTGAGAATATGGAAAAGATAACAACAAGAACAATCTAAGCATATGAAGTAAGATAATTTTAGGGGTTATGAACAAAAATTCGCTTCCGACGCTCCCCATAATTGTAACATCATGTGATCATAGGCCTCTTAAAGATTAAAAACATGTAGAGTGATTTAAATTAATAGATTTAAGAAATCCAAACTTGGCCATTCAAATGCTTCAAGGGCTTAGGCTACGTAATCCACAAAAATAAATTATGAGCAATTCATGGAAAATCGATAGAATTTCAAAAAAAAAAAAAAGGGGGGGGCATTACTCATTTAAACCAAAAAATTGCATCCAAAAGACATCATCTAGCTCCAAAAAGATTCATAGGATAGACTTGTTTTATTCTTATTGAGTTATTGGAAAACAGGCTAAGTAAATGTTATCAACAATGTTTTAAGAAAATGCACATCAGTCAGAGTTAGTGTTAGGAGCCTGTCCCATGCACCAAAGGTGATGTAGAGGTCAATCGGCATCTACCAAACTGTTCAAACCTCTGGAGACGTAAGCAACAAGGGTGGCACGTGGTCAAGCATGCCAACCTTACAAAGGCACCCAAATCAATTATCCAAGAAGGCGAAGGAGATAATGAAGAGATACACAAGACAAACATACCAGAGGTTCTATAGCCTGATGTTGAGGAGGTTGCCTTCCCTCAAATGAGGGTCTAAAATCAACAATAAAACTAGGCAAACACACTCATACAGACCTGCAAGTATTCAGGATCTATTGTAGCAAGCTTTAAAAGAATGGTGAGTAAGGGAATGTCCACAGGGAGGTTGTTTAGAAATATGAAAAATCTCCAAATCTACGTCAGATCTGGCACCCTAGTTATTACTAATTTAACTAAAAGACAGGGGAGAGGTTTGGAATGGATTGTCACTTAAACTAGGCTACAATTAAACAGAAGCTATCTTGGATCCAGTTTAGGAGCTTATATCTTGCAGGGGAAGAGAGAAAAAATACAGAAAATGGAGAAGAGTAGCTTGGAGGTTGGTTTTCACTGAAATCAGATTCAATTAATCATGCTACAGAGGTTCAGAGCACACAATTCCCTTGCTGGCTATAAGCACAACTGCAAGGTATAAATTCCACTCCAAATCATAGGATCCACCTGGTCTTAAGGCTATGATCTGCCCACTTTAATGGTCATAGACCATCCTATAGACTTTATTGAATCCATGGATTGCAACAGATGAATCCAATTGAGGCCTGAGCTTAGATTTATCTTAAGGTTATGATCTGTCCACTTTAATGTTCACAGGCCATCCTAGGGATCTCCTACAAAGCCAGAGCCTCAATTAGAACAATTAAAATTACTACAGATGCTGCAATTCCTAGGTCACAGACTTAAAGAATCACAGGAGCATAAGATCCAGGGAGATCATATGGTATCCAAGAGGTCTACCAGTTAAGTGCGTGAGCTGATCTACACTCCTCTACACAAATCCGATCGATCACCAAATGGAACCAATGGAAATTTAAATCTAATTAAAGCATTAAAAACAACATTATCATTGCAAACAAGGTCACTTTACAATGGAAATACTCTCAGATCTGTAGTCTATGCAGCTAGAAACCTACAGTAGCATTCTTAACCTCACCCAATTACAGATCTAACTTCGCTCCTCGCTACTCCAAGGGACTTAGCCAACCATGGTTGGGCTAAAGGAGGGAAATGGAATTACTCTGCAGGCGCTAATCTCCATAATTTTAGCTCAGATCTTGATCCCCCCTAATGGCAATTGGGGATCTCTATATATAGCTTTCTCTTCTATTTTTCTCACCAAAAATCCCTTCTAGAAGGTCGTCAGAGTTTGTTAGAGTTCTATTAAAGAACGTGGGTCGGTTAGGGCTTTCTAGGGCATCTTCTGGAACTGTCGTGTCGGTCACCAAGTGCTTCGGGTTGTGTGTAGTGGGTCACTAAAGTACAACGTGTGCTCAGCTGAATTTTTGAGAAGTTCTGCACACGATTTCGACAGGTTCAGGAAGCTTTCGACAGATTGGAATCAAGCATTTTGGTCCTTTCGCTAGGTTCTCAGATCCGTTCGATAGGTTTCGATAGGAAGAATCTTCGCTTGGAGTTCTAGCCTTCTCAGTCCTTGGTTTGGAGTATTCGACAGGTTGGAAAAGCTCTTCGACAGGTTGGAAAATCATTTTGACAGGTTCCGCTCTTCATTTCGCCATTTCGATAGGTTTGCTTTCAGTCTTATCAAAAGGCTTAATCACCCTTCGATAGGTTCTGTTCCAGCATTCTCATCTCGATAGGTTCAAGAAACCATTCGATAGGTTCCTTTGACTCTTCAGGCAGGTTTTCGATAGGATGGTTTCTTCTTTCCTTTCAGCTGCTCGATAGGTTCTGAGATCCTATCAAACTCCTAAATCCACATGAATTCATCCTTCTTCTGCCTTCAGATCCTATCGAAGACCTCTTCAATTGCATGAATTCTTCTTTTCTTTGCTTTCAGCTCCTATCGATGTCTTCAGGTGACCAATCGATAGGACGTTCTCAGCCTATTTTCACTTCCTTCACCTTGCCCTGTTGTAGCCACGTGCTCTAAGGGTCCAGTGATGTGCTACCCTCTGGTGTGCTGTTACTAGGTTTGTCCTGTGTTGAGAGATAGTTCTTTTTTGGGCATTCTTGAGTGATTTTCTGCATTAGTACCTTCTTTTATTGCTGTCTACAAAATACACTTGACAAGAGCTTATTAGTGTGCTCACAGATCTATCAATGGTCAGGTTATAGGGTGAAAAGTGGCATTTTTCACCACTTAACACCTGAGCCTAAAATCACTATCTTTAATCAGCAACTTGGCTCTTAGAACATTCCAAAAATATCAATAAACCAGCAATTCTCACATCCATCTAAATAACATTAGTCAATCTGCCTATAATGCAACGAGTACAGCCATTCCCCTTGAACTAAACATTCGTCAAACCATATTTCATACCATCCAAAGCTATCACACAGTCATGCCAAAAAAACCCAGAAGAAATTCCATAGCCTGTAATCTGAACATATACACCTCTAATTTTGAAATGGCAGTCAACATATCTTAAGCGACTTCACAAATGAAGTTCAGAACTCCTAATAGAACTAGTGCATGCTAATACATACCTACCTAAAACCAGCCCTAGCTAACACATTCTACATGATAATAAAAGAGAGGACTTCATATATCTTAAGGGAGTTCACAAATGAAGTTAAAAACCCCTAGTAGAATTAATGCATGCAGAAACTGTTGGATCTATTGATCCGACTATCCAAATATTTGCCCTAAGATCTAGGTGTATGATTAATCAAAACTATAAATCCACAATCTGCAAATTAAAATATATGTGCATACCTTATCGTGCAGATCGTGGCCATTGATTCAAGTCGACGCTCTACCCGTCTCTCTTGCTACACTCTCTTGATGGGAAGATGCCAAAAGGCTTGTGTGTAGTGAGCGGGGGACGTCCACCTATATATATAGCATGAAGAGTCATGCCTTGCCTAGCATACCGTCCATCAAGGTATTCTAATAGGAATAAGAATCACATATAAATCAGGAAACTTTGAAGTTTCCTTCAATTCTCAATAATGCCCTTTATTATTTCAAGCAACTGCAATCTAGGGTTTTATAAAATCCTAGTGTGTGGGCTACACAAAATTAGAATTTTGAGATTCTATAAAAATTCTTATAGTCTCCCACTTGGTCCACACACGGACTATGGTTTTAAAAAATGACTCCCACTGGATTAGACAACTAAAACGAATGCACTATGAAAAATAAAATATTGTTTAAAATAATTTAGGCATTCCCAAAATCACCCAAATTTAACGAAAATATAGGAATGGATCATGAATGCACATAGTATACCATTTTCTGAAATCCATACTATGACAGTTCCATGATTGCAAAACTATAATTAACAATAAATTTGAGAGATGATAACCAATTTATCATGTGAACTAAATGCACAACCAAAGTGTGTAAATCCACAATGTCCCGCTCCATACTTGTCATATGTTGTTCTGACATCCAGAAAACTTTGGCTTGTGAAATACTTCACCTGATCCTCAGAACAAGAAGTTATTAATGTGGTGCCTAATCACATTTTACTCTGAGCAAATCCAAAAGAGTGCCAATACTTACAGGCAAGATTAAGGTAAAACCTTATTGGCTCACTCACCAAGGTGTGCCCCCCAAAATTGTGAAAAATTTCACCCTTAATATATAGAAAACCTTTCTACTAAGTGGAATTCGACTCGGTGTGGAGCTGGTACACGGAAACAGGTGTATGGGCCTTTCCTCCAAAGGTTCAAATGATGTCCCAAAACATGTTTAAAAGCCATTCAACATGATTCAATCCCTAGAACCCTTTAACCGTTGCACCAACACGTGGTTTGTGTACCTATTTACACCAATATTTATATATGGACAATGTGCATCTATACATATAACATATAATAGTTTTGGTCATTGAGCTCGGGTTAGGTTCATGCCTACGGTGCACATGCTCGCACTTGGTCGCTCACACACCATTCTTCAAGTATTAAATTCTTAATTAATAAAAACTAAATACGCTCATGTGTTTTAATTGTAATGCTTGCGCGGGTGGGCTTGGTCCTGGTCTAATCTCGGGCTTCGATTCATTTGCAACACACACTCTCCACATAAGGGTTTCAAGCTTCGTTTTAAAGCTTGAATTACTAGTTCGTCAGAGACCGCATCGCAGTCATCAAAAGCTTTGACCAAAGTCAAATCGGTCAAAGCAGTCGTATCATCGTTGAAGGTCAATGATTCAATGTTAGCAAAAAATCAGTCGTTACACATTCATCCTAAATATTTAGTAGGAAAAGTGTAGTGATCCAAATGTTATGTATTTGATACACTTGATTACTGTGTATATGCGTAATAGTATATACCCCGCATGCTTAGAATTTCCAAAAGCTTTAATTAAAAATATCAGTCTTACTTTTATACTTATATATTCATTTCTGTTGATAATTGACACAAGTTATGTGATAGCCTACTAGTTAGAGGCTTGAGTTAGAGAGAAAAGGTCAGAGGTTCGAATCTTAGTATGTAGGCTTTGATCATTAACTTTGGAATTTGATTTAAAAGCCTACATATCCTACTATGGTGTGCTATCTTAACACCGAATAATTTCCTAATAAGTTAAGTCAAAAGGCATAATACAGAGAAAATTCTAAATCTTAATCTCATTACAGTCTTTCTTAAGAATAGAGAGTTCTTCCTATAAGAAACCCTAGAGACCTTAAAAGAAAAGGAATTCTAGACCTTTTCTTTTTGGAAGATCCATAAGACCTTCTGTGTCAATTCCTCAAGCAGACCTTCCCATCCCTCAAGATTCATCTTCGTGGTGAAGAACCTAATTGGGAGTCAAGGATCCGCTTTTACGATAAACCAAGGTATGGAGAAATCATGCCTTCCATTAGAATTTGATTATTGAATTAAATGTGATGTTTATTTCAATTAATACGTGTCATCGCATAAAAGACATGTAGAACTTATGATAAAAGTACCCTCCGTAACACCCCCTAATGTGCACTCGTGGCCACGAACTCAAGGTCGTAGCTACGAGATTTAAGGCACTCCCCAACCAGATGTGATATTGATTATATTTTGAGGCACGCTAAGATAGATCACTTTGATATTGCTGTATATGGCCCAAAAACTGGGTTGAATCATCCATGTTATCGACTAGTTCCCCTTACTTGATTTAATGAGGTTAATAGAGTTGGGTTAAGTTTGAAAGTCTGCACAATAGTGGTATTCGTATACACTATAAAGTTTTACGATGATCTACTATTTTGAATGAATATTATATGAATACGATGAAATGATAAACTAGGATCGACCCTATTGGAACCAACGCCTTGATAGCGACGGAGTCTAAAAAGTAATGAACGATATGATTAATTGGACCAAACATTTTGATAGGGACAAAGTCTAATAATATGAGAATAAGGACTCATTAGACCTAACTGTAGACACCCCCATTTTTCCTTCTCGGAATATATATTATTGTTCGGTAAACCTTTGACCTCATAACCCTGATATGGGAACCATACACTGAAACGATAGTACATGACTAAAAATAGGCTGAAATAATAGCTCTGTGACTCAGATCCCTACGTGGGGAGACTATATACTGAAGCAATAGTATATAGTTAAAAGGAAGACTAAAATAATAGTCTTGCATTTCAGACTAGAGACCAGACTCGGACAACCCGAATTAAGTGCCTGAAACCTCGCGCGTAATTTGATTGCACACCAAACCTCAAACGCGCAATCAGTCCCTCTTTCAGACTAAACTTCCTTTCCCAGACCTATTCGAGACTCGATCATGCACTTGACACCAGACGCGCGATCAGATTAAGTGCCACAACACTAGCGCGCAATTGGCCTACGCCCGACCTAGCCTCACAGTCCTTGACCCCTAAATTTCCTCGATTAAATGCTTCTGAAGAAATACTTAATTAGATTGCGCATGTACTACCAAGTGTGCAATTATCCCTAATGCTATTAGGACTAGGAAATTCGCTGAGCAAGCCAGTCGGTCGCTCACTGAGTCGATGACCGACTCAAAGTGATTAAGAGCCAGAAAATTGGCACGTAATTCGATTAAATGCCTGGAAAACGGCGCATAATTGAAGAAAAAAGCTATAAAAGATTTTTTTTTAATTCGCTCGAGAGAGATTGGAAAGAGGCTAGCAATTTTCGAGAGAGAACGAATTTTTTCGAGATTCTAAAACCAGAGAACTCCGAGGACAAATCTATAAAGCACCTTAATCATGGTTTCGAGATTCAAGCTTCTAATCATCGAGATTTCTCTCCACAGCCCCGACCCTTAGGTAATGATTTAATTTTTAGTTCCGACCATAATTTCTAGCCTATAGATTTAGGATTTCTATTAGTTTTAATCATAGATTTTAATGTTCAGTCCGAGACCATAACACCCTTTTTAGACCGTAAATATTTTATATCTGGTTTTAATTCTTTGAATTCGGAATCCGTTCTTAATCCGACGGTCTAATTCATCGACCGTAGGCTCTAATTCTGTTCTAAAATCTCAATCTACAGTCCTATCATTAATTTCTAGTTCTAATCCTTCGATTCAGAATCAGTCTTTAATCATACGGTCTGATTTTCTGATTTCGGACCCGAATTTAGTCCTAAAAATTAATTTTAATTCCTCCATTTAATACTTCTAAAAATCCTAAATATAATATGAGTTTTTATAATTCTAGTTCATAGTTTAATTATAATTAATATTTTGAAAGCAATTCCAAAAAATCTAAAAATACTATTTTACGGTCACAAAATTCAATTTATCTTTAATCTCAACCATCCGATTTGCCCAAGGGAGCTTGTAGACACCCAAATTCGGCCCAAGGCCCGATCAATCTGTACTTCGAGAGAGATGTACCCCTGTGCTTCCGATGGCACCCCTGAACCCTTAGGAATCACCCTGAACCCTTAGGCATCTACCCAGACCTTTAGGAATCACCCTAAATCTGTTAGAACCATTCCCCAACCCTTAGAGATCACCTCTAAACCCTAGAATCCCTTCCCAGACCCAAGTTGAACCCTTCTGAGCAGTTGATGGGATGAGAGCCACAAAATTTCACACAAACTATTACCAAGGATGAGCTATATACCATTTGAAAGAGGACTTCTCCAACTTTCCAACAAGCCAAAGATCACCTAATTTGGAGCTACGGTTCAAAAGTTATGGCTGTGCAAAGTTTCACATAAAATCATAAGACTTTTACTCAGGCGTGGATATTACATACGCCCAGCCATTTTTGCCCCAGATTAGTCAGGCGTATATATTATATACGCCTGGCTATTTTGGAGAAAATTTGGTCGGGCGTATATAATATATACGCCCAGTATAGGTGGGACCCACCACGGGCTTCATCTTCCCAAAGCTCCCCTTTTTTTGGTGAAATTTACTGTTCCTAAACTGGGCGTATATAATATATACGCCTAGCTTAGCTACAGTAACTGTCATCAGTTGCTCGAATTTCCTTCATCTAGTTTGACCCTTTGACCATCCCCTTTATTGGGGTGGGTGTCTCTGGGTGGCGACTCTACATTTTCATTAAAAGCGAGCGCATCGCCGCGATGGGTTCGAGAGGATCCACGGTCGCACAGATGGCGTCTCTGCTGGGGAAATCACCCTAGCGCTTCCCCTCTTGTTGGCCTTTCTTTTTTGTTACTAACCATTGCTATTTTTTTAATTTTTTTTCTTCTTCTTATTTTCTGCTATTTTTTCTATATTTTTGGTGTTTTTTACTAACGTACTCACCCCTACGATTCAGTCCTTTAAGTGTCTTAGCCGATTGGCGGGCCTACGTGCGCCTCTAAATTTCCGTTTTTACAATTCTTGTCATTTAAGCCGCCTTAGCCGTTTGGCGGGCCCGCTCGCATTTATTTTCACGTCATTTAAATTTCGGTCATTTACGAGCCTTAGCCGTTTGGCGGGCCTACTTGCGCACTTTACTTTGGTCATCATATTTCACCATTGAACGTCGGCCCGTTGAGGCAGCACGGGCTTGTCAACCCCGACCCGATCTTGGACATTAATTTCACTCCCCTATAAAAGTTTGTAATTAAAAAGGAACCAACAGTATGGGGACATAATTGAATTTATTTTTGCGTTTTTGGGTAGTTTTCGGGGGGTTTAGGCACAGATACAATTTACGGTTCCCGATGGCGGCCCTAGTGGTGATGATCTGAAAAGAACCACCCTTCCAAGATTCGAGAAGGCACTTATACCGAGGTATATCAGTTGGGTTGCCAATTCCGATCAAGCAGTAAAGCCCACATTGGTGAGAGTGTAGAAAATCCAAAATTCAGCCGTGTATCCCTAGGAAACGGAAAGGAGGGACCCAATAACATACACAGCAGTCCCCGGGAGCATTTCTCCCAAGAAACCAGTTTAAAGACCCACATTACTTCATCCCTTTGTCAAAATATAATTGAGAACCTTTTGCGCGTATATAATATATCGCCCGAAAAAGCCCATTTACATAGGCATATATAATATATCGCCAACCAAAATCCCAGATTTAAGCGGTATAATATATACGCCACCAAATCTGTATTTTTTTGGTCGGGCGTGCATAACATATACGCCCAGTATATACTGGGCTGCAACAACCCGACCTGAGGCCCAATCCACCACCCCAATTCTCCGATTAGCATTATTAGTGTCCGCGGTAGCCTCCCACATTCTCTAACACCCATCAAAAAGAACGCGACTTCTTATTGATTTGCTCCGAGGGATCGGGTCATTCGCGTGGATTCCCTCGCCTTCAATAGAACAAAAGGGTTCCCTTTCGCTTCTTCAGAAGTGTCGGTTCCCGCCGTGGGACCTACTAAAGGTGCATATATCGCCCGAAACGGGAGTTGACCCTGGGCACCAGGTCATCATTCATCTAAGTAGAGGAGAGTTAATTGCTATTTGAAAAAAAAGAGAGAAAGAAAATCCTCACCTTCAAAAAAATCCACCTTAAAAAAAAATCAATCAAAATCAAAAATAAAAAATAACAACAAAAAAATCATTTTTCAAAAACAAAAAAATCAAATCATCATCATTTTCCAAAACCCAAAAAAAAAATACAAAGAAAAACAATCAAAAATATATCTTGGTGTGACCGTCACTACGGCGACCTCAAACCCGGCCCGTAGGAGAAGAACCCGGAAGGTATTTGGCCCTTACCCGTGACATCGATACAACACTCGTCAGCGGATCATGTCAAGAGCCGATACATCCCCACCGTCATCCCCTTCCCATTCCCATATAGGACAAGACCCGATCTCCGACACCTTCACCCAATCCAGGTTCGATATCACGGGCCCATTTGGGGCGCCCGTGTTCACCTCCACCTCATCCCCTTCCCTCACATTCTCCCAACATACCCCCTTTTCATCCCCTACTGAAACCCCTCATTTCCCGACCGATCCTTACATCCCCATCTCCCATCCAAACACCCTTACCGCATCCCCATACTTCCAAAGACCCCCTAGGGAGTCCCATCCCCCGCCTACTTCCCGCGTTCCATCCCTCTCATCACCCATGCCCCCAACATCCTACATCCCATCCACCCCATCTCACATACCATTCCCACCACATGGCCCATCCACATCCCAACATACCCCCCCATTTACCCGGGTCATGCCCAATTTCTCCCAACCACCTCCATCCTTAAGTGAGCCGTCAGCCCCCCAATCTCACACCTGAATCCATGCCCTCGATGGAGGACATGAGAACGATGTACGCTCTGTGGGCTGCTGCTCACAACCCTACCTCTCAAACCCCTCATCCAAATGTCCAAAACCTCCATACCCCATTCCCTCCTAACCATGCCCAACCACCCATCGTCCATACCTCCCAAAATCCCCCTCCTCAATTCAAGACCCAAACCCACACAAATCCATGGGCCCAGGCCCAAAATCCTACAAACCCATGGGCCCAAGCCCAAACCCATCAGACCCAGGCCCAGGCCCAGAATCCTCAAGGCCCATGGGCCCAAACCCATCAGGCTCAAGTCCAGGCCCAAAACCCTCAAAACCCATGGGCCCAAGCCCACCAGACCCAAGCCCAAGTCCAAGCCCCCCAGGGCCCATGGACCCAAACCTACCAAACTCAAACCCAGGGCCCATGGACCCAAACCCAGCCCCCTCATGGCCCAGTAGCCCAAACTCAACAAAGCCCATTGGCCCAAGGCCATATTAATCCCCACACCCAGGCCCAGGGCCCGTCAATTCAAGCCTTCCAAAACCATCAAACTCAAATCCCTCAAACCCAAGGCCCATCCGCCCACGCTCATCAAGGCCCGTTCACTAACCCCATACCCCCCCACCAATACCCTTCATTCACCTATACCCCATACGCCCCATCCCACCTCCAACGGGAAATACAATCCATCCCATTCCTCAAACCCACAACATCCCGCCACCTCAATCACACCCCCATCACCCCCAGAATGTGCCACCAACTCAGCACATCACTTACCCACAAAACACTCACCCATTTATCCCTTCTCATCCCCTACAAACCATATAGCCCCACCAGGTCATCCAACCCCTCACCCCCCAAGTCCAAATAGCAGAACTCGCCCCTCACCAATACCATGACCAACAGTACGAGGAGGATGAGATTCGCAATAGTGGAGGAGCTGCCAGTTTTAACCCTCCCGGGCCCACCATCATCACACTAGGTCGAACCAAATCGGAGGAAGCGGTCCCTATAGCCTCAAAGGAACCAGAGCAGCTGAAGGAACAAATAGACAGAATACAGAAGCAGCTGATGAAGATGGGAGGAATGGAACTACACTCAACGGACTTTTCAGAATTATGTATGTTCTCTGATGTCCCCCTGCCACAGAAATTCAAGATGTCAGCATTTGATAAGTATAATGGCACTGGCAACCCCATCGCTCACCTAAAATCTTACTGTGGGGATATGTGCCAGTATGGCGGAGATGAACGACTCCTCATCAAAGTGTTCTAGAAGAGTTTTAACGGGCCCAACACTGAGGTGGTTCACATCCCTGGAACCGTCCATGATAAAAAATTGGAAAGACCTGACACGATTATTTCAAGAACAATATGTCTATAACATGGACATAGAAACAAGGAAGTCAGATTTGGCCCGATTAAAGCAAAGACATGATGAAACATTCAGTGCTTAGTTGGGGAGGTGGAGGGTCTTAGCCGCTCAGGTAACACATCGGATTCCCAATGATAAGCAGATTGAATTGATAACCAAGGAGAGTCTCCCATCACAGATTTTAGTATATCGCCAGGATCAAGTTTTGCTGATCTGGTTCGAAATGCCAATCGTTGCGAAGACGCCATTAAAGAGGGCAGGTTAGGAAGGAATGTGGCCAATGGGGCCACCGGGGTTCGAAAAGCAGCCAAACCAAGAATCGAAAGAAGACCAGGGGCTGAGGTATAGAACATTGTTTACCCCTAGGCCAATAGCAACACCCCCTCGATACAACTCCAGGTTACACAACCACCCCCGACCCGTTTCGAGCAAGTACCAAGGCCAAGCAACGGACCAAGAGCCCCATTTACTCGGAACAGATGAAAGCACGCTATGAACGAGTGTTCACCTCGTTGGGGAAATCCTTGAGTGTCTTACTGCCGGTATTACTACAGAAAGGCCTGGTCAATTTACTCCAACCTCGCCCGCCACCCCACCCAATACCAAGAAATTATGATCCGAATCTGCATTGCAATTTCCACCAGGGACCGGGTCACCCTACGGACCGGTGCTTCCCTATTAAAACACGCGGTCCAAGATCTGATAGAGGCGGGAAAGATCATACCCCCGCCACTTCCCCAAGGGCAGAACCAGAATATCCATCAAGCCCCTCTACCACCGCACCCAGGAGGCCCCAGGCCTAACATACATTGGATAGAGGAAGAAGAAGAAGAGTTTGACCCTTCAGATTATATTAGCAATCAGGAGGAATTTTCACTCCCCAGGTCGAACGAAGATGAACTATTTGTTGGGGTGATCGAGCCATTGTAACTTGCCGATTATTTTCCCACACCGGCTTGCCAAGAGGAGCCCTTAGATTTAGGGCAGTATTTTTCCACCCCCACTCCCACCTATCAAATCCAAATGGGCACAACCCCATCGCAATCATACGTGTATCCACCCCACGCCCAATTTACCCCATACACCCCTCCGTCACACCCAAATCATCCCGTTCCATACGCAATTCCGCCATCCCCGTATTATCCTACCCCATACACACCCTCAAGTCCCTCCACCCAATACATTACTCCGCCATCCTCGAGTTACCCCATTCCATACACACCTTCAAATCCCACCACCCAATTTACCCCATACACCCCTCCATCGCCCCCGAATTACCCCTCTCAATGCACAACTCCATCGT
Organism: Chloranthus sessilifolius; assembly: GCA_021018995.1. NCBI lineage: Eukaryota > Viridiplantae > Streptophyta > Magnoliopsida > Chloranthales > Chloranthaceae > Chloranthus > Chloranthus sessilifolius. The sequence continues at coordinate 18,747,912 of CM037586.1, forward strand.
CCCCAATTTACCCTACTTCATCCACAAACCCATCACCATCCCATCATACCTCCCCATATACAAACCCTTCATATCCCTATCACCCCGCGCCCACCACACCTCAAACGTCTCCCCATCCCTCCAGCCCAGTCACACTCTCGCCATCCCTTCGCTATTTTGGCCCCAACCCAACTCCACCGCCACCCGGACAAGCAACCCCTCACCCAATCCCCTCATCACCCAATCACCACTGGTCCTACCATGCCCAGGTAACACTAGTACAAGCCCCCTCTGTGCCCGTAACTCCAATTTTGCCGATTCCCCCCACTATCATTCCACCTCCCATTGGAGTTAATCTAGTCGGACCCGAGAAACCAGTATATCCAGCCCAATCCTCCCCGGAGTCCTCACGCACTCCATTTCTCATCCCAAAACCTGCTTATGCCCCACGCTAGGTACCATTGAGCTATGAACAAATGGACATGAATGTCGGGTGCAACCAAGAAGAGGCTGTTGAATTCGTTACCCGATCCAGGAAGCATCGGCAAGGAGGAGAAGAAAAGAAGAAAGAACAGGCCACAGGAAATCTCTTTGAAAAAATGGCCAGGGAGCACATATTGGAGACACAACTCAAGAGAACACCCGCACATATCACTGTGTGGGATTTGTTAATCACGTCTCCACTCCACTTTCAAGCCCTAATGGGAGCGCTCAAGGACGCGCATGTCTCCACCCACGCAGCTCCAGATGAAGTAGGAGAAATAATAGGGCAAGTGTTGGCCCCAAACGCCATCTCTTTCACCGATGCAGACCTGTCGATCAAGGGGAATGACCATTCTAAATCCCTGAATATAACAGTGGAAGTAGGGAACTTGGTGGTACCGTTGGTCCTGATCGACAACGGGTCGGCGCTGAATGTATGCCCTCTAAGGACGGTAATCAAAATTAGGGCGAACCCGGACACCTTCCGGCCATCTATATCAAGCGCACGGGGATTCGACAACACTAGAAGGGAAATCATAGGATAAGTAGACCTTGACTTGATCCTCAGACCGCAAACCTTCCCCACCCCCTTTCAAGTGATGGACATCAAGTCTACCTTCAATCTGCTATTGGGTCAGCCATGGATACATAAGCTCGGAGCAATACCATCTACTCTGCACCAAAAGTTCTGATTTATCTCAGAAGGAAAAATTATCACCATCATAGGTGAGAGCCGAGAGGACATGGGGAAGAGCGCTCTGCACATTGAGAATCTGAAAGTACTGAACATACCACACACAGCCGAGGACGCCGATCTCCACCGATTTGAGTATGACTTCTCAAGTGTTACCCTCGAACCAACTGAAAAGACCCTCGATAAAACTGGAGGAGGAATGGACGCAGCTGTGTTCATGCTCCACAGATGGGGCCATCAAAAAGGGAAAGGACTGGGCCCACGCCTCCAAGGAAGAAGAGACTCCGTCAGGGCCAAGGGGCAACAAACTAAATTCGGCTTAGGCTACAAGCCCAGAGAAGAGGAAGTCAAAGAGGCTAAGGAAAAGATGAGAGCCGCAGCAGTCGCCAAGGTCAGAGGAATCATCTTGGAAGAGGAACCCCATGCTCGCCCCCACATCCGTGAAACCTTTGTGAGCGCCGGGGTAGTAAAAATTGATCTGAATGGGGAGACGAGGGTAACCCCACATAATCCTACTTCAATCCACCCCACCAATCCCTACATCATCCCCTCAGACTTCGAAATGGACTTAGCCGCCCTTTCCTTGTTGGAGGAAGAAGTTCCCCGATTCACCCCTCACTCCAGCACCAACCACTCTGGGCCCCTCCTAACCATAGAGGACAAGGTCCCGGAGGATCCCTCTATAAATATGTTGAGGGAAGAAATGCAAGAGCCTACCGATGCCGCTACCGACCGAAGAGGTAAAGGCCAAGCCTCGCAGGTGAGTAACTGGGCATCCTTGCCCCAACTCTTGAGAGCTGCCAAATGCCGTGAAAACGACACCGACTCTTAAAAAAAAAACAACCTGTAAAAAGTGAGGTTAGCCTCTGGACCACTCTACCTTGTATATATAGAGATCCACCTCTCCAGGGGCTGACCTCCGAAAAAATGCAAACGACCATAAAAATAGAAAAAATACTAATTCCAAAAATATTGTCCTTTAAAATTTCCAATAAAATTAAAATCGGTGTCGTGATACCCGTCCCATGTGAAGCCAACCCCTTCCCTGTAGAAATACAAGAAGAGGTAAGAGTCACGAGTCTGGACGAGGAAGGCCAAACCGACGAGCTCCCCAATGAGCTCCTCAAACAATTTGCCGATTTTGAGTGTGGCCCTACCCCGATCGTCGAAGAGATAGAGGATGTCAATTTGGGCACCACAGAGGCCCCCATAATCACCAAAATTGAAACGTCGTTGTCCCCTGTGGAGAGGAAAGGTATGATAGACTTCCTTCGGTCATACCAAGACGTCTTCGCATGGTCGTATGAGGACATGCCCGGTTTGGATACCGATCTGGTTGAGCATGAGTTTTCACTCTACCCCGATGTTAAGCCGGTTAAACAGAAGCTGATATGACTCCGACCCGAATGGATGTTGAAGGTGAAGGACGAGGTCATTTAGCAGTATGACGCAGGATTTCTCATGGTATCTAAGTACCCGCAATGGCTAGCCAATATCGTCCCAGTACCAAAGAAGGATGGAAAGGTTCGAATGTGCATTGATTTTCGAAACCTCAACAGGGCGAGCCCTAAGGACGACTTTCCATTACCCCACATCGACATCTTGGTCAATAACACCGCAAAGCATGGAATGCTCTCATTTATGGATGGATTCTCAGGATACAATCAGATAAAGATGGCAGAGGTTGATCACGAGAAGACAACGTTCATTACCCCCTGCCATTCGAGCTGAAGAATGCTGGGGCAACCTATCAAAGAGCAATGACGGCCCTGTTCCACGACATGATGCACAGAGAGATTGAGGTGTACGTCGACGACATGATTGCCAAATCACCAGAAAGGGAGGACCACTTGATAAACCTACAGAAGCTATTCGAGAGGTTGAATCGTAATGCGGGTTCGGTGCAATGTCAGGAAAGCTATTGGGTTTTATTGTCAGTAGGAGAGGGATCGAGGTCGATCCGACCAAGATCAAGGCCATCACTGAGATGCCGCCACCATCTACAGAGAAGGAAGTCAGAGGCTTTTTAGGCAGAATCTAATACATCAGCCGATTTATTGCACAGTTAACTCTGATATGCACACCAATCTTCAAACTACTGAGAAAGGACTCACCGGTTGAACGGAATGATGACTGCCAGGCTGCATTCGACAAGATTAAAGATTACCTCTTGAAACCTTCGGTATTGGTACCGCTCGTACTCGATAGACCCCTGATAATGTACCTGTCCACGACTGAGTTTTCCATGGGCTGTGTGTTAGGACAGCATGATGAGACGGGAAGAAGAGAGCAGGCCATCTATTACCTAAGTAAGAAATTCACTGATTACGAGACGCGCTATTCTCATATGGAGAAAGCATGCTTGGCGCTCGTTTGGGCTACTCAGAGACTTCGACACTACCTGTTATCCCAGGCCGTTCTACTTCTAGCATGGATGGATCCGCTAAAGTACCTATTTGAGAAACCTACACTCACTGGCCGAACTGCAAGATGGCAACTACTCCTATCCGAATTTGACATTACTTATGTCACCCGAAAGTTGATTAAGGGGCAAGCACTCGCTGATCATCTTGCTGAGAACCCTCTGCCGGACTATGAGCCTCTAAGGACTGAATTCCCTGATGAAGACATTTTGTTCATGACTGACGAGGATACGGAAGAAACGGAGGAGCCCTGGGTAATGCACTTCGATGGGGCATCGCATGTTGAGGGCCAAGGAGTTGGCGCCATTCTTATCTTGCCAAAAGGATCACATATACCCCTCTTAATCAAATTGAACTTCCCATGCACCAACAATATGGCCGAGTATGAGGCCTGTACAGCAGGTTTACAGACGGCTCTTGATCTAAATATAACTCACCTTAGGGTCTTTGGAGATTCACAGTTAATTATATGCCAGACCAACGGAGATTGGAAGACCAAGGATGAGAAACTAATCCCATACCATGAACATCTGGAGGATCTGATAACCTACTTCGAGGAAGTCACCTTCTCCTATGTGCCACGAGCAAGAAATCGGTTTGCTGACGCCCTAGCCACCCTGGCCTCTATGGTTGAGATTCCATATGGAGTCGTGATAAAGCTGATCATGATAGAGCAGAGGAACGAACCGTCTTTCTGTCACCTGATCGAAGGACCTATAGAGGTAGATGATGAACCACCCTAGTTCTCGGACATCAAGAACTTCCTCGAGACCCGAACTGTCCCGGAAGGAACATCAAAGGTAGACAAATGCACCATCCAGCGATTGGCAACGAACTACGTCATCTGCGGCGATCTCCTGTATAGACGGTCTCACGACAATATTCTGCTTCGATGCCTAACCCAGAAAGAAGTGATTGAGATCATGAAGGGGTCTGCGGGGCACACGTCAGTGGACACATGCTTGCCAAGAAAATTCTAAGGCAAGGATACTTTTGGACTACTTTGAACGCGTCTGAGAAGTGCTATAAATGCCAAGAGCACTCCAGCTTAATACACGCTCCGGCCATTGACTTGCACAGCATGGCCACTCCTTGGCTGTTCGCCACTTGGGGTCTCGACGTCATCGGCAAGATCAATCCTAAAGCTTCCAATAGACATCAATTCATCCTCGTCATTGTGGAATACTTCACAAAATGGGTAGAGGCGGCCTCCTATACGAGCATTAAGGCTAGTCATGTTGAGAAGTTCATCAAGAATAACATCATTTGCAGATTCGGCATACCCAAAGATATCATAACTGATAATGGCGCTAATTTCACTAATAGGCACATCCGGGCCTTATGTGAGCGGTTCAAGATCAAGCATCATCGTTCATCCCCGTACAGGCCTCAGACGAATGGAGCTGTGGAGGCAACCAACAAAACTCTGATCCGCATCCTAGAGAAGATGGTAGTTACTTACAGAGATTGGAGTGAGCAGTTACCCTTTGCACTTTGGGCCTATAGAACGTCTATCCGCACCGCAACAGGGGCAACACCATTTTCCCTTGTGTATGGAACCGAGGTCGTGCTACCCATTGAGGTCGAGGTACCGTCGCTCCGTATCCTTTTGAAATCCCATCTACCTGAAGCTGAGAGGGAAAGAGCCCGTTTTGAACTGCTAGACTTAATTGACGAGAAAAGACTCCTAGCCTTATGCCACACTCAGGTCTATCAGAGGAGAATTGCATGTGCTTATAATAAGCGCGTCCGTAGTCGAGACCTGAAGGTAGGAGACACTGTACTGAAGAAAAATTTTCCGTCTCTCCACGCCGATCCGAGAGGGAAGTTTAGGCCAAATTGGGAAGGACCCTACGTCGTCCGAGAGGTTCTGCCAGGATACGCTGTTCGCCTCGCCACCATGGACGGAGACCACTTTCCTGAGCCCATCAACGCTGGATACCTCCGTAAGTTCTACTCATAGGTCTTGGGACAAGGTAAGTTTCGATAAAAGTAGATGCGTGACCGCTTAAGGGCTCCATAAAAGAGGCCATCATTTCAAAGTCAAGTAGCCCAAAAGAATATTCCCTGAAAACCTTCACCCTTTTTGCTATACACTTCGGGCCAACAACCATTTCTTTCATATACCCCACCCAAAATTCCAAGAAAAGAAAGAAGAAAAAAGGAGGAAAAATCTAAACCAAAAGAAGAAGAAGAAGGCGCCCCTCCCCCAAAAACAAAGAAAAAGAGGGGTACCAAAAACAAAAAAAATGACTGGGGCATAAAAAGCCTTTGGAAAGAAAGAGGACTCCCCGAATCTAGAAATCACCCAAAACTTAGATCCAAATCGCCAGAAAAACCCAACCTGTTTGACCCCCAACCACATTACAACTTGGAAGAAAGCCCTCTTTAAGGTCCACGAGCGATCATAACATCTACTGCATCAGAACAAGCCGAGTTAACAAACCACACAGAACTTCATTCAGCAGGCTATGACGGAATCGACGCCCAAGTCGTGGCCTTCTGGTTCTTGGAAAAAAAAAGAAAAGAAAGAAAAAGAAAAAAGAAAAGAAAAGAAAATTAATTTGAGTTCAAAGCAAGACAGGCGTGGTGAAAACCCGAAAGGGCACCGTGGGTAAAAGCAGCGAACTCACGCGGACCAGGTGAAAACCTGAAAGGGCACCTGGGGTAAGAGAGCGAACCCATGGACGTGGTGAAAACCCGAAAGGGCGCTACGGGTAAAAATAGGGATGACAGGCATGGCGAAAACCCGTCTTGGGCGCTATGAGTAAAAATGTCAAGAAAAGAGAGATTAGGAGAAGATTTGTCCTAGCCTGCCTGCTTTTGTTTGGATCCCTTGAGCCTCTTCTCTTCTTTGCTGGGCCACCCATGTGAAAATTGGATCAGATCCCAATCAAGTATGCCGTCTCTACCGCGGCGGCGATGACCAAAGGAAAGATGAAGGCTAGACCAATCCACAGGAAGTGACCTTCCCACGTTTAAAAAAACACGCATCTCACGAGCAGGTTCGACCATGCTCAAAAGAGGAACTCGGGTTTGGCCTGTGGTTCTGGGCAAAAAGGTCCAAAAAAAAAAAAAAAGAAAAATTCCAAAAAATAGATTTCCCTTTCCCATAAAAAGCCTCACACTGTGGAGGAGAAAAATTCCAAAAAAAAGATAATAGATTTCCCTTTCCCATAAAAAGCCTCACACTGTGGAGGAGAAAAATTCCAAAAAAAAGATAATAGATTTCCCTTTCTCATAAAAAGCGTCACACTATGGAGGAGAAAAATTCCAAAAAAGATAATAGATTTCCCTTTCCCATAAAAAGCCTCACACTATGGAGGAGAAAATTTCTAAAAAAGATAATAGATTTTCCTTTCCCATAAAAAGCCTCACACTGTGGAGGAGAAAAATTCCAAAAAAGATAATAGATTTTCCTTTCCCATAAAAAGCCTCACACTGTGGAGGAGAAAAATTTCAAAAAAAAGATAATAGATTTCCCTTTCCCATAAAAAGCTTCACACTGTGGAGGAGAAAAATTCCAAAAAAGATAATAGATTTCTCTTTCCCATAAAAAGCCTCACACTGTGGAGGAGAAAAATTCCAAAAAAAAGATAATAGATTTCCCTTTCCCATAAAAGCCTCACACTGTGGAGGAGAAAAATTCTAAAAAAAGATAATAGATTTCCCTTTCCCAGCAAAAGCCTCACACTGTGGAGGAGAAAAATTCCAAAAAAGATAATAGATTTCCTTTTCCCATAAAAAGCCTCACACTGTGGAGGAGAAAAATTCTAAAAAAGATAATAGATTTCTCTTTCCCATAAAAAGCCTCACACTGTGGAGGAGAAAATTCCAAAAAAAAGAAAATAGATTTCCCTTTCCCATAAAAAACCCCCACTTTGTGAAAGAGAAAATCCCTATAAAAAGTCTTACATTGCAGAACTACAAAAAGAAAAACAAAAAGCGCATGTATAGATTTCATTCCATTTCTTTACAAGTGTTGCCTGCAGAGTGTCATGTCCCAAAAAGATAACGACATGACTCACTTTCTTTTTTGTTACTTCCTTTACAAAAAAAAAAAAAAACCAAAATGTATATAGTTGTGTATATGTGAAAAAAAAAAAAGAAGAGAAAAAGATAACCTAAAAAGAGATCTCTGTTATGGGGCTTTCCCCCCGTGTATATGATCTATGATATGTGCAGGAACAGGTCAAGGGCGGGGAGCACGCTTCAAAGCGCTAATCTCTGCAAGAAGGGAGTCCTCGCGGGCATCTCGATCAGACATCCACCTACCATGAAGACTCTCAACAAAGCAGACTCGATCAAAAGACCACCAATCAAGAACCTTGCTCTCGGCTGTAGCAGCTCTCACCTCCACAATATCCGCTCTGACCCTTTCTTTCTCCAAAGCCTCGATCAAAGCCAGCCTCTCTACAGAAAGAGACTCGATCCGGGTCCGAAGCATCGCTTCCTTACATGGTCAGGGCCCTGTCTCTATCACATCTACCGAAACCGGGATAGGAGTAGGTAATTCCTCAGATACCAGCCAACCCTCATAATCCGGAGAGACGACGCCCCCCTGAACCAAGCTACACATATGCGCCAATTGGCGGGTTTCCCAGAGGGCAGCTATGCGATCAAGATCACTAAGAGAACCTCGAGAGAATATTAAAGAGCACAAGGGTGGCCTCGCAGTACACGACACATGCTGAGTATACCCGAATTGACCAAGCACCCGAGATGGGAAGTAGTATGTGCTGCCAGTCAACCCCAAAAGTGTGATGCCCTCACAATCCCGAGAGCGGACAATCGGAAAGGTGTCGTCCATCCAGGGAAGTTGCCAGGTCAGCTCTGCATCAAATAGCCACAGGCTCAGTTCCTCGACGCTCCCACAAGGCAGTCTCGAGCTCCGGGCCAGAAAACCCCGAGCCACATCCCCTCTAATCAAGCTGAATCTCGGCATAGGCCCCATGATAGCCAAATGCTCTCCTAACCAGATCTGAAAAAGGAGCGGGCTCCCGCTGAGAATCCCAACCTGGCCCGAGGCCGTAGAATCCAAGCCTCGATACATCTCCACCAGGACCAGGTGTACCAATGAGCGACCTCCCTCCAATTCGGTCAAAACATCACATTGTCCAAGGGAAAAGCTCTCACCCCCAGTGAAGAAAAGAACTTCTGACAGCAAATAAAGGGCAAAGGCCTTCACATTGAAGGGATCTCGAATAGGCAACTTTCGAAGGCTCGAGTAACCGAAAAGTTCTCTCAGGAATTTCACCGAACACTTGGTGGGCCCTCCGGCGAAACATTTCTCATATCCACCCTTTTTTAAGCCAAGGACCGCATGGACCGCCTTTGCATACCCCGGTTTGGGCACTACTTTGGCAAGGCCTCAATGCATCTTCAGGCCAGTGATGGAGGCTAGCTCTTCCAAAGTTGGGGTAAGCTCCCTAGACCCAAATTTAAAGACATGGGCCCTATGGTCCCATGATTCCAAAGCCGCTTGTAGTAGGTTGGGCAATAGAGGAACAGCGAGGAGAGAGGAAAGGCGGGACAACCTGAGGCCATTCAGAATAGCAAGCTCGCTCTCAGCCAAACTATCATGCCATTTGGGCCCCAAAGTCCAAGCAGAAGTATACCGGCCCCAGATAAAGCTTGGGCTTTCAAGCGAGTCCATCGACGTACAAAGATGTTCTTTATGAAATCGGTCAATGAATGACGATGGACCTGCTAGAAAAAGAGGGGAAAGAAAGAAAATAAAAGGAGGGGCAAAACAGCCAAACCAAGGAAGAAGAGGAGACAAGGGGGGACCAAGCTCGGGTTATAAAGAGCCCGCTGAGCCCAATCTATAGCAGGTGTATATATTATATATGCCAAGGCAAATTTTAAACCATTTTTGCCTGGCGTATATAATATATACGTCCGGCCATTTTTACTGAGGATATGTCAGGTGTATATAATATATACGCCCGGCTATTGATTGCTGAATGTTTGCCTGGCGTATATAATATATACGCCCAGTTTAAGCCGGGGCTAGTAAGGCCCCCCCTGACACTGGTCTATTTTTTTCAAGGGGGAACGCAGTTTTATTTGGCCCATTTTTTTTGTCGTGAGAGCGCACATGGGCGGGCATGCCACACACCCATGAGAAACACCCGGGTGGCGCGTCGCCCATAGGTTGCATACGGAGAGTCACCTGCATGATCAACCTCATCATTGGAGAGGTGCCAGTTCATTCCAAGTAAGAAAAGAGAGAGGAAACCACCAAAACAAAGAGATAACCAAATAAAACATTCAATAAAGCATAAAAATTATAAAACCACAAAAAAAAAAAACTGTTGTTGCTTAAAGTTATTACATATCCCAAATAAATCAAAAGTCTGAATTGTCTCATTGTGTCAACTTTTTCAGAAATAAAAACTACTCCGGTGTAGATCCCTTCGATTTCTTCCGGCGCCGGCTCGCACTTTGGAAAGTGCGAGTCTCCCCCACCCGAGTCCACGCCTTAGAGATACGGCTAAGCAAGGAGCACGACTCCTTCTCACGAGCATGCTGCATAGGCACACCGAAAGCCATCAGGTAGAAAAATAGGCGAAAAGTAAATAAGGAAAATGACTAGGTTGGGCCAGCATTTACTCACCACTTCGGTCTCCCTAAGCCCAACGAGGTTACGGCAGTATTCGGCTTGACTCACTGCCAACTCATAATCCTGGCCAATAAGGAAAAGGAGGTGTTAGTCACACAGGCCATCAGCATAATTCAGGAGGAAAAAAGAAAAGAGCAACAAGATAGAAATTACCCCAGGAATCAGCTCAGGAAGTGGGACCTGGATAGCTTCAGTTGAGATACGTGCCTTCTCGGCCACGTCAGCGCACACGCGTAACAAGAAAGCATCGTCCAAACGTTTGAAGGTCCCCTGGACCACGGTAGGCGAACCGCCAGAAGCACCAGCACTAGAGGGGTCAGAGGGTCCAAAGACGAGGACACGCTCAAGCACCAAACCGGAAGGATCGGAGGGTCCAGCACCTGCAGCATCATAAGGAGCGGCCTCCTCTTCCCTCTCATCTGAGTCGCCGCCCTGCTCAAACTGCAGAGAGAAACAGTTTATCATTAAAGGTGGTGGGTCAATCAAAGCAACCACAAGGAAGCTGCTGAATGAAAGGAGAAAAGGGGCATTACCTGAGTTCACGGCCCGCTAAAAGCTAAAAAGTTAGCACCAGGCACGAAGCGGGGCAGCAAGAAATGATAGGGCAGGGAATCGTACCACGACTGATATCCCCTGGGGAGGAGAAGGTCATCGATAGGAACCCCATGGGGAAGAAAATGAGCAGTGAGCTCCTCAATGGAACCTTCCGGAGCCAAGACATCGGCGGGAGGAGCTCGGGGCACGGCGAAGAGAGGGCGATACTGATGAACCACTCTCTCCCCTAGGTAGTAGGCCCTAGTCCAGGACCCGTAGAGGAAGATGATGCGTCGGTCTAGCAAGAAGCGAGAAGGACCCACCGAGGCCAGGTTCCAGAAGGGAGATCCTATGTAAGGGTCGAGGATGACCTGCAAAAGAAGAGAGAACAAGGAGGAGATACACACATTTAGTCAGAACCCCTAGCACACAAGAACCGAGCTGTCAAATTTCTAAAAAGGGAATTGGTTTACCTGCTCTGGGATCAACAGGTCAAACTGAGAGCGCAGCCTTAACTCCAAGTGTTTCATGCCTACGTCAGCTGACCCACATGCCGATTACTCATGAGGGGAACGAGTAATTTGATCAAGAGGGCGACCCGATTGGCAGTGAAGGTACCCCCAGATCTGAGAAAGCAGGCAGATGAAGACAGGTATGCTATAAAAGAAAATTGGACAAACTAAAGCCAAAAGATAAAATACCTCAATGGCAGGCCAGAAACCCACAATGGAGCTAGACTCCGGACATGAGTACATGCAACATAGCGCCTCTAATCGAATCGATGCACGGTCTCCCAATTCACCATCAGGCTGAGCAGGGACAACGAGACTCGCCCTCCACTGGTGTTGGAGAGGAGAGTCTTGCCCAGGAGGAACAATAAGGAGATGCGAGCCAGCATAAGTGCGCGCACAGGCTCGATGTAAATGTCCATGTCAGGCTGCCCCTGGTCCACTAACTCATTAGGCCCAAACTGATCAACCAGCCAGGATAGCTTGACCTCAGAGCCCCGAACATTCCCAGAGGTCGGGTAGGCCCCTATCAGTCGAATCACCTCCTCCCTACCCGGTGTGCGGGTAGGTACCACGGGCACCCCTCCGATACGGACCCCAGTGATCATAGACCAGTCCGCCGGTGTGAAGGCCATCTCTGCCACGGCCATGTGGAATGTCATCGTCTCTGGGCAAAAACACTCTATCAGTGCCTTTAAATAGGCCGTATCGGCCCTCACAGCGGGGCACGAAATGAAGTCCCCAAAACCTGCAGCAGTGAGTAGATCCTTCACCACTAGGGGAAGGTAAAGCACGAGACGCTGGAGATCAAACCAACCGCCTCAGAATATAATGTGCGGTAGGGGCAGCAAACAGAAGGCATCAATCAGATAGGGGCAAGGAGATATAATGAAGGCATCAAAGGAAAACAAAAGCAGAAAAGAGGAGGGGGCCCATTTGTTTACCTGACCAACGATCCCAAAGTTGGACATATGGGTGTGCTGGTAGTAGAGGAGGCCGGTATGGGTGGCCTCGCCTTGCATCTCATACCAGGGCTGGGAGGAGCGCTGAGACACAATGAACTGTTCCCCACGTGGGCCATAGGCCATCTCCGGCCCTTCTTGCTGACTATGCCCTTCGTCACCAGACATCCTGAAAATATGAGACGCATTGGCATATGAGAGGGTTGCCAATAAAAAAAGTATATATATGCACTAATCCAAAAAAAAAAACATGTGTATATACTGATCAAAACAAAAAAGAGGTGTATGTGTGTGTTAAAAAACAAAAAGAAACCATGTGTATATACTGATCTAAACAAAAAAAAGGAGGTGTGTGCGTGTACTAAAAACCAAAAAAACATGTGTATATACTGATCCAAAAAAAAAAAGAGGTGTGTGTACTAAAAAAAAAAAAAAAAACATGTGTATATACCAATCCAAAAAAAAAAGAGATGCGTGTGTGTAATAAAAACAAAAAAAAAACCATGTGTGTGTAGGTGCTAATCCGAAAAAGAGAGGTGTGTACTAAAAACAAAAAAAACCATGTGTGTGGAGGTACTAACCCAAAAAGAAAATATATATAATAATATATGTGTATTAACCTAAAAAGAAAAAAAAAAAAACAACTAAAACAAAAAAGGAGAAAAAGGAGGTATAGGTATCACAAAGCATTTTCATCAAAGAAAAAAAAAAGAAAAAAAAAAGTGAGAGACAATATCATCAAAAATTCAAAAGGAAAAAGGTAATGGTTACCTTCAAGGGGAGAGGAAAACGAACGACGGCGGAGAACAAGCACCTTTCGATCCACACCCATGACCGCCGGTAGTAGAACTCAAGCCAAATCAAATGAAAAAGCCCTAAGGGATTGTCCCGGACTCAAGAAGAAAAGAGGGAGGAGGAAAGAATTTGAAAAGAGGGCCCCCTTTTGTGCTCCGGCTCGGCGGTTTAGAATCGCGCAAATTTTAGACGGGCGTATATAATATATACGCCCGACCATTTTTCGCCAGATTTTGGTCAGGCGTATATATTATATACGCCCGACCAAAAATGGCAGTTTTTTTAATTGCCCGACCTCCTGTCTCGGTTTTGAGGCCCAACGGCCCCCTTGTATGCTATGGACCCCGATCCGGCCCCCCCTTGGAAGCCCATATATCATCAACCATGGTGCACGCGTCCCCAAATGACCCTTCGAGTTTCCTTCGATTGGCCCAAAGGGACTGTGCTACAATAAACGGATCCAGAGCCGTACGCGCCAACCTAATGCGCCCACAAAATCAAAAAAAAAAAAAAAAAGAAGAGAAAGAACAATAAAAAATACAACACTGGTTCTCAAAAGAGCATCGCAACGCCTGTTTGCCCCACTCCGAGAGCCGTGTTAAATCAAGTCGGAATGATCTGGTTCATCCGAAAGCTCTCGAACCTCGTTTATACAAGGACACCGCGCCTGATCTGGCAGGCGAAATACTGGTCATGCTTATCCCTGGTCACTAGGAGCCCACTTTCCTAAGGTGCTTGGGTCTAATTTGTTTAAAGACAAAGACCACGTCCCCCAGGAGTCGAGACCTGATCCGGCAGGTAAATAAACTCATCCATCACCGGTCACTCCTGGGAGCATACACTTAGCCCCAGATCTCCCCCAGCAGAGGTCAGGGCCTGATCCGATGGGTAAACCAAGGACCCATCGCCAGAATGCACACGTCCCTAAGGTATATCAACATGGCAAGTTGATTCGCCTAAGGATACGTGCAGAAATAAAGGCAGTTTGAGCATGCCCAGAGTTTCAACCTGACATGAAAAAAAAACAACAAAAAAGAGGGGGAGAAGAAATAACAACTTGTTGCTGCTTCGTAAAAATCTTGAGTAGGTTGACCCCACCTTCCAAGCATTCACTCTGGTCCCCCCCCTTCGGATCTCTGTTGACCAGGAGTGCCCCCGACTTCAGACCATTCTAAAAGTCTATTATCAGTTGAAACTGACCCGTCAAAAGTGAAATTACAACCAACCAAACTATGTGCAAACATACAGACCAAAGGGCTCATTCCCTTTTATTTCCTTTTACACAGGCTTAAAACCTGTATAGGCACAGTGTCCCTGTTGAATGTACGCACTTGCGTCTGGGTATCCGTAGGATGGTCGTTTGTCCTCGTAAATTGTACCTTAGGGTCGAGGCTTCCATTCGCGCCTATTTGCTGCTTATCGCCCCTGATGGGTGTCTGTCTGTGCATAGTTAGTAAGATGTGATTTCATTAGGGATGGAGGCTAGAATTAACCATCTCTTTCGATGGATGTTTGGTTCTAGCCCGATCTTTTTTAGCTTTGTCTTAAGTTAGGGCATTCCGGTTCATATGAATCAGGAGCACCTCGCCACCAGAACGGGCACATCCCCAAGGTGCACCTATCCCTGGCAGAGCGCACGCATTCTTAAAGCATATCAATTGACATTTGATCCACTTAAAGAAGCTGTGCAAGAATAAAATTTCCAGAGGTCCTTGAGCTTTGCTTAGAGGCTTCAAAGCAAAAGAAAATTTAGAAAATGACACAAAAATTTTTACTCGGAAAATGGGCATGCATTCCCAAGAGGTGTTGCGACATCAATATTCGCTTCACTCGGGTAAATCATGCTAAGGCAACCTCGAGGTTGATGGGTTCACCCAAAAACTTTGAGCCTTACCTAGGTAAGGGCACCCGTGGCCAATCCAATAGAGCTGTCAATATTCCATAGGATTGGACACAGTTTGAAGGCCTTCGCTTTGTGTGCTTCGCATCGATTCCGAAGCATAGATCGACCATCCCGTTGCATGGAGCTGTCTGGTTCAGATTAATACTCAGCATCACAAATCTATAATTTCTCTCAGGAAGTGGACGATATCCTGGCTAGCGGGCTTACACTTTTTGTGATCATCACAGTTATGCCCAGTAATGTGGCAATGTGCTTGGGGACTATTAGCCTTGAGGTACGGACGATATCCCGAAATGAGAGGGCTTACATACACTCACCATCACCATGGATATTTGAAAATTGAGTTGAACCAGGCGGACCCATCAAACGTGCCTTGGACCTCTTCGGATGTCCCTTGTCTTTGGCATCCGATCATTAGTGATTGAACACCAAAGAGGGGCATCTATAGACACCCAAATTCGACCCAAGGCCCGATCAATCTGTACTTCGAGAGAGATGTACCCCTGTGCTTCCGATGGCACCCCTGAACCCTTAGGAATCACCCTGAACCCTTAGGGATCTACCCAGACCTTTAGGAATCACCCTATATATGTTAGAACCATTCCCCAACCCTTAGAGATCACCTCTAAACCCTAGAATCCCTTCCCAGACCCAACTTGAATCCTTCTGAGCAGTTGATGGGATGAGAGCCACAAAATTTCACACAGACTATTACTAGGGATGAGCCATATACCATTGGAAAGAGGACTTCTCCAGCTTTCCAACAAGTGAAAGATCACCCAATTTGGAGCTACGGTTCAAACGTTATGGCTGTGCAAAGTTTCATATAAAATCATAGGACTTTTACTCAGGCGTGGATATTACATACGCCCAGCTATGTTTGCCCCAGATTAGTCAGGCGTATATATTATACATGCCTGCCTATTTTGGGAAAAATTTGGTCGGGCGTATATAATATATACGCTCAGTATAGGTGGGACCCACCACGGGCTTCATCTTCCCAAAGCTCCCCTTTTTTTTGGTGAAATTTACTGTTCCTAAACTGGGCGTATATAATATATACGCCTAGCTTAACTACAGTAACTGTCATCAGTTACTCGAATTTCCTTCATCTAGTTTGACCCTTTGACCATCCCCTTTATTGGGGTGGGTGTCTTGAGGTTGGTTGCACCCTCTTTGAGCTTATGGGCAACCCTTAGGTCACCCATGGTCTCACCCCATCATCCACCATAGAAACCCATTTCCCAAACCTCTAGGACTTTGAGAACCTAGAAAACCTTAAATGGGGGATTACCTAATTGCTAAACCAATTAGCTCTTAAGTAATCCCTTAACCCCTCCCTTCTCTATAAATAGAGAGGTCCCCCTCTTCCCAAAGGGTTGAATTTTTGTTGAAGGATTAGAGAGTGCTTAAAGAGAGAACCCTAGTGGGAGAAAATGCCAATATTTCTCCAGAATTCCAGCATGCATACTTCATCTATTTCAGTCCATTTCCACCATTAGATCACTCCTTTTAGCTAAAACCTAGCCTCTAGCTTCACTCTACACTCCCTATTTTACCGAATCCTAGCATTAGAATCCATTTCCATATCGTTTAAACCATCAGAAGCACGCCAAAGCGAAGGACTTCCACGGTACAACAAGGGCCCGTGAGCTCCGGTTCACCCCTCTCTTCCTCTACCTTCTTGGTGTCTCGTCCGTCCAAGGATTCAAGCCGTTACGCAGCCGAAATTTCGGTTTTGGCTCAAAGCTTGATAGGACCGTATTGCCTTCGGGCAAGGGGAAACTCTGCCCTTTTATTTTTATTTTGGCCATAGATAGAGACCGCTACGTGCAGGTTGATCGGGTGCCTAAACCCTTCCCGATCAATAACCGAAGCCCCTACCCTAGAGCCTTTGGCAAAGACCGGTAAATCAGAGTCATATTTAGCACTTCGATGCTCAAAATATTGATTTGAAGGTTTCCCGGGTCACCAAAAGCTCCGAGTGGCGACTCTATATTTTCATTAAAAGCGAGCGTATCGCCACGACGGGTTCGAGAGGATCCACGGTCGCACAGAGCTTACGGAGGGTACTCGGGAACGAGGCCAATCCTCCTTAGCATAGCGGGCCCAAAACCTCTTTTTTTGAGGAATTTTAGAATTAATTAATTACTTTTATTTTATCCCTTCAGTATAATTAATTAGTAGGTTTATCTTATTTCAGCATATTTAATTAATTAAGAGCATTAAATCTTAGTATGACTGATTAATCTCTTTAAATCAGAATTTAATTGATTAATTCCTTGCTTTAATTAGAATTTGGTGTGATTCATTTCATTGCTTTAATTAGATTTTTAGTATAATTAATTCATTGCTTCAATTAGAATTTCAATAAAATTAGTTTACTTATTTCAATTAGATTCTTAATAAAATTCTGTTTATTCATTTTAATTAGATTTTAAGAAAAATTAATTCATTTGATTTAAATTAGAGTTTCAGTAAAATTAGTCTTCCATCTCAATTAGAATTCTAGTAGGACTATTATAATTGCTTTAGTTAAAATTTAGATACAATTAGTATACTTGATTTAATTAGATTTCTAGTACAACTAGCATACTTGCTCTACTTAGAATCCTAGTACAATTGGCATGCTCAAATTAATTAAAGTTTCACTAGAAACAACATGCTTGCACTCCTAGTACGATTAGGAGACCTGAGCATAATTAGACTTCTAATGGGATTAGGAGACTGAAATTAATTGGACTTTTAGTGGTACTAGAATACTAATATTAATTAGATTTCTAATGAAATCAGGAAATTAACATTAACCGGACTCTTAACAGGATTAGAATAAACCTTTATAACTAAATCCACAACAGAATTAAGGGAGCCTAAACTAACTTTAACTATAACCTCAAAGAGAAATAAAAGGGGAAATTGGACTATCTAAATTAAGGAAAAGATACTGCTACTAACATTCGCAGGCAGATGATTCAGTATAGAAGTAACCCATACCCGCTCTTAAGCATGATCATTGACGTGTTGTAGCGTCGATAAATATCTACAGCTGGCGACCACAACAAACTAGGAACCTTCCTAGAAACCGCTTTATTTTTAATATTCCAAATGCCGCATCACTAGAGTCCATTAGGATAGAATTGGAAGCCACTGATTCAACGAGAATCGAGAGGAACCTAGAAAAGGTACGCACGAACAGACTGGCGATCGCGATGGGATGCTTTTGTAAACTCTTTTTCTAGATAGTTAGTTTCCATCCTATTTCCCTATTTTCTTCTTTCCATCGTATCGTTTAGATTCTCTTATATATATATGAGTCTTCATCATAGACTCGAGATGTTTAGTATACGAAGAGTGAGTTTAGGAGCCCACCATTATGGGGATATCATGACAACCCCATGTACGGAGAAGAACCACTTCACGGTTCTAGTCCACGACAACCTGAGATTAATATGGCTGGTGAGCAAGCGAATCCCTTCTCTACCCCACACACCGGGAACAATCATGATGGGAGAGATGGTGGCATCGGACAAAACCTTACTGACGACTCCAAAGAATTGCTTCGAGGGTTGGCCGCCGCATACAAAACTATTAGGTCACGACAATTTTTAGAAGAACAAGAGCGACAAGAGAGGCCACCTCCTACCCCGAGCACGGTGTCGGCCCGTACCACCTCATTGAGATAACCTGCCCACACATTCTTCAACGATGACCCTCTAGACAAGGTTTTCTCATGGGTCGTTCCAAAAATTAGCACCATTAAAATTGAAGATCTCTCTAAAATGTTCGATGAGTATATGGCCAAGAGAGAGCATCCCGGTCACTCATTCGGATTCGACAAATTTTGCCGAGACGTCGAGTTTAATTTACCAATAGGATTTAAGCCACCAAAATTTACTAAATATAATGGCACGAGAAATCTGAATCATCACTTAGCTCTCTTTTGTAATGATTTCCTACCCATACGTGATAATCAAGGACTTCTCATTTACTATTTCCAACGCTCATTAAAAGGAGAAGCTTTAGATTGGTTTGCGGGACTCCCGATTTATAAGATCGAAACCTTCGATGAATTAGTCGGTCAATTCCTAGACTAGTACAAACATTTGATCCGAGAGACAGTTAGTCTCAGCGACCTAATGACAGCCAAGCAAAGACCTGATGAAGAATTTACCGACTTCGTCACTAGATGGAGAAAACTCACTGCCAGGACCAACACTTCAATGAAAGAGAAGGACTAGGTTGATATTATTATTGACAATACTAGGGAACCGTTAAAGAGCACACTCATCATAAGTGATTGCCCTGACTTCACAGCACTCCACTCTTGGGCATCCCGACTAGCGCGACACATTAAAGGTGGAGATTTCGCGTTATCCATATTCATGTCAAAAGTAAGCTCTTCCAGTGAATCGAAATCGAAAAATAATAAGAAAGCCTTAGGAACTGAGTAAGTTAACACCGTTGTCAACCAAGGATAAAACTCTGATAACGAAAACTTCCAACTGTAAAATTTCGGACATAATCAAAACCAACAATGGTATACCAACCAAAATCAAGGTGCTAGTCAGCATAGATATGCGAACCAAAACCAAGGCTAGAATCAAAATCAAGTTCAATACCAAAATAGGAACCAATACCCTAACACCTATCAGAATCAGAATACGACACGAAGTCAACCGGCCCACACGCTGAATTATAATAATGTACCCCCATTGCAGAACTTCAACCCAGCCAGAGGCCCTTACCAACCAAGGCGGGAACACTATCCCCCTTTACCGGATACAATTCTCAACATCTTTCATCTCCTTAACACTCAAAATTTCCTCCGATTCTCTTAAGAAAAACATCGCCCATGGCCTGCAAATCTAGACTATAGTAAATATTGTGCCTTCCATCGATACGCAGGGCACAACCTAGAAGATTGTTGGATCCTCAGGGACGTAATCTATGACATGAATAACCAAAATCAAATTGATTAGGAAGCGCTTAGGAATCTCAACCCTAATAATAACCAACCCCAACAGAATTTAGAGATCATAAACAACCTCATGCCCAACAACTACCAAGCAACGCCGGCCCAGGTCACTACCATGGATCTCCCCGGTCAACCTTCCTTCCAGTCCTCTACTTTAATCACTCGCAGCAAGAGCTTTCTCACCCCTACATCCCTCAGCCCTGATCACTCACATCGCCCCGTCGAGCCCGCCTCCATATCCAAAATTCACTCAGATACGAGTCCATTCCTTTAGGGTCAGGAGACCATTCCTCCATCGTCACCCACCAGAACCTTCAACCCCTCCAAATCTTGAACTAACACCCTTACCACTCCTTTCATCCAATTCTGAACCCGAGTACGGAGAGCACGTTCTTCGGACTGCAGCCTAAGTTGTCGCATGGGTAGAAAGTGTCACCCGTAAGAATCTAAGCTGAGAGAGTGAAATAAAGACTGAGTGTTTACTGAACGCAGGAGAAAGTGAGCGAGAAGAGCACCCCAACCGGTGCGAGACACTGGTCTCTGCTTTCATAGAAGAGGAGGATTATATGCAATATCTCCCACCTTGGAACGGAATCGTGCAGGCACATGCTCTGATCTCCAATTTCACTCGCTTCACAAACACATCAACGTCGAGTCATGTCGGGTTTGGCCAAAAATTGACGTGCCCGATTCTCAAGTCAGGAACTAATTACCCACGTCCACTTTTCCCTTGGAGTAAGGATTTCACGAGCGCCCAACCACCAGAGGAGAATGTGAGAGAAAGAGAGTTTAACTTGCCTCTCTTACCTCACATCATCCCTCCACCAATCCCTGCACCCCAACCATTCCAACCACTTGCACTTAAGGCTCATCGGGTGGGCAAAGAAATCGCACTTGAGCCAGGACAAGAATACGACCTTCTGTGACATCTCCAGAAGATCCTAGCTCAGATATCCATACTAGAACTCATAAAAAAATTGCCTGACCATCACCGACTCTTGATAAGGACACTTGAAGACACACAAGTAGATGAAGATACGACCCTAGATGATCTTCAACAAATCACCTTGGTCATGGCGCAACCTCCAGTGCTTATGTTCACAAATGCAGACATGCCTAAAGAGTCACTCCACAGAAGTGCAACTCCCATATATCTCACGATCACAATTAGAGGATTCTCCGTACCCCATGCGTTGGTCGATACGGGAGTGGGACTCAATACTTGCCCTCTCACAACGTTAAAGATGCTCAAATACACAGAGCAAGATGTCAGACCCTCTGCACTATCACTTATAGCCTATGATGGCTCACGTCGTTTCGTGAAAGAAACTATTAAACTCCAGGTTCGCCTCGGACGTGTGACAAAAGACATTACTTTCCATATTTCAGATGAGTAGGGCCGAAAGATTGCTACGGATCTTTAAGAAAAATTTTGATATACTATCTTTTGAGAAATGATACCTTTGGAGTAAAGGAAAAATTTGGATGTTTTTAGTTTTGAGTTAAAGCATAAATATGGGAATGATTAAAATTTTCATCGCGGCTAATCTTAGTTATTTTAAATGATAAATGTGAAGGATTTTTGGGTAATTATAGAAGAGAAATGTTACTCCTTAAGTGTGTATGTGTGGGTTGTGGAAGGATGTTGATGTGTTTCTTTTTCGACGTGTTATTACTTACGACAATTTTTGAGGGCAAAAATTTCATTAGGAGGGAAGAAAGTAACATCCTGAAAATTCAAACTTTTAATAGAATATCTCGAGATGCATGCCCGTATAATCACTTATGTTGATCAAGTGGAAGTCAACTCGATGACTTTGGTTGGATTAGTTTTGGTGTGACAATGCACACTAGTGTGGTATAAGAATCGTTGGATTGGGCCATATATACATTAGATACGTATGTGTATTTTGTAGGTGAACCGGGTCCTTTAAGTATTTAAGAGAGGAGGCTTCTCTTAGAAGCCATTTGTTTGAAGGGATTGATGTTTGGGTTTTTCTTATGAGAGAAAGAGGAAGAAGAAGAGAGGGAGTGAAGGAAGGGAAGGAGATTTGATGCTTGTGACTTGATGCATGGAGGGTGTGGGGAAGCCATGAGAATGCATTAAACTCCGTGGACATTGCGTGTGATTTGGGGATTTTCGAAGCTAGGAACCCTAGCAACTGATTCTAGCCATGGAATCAATCGTTCGGACCGATTAGAGGTAAGGGTTTGTAAATCTGAGATGTGTATATTGATTTAGTTTAAATTTATTGTGTAAATGAGGGATTACAAGAGATAAAAGAAGAAATTTTTTGAAAAAAGGCGAAGGCAAGATGTAAAGACAAAAGGGATGTTTTTCTGTCAAAATCGATGAATCGATTTGAAAATTGATTAATCAAAATTTGACAAAATGCAAATCTGTGTACTGCAACACGAAACCGATTAATCGAATTAAATTTTAATTAATCAATTTTTGGTTTTGATTAATCGATTTGGAATCAATTAATCGAATGGGTACTTTCAGTGGCTGAAAAAAAATGGAGTTTTGGAAAACCGATTAATCAATTTTGAGATTGATTAATTGATTTTGAAAATTTGATTAATTAATATTGGGATCGATTAATCGATTTTGACTGTGCTTGCCGATAATGCTTCGGTATTTCGGTCATAACGTTTCACTCTGAACTCCGATTGACGCAATTCTTATTGGGTTGGAAAGAAAACAACGAACTCTACAACTTTTGTGATTTAACCATTTCGTGAATCCAAATATTTAAAGGTCAAAATTTAGGGGGAAAAGTTGCATCAAACTCTAAATTAGCATGAACTTGCCTATTTCTGCCTCATTTTTGAGAAACACTTAAATAAGTCTAGGTTTTTAGTGAGTAGAGTTAATCCTTGAGGCATCATGGTGTGTTTGTGATGTAGATTGAGGGTGGGAAGCCATTGATAAGGACCGTGGTGTCTCTTTGAGCGGCTCCGTGCGTGAGGTAGGGAACACTCTGAACATGTACCCTTAAATTGCGAAATCATGTATGTAGTGATGTGATATATATATGCGTGTGTTAAGAGCATAGTCATTACTTGTTAATCAAAATTGAGCTTAATCATGTGAATTAAACAGGTGTGGGTGCATGTCTGTACACTAAGTAAGAAACCAGTAAGAGTATAAGTACATGACATCACAGGGATGTGTATGAGATGTGAGCATCTGAGTGATGCATATGAAAGTATGTGACATCCCAGGGATGTATAATCAAATGAGAAACTATGTGAATGAGCATTGAACAAACTTTGAATATTATAATTGCCACAATTACACGGTGATAAACTATATGTATTTTGCACAATGGATTTGAGGTTCATAGAATACCCCACCGATACGACGGTATACCCGTGACTGACTCGACAGAATATCTGTGACCAGTACGGCGGCCAAACCGTACACCAGCAGGATATCCCAAGGATGTATATGAGTTATGTGCCCCGTCGCCTAGGAGAAAGGGACTTGGGTTATGTTACATTTAAATATAGTTCAATTGAACGAAGATGGAGGGTATTCCATTGGTGCTTGATGCTATATTACTCGAGGATTATTTAAGTTATTTGATTTAAGTTTCAAGACAGATCTTCTATGATATGAGAATAAGTTAAGTAAAAGATAAGATACATAGAGTAAAAAGATAAGATATGATATGTGCATTCAGTTTATGCTTTTGGTAATTTAAATGCTTTTAAACTATTTTCAGCATATGAGATCATGCTTTGCTTATGTCATAAAAAATCGGTGAGTAAGATAGCTTTAAATGTTCAATTATTTTTCGATTGAGCTAGGATGTAGCTCACCCTTTTGACTATATGTCACAGGTTCAAAGTTTACTGCTGCTGCTTCTGGTGGCGAGGATCCAGGTAACTTTCCTTCGACGGAGTTCTTGTTGTACACGGAGCTGCATTACTTGATAGTGTTGTGAGAGTTTTGTGCGGCTTGGTATGTCGGGCCCTTTTGGTTTTGAGATGATATTTTGATGTTATATAGATGTTTTTCTTTTTGTATATTTAGAATGGGAGATTTTAGTTCTACCATTTGTTATCTGCTTGATTTTCGCATGCGTGTGTGTGGATGTACCAAGTTTCTATATTCGGATCGTGATCTACGATCTAGTGGTCTGGTGTTCCCGTTGCTTTTAGTTTAATTTTGAAGACAAATCAATATATGGTGGTTTTTGTGGTAACGGAAAAATCGGTCTGCCATAGTTGGTATCAAAGCTTAGGCGTTAGGTCTTATTGGGACTCAGACGTGATGGTATTAGATTGTGTCGGAAGTAAAGACCCAACTGTGACTTTGTCAAATTTGGTATTAGAGCTTAGGTTATATGCCTTGTTGGGACCCAAGACTAGACTATGGCAATAGGTATTATCGGGACGTGAACCTTCTATGATTCAATTAGGACTTTGTCAAGTCCGTGGAAGTTTTGGACTTTAATTTCTGGAGGACTCACAGTTGTAGCTGTAGGTACTATTTAGAACTTGGATTGTGGATCTCATAACCACTTATAATGAATATACTTGATGACTTGACGGATATATCATTAGCAGATGAATTAAGTTTTAGATTTTATTGGAATGTACG
The DNA here is from genome assembly GCA_021018995.1 of Chloranthus sessilifolius. Lineage (NCBI taxonomy): Eukaryota > Viridiplantae > Streptophyta > Magnoliopsida > Chloranthales > Chloranthaceae > Chloranthus > Chloranthus sessilifolius. Next base: position 18,772,406 of record CM037586.1, read on the forward strand.
GCCACTGTGACCACAGTAATTATTGATTAGAGTTGGTGTCAGGTTGACAGATCAAATGGCGCCACGAAAGAAATCTAAGATTGGACGCACTGGAGAAAGCGACCCGAATAGGCAATTGCTTGAGGCGATGAAGGACACTATGGCTCAGCAGACTGCGTTACTTACGACAATGTTGAGAAGGACGGCTCATACCTCCCCATCGACACAGGTTGAGTCATGCCCAAGGTGTGGAGGGTGACACTTGGCAAGAAACTATAGATGGTCCACAGGTGCATGCTTCAAGTGTGGGCGAATGAGACATACAATTAAACATTATCCTGCTTTGAGGGAGAAGGCGACGTCATCTACACCAATTGATGCTTGCACACATTGTGGGAAAGGTCATAAAATGGAGAGATGTAGGAGAGCCTCAGGTGCGTGTTTCAAATGTGGTAGCCAAGGGCACCGGATCAGAAATTGCCCAGAGATGCATGAGGAGCGGGTAACCTCGATGTCTACTTTCGAGTCGATTCTCCCTGCGACTGAAGATTCCCAAGGTATAGATTCACTATCAATTATTAAAATTGTGTTTTAATGTTCAAATGATTTCGGAATTTTGTTGCTTTTAACACTTAAGGAATATCATAACATCATCGCTCGTGTATCGACTTAAATCACTTGCATGACATAAATGATTTTTCAAAATTAGAAGATTAAATATGTAAGTGATAGTTATATTGGTAGACTTAATCAATCTTGACAGTCATAGTAAATTTCTTAAGGACAATTGTTTTGTAAATTTGAAATTTCATTAATACTTATAGGTAAAGAAGTTGAATTAATGGAATTAATCTCAGTATTCTTCTTTCCGACTAATTAGTCATGACTGATTTGTGTTTAGAAGCATTCCTTCCATGTGTGAGTTCTATTGTTAATCGTTGTAGTTAATCTGGAAATTTTCAGTAGTTGACATAGGATATGGGAATTCAATTAGGGATATCATGGGAGAGTAGAATTGAATATCACTGCTATGGATTGCACAGTTCCCACCTAATCCATGATGAATGGCTATGGATTCTTAAGGACTATATGGAGATTTAGTTAGTATAGGGATTGTATTAAGAGTTGTGCACATGAAGAGACGATTAATCATGACTAAGTATTTATGTATGACCTTATATTTATGCACCTAAATAGTATTTCATTGGGATTTACCATTTTTATCATCTCCTTGATTAAAAAATTGAGACGTATTGCATTCGAGTATTATAAGATTGATTAAGGGCATAAATTTTTAAGATTTTACGATCGTGCGCTAGATTTTGATGTTCTTATTTTTGTGATGGCATTATCTCCTTATGGATGTAGATGAAAATGATCATAAGTGTTGCGATTGATGGTTAAAATGATTATACTCGAAGAATATGGTGTATCTAATTGATAATTGTAGAAATTTTGTGGACTTCACAACTTTAATTTAATGGTTATGGTTAGTAGCACATAGTCAAAATTTTGATGATAATATCAATTGTAAAATGGCATTAAATTTATCTCCGATAATGACACGTTCGATAGTGTGAACTTTTGTTTACGGGTAGATGAGACTTGTTCCGGGTCATGATAGCATCAATTGGGTGAAGCAGACTTTTCCAGAAAAAATGGTGTAAGTTCCTAATTTGGTCGATCGTACCTTTTTTCTTCTCTCAGAGTCTAAAGTTTCTAGTTTCGATTATGTCCTTCCAGAATGATAAGGGGTCACTGTGAGCAGTACAAATTTGATTATGGAATTGATACATGGTCACTAATGGTTAACATCGTTGTTGTAAAGATATGCTGAATTGGTAAGTAGATTGTGAGTTCTTCAAGATTTGGTTGATCCGTTATGGTTACATTTTTGGCTAAATAGTTCTAATCTCTAGATCATTATACATGTTTTGTAGAATGAGTACCATTCCAATTGTGAGAGAGGGCTCCGTTTTGAAAGGCTAAACAAATAGATTTTTCCTATGTGTGGATTTCTACGAGACAAATGGTGGGTTACAGATTTAAATTATTTTTGGAGATGTATCATGAGATGTTTTGTACAAGAGATAACAGGTGTTTTTCTCGGTAGATTTCAAATTAACTTAAGGACAGTTTGGGAGGATGTGAGGAATGAGTTCCATTTTTCGTATCGGGGTTATATGGACAGACTGGTTTTTGGGGTGCTGCTTTGACTCTGGATGAGTGTATGCACATTGTGGATGTGTGGACTCAGATAGGGGGTACGCAGGTATGCATAGTTTCGAGGGTGAAACTTTTCCTCTATGGAAGGGTAATGGAGTACCTTGGACTTGTTAAAGTAGTGATGATGGGTGGATTTTCGGTGTGTACTTTTGGGTGTGCGCTATAGGAGACTTAGTACATGGATTGCTAGGTACATTTTTGGTGGATTTGGAAGGGATTTATGGACATGTTGTGAATCTGTTGAAGACGAGTTTCATTCTTTGTACAAGTGGTTGGATGGAAATGCAGATTCTTGGGAGTAGCTGGTTAGGCCATGGAGATGTGTCTGTGCATCAGAGGTATGAAAAATTGTATTTTTACTCGAGCTATCTTGTCATGCATTTTCAAGGACAAAAATTCATGTAAGATGGGGAGATTGTGATGACCCTAGTTTAGAAGATGTGAATCTTGATGAGGATACCAGATGAGTAAGGCCAAAAGATAGTTGCGGATCATTAAGACAAATTTTGATATACTATCTTTTGAGACATGATACCTTTGGAGTAAAGGAAAATTTTGGATATTTATAGTTTTGAGTTAAAGCATAAATATGGGAATTGTTAAAATTTTCATCACGGCTAATCTTAGTTATTTTAAATGATAAATGTGAAGGATTTTCGGGTCATTATAGAAGAGAAATATTACTCCTTAAGTGTGTATGTGTGGGTTGTGGAAGGATGTTGATGTGTTTCTTTTTCGATGTGTTACTACTTAGGGCAATTTTCAAGGACGAAAATTTTATAAAGAGGGAAGAATGTAACATCCTGGAAATTCAGACTTTGAATAGAGTATCTCGAGATTTGTGCCCGTCTGATCGCTTATGTTGATCAAGTGGAAGTCAACTCGATGACTTTGGTTGGATTAGTTTTGGTGTGAAAATGCACATTAGTGTGGTATAAGAACCATTGGATTGGGCCATATATACATTAGATACGTATTTGTGTTTTGTAGGTGAACCGGGTCCTTTAAGTATTTAAGAGAGGAGGCTTCTCTTAGAAGCCATTTGTTTGAAGGGTTTGATGTTTGGGTTTTTCTTGTGAGAGAAAGGCGAAGGAGAAGAGAGGGAGTGAAGGAAGGGAAGGAGATTTGATGCTTGTGACTTGATGCATGGAGTGTGCGTGGAAGCTATGAGAATGCGTTAAACTCTGAGGACATTACATTTGATTTAGGGGTTGTCGAAGCTAGGAACCCTAGCTATTGATTTTAGCCGTGGAATCGATCGTTCGAATCGATTTGAGGTAAGGGTTTAGATATCTGAGATGTGTATGTTGATTTAGTTTAGATTTATTGTGTAAATGATGGATTAAAAGAAGATAATTTTTGAAAAAAGTCGAAGGCAAGATGTACAGCCAAAAGGGCTATTTTTTTGTCAAAATCGATTAATCAATTTTTGACAGAAAGCAAATCAGTGTACTGCAACACAAAACTGATTAATCGACTTAAATTTTGATTAATCGATTTTTGGTTTTGATTAATCGATTTGGAATCGATTCATCGAATGGGTACTTCCAGTGGCTAGAAAAAAATGGAGTTTGGGAAAACCGATTAATCGATTAATAGATTTTGAAATTTCGATTAATCGATTTTGACTGTATTTGCCGATAATACTTCGGTATTTTGGCCGTACCTTTTAAGTTCGAACTCTGATTAATGCAATTATTATGGCGTTGGAAAGAGAACAACGAACTCTACAACTTTTGTGATTTAATAATTTCATGAATCCAAAGATTTAAAGGTCAAAATTTAGGGGGGAAAGTTGCATCAAACTTTATATTAGCATGAACTTGCCCATTTCTGCCTCATTTTTGACAAACACTTAAATAAGTTTAGATTTTTAGTGAGTAGAGTTAATCCTTAATGCATCAAGGTGTGTTTATGATGTAGATTGAGGGCAGAAAGCCATCGATAAGGACCATGGTGCCGCTTTGAACGGCTCCGTGCGTGAGGTAGGGAATACTCTGAACATGTACCCTTAAATTAGGAAATCATGTATGTACTGATGTGATATGTATGTGCGTGTGTTAAGTGCATAGTCCTTGCTTGTTAATCAAAATTAATCTTAAGCGTGTGAATTAAAGAGGTGCGTGTGCGTGTGTACACTAAGTAAGAAACCAGTAAGAGTATAAGTACATGTCATCATAGGGATGTGTATGAGATGTGAGCATTTGAGTGATGCATATGAATGTATGTGACATCCCAGGGATGTATAATCAAATGAGAAAATATGTGAATGAGCATTGAACAAACTTTGAATATTCTAATTAGCACAATTACACGGTGATAAACTATATGGATTTTGCACAATGGATTTGAGGTTCATGACTCGACGAGAATATCCGTGATGATGCGGCGGCTAATCCGTACCACAGTAACATCCTGTGGATGTATATGAGTTATGTGCCCCGTCACCTAGGGGAAAGGGACTTTGGTTATGTTACATTTAAATATAGTTCAATTGAACGACGATTGAGGGTATTCCATCGGGGCTCGATGCTATATTGCTCGAGGATTATTTAAGTTATTTGATTTAAGTTTCAAGAAAGATATTCTATGATATGAGAACAAGTTAAGTAAAAGATAAGATATGTAGGGTGAAAAGATAAGTTGTGATATATGCATTCAGTTCATGCTTTTCGTAATTTAAATGCTTTTAAACTATTTTCAGTTGTGCGACCATGGATCCTCTCAAACAGTCGCAGCGATGTGCTCGCTATGAATAAAAATGTAGAGTCGCCACCGGGAGCTTTTGGTGACCCGGGAAACCTTCAAATCGATATTTTGAGCACCGAAGTGCTAAATATGATTCTGATTTACCGGTCTTTGCCAAAGGCTCTAGGGTAGGGCCTTCGGTTATCTACCGGGAAGGGTTTAGACACCCGATCAACCCGCACGTAGCGGTCTCTATCTATGGCCAAAAATAAAAATAAAAGTAAAAGGGGCGGAGTTTCCCCTTGTCTGAAGGCAATACGGTCCTATCAAGCTTTTAGCCAAACCGAAATTTCGGCGGCATAATGGCTTGAATTCTTAGACGGAGGAGACACCAAGAAGGTAGAGGAAGAGAGGGTGAGCCAGAGCTCACGTGCCCTTGTTGCACCATGGAAGACCTTCACTTCGGCGTGCTTCCGATGGCTTAAATAGTATGGAAATGGGCTCTAAAGCTAGGATTCGGTAAATAGGAAGTGTAGAGTGAAGCTAGAGAGTAGATTTTGGCTAAAAGAGAGTGATCTAATGGTGGAAATGGATTGAAATGGATGAACTAGGCATGCTAGAATTTTGGAAAAATGTGTGCATTTTCTCTCACTAGGGTTCTCTCTTAAGCTCAAAATTCTTAAACTTAATTTTTTCAACCCTTTGGGAAGAGGGGGGCCTCTCTATTTATAGAGAAGGGATGGGTTAGGGGCTTACTAAAGAGCTAATTGGTTTAGCAATTAGGTAATCCCCCATCTAAGGTTTTCTAGGTTTTCAAGGTCCTAGGGTTTTGGGAAACTGGTTTCAATGGCAGATGATGGGGTGAGACCATAGGTGACTTAAGGGTTGCAAATATGCTCAAAGGGGGTGCAACCAATCTCAAGACACCCACCTCAACCAAGGGGATGGTCAAAAGGTCAAACCAGATGAAGGAATTTCGAGCCACTGATGACAGTTACTGTAGCTAAGCTGGGCGTATATATTATATACGCCCAGTTTATGCACAGTGATTTCCACGAAAATCAGGGGAGTTTTGGGAAGATGATGCCCGTGGTGGGTCCCACCTATGCTGGGCGTATATATTATATACACCCGGCCAAATTTGGCCCAAAAATGTCAGGCGTATATAATATATACGCCTGACCAAACTGGGGCCAAATTGGCTGGGCGTATGTAATATACACGCCTGAGCAAAAGTTATGATTTTATGTGAAACTTCAATCGGCCATAACGTTTGAACCGTAACTCCAAATCGGGTGATCTTTGGCTTGTTGGAAAGCTGGAGAAGTCCTCTTTCCAATGGTATATGGTTCATCCATAGTGATAGTCTGTGTGAAATTTTGTAGTTCCTCTCCCACCAACTGCTCAGAAAGGTTCAAGTTAGGTATGGGAAGGGAATCTAGGGTTTAGGGGTGATTTCTAAGGGTTAGGGGATGGTTCTAAAGGGTTTAGGGTGATTCCTAAAGGTTTGGGTAGGTTCCTAAGGGTTCAGGGGTGCCATCGAAAGCACAAGAGTACATCTCTCTCAGAGTACAGACTAATCGGGCCTTGGGCCGAATTTGGGTGTCTACATCAGCGTATGAGATCATGCTTCGCTTATGTCATGAAATATGTGTGAGTAAGATAGCTTTAGATGTTTAGTTATTTCCCTATTAAGCTACTATGTAGCTCACCCTTTTCACTATACATCACAGGTTCAGAGTTTGTTGCTGCTACTTCTGGTGGCAAGGATCCAGGTTACTTTCCTCTGACGAAATTCTTGTTGTTGATGACGCTGTGTTACTTGATAGTGTTGGTGAGAGTTTTGTGCGGCTTGGTATGTCCGACCCTTTTGGTTTTAAGATAATATTTAGATGTTGTATCTTTTGTATATTTAGAACGGGCTACCATATGTTATCTGCTTGATTTTCGCATGTGTGTGTGTGGGTGTACCAAGTTTCTGTATTCGAATTGTGATCTATGATCTGGCGGTCCGGTGTTCCCATTGCTTTTAGTTTAATTTTGAAGACAAATTAATATATGGTGGTTTTTGTGGCAAAGGAAAAATTGGGCTGTCATAGTTGGTATCAAAGCTTAGGCGTTAGATCTTATTAGGACTCAGACGCGATAGTATTAGATTGTGACAGAAGTCTAGACCCAACTGTGACTTTGTCATAGTTGGAATACGAGCTTAGGTTTTAGGTCTTGTTGGGACCCAAGACTAGACTATGGTAGTAGGTATTATCGGGATGTGGATCTTCTATGATTAAATTAGGACTTTGTCAAGTCAGTGGAAGTTTTGGACTTTAATTTCTGAAGGACTCATGGTTGTAGCTGTTGGTTCTATTTAGAACTTGGATTGTGGATCTCATAACCAATTGTAACGGAGATACTTGATGACTTGACGGATGTATCGTTAGAAGATGAATTAAGTTTAAATTTTATTGGAATGTAGGGCCATTATGACCACAGTAATTATTGATTGGAGTTTGTGTCATGTTGACAGATCAAATGGCGCCACGAAAGAAAGCTAAGATTGGACGCACTAGAGAAAGTGACCCGAATAGGCAGTTGCCTGAGGTGATGATGGACACTATGGCTCAGCAGACTGTGTTACTTACGGCAATGTTGAGAAGGATGGCTCATACATCTCCATCGACACTGGTTGAGTCATGCCCAAGGTGTGGAGGGCAACACCTAACAAGAAACTGTAGATGGTCCACAGGTGCATGCTTCATGTGTGGGCGAATGGGACATACGATTAATCATTGTCCTGCTTGGAGGGAGAAGGCAAAATCATCTACACCAATTGATGCTTGCGCACGCGGTGGGAAAGGTCATAAAACGGAGACATGTAGGAGAGCCTCAAGTGTGTGTTTCAAATGCGATAGTCAAGGGCACCGGATCAGGAATTGCCCAGAGATGCACGAGGAGTGGGTAACCTCGACGTCTACTTTCGAGCCAATTCTCCCTGCGACTCAAGATTCCCAAGGTATAGATTCACTATCAATTATTAAAATTGTATTTTAATGTTCAAATGATTTCGGAATTTTGTTGGTTTTGATACTTGAGGAATATCATAACATCGTCGCTCGTGTATCGACTTAAATTATTTGCTTGACATAAACTATTTTTCAAATTTAGAAGATTAAATACGTAAGTGATAGTTATATTAGTAGACTTAATCAATCTTGACTGTCATAGTAAATTTCTTAAGGACAATTGTTTTGTAAATTTGAAATTTCTTTGATACTTATGGGTAAAGAAGTTGAATTAATGGAATTAATCCCAGTATTCATCTTTCTGATTAATGAGTCATGATTGATTTGTGTTTAGAAGCATTCCTTCCATGCGTGAGTTCTGTTGTTAATCGTTGTAGTTAATCTGGAAGTTTTCTGTAGTTGACAATGGATATGGGAATTCAATTAGGGATATCATGGGAGAGAAGAATTGCATATCACTGCTATGGATTGCGCAGTTCCCACCTAATCCATGATGATTGGCTATGGATTCTTAAGGACTATATGGAGATTTAGTTAGTATAGGGATTGTATTGAGAGTTGTACACATGAAGAGACGATTAATCATGACTAAGTATTTATGTATGACCTTACATTTGTGCACCTAAATAGTATGTCATTAGAATTTACCATTTCTGTCATCTACTTGATTAAAAAATTGAGACGTATCGCATTCGAGTATTATAAGATTGATTAAGGGAATAAATTTTGAAGATTTTACGATCATGCCATAGATTTTGATGTTCTTATTTTGTGATGGCTTTATCTCCTTATGGACATAGATGAAAATGATCATAGGTGTTGTGATTGATGGTTAAAACGATTATACTCAAAGAATATGGTGTATTTGATTAATAATTGTAGAAATTTTTTCGACATCGCAACTTTAATTTAATGGCTAGGGTTAGTAGCACATAGTAAAAATTTTGATGATAATATCAATTGTATAATGGTATTAAGTGTATCTCCGATAATGACACGTTCGACAGCATGAACTTTTGTTTGTGGGTAGATGAGACTTGTTCCGTGTCATGATGGCATCAATTGGGTGAATCAAACTTTTCTCGAATAAATGGTGTAAGTTCCTAATGTGGTCGACCGTACTTTTTTTCTTCTCTCAAGGTCTAAAGTTTCTAGTTTCGATTATGTATTTCCAGAATCTTAAGGGGTCACTGTGAGCAGTACAAATTTGTTTATGGAATTGATGCATGGTCACTAATGGTTAACATCGTTGTAGTAAAGATATGCTGAATTGGTAAGTAGATTGTGACTTCGTCAAGATTTGGTTGATCCGTTATGCTTACATTTTCGGCTACATAGTTCTAATCTCCAGATCAATATACATGTTTTGTGGAATGAGTACCAGTTCAGTTGTGAGAGAGAGCTCCTTAAAAAAGAGCTACACAAATAGATTTTTCCTATGCGTGGATTTCTACGAGACAAATGGTGGTTTAAAGATTTAAATTATTTTTGGAGGTGTATCATGAGATGCTTTGTACAAGAGATAACGGGTGTTTTTCTCGGTAGATTTCGAATGGACTTAAGGACAGCTTGGGTGGGTGTGAGGAATGGGTTCCAATTTTCATATAGAGGTTATATGGACACACTGGTTTTGGGGGTGCTGCTTTCACTCTGGATGAGTGTATGCACATTGTGGATGTGTGGACTTAGAGAGGGGGAGCACGCCAGTATGCATATTTTCGAGGGCGAAACTTTTCCTCTACAGAAGGGTAATGGAGTACCTTGGACTTGTTTAAGTAGTTATGATGGGTGGATTATCGGTGTACACTTTTGGGTGTGCATTATAAGAGACTTAGTACATGGAGTGCTTTGTACACTTTTAGTGGATTTGGAAGGGATTTATGGACATGTTGTGAACGTGTGGAAGACGAGTTCCATTCTTTGTACAAGTGGTTGGATGGATATGCAGATTCATGGGAGTAGCTGGTTAGGCCATGGAGATGTGTCTGTGCATAGGAGGTATGAAAAATTATATTTTTACTCGGGTTATCATGTCGTGCATTTTTGAGGAAGAAAATTCCTGTAAGATGGGGAGATTGTGATGGCCCCATCTTAGAAGATGTGAATCTTGATGAGGATACAAGATGAGTAGGGCCGAAAGATAGCTACGGATCTTTAAGACAAATTTTGATATACTATCTTTTGAGAAATGATACCTTTGGAGTAAAGGAAAATTTTGGATGTTTATAGTTTTGAATTAAAGCATAAATATGGGAATGATTAAAATTTTCATTGCGGCCAATCTTATTTATTTTAAATGAATAATGTGAAGGATTTTGGGGTCATTATAGAAGAGAAATGTTACTCCTTAAGTGTGTATGGGTGGGTTGTGGAAGGATGTTGATGTGTTTCCTTTTCGACATGCAACTACATAGGGCAATTTTCAAGGATGAAAATTTTATAAGGAGGGAAGAATGTAACATCCTGAAAATTCAGACTTTGAATAGAGTATCTCGAGATTTGTGCCCGCCTGATCGCTTATGTTGATCAAGTGGAAGTCAACTCGATGACTTTGGTTGGATTAGTTTGGTGTGACAATGCACACTATGGTGGTATAAGAACCATTGGATTGGGCCATATATACATTAGATACGTATGTGTGTTTTGTAGGTGAACCGGGTCCTTTAAGTATTTAAGAGAGGAGGTTTCTCTTAGAAGCCATTTTTTTGAAGGGTTTGATGTTTGGGTTTTTCTTGTGAGAGAAAGAGGAAGAAGAAGAGAGGGAGTTAAGGAAGGGAAAGAGATTTGATGCTTGTGACTTGATGCATGGAGTGTGCGTGGAAGCCATGAGAATGTGTTAAACTCAGTGGACATTGCGTGTGATTTAGGGATTTTCGAAGCTAGGAACCCTAGTTATTGATTCTAGCCGTGGAATTGATCGTTCGGACCGATTTGAGGTAAGGGTTTGTAAATCTAAGATGTGTATGTTGATTTAGTTTAGATTTATTGTGTAAATAATGGATTAAAAGAGATAAAAGTAGAAAAATTTTCAAAAAAAGTGAAGGCAAGATGTACTGCCAAAAGGGTTGTTTTTCTGTCAAAATCGATTAATCGATTAGTCGATTTTCGATAGAAAGCAAATATGTGTACTGCAGCATGAAACTGATTAATCGAATTAAATTTTGATTAATTGATTTTTGGTTTCGATTAATCGATTTAGAATCAATTAATCGAATGGATACTTCTAGTGGCTGGAAAAAAATGGATTTTGAGAAAACCGATTAATCGAATTTGAAATCGATTAATCAATTTTGAAATTTTGATGAATCGATATTGGTATCGATTTATTGAGTTTGACTGTGCTTGCCGACATTGCTTCGATATTTCGGCCGTACCATTTTATTCCGAACTCTGATTAACACAATTCTTATGACGTTTGAAAGAGGAAAACAAACTCTAAAACTTTTGTGATTTAACCATTTCATGAATCCAAAGATTTAAAGGTCAAAATTTACGGGGGAAAGTTGCATCAAACTTTATATTAGCATGAACTTGCCCATTTCTGCCTCGTTTTTGAGAAATACTTAAATAAGTCTAGGTTTTAAGTGAGTGGAGTTAATCCTTGATGCATCATAGTGTATTTGAGATGTAGATTAAGGGCGGGCAGCCATCAAAAAGGACCGTGGTATCGCTTTGAACAGCTCCGTGTGTGAGGTAGAGAATACTCTAAACATGTACCCTTGAATTACGAAATCATGTATGTAGTGATGTGATATGTATATGTGTGTGTTAAGAGCATAGTCATTGCTTGTTAATCAAAATTGAGCTTAAGCATGTGAATTAAAGAGGTGTGTGTGTGTGGCTGTACACTAACTAAAAAACCAGTAAGAGTATAAGTACATGACATCCCAGGGATGTGTATGAGATGTGAGTATCTGAGTGATGCATATGAAAGTATGTGACATCCTAGGGATGGATAATCAATTGAGAAACTATGTGAATTAGCATTGAACAAACTTTGAATATTATAATTAGCACAATTATACGGTGATAAACTATATGTATTTTGCACAATGTATTTGAGGCTCATAGAATACCCCAACGACTGGCGGTATACCCGTGACTGACTCGACAGAATATTCGTGACCGGTGCAGCGGCCAATCCGTACACAAGTAAGACATTCCAAGGATGTTTATGAGTTATGTGCCCCGTCGCCTAGGAGAAAGGGACTTGGGTTATTTGACATTTAAATATAGTTCAATTGAACAACAATGGAGGGTATTCCATCGAGGCTCGATGCTATATTGCTCGAGGATTATTTAAGTTATTTGATTTAAGTTTCAAGACAGATCTTCTATGATATGAGAATAGGTTAAGTAAAAGATAAGATTTATAGAGTAAAAAGATTAGATGTGATGTGTGCATTCAGTTCATGCTTATTGTAATTTAAATACTTTTAAACTGTTTTCAGCTGATGAGATCATGCTACGCTTATGTCAAAAAATATGTGTGAGTAAGATAGCTTTACATGTTCAGTTATTTCCCTATTGAGCTAGGATGTAGCTCATCCTTTTGACTATACGTCACTAGTTTAGAGTTTGCTGCTGTAGCTTCTGGTGGCAAGGATCCAGGTTACTTTCCTTCGACGAAGTTTTTATTGTAGACGGAGCTGCGTTACTTGATAGTGTTGTGAGAGTTTTGTGCCGCTTGGTATGTCAGGTCCTTTTAGTTTTGAGATGATATTTAGATGTTGTATAGGTGTTTTTCTTTTTGTATATTTAGAATGGGAGATTTTAGTTCAACCATTTGTTATCTGCTTGATTTCCGTATATGTGTATATGAATGTACCAAGTTTCTGTATTCAAATCATGATCTACGATCTGGCGGTCCAGTTTACCCATTCCTTTTAGTTTATTTTTGAAGACAAATCGATATATGGTGGTTTTTGTGGTAACGGAAAAATCGGGCTGTCACAGTTGGTATCAAAGCTTAGGCATTAGGTCTTATTGAGACTCATACGCGAGGGTATTAGATTGTGTCGGAAGTCTAGACCCAAGTATGACTTTGTCACAGTTGGTATCAGAGCTTAGGTTTTAAGTCTTGTTGGAACTTAAGACTAGACTATGGCAGTAGGTATTATCGGGACGTGGATCTTCTATGATTCAATTAGGACTTTTTCAAGTCAGTGAAAGTTTTGGACTTTAATTTCTGGAGAACTCACGGTTGTAGTTGTAGGCTCTATTTAGAACATGGATTGTGGATCGTATAACCACTTGTAATGGAAATACTTGATGTCTTGACGGATGTATCATTAGCAAATGGATTAAGTTTTATATTTTGTTAGAATGTAGGGCCATTATGACCACAATAATTATTGACTGGAGTTTGTGTCATGTTGACAGATCAAATGGCGCCACGAAAGAAAGCACTGGAGAAAGTGAGCCGAGTAGGCAGTTGCTTGAGGCGATGATGGACACTATGGCTCAGCAGACTGTGCTACTTACGGCAATGTTGAGAAGGATGGCACATACCTCTCCATCGACACTGGTTGAGTCATGCCCAAGGTGTGGAGGGCGACACCTGGCCAGAAACTATAGATGGTCCACAGGTGCATGCTTCAGGTGTGGGCGAATGGGACGTATGATTAAACATTATCCTGCTTTGAGGGAGAAGGCGACGTCATCTACACCAATTGATGCTTGCGCACGTTGTGGGAAAGGTCATAAAACGGAGACATGTAGGAGAGCCTCAGGTGTGTGTTTCAAATGCGATAGGCAAGGGAACCGGATCAGGAATTGCCCAGAGATGACTGAGGTGCGGGTAACCTCGACGTTTACTTGCGAGCTGATTCTCCCTACAACTCAAGATCCCCAAGGTATCGATTCTCTGTCAATTATTAAGATTGTGTTTTAATGTTCAAATGATTTTTGAATTTTGTTGGTTTTGACACTTGAGGAATATCATAACATCATCGCTCGTGTACCCACTTAAATCACTTGCATGACATAAATGACTTTTCAAATTTAGAAGATTAAATACGTAAGTGATAGTTATATTGGTAGACTTAATCAATCTTGACTGTCATAGTATATTTCTTAAGGACAATTGTTTTGTAAATTTGAAATTTCTTTAATACTTATGGGTAAAGAAGTTGAATTAACGGAATTAATCCCCGTATTCTTCTTTCCGACTAATGGGTCATGACTGATTTGTGTTTAGAAGCATTTCTTTCATGCGTGAGTTCTGATGTTAATCGCTACAGTTAATCTGAAAGTTTTCAGCAGTTGACAAAGGATATTGTAATTCAATTAGGCATATCATGGGAGAGCAGAATTGAATATCGCTGCTATGGATTGTGCAGTTTCCACCTAATCCATGATGAATGGCTATGGATTCTTAAGGACTATATGGAGATTTAGTTAGTATAAGGATTGTATTGAGAGTTGTGCATATGAAGAGACGATTAATTAGGACTAAGTATTTATATACGCCCTTATATTTGTGCACCTAAATAATATGTCATTGGGATTTACCATTTCTGTCATCTCCTTGATTAAAAAATTGAGACGTATCGCATTCGAGTATTATAAGATTGATTAAGGGCAAAAGTTTTGACGATTTTACGATCGTGTGATGGATTTTGATGTTCTTATTTTTGTGAGGGCTTTATCTCCCTATGGGCGTAAATGAAAATGATCATAGGTGTTGCGATTGATGGTTAAAATGATTATACTCGAAGAATATGGTGTATTTGATTGATAATTGTAGAAATTTTGTGGACATCGCAACTTTAATTTAATGGTTAGGGTTAGTAGCACATAGTCAAAATTTTGATGATAATATCAATTGTATAATGGTATTAAGTTTATCTCCGATAATGACACGTTCGACAGCGTGAACTTTTGTTTGTGGGTAGATGAGACTTGTTCCTTGTCATGATAGCATCAATTGGGTAAATCAGACTTTTCTTGAATAAATGGAGTAAGTTCCTAATGTGGTCGATCGTACTTTTATTCTTCTCTCGGAGTCTAAAGTTTCTAGTTTCGATTATGTCTTTCCGGAATCTGAAGGGGTCACTGTGAGCAATAAAAATTTGATTATGGAATTGATGCATGGTCACTAATAGTTAACATCGTTGTAGTAAAGATATGCTGAATTGGTAAGTAGATTTTGACTTCGTCAAGATTTGGTTGATCCATTATGGTTACATTTTTGGCTAAATATGTTCTATTCTCTAGATCGATATAGTTGTTTTGTGGATTGGGTACCAGTCCAGTTGTGAGAGAGGGCCCCTTAATGAAAACCTAAACAAATAAATTTTTCCTATGCGTGGCTTTCTACGAAACAAATGGTGGTTTAAAGATTTAAATTATTTTTGGAGCTGTATCATGAGATGCTTTGTACAAGAGATAACGGGTGTTTTTCTTGGTAGATTTCGAATGGACTTAAGGATAGGTTGGGAGGCTTTGAGGAATGAGTTCCATTTTTCATATCGAGGTTATATGGACACACTGGTTTTGGGGGTGCCACTTTGACTCTGGATGAGTGTATGCACATTGTCGATGTGTGGACTCAGAGAGGGGGTGTGCAGGTATGCGTGAAAATTTTCCTCTACGGAAGGGTAATGGAGTACCTTGGACTTGTTTGAGTAGTTATGATGCGTGGATTGTCGGTGTACACTTTTGGGTGTGCGTTATAAGAGACTTAGTACATGGAGTGCTTTGTACACTTTTGGTGGATTTGGAAGGGATTTATGGACATGTTGTGAATGTGTGGAAGACGAGTTCCATTCTTTGTACAAGTGGTTGGATGGATATGCAGATTCTTGGGAGTAGTTGGTTAGGCCATGGAGATATGTCTGTGCATAGGAGGTATGAAAAATTATATTTTTACTCGGGTTATCTTATCGTGCACTTTCGAGGACAAAAATTCTTGTAAGATGGGGAGATTGTGATGACCCTAGTTCAGAAAATGTGAATCTTGATGAGGATACCAGATGAGTAGGGCCGAAAGATAGATGCGGATCTTTAAGACAAATTTTGATATACTATCTTTTGAGAAATGATACCCTTGGAGTAAAGGAAAATTTTGGATGTTTATAGTTTTGAGTTAAAGCATAAATATGGGAATGATTAAAATTTTCATCACGGCTAATCTTAGTTATTTTAAATGACAAATGTGAAGGATTTTGGGGTCATTATAGAAGAGAAATGTTACTCTTTAATTGTTTATGTGTGAATTGTGGAAGGATCTTGATGTGCTTCTTTTTCGACGTGTTACTACTTACGGCAATTTTCGAGGACAAAAATTTTATAAGGAGGGAAGAATGTAACATCCTAAAAATTCAGACTTTGAATAGAGTATCTCTGGATGTGTGCCCGTCTAATCGCTTATGTTGATCAAGTGGAAGTCAACTCGATGACTTTGGTTGGATTAGTTTTGGTGTGAAAATGCCCACTAGTGTGGTATAAGAACCATTGGATTGGGCCATATATACATTAGATACGTATGTGTGTTTTGTAGGTGAACCGGGTCCTTTAAGTATTTAAGAGAGGAGGCTTCTCTTAGAAGCCATTTGTTTGAAGGGTTTGATGTTTGGGTTTTTCTTGTGAGAGAGAGAGGAAGAAGAAGAGAGGGAGTGAAGGTAGGGAAGGAGATATGATGCTTGTGACTAGATGCTTGGAGTGTGCATGGATGCCATGAGAATGCGTTAAACTCTGTGGACATTGCATGTGATTTGGGGATTTTTGAAGCTAGGAACCCTAGCTATTGATTCTAGCCGTGGAATCAATCGTTCGGACCAATTTGAGGTAAGGGTTTGTAAATCTAAGATGTGTATGTTGATTTAGTTTAGATTGATTGAGTAAATGATGGATTAAAAGAGACAAAAGAAGAAAAATTTTGAAAAAAGGCGAAGGCAAGATGTATAGGCAAAAGGACAATTTTCTTGTCAAAATCGATTAATCGATTTTTGACAATAAGCAAATCTGTGTACTGCAGCACGAAACCGATTAATCGAACTAAATTTCGGTTAATCGATTTTTGGTATCAATTAATCAATTTGGAATCGATTAATCGAAAGGATACTTCTAATGGCTGGAAAAAAATGAAGTTTGAGTAAACTGATTAATCAATTTTGAAATTGATTAATCAATTTTGAAATTTCGATTAATCGATATTGGGATCGATTAATCGATTTTGACTGTGCTTGCCGACAATGCTTCAGTATTTCGGCTGTACCTTTTTAGTTCAAACTCGAATTAAAGCAATTCTTATAGCGTTGGAAAGAGGACAACGAACTCTACAACTTTTGTGATTTAATCATTTCAATAATCCAAATATTTAAAGGTCAAAATTTAGGGGGAAAAGTTGCGTCAAACTCTATATTAGCATGAACTTGCCAATTCCTGTTTCGTTTTTTATAAACTCATAAATAAGTCTAGGTTTTTAGTAAGTAGAGTTAATCCTTGATGCATCATGGTGTATTTGTGATATAGATTGAGGCGAGAAGCCATCAGTAAGGACCATGGTGTTGCTTTGAACGGCTCCATGCATGAGGTAGAGAATACTCTGAGCATGTACCCTTGAATTACGAAATCATGTATGTAGTGATGTGATATGTATATGCATGTGTTACGAGCATAGTCATTGCTTGTTAATCAAAATTGAGCTTAAGCATGTGAATTAAATAGGTGTATGTACGTGTGTGTACACTAACTAAGAAACTAGTAAGAGTGTAAGTACATGACATCACAGGGATGTGTATGAGATGTGAGCATCTGAGTGATGCATATGAAAGTATGTGACATCACAGGGATGTATAATCAAATGAGAAACTATGTGAATGAGCATTGAACAAACTTTGAATATTATAATTAGCACAATTACACGGTGATAAACTACATGAATTTTGTACAATGTATTTGAGGTTCATAGAATACCCCACCGACTCGGCGGTATACCCGTGACTGACTCGACAGAATATCCGTGACCGATATGGCGGCCAATCCGTACACCAGCAGGACATCCCAGGGATGTATATGAGTTATGTGCCTTGTCGCCTAGGAGAAAGGGACTTGGGTTATTTGACATTTAAATATAGTTCAATTGAACGATGATGGAGGGTATTCTATCGGGGCTTGATGCTATATTGCTCGAGGATTATTTAAGTTATTTGATTTAAGTTTCAAGACAGATCTTTTATGATATGGGAATAAGTTAAGTAAAAGATAAGATATATAGTGTGAAAACATAAGCTGTGATATGTGTATTCAGTTTATACTTTTAGTAATTTAAATGCTTTTAAACTGTTCTTAGCTTATGAGATGATGCTTCGCTTATGTCATGAAATATGTGTGAGTAAGATAGCTTTACATATTTAGTTATTTCCCTATTGAGCTAGGATGTAGCTCACCCTTTTAACTATACGTCATAGGTTCAGAGTTTACTGTTGTTGCTTCTGGTGGCAAGGATCGAGGTTACTTTCCTCCGACAGAGTTCTTGTTGTAGACGGAGCTGCGTTACTTGATAGTGTTGTGAGAGTTTTGCGCGACTTGGTATGCCGGGCCCTTTTGGTTTGGAGATGATATTTAGAAATTGTACAGATCGTGATCTAAGATCTAGCGGTCTAGTGTTCCCGTTGCTTTTAGTTTAATTTGAAGACAAATCGATATATGGAAGTTTTTGTGGTAACAAGAAAATTGGGCTGTCACAGTTGGTATCAAAGCTTAGGCATTAGGTCTTATTGGGACTCAGACACGATGGTATTAGATTGTGTCGGAAGTCTAGACCCAACAGTGACTTTGTCACAGTTGGTATCCAAGCTTAGGTTTTAGGTCTTGTTGGGACCCAAGACTAGACTATGGTAGTAGGTATTATCAGGACGTGGATCTTCTATGATTCAATTAGGACTTTGTCAAGTCAGTGAAAGTTTTGGACTTTAATTTCTGGAGGACTCACGATTGTAGTTGTAGGTTCTATTTAGAACTTGGATAGTGGATCTCATAACCACTTGTAATGGAGATACTTGATGACTTGATGGATGTATTGTTAGCAGATGAATTAAGTTTTAGATTTTGTTGGAATGTTGGGCCATTATGACTATAGTAATTATTGATTGGAGTTTGTGTCATGTGGACAGATCAAATGGCTCAACGAAAGAAAGCTAAGATTGGACACACTAGAGAAAGTGAGCCGAATAGGCAGTTGCTTGAGGCTATGATGGACACTATGGCTCAGCAGACTACATTACTTACGGCAATGTTGAGACGGACGGCTCATATCTCTCCATCGACACTTGTTGAGTTATGCCCAAGGTGTGGAGGGCGATACCTGGTAAGAAACTGTAGATGGTCCATAGGTGCATGCTTCAAGTGTGGGCAAATGGGACATACGATTAAACATTGTCCTGCTTTGAGGGAGAAGGCGCCGTCATCTACACCGATTGATGCTTGCACACGCTGTGGGAAAGGTCATAAAACGGAGACATGTAAGAGAGCCTCAGGTGCGTGTTTCAAATGCGGTAGGCAGGGGCATCGGATTAGGATTTGCCTAGAGATGCATGAGGAGCAGGTAACCTCGACGTCTACTTGCGAGCCGATTCTCCCTGCGACTCAAGATTCCCAAGGTATAGATTCACTATCAATTATTGAGATTGTGTTTTAATGTTCAGATGATTTCGGAATTTTGTTGGTTTTGACACTTGAGGAATATCATAACATCATCGCTCGTGTATCGACTTAAATGACTTGCTTGACATAAATTTTTTTTCAAATTTAGAAGATTAAATACGTAAGTGATAGTTATATTAGTAGACTTAATCAAGCTTGACTATCATAGTAAATTTCTTAAGGACAATTATTTTGCAAATTTGAAATTTTTTTTATACTTATGGGTAAAGAAGTTGAATTAACGGATTTAATCCCAGTATTCTTCTTTCCAACTAATGAGTCATGATTGATTTGTGTTTAGAAGCATTCCTTCCATGCGTGAGTTTTGTTGTTAATTGTTGTAGTTAATTTGGAAGTTTTCAGTAGTTGACATAAGATATGGGAATTCAATTAGGGATATCATGGGAGAGCATAATTGAATATCGCTGCTATGTGTTGCACAGTTCCCACCTAATCTATGATGAATGGCTATGGATTCTTAAGGACTATATGGATATTTAGTTAGTATAGGGATTGTATTGAGAGTTGTGCACATGAAGAGATGATTAATCCTGACTAAGTATTTATGTACGACCTTACATTTGTGCACCTAAATAGTATGTCATTGGGATTTACCAATTCTGTCATCTACTTGATTAAAAAATTGAGACATATCACATTTGAGTATTATAAGATTGATTAAGGGCATAAATTTTATAGATTTTACGATCGTGCGATAGATTTTGATGTTCTTATTTTTGTGATGGCTTTATCTCCTTATGGACATAGATGAAAATGATCATAGGTGTTGCGATTGATGGTTAAAATGATTATACTCAAAGAATATGGTGTATTTGATTGATAATTGCAGAAATTTTGTGGACATCGCAACTTTAATTTAATGGTTAGGGTTAGTAGCACATAGTCAAAATTTTGATGATAATATCAATTGTATAATGGTATTAAGTTTATCTCCGATAATGACACGTTCGATGGCGTGAACTTTTTTTTGTGGGTAGATGAGACTTGTTCCGTGTCATGATAACATCAATTGGGTGAATCAGACTTTTCTCGAATAAATGGTGTAAGTTCTTAATGTGGTCGACCGTACTTTTTTTCTTCTCTCAGAGTCTAAAGTTTCTAGTTTCGATTATGTCCTTCCGGAATCTGAAGGGGTCACTGTGAGCAGTATAAATTTGATTAGGGAATTGATGCTTGGTCACTAATAGTTAACATTGTTGTAGTGAAGATATTCTTAATTGATAAGTAGATTGTGAGTTTGTAAAGATTTGGTTGATCCGTTATGGTTACATTTTTGGCTAAATAGTTCTAATCTCCAGATCACTATACCTGTTCTGTGGAATGGGTACCAGTCTAGTTGTGAGAGAGGGCTCCTAAATGAAAAGCTAAAAAAATAGATTTTTCCTATGCGTGGATTTCTACGAGACAAATGGTAGTTTAAAGATTTAAATTATTTTTGGAGGTGTATCATGAGATGCTTTGAACAAGAGATAACGGGTATTTTTCTCGGTAGATTTTGAATGGACTTAAGGACAGGTTGGGAGGATGTGAGGAATGAGTTTCATTTTTCGTAACGGGGTTATATGGACACACTGGTTTTGGGGGTGCTTCTTTGACTCTGGATGAGCGTATGCACATTGTGGATGTGTGGAGTCAGAGAGGGGGTGCGCAGGTATGCGTATTTTCAAGGGCAAAAATTTTCCTCTACGGAAGGGTAATGGAGTACCTTGGACTTGTTTAAGTAGTTATGATGGGTGGATTGCCGGTGTACACTTTTGGTTGTGCGTTATAAGAGACTTAGTTCATGGAGTGCTTTGTTCACTTTTGGTGAATTTGGAAGGGATTTATGGACATGGTGTGAATGTGTGGAAGAAGAGTTACATTCTTTGCACAAGTGGTTGGATGGATATGCAGATTCTTGGGAGTAGCTGGTTAGGCCATGGAGATGTGTCTATGCATAGGAGGTATGAAAAATTATATTTTTACTCGGGTTATCTTATCGTGCATTTTCGAGAACAAAAATTCCTGTAAGATGGGGAGATGGCGATGACCCTAGTTTAGAAGATGTGAATCTTGCTGAGGATACCAGAATAGTAGGGCCGAAAGATAGCTGCAGATCATTTAGACAAATTTTGATATACTATCTTTTGAGAAATGATACCTTTGGAGTAAAGGAAAATTAAGGATTTTTATAGTTTTGAGTTAAAGCATAAATATGTGAATGATTAAAATTTTCATCGCAGCTAATCTTAGTTATTTTAAATGACAAATGTGAAGGATTTTGGAGTCATTATAGAAAAGAAACGTCACTCCTTAAGTGTGTATGTGTGGGTTGTGGAAGGATGCTGATGTGTTTCTTTTTCGACGTGTTACTACTAAAGGTAATTTTCGAGGACGAAAATTTTATAAGGAGGAAAGAATGTAACATCCTAAAAATTTAGACTTTGAATAAAGTATCTCGGGATGCGTGCTTGTCTGATCACTTATGTTGATCAAGTGGAAGGCAACTCGATGACTTTGGTTGGATTAGTTTTGGTGTGAAAATGCACACTAGTGTGGTATAAGAATCCTTGGATTGGGCCATATATACATTAGATACGTATGTGCGTTTTGTAGGTGAATCGGGTCCTTTAAGTATTTAAGAGAGGAGGCTTCTCTTAGAAGCCATTTGTTTGAAGGGTTTGATGTTTGGGTTTTTCTTGTGAGAGAAAGAGGAAGAAGAAGAGAGGGAGTGAAGGAAGGGAAGGATATTTGATGCTTGTGACTTGATGCATGGAGTGTGCGTGGTAGCCATGAGAATGTGTTAAACTCCGTGGACATTGCATGTGATTTGGGGATTTTCGAAGCTAGGAACCCTAGTTATTGATTCTAGCTGTGGAATCGATCGTTCGGACCGATTTGAGGTAAGGATTTGTAAATCTGAGATGTGTATGTTGATTTAGTTTAGATTTATTGTGTAAATGATGGATTAAAAGAGATAAAAGGGGAAAATTTTACAAAGAAGGCGAAGCTAAGATGTACAGCCAAAAGGGTTGTTTTTCCGTTAAAATCGATTAATCGATTAATCGATTTTTGACAGAGAGCAAATTTGTGTACTGCAGCACAAAATTGATTAATCGAATTAAATTTCAATTAATCAATTTTTGGTTTCGATTAATCGAATGGGTACTTCCAGTGGCAGGAAAAAAATAGAGTTTGCGAAGATCGATTAATCGATTTTGAAATTTCGATTAATCAATATTGGGATCGATTAATCGATTTTAACTGTGCTTGCCGACAATGCTTCGGTATTTCGGCCGAAATGTTTTACTCCGAACTCTGATTGACACCATTCTTGTGGTATTGAAAAGAGGATAACGAACTCTACAACTTTTGTGATTTAAGCATTTCATGAATCCAAATATTTAAAGGTCAGTATTTAGGGGGGAAAGTTATATCAAACTCTATATTAGCATGAACTTACCCATTTCTGCCTTATTTTTGAGAAACACTTAATAAGTCTAGGTTTTTATTGGGTAGAGTTAATCCTTGATGAATCATGGTGTACTTTTGATGTAGATTGAGGGCGGGAAGCTATAGATAAGGATAGTGGTGTCGCTTTGAACAACTCCGTGCGTGAGGTAGGGAATACTCTGAACATGTACCCTTAAATTACGAAATCATGTATGTACTGATGTGATATGTATATGCGTGTGTTAAGAGCATAGTCATTGCTTGTTAATCAAAATTGACCTTAAGCATGTGAATTAAGTGGTGTGTGTGTGTGTGTGTACTAAGTAAAAAACCAGTAAGAGTATAACTACATGACATCCCGGGGAAATGTATGAGATGTGAGCATCTGAGTGATGCATATGAAAGTATTTGACATCCCAGGGATATATAATCAAATGAGAAACTAAGTGAATGAGCATTGAACAAACTTTGAATATTATAATTTGCCCAATTACACGGTGATAAACTGTATGTATTTTGCATAATCGATTTAAGGTTCATAGAATACCCCACCGACTCGACAGAATATTCGTGACCGGTATAGCGGCCAATCTGTACATCAGCAAGACATCCCAGGGATGTATATGAGTTATGTGCCCCGTTGCCTGGGAGAAAGGGACTTGGGTTATGATATATTTAAATATAGTTCAATTGAACGACGATGGAGGGTATTCCATTGGGGCTCGATGCTATATTGCTCGAGGATTATTTAAGTTTGAAGACAGATCTTCTATGATATGAGAACAAGTTAAGTAAAAGATAAGATATGCAGAGTGAAAAGATAAGATTTGATATGTGCATTTAGTTCATGCTTTTAGTAATTTAAATGCTTTTAAACAGTTTTTAGCTTATGAGATCATGCTTCGCTTATGTCATGAAATATGCGTGAGTAAGATAGCTTGATATGTTCAGTTATTTTCCTATTGAGATAGGGTGGCGCACACTCTTTTGACTATATGTGACAGGTTCAGAGTTTGTTGCTGCTGCTTCTGGTGAAAAGGATCCAGGTTACTTTCCTCCGACGGAGTTCTTGTTGTAGACGGAGCTGCGTGACTTGATAGTGTTGTGAGAGTTTTGTGCGGCTTGGTATGTCGGGCCCTTTTGGTTTTGAGATGATATTTAGATGTTGTATAGATGTTTATCTTTTTATATATTTAGAATGGGAGATTTTAGTGTTACCATCTGTTATCTGCTTGATTTCCGCATGTTTGTGTGTGGATGTACCAAGTTTATGTAGTCGGATCGTGATGTACGATTTGGCGGTCCGGTGTTCCCATTGCTTTCAGTTTAATTTTGAAGACAAATCAATATATGGTGGTTTTTGTGGTAACGGAAAAATCGGGTTGTCACAGCTACGGCGCCCACTCCGGTAGACAGAGACTCGCCGATCAAGTTACACGGCAAGGCTACTTCGGGTTGACAATGATCAGAGATTTCCACCTCTATGTCCAATCCTGCAAGCAATGCCAAGAACACGCCGCACTCATCAAAGTTCCATCGGTTGCATTGAATACTATGACCTCGCCATGGTCATTCTTAATGTGGGCCTTCGATGTCATTGGACCTTTCACAGACACCGTTGGGAATACTCACAAGCACGCATTCATTCTTCCAGTAATCGAATATTACACCAAATGGGCAGAAGATGAATCCTATGTCAGAATCACCATTTCAATACTCATAAGGTTTATCGTTCAGAATATCATCACCAGGTTTGGAGTACCCAGGATGTTTGTCACTGACAACGGACCACAGTTTATCGCTAAGAAGATGAAGAAGTTATGCAAGAAGTACGACATCGATTTACGCCACTCATCACCGTTCTACCTTCAAGACAATGGACAAGTGGAAGCTATGAATAAAACGTTGATTCGAATCCTAAAACACATAGTAGAAACAAGTAATGGAGCCGACTGGCCTGAACGACTACTAGAAGCACTCTGGGCCTATAGGACCTCTATTGGCACGGTAACTGGCCAAACTCCCTACCTCCTTACCTATGGGATGGAGACAATTTTGCCATATGAGATACAAGTACCATCTTTACGCATTCAACTCAATGATGAGCTATCTTTAGACGAGAGGAGAATTTCCCTACTCACGCAGTTAGAGCAGCTCGATGAAACACGTCTAAAGGCAGCTGATCACGCTCAGGTATATTAGAGGAGAGTGGCCAGGGCTTACGATAAGAAAGTCCTTGAATGAACCTTTAATATTAGAGAATTAGTCTTGGAGAAAATCATGCCTTCCAAGCACGCCCATCCGAAAGGAAAACTGAAATCGAACTAGGAAGGCTCATATGCCATAACAGCCGCATACCCTAAAAATGCCTACAAACTAGCGAACCAAGATGGGAAAGAACTCTCTAGCCCTTGGAACGCCATGTACCTTAGAAAATATTACCCTTAGCCCTGTGATCGTCACATCCCGTGGTTAAATACTTATACTCATTACCCCCATATTCGTCCCGACCCATTCATTGGTCGTAGGCCTTCAATTCTCAGAATACCCTTAAGACCTCCGATTTATCGCCCACCTTTTTTATCACACGGGCTATTTGATTAAAGGACTAGTGACCTATCTAACCCTTTTCAAAAGCATAAGTAACACCTGATCCTCATTTCCCTTCCCTCGCTATTGGAGGAGATGTTAGAGCAAACAAAATGAAGATGTTAGGTTCAATAAAAACTCATTGTTCTTACGCTAGCAGGATGCTTTAAAAAAAAATATACGTTTACATATCAAAAATCAAGTGAGAGCATTACGACGAATGAACAAGTCAATGAGCTAAGGGAAGCATAAGCATGCCATGAGGACATCTCTGGTAACGTTACTAGAAGTGTATAAGCAAGTTGCGAGGGCACCCCTGATGTCTCCATACTACTAGACGTCGTCGTAAGGTGGTGGGAGGAGGATAAACTCCTGCTAACCATAGAATGTGAGATTTTGGCGGGAGGAGGATAAACATGACGAAGAGCTCGATCATGGCATCCCGTATCCCCTCTGAGAAAAATATTGTTACTCATCCCTTTTGGGAAGTACTAGATACAAAATATTCCCCGCATCACTGAGCCTCCCCACCCCCCCTCTGCTATTTTTATTTTGGACGATAAATTAGAAGTCTTACAGGGTACTCCTAGAAATGAATCCGAAAACCGATGAATGATGACTGATGCAATCACCTACTATACCTACCATACTTCTCCCTAATAACCACGGGATAGGATGGGCACTACCCTAGAATAAACCCCCGTATACAACTGACCTAAGCAAAGAGACCTCCCCGGTTCGGTGACAGTACTGATCAGCTTTTTCTTCAAAACTAACTCACCAAATACCCATGACTGCTTATAGACCCAAACTGCTTATCTCGAAACCCAGAAAAGCACCATTGCATCTTGACGCTGGGGCATATTTTTTTTTTAGATTAGAAGAAGAATCACATCAGAAGTGTTGGCTTGTCCACAAAGAAGATAAGAAACGACGAAGTTACCATTCGGAAAGTGCTACCAAAGATACCATACTGCCAATCCTATCACGCACCTACACTGGGGCATTTTTATTTTTTATTGTTTTGTTATTATTTCTATCTTAACTATTTACTTTCCCTATTACATTATTGTCATTTTTAAAAAAAGTAACAAAAGGAAAAGAAAAAAGGGAAAAGCAAAAAAAAGTACATATTCATCTTTTGCTACCAGACTCCGGTCTAAGACACTTACCCCCCTTGACAACTAGCAAGGGGAAGAACAAACCTACTAACAATATTATTATCACATGTGCAGATACGAAGCAACCTTTAACCGTCACCGGGCTAGCTCGGGAAGCATCCAAGTCCCAAGGATAGTCAATGGCGCTAAAGCAACTAAGAAGCAAAAGTAGACGCAAGAGATAACTAAAAGAAAATGAGCCAATTAGGTACATCTAAATCAAAAATCTCGTTATATATATATATATATATATATATATATATATATATATATATATCAAAATCTTTTGTTCTTTTTACACTTATCACTGGGGGCATCCCCCCTATATATACAACACACACATGCTATGGATACAAACACACACACACACCCACTCCCTACGCTGCCACTGGGATGACCAAGCACTTCTGTCCCCGATATCATCAGCTCGAAGGTTCGTAGACTGGTCCTTTGAAATATAATCCCAACACTCGGAGTCCTCGGAACCTCTAAACGACGAGGCTCTGCCACAAATCTCCCCTCACTCTTCTGGCTAGCAGACCAACTCGATCAAGAACGGGGAGGATACCTTGTAGGAACCTCACAAATAACGAGATCCTCACAAGCATCACCCCTAGCACGATCATATGACGTGTGACGAGACTGCTCGGTTGAGGAACCCATAGCCCTCGAATCCTATCCACCAAGCTGATGAGCTAGCCTATATATCCCTCGCTCACTCCTCATCAGACGATACTGCAGCTGATCTAGGGACGCATGCATCTCTGCCCACATCTTCCAACGAGCTGCCTCTAATGCCTCGGTCTGAGTCTTCTGTGTGGCCATCATCTCGGCAAACAAGTCCTCCCTACTCTACGTCTCCCCAAGGACTCGTCTCACCTCAGGAGTGGCTCGCGCTCGCACTGCCTCTAGACGCGCCTCCTCTAGCTGACAAACTTGCATAACCGCACCAAGTCAAAGGAAAACTAGTATATACATGAATAAAATAAGAAACTTTAAAAAAAGAGAGGGTAAGGATTATACAAGGGCCTACCTCTCCTCCAGAAGTCGCTCGACCGTCTTAGCAGTCACCGGATCAACAGGAGGTACAGAAGGAACAACAAACGTAGGCGGCTGCAACAAGAACAAACATATACATAAGAAAAATACTATAATGATAAATAAACTACAAACACAATAACTAAAAAATTCCTAAGTAGGGATAGGAACAGGCTCCTGAGGGGGAGCCTCGGGAGCAGAGTCCGGAACAGCCTGTATGAAGAACCAAACAAACCAACACAAGATATGTCAAAACAAAATAAAGATGAAATAACAAAAATAGGATTACACCACACCAGAAACTATACCTAACTCTCTGGGCATAGAGAGGCAACAGTCGCCTCCCTTATCTGCAGATCCTCAGCAGCCCGACACTAAAATACCGCATGATGTTAGTAAGCTACTAAGAAAGCAAAATAATGACATGCAACAAACTAATGCAATGACACAAATCAGACAAAAGATTGAATGGAACTTACCTAATGATCTAGCTCGGCCAGAAGCTGAGCCATCGCTGGATCCTCCCAACTAGAGGAAGCAACTGAAGATGGATCAAATGTCGGAATGGGACCTCTAGCAGCAAGCTCGACTCTCAAAGAATAACAATAAACATATCAGTTGACAAGCTCACATTGCTAACAACTAGCTAAACCATATTTGTAAAGACACCTTCCAATCGGTCAATCTCAGATCGTTAGCTGGCCTCCACCACTTGGCCGGCTTGTTGCTGACTGCGTAACAACTCGATCATCGTTGTCTGACGAGCAACCCCATCCTCCCTCGCTGACTATCCAAAATAAAATAAAACAAGACACCACAACCATATCAGAACGACCAAAAGACTGAATCCACAAAGAAAAAAAAAATGTAAATTAACTCACCAGGAGCCGTTGAGTCTCTGCTAGCCGAGACCCTAACTCATCCTCCGCTGCCCTATCCTGAGCAACCGAGGAGGCTAAAAACTATAGCATCTCCTCATCCAGACGGGGAGCACACCCCATCCGCTCCATCGCCCTACGGAGAGCGTCTAATGCCCCTCGTACGCTCACGGTGAGGTGGCCCTGCTCCAACACAGACAACCTCTCCCTCAAAGCCGACACCGATTCCAACCCACCGATCGCGAAAGAGCTGCTCCCGTGGAAAGGACGTGTGAAGAGATGCCCGCCACCCAATGCACTAAACCATCGCACATACTCTTGGGCGTCCACCTCGTCACGCCCCCCCTTACCCCTGGTCCCCCCAGCTCTAAAATCCGCTACCTGAAGCGCCATCCGCTACGTAAAATTTCGGCCATGATGGCTGGTCATCCTCTTCGCCACTCTGTGGCGAATATCTGGAGGGACTCCTTGAGCGAGCCCCAACTGCCGCATTACTCGAGAGGTGTGGATCCTCTCTACCCTCTCAAAACAATGGACCCATATGTCCACATCAAAGAAGAGCCGGCCAGATTGAATCACCGGCACCTCCGCATCCTCCTCGTCCATATAAGGCCTCCAAATCACCTACAACAAAACAAATGGGCCGACCCGTGAATGAAGACCCAGATCCTAAAAGATCAAAATGATAAAAAAGAACATACCCATGACAATCTTTACCTGCCCCACATGCATATCCTCAAAGAGATCACGCGCGGTCTGAAGATTCAAAGACCATCGGCGACCCCTCAATGCCTCCCTCCACACGTGCATCCGCGGGAACGTGAATGTCACCTCCAACAGAACTCCTAAACAAAGGAAAGAAAAATGATCATACGCCCAAAACTGAAAGGAAAAATAACAACAACAACAACAATGACACACAAGGAGAAACGTTCACCATTAAATGACCTAAAATTAACCAAACTAAGGACATCATGACATTAATTGACCAAAACTCACCTGGATGAATGGAAGGAAACCTCCGATCGACGCGACGCCCTGTCCTCGATGGTAAAGCTGCTCATAGAGATATGCCAACGCAGCCGCACCCCACGCATAGGAGGGGACTCAATCCAAATCCCTGAGAACCATCAAAAATAACTCGGTGACGCATCCCCGAGTCAAAGAAGAGAAGAGTACCGTACCAAGGAAGTGCATCAAGAATACTCGGAGCACCCTATTTGTAGCTAACTCCAGCTCCACCACGGGCTCCCGACTCGCTATTACTGCACAACGCGCCTCATAGATGGCCTTTGCCTCCGAATGGCGCCTCGGGGGTACGAAGCCACTCGTAAACATATCGAAAAACTAAGTGACCCGAACTACACTTGACCCCGAGCCACTCGACCTATACGGCACACCCAAGATCTCCTCACACACCTCTAGATAATGTCCTGCCATCTGCCCTGTGATCGGTTCGCCCTCAAGATGAAGATCGGTGATGCGAACCCAGTCCTCTGGAGTCGGTAACATCGTGCCAACTGGAAAGAGAAGTGCCTGATGCTCCTCCCTCCACCTCTCCAAGATCACTGCGATCAGGCCACGATTGATTTGAAAGGGCTCCAGCTCCAGGATCAGTCTGAAACTAAAAGACACCAGTCATGCCCGCTGAAACTCCGTCAAGGCACGGTACCAAGTATCACGTTCACCAATACCTTAGACTCCATCCTAGAATGAAGAGCTCAAAAACTAAAGAAAATGGAAGAAACGGCGCCTGAAGCGGATGATCGGATCCCGAAATATCATGAAAACATGAAAATTAGAGCACAAAGAAACAAGTAAACAGAGAATTGAAGAATAACACGGATCGCGCGATGGAAATGAAAATTTTGAACTATTTATAAGACATAGCTGAATCGCGCGCATAAATCCCGACGCGCAATCAAATCGTCGCCCGCTCAAACCAACCTGACCATCTGGTTGTGCGCATCCTTCTTCATTTGGAATTTTGTATACCTTTGCAATGATTTAATATCAACTGGGCCTATTATTGAATTGCCTATCTGTCAACCACCCTGTATGGGTACACTTAAAAACACTAATGCCTCAAATTCACAATAAAAATGTTCCCCCTCAATTAACCAATGTAGAACGTGACCCCCTAACCATACCCCTACGATATTAGTGAACTATATCAACTGACTACCCTTACCTGATTGCTTCCTTCAATTTTTGAGGACGAAAATTTCCTCTAAGGAGGGGAGGATGTAACATCCAGTACTGTCACCAGTGTGAGGTCCAAATTTACGGTGTGTCATGGACCATTAGAGCCTTGCAACAGAAACGATCCCTGGAATCACTAGCCACTTGAGACTCGTAGGGAACCCTACTTGGATCACGGGCCTAATTGGGCTTAAGACACGAACCTTCCTTAGAACCCACCAATTAGGTCCATTGCAGGAGCTAAACCCTTGTGGGCCATCACCAATATGGTGAGGAGTCACATGCCATTGATCTCCCCGAAAAAGGGTCAATGGGACCCTGCGGCTTGTGTAGGGGTTAGATGGAATGAGGCCGATCTGCAGCCCATGAATGAAGAACCATTGAGTGGACTGCATACCAAGAGTGGGGGTGTATAAGCCAAGAACCCAATCTGTGTCACCCTCTTTTAAATGCATGCACGTAACCATGCAATGATTTATTTGTATAGGTTGGTTGGTTGTGTAAGGGTGGAGAGAATGAAGTGAAGAAGGAGAGTCATCCCCTTCCTCCCCCTCCATTATTTTCGGTTCAAGCTTTATAGCTAAGCTCTGATCTGTGCTGAAAAACCCCTCTGCTTCGCTTCAGAATCGAACCCTATGGTGAGGAGAACCACGACTCGATAAACTGCGCATTTCAACATGAAGGAGATGCAAAATCGGCACACCGAAACCCGTGATCCAATGCCTTGGTGTCTTCGAGCGCCGCATGCGAGGAAAGTGTATAGAGGTAACCCTCTTTTGTGTGTGCCGCAGCGTAGAGCCCAAAGATTCCACTAGGTAGTGATACTCGAGGCCACATGCAAGGATTTCAAAGAACGAACATAACCGAAGCTCGAAAAGAGATGCTTTGGGGCTAACCATTGAAACCCTTGAATGAGCTCCCTAATTTGAGGATAATAGTGACTGGAAAATCGCGTCGGGTCTTGCTTGGTGAATCGCATTGTGGGTGTGTTATGATGAGTAGTTAGAAATTGAGCAATTATTTTTTTTATGCTTGTTAGAGGTATGGCTAGGCCATCTCGGAAGCCATAGGGGCTGGCTCGAGTTCAGAGTATGCACTGTTTAAGATAGCAACTCTATAGTTTACGTTCGAGCGTGAATCGCAAAGCTCGAGCGGAATCGTCACCTGAAGCCTATGCTCGAGCGGGAATTACAGGCTATTTTGGCTCAAGTCAAAACTGCTCGAGGGAAATCTGAGACTTTGTATTGGAAACACGCTCGAGCGTGAAATTTACTGCTCGAGAGGGGAATGTTCTGAAGCCTACGCTCGAGCGGGAACTCCAGGCTATTTTGGCTCGGGTCAAAACTGCTCAAGCGGAACTGGGAAAAATGTATTGGATATACGCTCGAGCGTGAATGGAGTCGCTCAAGCGGGATGTCTTTTGAAGCCTATGCTCGAGCGTGAATTGTAGCCTTAATTCGCTCGAGCGTGATGCATAGGTGCCACTGGGAATCGCTCAAGCGTGATCCTTTGTTTATGGCTATTCTCAGTATAGATACTTGGAACTTGGATAGCATGCTTGTGAGTTATATGTGTTGACTAAGACATGTGATGTACATTGTGATTGAGGGTTAACTAACCACGAAACATGGTTCGAACTCGTCAGACCGTGAATCTTAGCATGTGTGATCGACACGAATTCAAGTAGGGAAAATACCTTGCCCCTTATATATATATATATATATATATATATATATGTCTCTCAAATTCACATGTATGATGCAATTATCCTATGAATGGTATTTCCAGTAGTTAATATATATATATATATATATATATATATATATGGACATGTAAATGAAATTCTCGAATAACATGATTTAAATTCTGCATCCATGTCTTGCACGATTCATGCTCGTGCATTTGACCTCGCATTGTCTTGCACTTCCACGTACCTGTTATTGATATGTGTCCACACGTACTTGCTATGTGCCTCTGCTTTATGTGACCACAGGCAATGAGGAGTGGAGTCTCCATGAGAGGAGAGGAGTCCCCGGGGTCATGACCCTGTGTTCCTAATACGGACTGCTCAGTTCTCTAATACGAGTTGCGTTGCCACGTGAATCGTTTTGAAGGTATTAGAAGTAAGGGGAGTGGAGTCTCCATGAGAAGGGTGGATTCCCTGGGGTCATGACTGTTGGGATATTTTAAATGCTTGCTGTTGTTTTATTGGAAAACAGTGGTGTAAAATAAATCAAGAGTCAAGAGATGGAAATGGGCAAAATAGTAATTCTAAAATATACACAACATGCAAGATACAAGGCTGCTGTAGAGTACTGAGCCTAGAGATCTAGCTACAGATTTGGCAATCCTAGAGAAATGGAGTTGGGTGTCACAACTACACTAAACTTAAACTAAAAGATGAGAAAGAAAGTGCAGTCCTATCCTAAAGAAAGGGTTTATGAAGAAGGTGATGATGGTGTGTGTTAAAACAAAACTAAAAATTGATGGGAAGTAGACAACTAGGCTAAGATTATTTCAGTCATGTAACTCAGATTTAGAGTTGTCTCTGCAGCAATCCTTCAGA
Organism: Chloranthus sessilifolius; assembly: GCA_021018995.1. Lineage (NCBI taxonomy): Eukaryota > Viridiplantae > Streptophyta > Magnoliopsida > Chloranthales > Chloranthaceae > Chloranthus > Chloranthus sessilifolius. The sequence continues at coordinate 18,805,854 of CM037586.1, forward strand.
TGGCTATAAGCACATCTGCTAGGTAGAAGGATCCAAATCAACTCCTGCGGTTCAACCTGGTCTCTTAAGGCTATAACCTGTCCACTTCAATGGTCACAGACTATCCAATAGAGAGGACCAAATCACATGAGTTAAATCAAGAAACCAATTTGATCCAAGGGAATGGACTAATCTTAAGGCTATAACCTGTCCACTTAAATGGTCACAGATTATCCAATAGATTTATCATTGCATACACTATGGTTGCCATGCTATAAGCACAGACATTCATAGGAGCAAACAACTCTTGAAAAACCATTGGAGACTACTGATATTTAGAAGCTATTTGGAGACATAAATGCAACTGGTCATTGCTACAAAAGGCTTATAATGACTCAGCTCCCAAGTCTGCAATCTCTACAGAGAATTAAATCTAACATCTAATGATGGTCATATAAAATAGAGGGGAGTTTGTCCCTGCCACAATCTCTCACAAGGCTACAAGCTCAAGTGCAGAGGATAAAAATCCATCTCAGATTTGTGGCTTTGAATCACCCTAGGGCTATAGTCTGTCCACTCAAATGGTCACAGGCTATCCACAGAGGCTATCCAAGTCACAGAGGACTAAGATGGAATAAGGAAATTACTGCTACCACTATGGTTACAGGGCTACAAGCTCAAGCTTCCATAGGGACTTCAAATCAGTAAAATCCTATGTGCATGGGATCAAAGAATACTATGGACACCTAGAAAAATAGCAGATTGAATAAGCATTAAAACACAAATTTCATTGATTAAACAATACTTATAATAAAATTCCTCAAGGCAGCAGCCTTGTGCAGAACAACCCTCAACAGATCCCAAAGTTCACACAACTCATTACAAAACTGAATTAAACTATGCCTAATTGCTTACAAAGATCATAGCCAACAAGTGTTGGGCTAAGGAAGAAGAAAAGGAGAAAAAGATGGTGATCTAACCCTAACCCTAATCTCCTAGAGCTCACAGTCGACTGAGGTTGAAGGAAAGATGGGTTTCTAAAAATAGATTACATCTTATATACTCAGACTTAATGCCTTGGCTCATAGGGGAGAAAACCCTAATTTTATGGCTGACGTGGCTTGGTTAAAACCCTTGGATGCCTCGGGATGTGTGGGATTAGATTAGGGCCTCGAGATGAGTGTCCTAGTAGTGTGGAAATCCCCAAAAGGTCCCTGAGTATGGAATAAGAAGTGAGGAAATTGAGCTTCGTGCAGCTGCTTTAGCTTTGGAGCACAGTCGCGTGGCTCTGATGCTTTGTCGCGAGGCTGAAATGCATGCAAAATGAAGCTCGCAAGGTTATTTGCAGGGATAAAATTGGCTTGTCACGCAGCTGCCTTTAATGCTGACGGACGCGAGATCTGTGTGCTTGAATTTCTAAAGCTCATTCACGATGCAATAGCGCGATGCATTGAAATAAGGTAATACTGAATTGTGCGACGAGTTGAAAGAGACAACGGATGAACCGCGCAGATGAACTGCGCGGAAGCTCACGTGCATATGCTTAATGACCTATGCTCTGCGAGATTCGCGCGAAAAAATTTTTGAAGCTCTCTCTCTTTGGAGCACCGCGAGGTCTGCGCAACGTGTATTTGCACTACTGGCTACATGGCTCGTGACGTTGACTCTTGGGCTATTTGAGCTGCGCAATAGTGCTCACGCCTTGGATCTCAGCCGCGCGTGAGTTGCATTCAGGCTCTCTGCTATAGTGCATCTACTGCTGCAACACTCTCTTCTGTTAAGATCTTCACTCCTCTCCTATGTTAGACTTCTGGGGCCCACACATGCATCTAAAATAGTCACCATGGTGTGTACCACCATGGTGTTCCTTCAGTTCTTGGCTTGGCTTCATAGTCTGGCTTCCAATCAGCACTTATTGGCCCCAATAAGCATGACAGTTGTATTAAGCTGCAACATTTATTTCTAACTACAAGACACACTAAAAAGGAAATTATTAAATGGCTTCAAGGAATAGTAAAGGGTAGGTGAAGAGGTGAAAAATAGTATTTTTCAATACTTAACACATCCTCAATCCTAATCTTTTCTAGTCCTCGAGCAAAGAAAAAATTAAACATCTACTCTAAGAATGTAAATGCCACTTTCGTAGGGCGCACAGATGCATTTAGCTTATGCATCAAAGCCTTTTAAACCCCTAGGTGATCCCTAGTGGAGGAGTGAAGTCTCCTGAGGGTTTTTAGTGAAGATACCACAAACTTCTCAATAAAATAGTTAACACAAGTGCACACATTATCAAATCAGTTTTTCAATAAACAGAGTATCAGTCCACCCTTATTTTTTTTTATTTATTTTTTAAATGTGAGAAGCTTTAAACACATGATATGCACAAATAATTTAACATGAAAAACTCTTATATGCATGTATATCATTTCCAATCAGCTTACAACAAGAAAAACAATAGGTATATGGTAGTACTAAGCTTATCATCAATTCAAAAATTAGGTTTAAAACAATGCCCAATACATTCAATGTCAGACCCAATGCTTACCAGGGCAGTCTCTCACAATTAAGTTTGAGAGTTTTCATTTTCACACAAGCTCAAGAGCAGTCACAAACTCCAAATGGGTCTGCAAGCATGAGCATAGGCAAGGCATCTAATTTTTGGCATCATTGGCTATTTCTCACCATAGATTAAATAACTCCTTATCTCCGCATAACAGCTCATTCCAATTAGGATCAACAAGGTCATATGACTGAGTTGTAATGTGTCTTATGGGTGAAGGTTACAAAGAATGGAAGGGTGAAAATGTTGCAAAAGTGAGGAATCAGCAGGTGAAGGAGGTGATTCATGACTTCACCATCTTGAATGCATCATATTTCATCTTCTTGGATATTTTTCATATTTGAAGTGGCCAACTTCTCCTCTTCCTTTTACCTTTTCCAATGAAATTTCCTCTTGACTCCTCTCTCTTCCTTTTCATTATTTTTTTCTGCTTTTGTTTTTCTAAAATGCCACCATCTTTCCAACTGCTACATTGTTGTCCTCCTTTTGTGTTTCTTCTCCATTCACCAAATGTTAACTCTAGCTTGTCCATCTTTAACTTCTCCTTTTCCTTCTGAATTCTCAGAGTGAGGGTAGGGTTGAATCAGATCTACAGGTTTAGGTGCAAGTACTCTGGTGTATTTTGAAGAAAACTGAAATTTAAGGTTCAAAAGATGTATGCACAAGGGCAGTTTACTAGGTTTGGTATCTTTAAGCTTAAACTTTTCAAGAGAAGGCCTTGATCCTTTCCTAAATGTCATGGGTACTGTCAGCTGTTTCAACTTGAAGATGCCTAACTTCTAGTGAGAAAATAAACTCAGCCAGTCCTTAATGTAAGAAGAATTGCCAAAGACACTCCTCAAAGAGAAAAAAATTTTGTAGGCCCAAATCTCACTAGGTATGGTCTTTCATTGAACTCATGGGCCCGTCCTTACCTTTTTCTCTCTTTAATGGTTCACTAAGTGCTGACACAAATGAGTTTTCTTAGTATTCACCTCAAGAAATATTAAATTTTAAAAGATTTTAATGCCAATAGGTTTGCAAAAATTTAAATTTCCTCATTTTTATAGTTTCTTAGGTGAACTTAGCTCTATTTCTATCTTACTCACTTGATTCTGTTGCACTTAGGTTAACTACTTCATTGGCATACCCTGCCACACCCCCAAACCTATGAGGAACAGTGTCCTCACTATTTCAAAGATAAAGAACATGGGCAGCAGGGTATATTTATAAATAAAACACAATTAAAATAAAGACAGTATAGCAAAATGAGAATCAATCAAAACACAAACAAGAGATACAAAAAAGAAAATTTCACTCATAAAGCAGTAATATGGACAATGCAAATGAAATGAAGTATAAAAGGTCCTAGAAATCAAAGAAATCCTAACTAACTACAATTACAAATCTGCATCATCTGAATCTACATCTATGTGTTCTTGAACAGCTTTCCCTTTTTCTTTCTTGAGAGCAACATCAGTAGACTTTGATCTCTTAGCAGTGGTCTTCATGTGCTTGGTGTTGCTTCTTTTCTTAGGAGTGGGTGCAGGCTTTGAAGAGGGTTCTATGATTTTGACCCCAAGTGCTGATTTTTTGGGGTGAGAAGCAATTGTAGGGGGAGGAGCTTGTGACGTTGGCTCACGGCGTGGTCAACCGTAAGGCCACTTATGCCACTAGTGCGTCAGGCATTGGTGGGTTGAAGCTGGGGCATCGTCGGCGCGTCACCAGGCCATGAGGGCTTCTCCATAGGTACTCCGAGAGCTTCGGTCGTGGGTCAGGAGGGCCTGCGGCATGGTGATAGTTTGGTGCATGATACAGTGCCAATAGGGCACACAATGCGGTCGCGACATATCCATGTGGGGGAGTGATGCAGGGCATTGCAGTGTGAACAGTAAAGTATGTCAAACCAATACGTTTGAGGTCCTTCGGTCATTTGGCCCCTGCTGATGTTTAAACCATATATATGGGGAAGTGATCTAACAGCCACGTGACGTGTCGCTGGCCTAAGTGATCCCCTACGGAATGCATATGATAGCCTTATGGGCTTGAATTCGTTCATCCGAGCCTCGCATAAGTGTTGGGTCGCTCCTATCATGTCGTGCGCTAGAACCATTGTGTTGGTGGTCCATGACCACCTTCCACCGTGCAGACCTAAACCTAATGTGGGGCTGCCCCTAGGATGGTCGCTGTGTATAGCTATATGAATTGCATTCAGGAATCCACATAGTTTCTAACCTAATGCGTTACCGTGCAGATTTGAAACATGAGCAGGCTAATCTAGTTCGGAAAAGCTAGTTGCTGCACGAGAGATTACGTCGCAAAGAGTAACTCCGTGACAAGCTGCTACAGTGTAAAGAGAGGCAGCTGCAGCTATTAAGTCTCTGTCAGCCATGGAAGATAGGGTATGTTGCAATGCTGCAACAGTCCTGGCATAATCATCAGCTCTCTCTTCTACCAGTCTAAGGGCCAACTGAAGGTTCTTCACATTCTCTTCTAGGCTATCAGCTGTATACTTTTTCTGTTGGTATAGTTGTAAGGTCTGCTTCCAACCATGCTTCATCTTCTTCCTCTCTATCTTGTGAGTTAATTTTAGCATCTTGATTTGATGGAGGAAGGGCTGCTTGATTGTTGTGTTTATATCAATCGTCTCTTTGATCACATCCCTCTTGATATAGGAATTTTCATTCATGGCTCTGAGGAGAGTTGAGAAAGGAGGTATAGAGAATAAGGAGCTGGTAACATGATATTATCAGTAAGAGGAGAAGGATTAGCCAGAGAATGGGCTGGTGTGGATGAAGATGATGGCGGTAATGAAGGAAGAGGAATGGGGGATGCCAGCTCCTCCTCTTAGGGGTCTGTTTGGGTGAAGGAAGAGGTTAATGGCACTTGTGCAAGGGTAAGGTCCACCACCTCAGGTTCAGTTTGGGTTGAGGCAGATGCTTGGGTAGGCGGGCTAGGAGGCAACAAAACCAGCTTAAGCTCAATTTGGGTGGTTGAAAAGGAGAATGTAGGTGGAGTGGCCTCATGATTTGGTTCTATTTGAGTAGCAGCAACTGATGCTACTGCTAAGATAAAGGGTTGGGAAGAAGAGGGTGATGTAGGAATATGGGTAGGGGGAGGGATAAATGACTGTTGCAAGGGTGGTGATAAAGGTGGTTGAGTTGTGGGAGTAAGATTTTAGAGGGTTGAATACATGGCTTGAAGGCTGGCCTCAATGGTTGTTTGACTTTGGGTGTTGGCCATCATTTAGGTTTAGAGGGAAAGAAGGAGGCTAAGGATTTGGGGTAAGGGGTCAGGTGTGGACTGAATGGCTTCCAGGCTAGTTTGAATGGTAGTCTGGTTTTAGGTGTTGGTTAAGAGTTGAGTTTGTAGGGGAGTAAGTAGGGTAAGGATTTGAGGTAGGGAGTCTGGGATGATAGGTATTGTGGGCTGAATGGATTGGATAGCTTGAAATGGAGAAGTAGGTGCATGGTGGAAGATAAAGGGTTGAGGTGAAGTGGGGATTTGGGTGAATTAGGTTGGCTGGGGTGAGTTAGGTAAAGGAGTAAACTCACACCTGATGTCCCCCAAAATAGAGTCTATCATGGTAGAGTAATCCTCAGTGGAGAACTATTGGTGGTCATGGGAATGGTCAAATGGTTCAAAAGTGAAAAGTTCTATGGGTTGGGTTAGATGGTCAGATATGAGAATGTGGGGAATGTCAGTGAGCTGAGGTTCACTATCATAATAGTGGAATAGAGAGGGTGGTGCTGGTGAGGATGGGTGTAGATTAGTGGATGGGTCTGGTATTGATATTGTTTCTGGGCTAGGAATAGGCTGAGAGATATAGGTGGGTTGAGACTCAGTGGGGGCTTTGGTGGCTCTGCTTTGCTGTAGGTTACTTTGACAGGTGGGCTGGGGTGAGCAGGGTAAATGGGCAATGTTTGAGTAGGGGCTGCTGTTATGAGGGTAGATGATGTGATAGGAGAAGGTTGTGAAGATGATATGATGGGTGTAGAGGTAGGTAGAGGAGTAGGTAAAGACTGTGGAGGGGGTTGGATAGGTATGGTGGTTGTGGGTGTGAAATTTGGAATGGGTGTGAGGTAGGAGATGGCATGGGAATGGAAGTAAAAGTGGAGGGTGTGGGTGAGGGTGCTGATGGTGGAATGGGATGTGATGGAAGTGGGAGGGTAGGGATAGCTTGGTTGACAGCTGCAGGGGCAGCTGATGGAATGGCTGCTGATGTGGCAGCAGATGTGGCAACTGCAGTACCCTTCTCCCTCTTCTTTTTCTGTGTCTCAATCAGTGACCTACTGATAGTCCATTGCCTTCTCCCAAACTCTACTGGGGGTAGGGGTGCAATCTCTTCTCCTATTTGAACTTTATACCCTCCCTTCTTCAACAGAGTAGTTACCAATCTGCAGTAAGGCAAGGCATGAGGCTTATGTTCCTTCTTGATCTTCTCATGCAAGTCCTTCATGGCCTCAAAAGCTAATAGGGCTGCATTAAAGCAGTAGCCTTGAGAGAAGGAAAAGATGGCATCTGATATGGGTGTGTCCTTCTCTCTTGTTGATGGCCAAAATAATAAATGTTCTTCCTCAGCACCTTGTCCATGAACATCAAACCAAGTTCTAAATCTCTTCTTCTAATTGAATCCCCTGATGCTTTTATCCCTCTAGTTATCTTTAAGACAATTTCATCAATTGATGCTAACAGAGGGGCTCCTAAACCACAACTGGGATTGTACTCAGCTGGGATATCTAAAACTTGGGCTATCTGGGCTGGCCCTACTAGCATCTCAAAATTATCCACTAGGACTAAGAACACAGGCTTTCCATGATCATCCTCCTTCAACCTTATGTTCTGATAAAACAATTGCACCAGCCTTGGGTAAGTTATCTCCCTGACATAGCTCAATAGAGGCACCAAGGAGGTCTTGGTGAGAAATTCAATTGAGGGAGCTGTCAGGGGTCCTTCTCAAAGTGAGCCTTATCAAAGGTTGTTTCTGGCTCCAACTTGATGGCAGCCACAAACTCACTAGGGGTTGTCAAAGGGTCGGGCTCCTCATCAACCTCCTTGCCCTTCTTCTGCTTCATCTTGGATTTCTTAGGGCTCTGAGTGGTAGACCTAGCCCTCTTTACAGGAGCAGCCCTCTTTTTGGCCTTTTCCACTTGGGGTTCAACTTGGGATACAGGTAAATCAGAGGTCTCCATAGTGGAGGCCTCAGTAATTATCACAAACTTCCTAGTAGCAATAGGGATGTCTATTGAAACAGGGTTCAACATGACATAAAGGTTTGCCAAGAATGGGGCTTTGTCAGCCATAATCTCTACTAAAATCTAGGGTTTTGGGTCTGGGATTTTAAACTCTAGCCGACTATGGGTCCCCTTAACTACTCAGTACAACCTAGCCGACTATGGGTCCCACAATGAACTTCTATTAATGGAATATAGTCTAAAGAATAACCAGCTAGTGCAGAGTTGAAAACTTACCCCCAAACCCTAAGGTTTCGAATTACGAGGTATCCCGTGGTCCAAAGTTGACTTTGCCAGGTGCAAAGTGCTCAGAATCTGTTGCTGAACAAAATGTGAAGTTTGCAAAGGGAATAGTGGAGCAGCAAGTTCAATAGGAAGGAGCAATGATGGTCCGAAAAGGAAAAAAAATTGCCAGAGCTCTGTGAAGAAAATGACTGACAGAGCTGTCACGGGGATTTTAAAGAGAATCCTGAGCTTCACGAAGATCCATAAAGGATCTTGCGAAGCTCTTTTTAAGTGCAATCTAGCCCCGCGACAGTAATGATTTTGGACTTAGTGTCGCACAATACAAAGGGGTCCTCACGACAGGTAATTTCAAGCACATCATGGTATCGCGCAGTACAAAGGGACTGTGCAACATGCTTCTTCAAATAAAACAGAGCTTTGCGAGGCTCTTTAGTCAGCCTATCATGCAGTTCAACTGAGGGACTAACTGCTCGCACAGTACAAATGCATCCTTGCGACAAGCCTTTCCAGTTAAAATAGGGCCACGCGAGGCTCTGCTTAGTGCTATCTCATTCTCATTCTCAGTGCTGCATCAATCCCTGGTGGGTCTATCACAGCTCTGACTTCTCAAAAGCTCTAGACACCTGGTTCATGGACACACACTAGGCTATATGCACACATATAAACAAACACACATGCTAGCAACCAATAAAATTAAATCACAGCAGATTAAGCAAGGGATGCATAGCAATTACAATGTACATTGCCCTTAACTCAAACATCTCATGTATAAACCTCAGAAAAAGTATGCTCAACATACATAGATTCAGATTCCCAAAATACTCTCAACAGACTCAACACTAAAATAGCATACTAAAATCAAATGAAACACAAAGTATATGACAGAAATCAAAACAGCACACACATTAGAAATAAGCAAAACAGGTATGGTACACATGAAATAAGGCTATGGATCAATCAGCAATGGGAGGTTCATGAAGGTGGATGGTCTAAGGAGGCTCCACAGAGTTTTCAACACATATCTTCAGCCTTTGACCATTCACTTTCATGCTCTTCCCATAAATGAGATCTATGATCTCCACAGCACCAGATGGGGAGGTATGGATGATAGTATAAGGTCCATCCCACCTAGATTTTAGCTTCCTTGGAAATTTTTTTAACTTGGAGTTAAATAACCAAACGTTGGCACCATCCTTGAAATCCTTCCTCATTAGTCCCTTGTCAAAGAAAGCTTTAGATTTTTCCTTGTAAATCCTTGAGTTGGCATATGCATCCAATCTTAACTCCTCAAGCTCTGACACCTACAGCTTCCTGTGCATACCAGCAGGTGTTAGATCTAAATTCAAAGTTTTAACAGCCCAATAGGCTCTATGTTCCAACTCCACTGGTAGGTGACAAGCCTTGCGAGAAATTAGTCTGAAAGGGGACATGTCAATTGGGGTCTTATAGGTAGTCCTATAAGCCCACAGTGCATCATTTAGCTTCATGACCCAGTCTTTCCTATCTGTCATAACTGTCTTCTCTAGGATATGCTTAATCTCTCTATTTGAAATTTTAACTTGTCAGCTAGTCTGGGGATGGTAGGGAGTTGCAATCCTATGAATAATAGAATATTTCTTGAGCAAGCTCTCAAAATTTCTGTTACAGAAGTGGCTGCCCCTATCACTGATGATGGCTCTAGGGGTGTTAAATCTTGAGAAGATATTTTCTTTAATGAATTTTAGGACAACCTTGTGGTCATTAGTCCTTATGGCAATGACTTCAACCCACTTGGACACATAGTCCACTGCCACAAGGATAAAACTATAACCATTTGAGGGAGGAAAGGGGCACTTAAAATCAATTCCCCAAATATCAAACAATTCTACAACAAGAGTTGGCTGCATTGGCATTGAATTTTTTCTTGATTGACCACCCATTTTTTGACATCTGGCAAAGGCCTTGCAGTGGGAATATGCATATTTAAACAAGGAAGGCCAATAGAAGCCACATTGTAATACCTTAGCTGCTATTTTTTTCCCACTAAAGTGACCCCCATAGGCATTTTCATAGCACATACTCAAAATATTGGGAATATCACTATCAGGGACACATTTTCTTATGATTTGGTCTGCACAGTACTTGTATAGGCAAGGATCCTCTCAGAAGAAGAACTTAACTTGTAAAAAGAACAAGTCTTTATCCACTTTGGTCCAATTGGAAGGGATCCTGCCAACAGCCAAGTAATTCACAATGTTAGCAAACCATGGCACTATAGACTGAATAGCAAACAGTTGCTCATCCGGAAAGAAATCATTAACTGGTGCAGCTGCACATTCATCTAACAAAATTCTAGAAAGGTGGTCAGCAACCACATTCTCCACTCCCTTCTTACCCTGATCTCAAGATCAAACTCCTACAACAGGAGGATCCATCTAATCAGCCTAGGTTTAGCATCCTTTTTGGCCAATAGATATTTAAGGGTTGAGTGATCAGTAAACACAATAATTTTAGACCCAAACAAGTAGGGTCTAAACTTTTCCACAACAAAAATAACAACTAGCAGCTCCTTCTCAGTTGTGGTATAGTTGAGTTGAGCCTCTACTAATGTTTTACTGGCATAGTATATCACTGTTGGCAGCTTGTCTTTTCTCTGTCCTAGGATAGCACCTATTATCAAATCTGATGCATCATACATCAGCTCGAAGGGGAGTGAGTAATCTGGGGCATGGATTACAAGAACAGAGGTGAGGCACATTTTCAAGACCTCAAAGGCCTCAAAGCACTCAGCAGAAAAATCAAATTGCACATCCTGGCACCGTGGTTTTACAATTTTGCTAAAGTTCTTAATGAACCTCCTCTAAAATCCAGCATGTCCTAAAAAGAATCTAATTTGTTTGACAGTCCTGGGTGGAGGCAGGTGGGAAATCAAGTTAATTTTGACTTTGTTAACCTCTATACCTCTATGGGAGACCACATGGCCTAACACAATTCTCTGTGTTACCAGGAAGTGGCTCTTTTCCTAACATAAGACCAAATTGGTCTCTTCACACCTTTGCAAAACCAGGTCAAGGTGACTTAAACACTGACTAAAGTTGTCCCTATAGATTAAAAAAATATCCATAAAGATTTTTAGGAACTTGTCAATCATATCAGAGAAAATGGCATACATGCACCTCTTAAATGTAGCAGGAGCTTTACACAGTCCAAAAGGCATTCTCCTATATGCAAAGGTGTCAAATAGACATGTAAATGTGATTTTCTCTTGATCTTGAGGATACACAGAGATTTGGTTATACCCTGAGTATCCATCAAGAAAGCAATAAAATGCTTTCCCAGCCAATTTGTCTAAAATTTAGTCAATGAAAGGAAGAGGAAAGTGGTCTTTTCTGATTTTAGAGTTGAGTTTTTCGTAATCTATGCAAACTGTCCAACCAGTGGTCTCCCTGGCTGGCATCAACTCCCCAGAATCTAATGTAATAACTGTTATGCCTGACCTTTTGGAGACCACCTGAATAGGTGACACCCACTCTGAATCTGAAATGGGGTAAATTACTCCTGCATCCAACAGTTTTACTATCTCTTTCAAGACCACCTCTTGTATGTGAGGATTAAGCTTCCTTTATATCTCCCTAGAGGCTTTTTAACTCTTTCAGGTGTATTTTGTGCAGGCAAACTGAGGAATCAATCCCCCCAAGATCAGCAATTGTCCAACTCATTACCTTTTTGTGCTTCTTGAGAACACTCAACAATTCCTCCTCCTGCTCACTAGTGAGAGAGGAAGAGATAATCACTGGAAGCTTTTTATTCTGTCCCAAGAAGACATACTTTAATGTGTCTGGTAGCTACTTAAGCTCCAGATCAGGGAAACTTCTAATAGAAGGCAACAAAGGTGCCTTGGTGGTTTGAGGAAGGGGCAGCAATGTAAGTTTCCAGCTAGAATGCTACACTAGACCCACAGAGGACTCTATTGTGGTGATGTCTTCTGTCATGAAAGCTTGGGCCTCCTCCTCAACCTGACTCCAAATATTTTTCAGGTTCTCAGCAACATTATCCCAATCCAGCAGATTGGATAATTCTCTTTTTACAAGGCCATCTAGTACATCTATTGCACAACAGTTCTCAATGTCCATCTGAGGCTACCTAGCAGCATTGTACATATTTAACTGGACCTTCATATTTCCAAAGATCACCTTCATTACTCCTGACCTGTATTGAATGCAAGCATTGGCAGTGGCCAAGAATGGCCTGCCCAGGATGACAGGAATTGGGGTTTTACCTTTGCAAGGGTCCATGTCCAAAACTAGGAAATCAGCAGGGTAGTAGAACTTGTCCACCTCCACCAAAACATCCTCCACCACACTCGTAGGTCTTCTCTCAGACCTGTCAGCCAGTCGGAGCACAATCAAAGTTGATTTTAGCTCCCCCAAGCCTAGCTCCTCATATATAGAATATAGGAGCAGGTTTACACTGGCCCCGAAGTCCAAGAGGGCTCTACCTATGGTGTGATTTCTAATTATGCAGGGGATGGTAGGTACCCCTGGGTCCTGCAATTTTTCAGGTGTGGCTATGGACAGTACTAATTCCACATGTTTCACAATAAAGACCTTTTTGGACAGCTACACCCTTGCTTCCCTTTTCTGTGTATAAAGATCTTTTAAGAATTTGGCATAGGCAGAGACCTATTTAATGGCATCAATTAGGGGTCAATTAATCTTGACCTACTTGAAGGTCTCCATCATTTCCTCCATTTGAGCATTCCCCTTATCAAAAGGAGATGGGCCAGCAAGTGCATGAGGAAATGGCAGTTGAGGGATTGCTGGTGCCACAACTACATGTCTAGCAACATCATAATCAAATTTTTATTTTTTTCTCTTTTCTTCATTTATTGCTTGTTGTTGGGGCTTAACATCAGCCCCCTTATTTTGTCCTTACTGCTCCACAGTAGGGGATGAATTCAAGTCTTCTTCAATACTCACATTTTTTTTCTTTTTCATTCTCCATGGTCTCCTCAGCTGTCCTGCCCACTTGATTTTCAACCACTCTGCCACTTCTCTGTGTAGTGATTGCATTAGCCTCCTTATGGGTAGAGGAGCCTTTTCCAATCATGTATTGCCCTTTAGGATTGGCCAAGGGTTGACTAGGCAACCTGCCCTCCTCTCTCTTATTCAAAGCATTACAGATTTGACCTAGCTGGTCCTCTATTTTTTTAATGCTTTGCCCATGAGAGTTCACAGTTTGTGCCAAGTTTTCCAAATTTTATATTGATGTCATCATTTGCTCTTCAAAAGAAGAGGATCTGGGCTGTGATGGGGGCAAGACCAAATGATTTGGCTGTGGGGCAGGCAGCTGAAAATTCTGCCTAGGTGCATATCCCTGGTTGAATTGGTGCTGAGGTCTGTATGATACTGCCAACTACTGCTGCTGGGGCTGCTGATATGCATCTTGTCTCCACCTCAGATTAGGGTGGTTTCTTCAGGTGTACCCAGCAGGTTGCTGCCCATATGCCTGGACAACATTGGCATGTTCCAAAACCAATTCAGGGAACTGATTGGCTGATGAACATTCTTGAAGTGAATATATGGGAGATTGGCATATCAGACATGCCTCTTTCACTTGTGCAGCCATTCTAGGCTGCATCACATTCATCAATTTATCAAACTTTAAGCTCTGGTTGTCCACCTTTTTTTCTAATTCACTCTGCACCTTGACCTCATACATGCCACCTCTAGAGGTGGATTCTTTCACCATTCTAGCTGGGGTCTGACTGTCATTGCGGGACAGTGACTCCTACTGTATGAAATTCTCACCTATAATATCAAACAATTCTCATACCTCATCAGCTATCTTGTGGAGGTAACTACCCCCATATGAGGCATCCACCATGTCCCTATTTTTAGGATCAATTCCTTGGTAGAAGACTTGTACAAGTTGCAATTATGGAATTTGGTGGTGAGGACATTGTTTTAACATTTTTTGAAACCTTTCTCATGCTCTATAAAAATCTTCAGTTGGGGACTGAGTAAATGAAAGTATGTTTGTCCTCATCTGACTAGTTTTATTCATAGGGAAGAATTTTATCATAAATTAGCTTTGGAGGTCATTCCATGTCTGTATGTTATTGGCTGGGAGCCTAGAGAGCCAAGTGCTGGCTTTATCCTTTAGGGAAAAAGGAAAAAGCCTAAGTTTTGTAGCCTCTGGTCACAAGCCTACAATATTAAATACGGTGCAAAGTGCCAAGAACTGATCAATGTGCTTGTAAGGATCTTTCTTACTAAGCCCATGGAACGATGGTAGCATGTTGATGGCGGAGGACTTAATTTCATAATTTTCCTCAACTAAAGGAAATTGAATGCAGAAGGGAGATGTATAATCCCCAGGTGCATTATATTCCTTCAGTGTCCTCTGCCTCTCAGCCATCACAGCTGGCTCAGTTTCAATAATAGGGGCTGGTGTGGTGTTTCTCAGTCTAAGGACCCTTTCTATCTCAGGATTTAGAGATTCTAATTCACGGTTAAGGGACCTTCTACGAAGCATACACACAGAACAACAGGTAGAGAAAATACTCACAGCACACTTAAAAAATTTGCATACAAAATTACAGCTAAACAAAATTTACAACTAAACTACTGTCAGAGAATTCAACAGCAATGGAGCTGAGTTTTAGGGTAAAGGAAATGCAAACAGAAGCTAGCTAAACTCCAGCTGCAGCTCTAGCTTTTCCCTTCTGCTACTATCAAAATTTGTAAAATTTCTAACAAACTCAATAGTACTTTTTATTCAATTAAAGGCACTGCTATAAAGAATTTTGTAAACTAAAATACAATATAATACAACTCAGGTCTACTAAAAAGATCAATCTCTTCGGCAACGGCGCCAAAAACTTGTTGAGATATTTTAAGTGGTTGTTGCTGTTTTATTGGAAAATGGTGGTGTAAATTAAATTAAGAGTGAAGAGATGAAAGTGGGCAAAACAGCAAGTCTAAAATACACACAGCCTACAAGATACAGGATTGTTGTAGCAAGTTTTGAGTAAGTAAGAGTTTGTCCCACAGAGAAATTGATATAGAATCCAAAAAGGGTTGCATTAGTAGGTGTTAAGTGGTGAAAAATGCCACTTTTCACCCTATAACCTGACCATTAATAGACCCGTGAGCACACTAATAAGTCCTTGTCAAGTGAATTTTATAGACTATAATAAAAGAAGATACTAATGAAGAAAAGCACTCAAGAATGCCCAACAAGGAGCCATCTCTCAGCATAGGACGAACTCAGCAATAGCACACCAAAGGGTAGCACATCATTGAACCCTTGGAGCGCGTGGCTACAGCAGGGCAAGGTGAAGAAAGTGAGAATAGGTTGAAAACATCCTATCGATTGGTCACCTGAAGAGTTCGATAGGAGCTGAAACCAAAGAAAGGAAGAATTCATGCAGTTAAAGAAGTTTTCAATAAGATCTGAAGGCTGAAGAAGGATGAATTTGTGCGGATAGAGCAATTCGACAAGATCCCTGAACCTGTCGAGCAGATGAATGAAAGAGAAAGCTCATCTTATCGAAAGCTTGCCTGAGGAGAAAAAGGAAACCTGTCGAAGGCTTCCTGAATCTATCAAAATGAAGATGCGGGAACTGAACCTATCGAAGGATACTTAAGCCTTTCGATAGGAATGAGAGCCAGCCTATCGGGATGGTGGCATGCAGAGCTAAACCTATCAAAAAGGACCTCTGGACCTATCGAACTACTCAGCCAACCTATCGAATACTCCAAATAATGGGTTGAAGACCCTGAAGCTTCAAAGAGAAAATTCATCCTATCGGTACCTATCGAAGAGACTAGGGATCCTATCGAAAGGGGCTACAAGCTTCCTTTTAACCTGTCGGAAGCTTCTCCAACCTGTCAAAATCGTGTGCTGAACTCCTCAGAAACTATGCTATGCACACGCTGAGATTTGGTAACCTGCTGCATGCAAACCGAGGCACTTTGGTGACCAGCGCGAGATTTTAGAAGATGCCCTAGAAAGCCCTAACCGACCCACGTGCTTTAACAGAACTCTAACAAACTCTGACGACCTTCTAGAAGGGATTTTTGACGAAAAAAATAGAGGAGAAAGCTATATATAGAGATCCCCAATTGCCATTGGGGAGGATCGAAATTCTGAACAATTTCCTGGAGATCAGTGCTTGCAGCGAGATTCTATTTTCCTTCTTTTAGCCCAACCATGGTTGGCTAATTTCCTAGGAGCAGCAAGGAGTGAGTTAGATCTATGATTGGATAAGGTGAAGAGTGTTGCTGGGATTAATTGCTGCACAGACTACAGATCTGAGAACGTTCCATTGTAAGAGTGACCTTGTTTGCAATGTAAATGTTGTTTTCAATGTTTTAATTAGATCTAAAGCTATTTTGATTTCTTTTGGTGCTCGATCGGATTTGTGTAGAGGAGTTGCTTGATCAGCTCACCTACTTAATTGGTAGACCTCTTGGAATTCCGGATCGATATCCTGTAATTTCTCGTCGTAACCTAGAAATTGCAGCATCTGTAGTGGTTTTAATTATTCTAATTAAGGCTCTGGCTTTGTAAGAGATCTCTAGGATGGTCTGTGACCATTAAAGTGGACAGATCATAGCCTTAAGGTAAATCTAAGCTCAGGCCTCAATTGGATTCATCTACTGCAATCCATGGATTCTATAAAGTCTATAGGATGGTCTGTGACTATTAAAGTGGACAGATCATAGCCTTAAGGCCAGGTGGATAATATGATTTGGAGTGGAATTTATACCTTGCAGTTGTGCTTGTGGCCAGCTGATTGCAGTGAAAACAACCTCCAACCTGTCTTGTGTGCTTTTGAACCCCTGTAATATGCTTAGCTCAACCTGATTGCAGTGAAAACAACCTCCAACCTGTTTTTCTCCATTTTCTGAGTTTTTAAACCCTCCATCTACAAGATCTGAGGCTCCAGATTCGATCTAAGACAATCTGCATTTTAATTGTAGTTTAGATTAAGTGAAAATCCAATCTAATTTCTCCCCTGTCTTTTAGCTAGACCAACATTAGTTAGGGTGCCAAATCTCTTACAGATCTGGAGATTTACCTAATTCCAACCCACCTCTCTATGGACTTTCCCTTACTTTTAAAACTTGCTACAAAAGACCCTGTATCTTGCAGGTCTAGGATCTCCCAGCTGTGCTGAACCCATCTCTGTTTTCTCTTGATGTTTACACCATAAATCAGCACACTGGAATTCCACATCAGTAGGCCTCCATATCTAGCTATAGATCTGGCAATCCTAGAGAAAGGGAGTTGGGTGTCTAAACTAAAACTAAAAGAAGAGAAAGAAAGTATAGTCCTATCCTCAAGAAATAGTTTATGAAGAAGGTGATGATGGTGTGTGTTAAAACAAAAATGAAAATTGATGGGAAGTAGACAACTGGGCTAAGATTATTTTAGTCATGTAACTCAGATTTAGAACTGCCTGTGCAGCAATCCTTCAGATGGCTACAAGCACATCTGCTAGGTAGAAGGATCCAAATCAACTCTTGTGCCTCAACCTGGTCTCTTAAGGCTATAACATGTCCACTTCAATGGTCACAGACTATCCAATAGAGAGGACCAAACCACATGAGTTAAATCAAAAAACTAATCTGATCCAAGGGAATGGACTGATCTTAAGGCTATAACCTGTCCACTTAAATGGTCACAGATTATCCAATAGATTTCCTTCAACCAATGGATCCAATCAGAACATGAAGATCATTGCAGATACTATGGTTGTCAGGCTACAAGCACAGACATCCATAGGAGCAAACAACTCTTAAAAAACTAGTGGAGACCACTGATATTCAGAAGCTATTTGGAGACATAAATGCAGCTTATCATTACTACAAAAGGCTTGCAATGACTCAGCTCCCAAGTCTACAATCTCTACAAAGAATCAGATCTAACATTTAATGATGGCCATGTAAAATAGAGGGGAGCTTGTCCCTGTCACAATCTCTCATAAGGCTATAAGCTCAAGTGTAGAGGATAAAAATCCATCTCAGATATGTGGCTTGGAATCACCCTAGGGCTATAGTCTGTCCACTCAAATGGTCATAGGCTATCCACAGAGGCTATCCAAGTCATAGAGGACTGAGATGGAACAAGGAAATCGCTGCTACCACTATGGTTACAAGGCTACAAGCTCAAGCTTCCATGGGGATTTCAAATCAGTAAAATCCTATGTGCATGGCATAGATCAAAGAATACTATGGACATCTAGGAAAACAATAGATAGTATTAAAACACAAATTTTATTAATTAAACAATACTTATAATAAAATTCCTTAAGGCAGCAGCCTTGTGCAGAATAGCCCTCAACAAATCCCAAAGTTCACACAACCCATTACAAAACTGAATTAAACTATGCCTAATTGCTTACAAATATCATAGCCAACAAGTGTTGGGCTAAGGAAGAAGAAAAAGGAAAAAAGATGGTGATCTAAACCTAACCCTAATCTGCTAGAGCTCACAGCCGACTGAGGTTGAAGGAATGATGGGTTTCTAAAAATAGATTACAGCTTACATACTCAGACTTAATGCCTTGGCTCATAGGAGAGAAAACCCTAATTTTATGGCAGACGTGGCTTGGTTATAGCCCTTGGATGCCTCGGGGTGTATGGGATTAGATTAGGGCCTTGAGATGTGTGTCCTAGCAGTGTGGAAATCTCCAAAAGATCCCTGAGTATGGAATGAGAAGTGAGGAAGTCGAGCTTCGTACAACTGCTTTAGCTTTGGAGCACAGTCGCGTGGTTCTGATGCTTTGTCGCGAGGCTGAAATGTGTGCAGAATGAAGCTCTCGAGGCTATTCGCAGGGACGGAATTGGCTTGTCATAGTGCTGCCTTTAATGCTGAAGGGCACAAAATTTGCGCCCTTGAATTTCTGAAGCTCGTTCGCGATGCAGCGACGCGATGCATTGAAACAAGGTAATACTGAACTGCGTGACGAGTTGAAAGTGATAGCGGATGAACCACGCGGATGAACTGCGTGAAAGCTCATATGCAGATGCTTAATGGCCTATGCTCGCGAGATTCGCGCGAGGAAATTTTTGAAGCTCTCTCTCTTTGGAGCACCGTGAGGTCTACGCGACATGTATTTGCGCTACTGGCTCCATGGCCCGTGAGGTTGACTCTTGGGCTATTTGAGCTGCGCGACAATGCTCACGCCTTGGATCTCAGTCGCGCGAGAGTTGCATTCAGGCTCTCTACTGCAGTGCATCTGCTGCTGCAACACTCTCTTCTATTAAGATCTTCACTCCTCTGTTAGACTTCTAGGGCCCACACATGCATCCAAAATAGTCACCATGGTGTTCCTTCAGTTCTTGGCTTGGCTTCACAGTCTGACTTCTAATCAGCACTTATTGGTCCCAATAAGCATGACAGTTGTATTAAGCTACAACATTTATTTCTAACTACAAAACACACTAAAAAGGCAATTATTAAATGACTTCAAAGAATAGTAAAAGTTAGGTTAAGAGGTGAAGAATGGTATTTTTTAATACTTAATAACGACCCTGTGTTCTTAATACGAACTGCTCAGTTCCCTAATACGGGATACTTACTTTACTACCATGTGATATGATACATTGTGCTTCTTGATATGTGATTCATCTTGATTCCAATATTGTCTTTGCTATATGTGCTCATTACTCGCATCCGATTTTTTCGTTCGATTGGTACACGAGCTTGAAATATATCTACGCATTGTCTTAGCATGAACTTTTCTTTGGCATGATTTGACTCATTAAGGCATGGAAAATCTTGTGTTAGAGTTTACATTTGATATATGGATATATATAAAAGTGAACTCCAATCGTCTTTACTTATGCATCGAAAACTTGAATTTGATATGTTAAAGTATACTTAGCATTGTGTTTTTCCCTATTGAGCTTGGATGAAGCTCACTCCCGACTATACGTCACAGCTGCAGGAGCGGGGATTGAACGGAATCCGGAACAGGAAGAAGATCCAGATTACAACCCTGCTGAAGAGAAAGAAGACCTACCGGAGGGGCACTTTCCTTAGTGCTGGGGGGTCGAATCTTGATATTTTTTTTGAGAAAGAGAGAGAGAGACGGTAAATGAATATTGAATATTTTGTAATTAAATACTAAATATTTTAGGTCTACTGTTTAGATGGAGGTCGGCCTTCATCGGTGGACAATGATTATTTCATTTTGTACAGATGATACCTATACTGCCCCTTCTTACCTGATATAGTTCTATATTATGTTTCTGTTGCGTGTGTGTATCTTTTGCTTCCGTTCTCGTGTGCTTACCACCATGCGATGACTCGGCCCTTCGTATTGATTGATGATGGGTGGATTGAGTGGTCGGGAAAGTGATGTTGTACAACGGGTACCATAACGTCACTGTAACTCGGATCATGTGTGCGATCAGACGGCGCGGGCTTTTATGGTAAGAAAAATTCGGGCTGCCATAGGTAATGTGGGACAAAGTTCGTCTTAAAATTTTTAATTTGACCACAAAGATCGAGTGTTTACGAAATCAAACAATACATCGGAGAGTAGGGCCACGCCTTACTCAAGACTGACATTTTCTCAGTAAAACAATAGGTTCACAACAATAACAACATCAATTGCAAAGATTGTGCCAGTTTATACTACTTGTGGCAAGAATTACTTTGGCACATGCCTGAGAGGATATGATGTTTGTTTCAATTGTGAGCTACATGGGCATAAAACGGTTGAGTGTAGAACGTCTAAGAAGACGTCTGGATCAGGGACTACGCCTAATGAGCAAGTGTATATACCTTATCTGACACTAATAGAAGAACATCAGACGATGTCATTCAAGATATATTTGTCTTATTAATATTTATGATTAAATTGTTCTCCATCTAAATATGTACCTAGTGAAGTGGGTTCACAACAACAACAACATCAATTGCAAAGATTGTGCCAGTTTATACTACTTGTGGCAAGAATTACTTTGGCACATGCCTGAGAGGATCCGATGTTTGTTTCACTTATGAGCAATATGGGCATAAAACGGCTGAGTGTAGAACGTCTAAGAAGACGTTTGGATCGGGGACTACGCCTAATGAGCGAGTGTATACCTTATCTGACACTAATAGAAGAATATCAGATGATGTCATTCAAGATATATTTATCTTATTAATATTTATAATTAAATTGTTCTCTATCTAAATATGTACATAGTGAAGTATATATATGACTTTAAATAAGACAAATCATCTTAATCGTTGCTTTGATAAATCTGAATCATTTGGGTTCAGTACGCCTACCACACGCATACCCATGTCCCTTTGCTATTATTTTACTTTCATATTACCTACTAATTGCCCTTAAAGCTATAGGTTGGGGCAATGTTAAAAAATATAGATCACAGCTTATGAAGAAGTAAAGCTGGAGAATATTACAGGGTCTACGCTGTCAATTTTCGAAGCCGGCCAATTAAGCTTCCAAAACTTAGTGCAGTAGTCTCATTGCATGGCGGACATCCTTAAAAGACACGTGACACGATTCTAGCTGTCCATTTGAAAGCTAGAAGATGAGTTGGACATGAGAAAAAAAGGAAGTTATAAGATACTTATAGCATCCCAAGTTCCCAACTCTGAGAGACTGGTGTACTGACACAACTTGATTGTTTTTGCAATTTTGTAAATTGTGTTGGATATTTTAAAAGTTTTAAAAAATAAGCTTTTAAAATTAAAATTTATTCCACATCGTGTAAATTTTTTTTTAGGTTTGGCTTATATATGTTTATTTTGGCTCAAGGCTGAATTTTATAGCTTGTCATACAATTCATCACCACATACACGCTGCCGCCTTAGTCGGGTCGACAGACGGGCATGTACACGTGTATGTATATGTGGCGATACGATAATTTAATTAAACTTTTGAATAAGTATATAATTGCTCATTTGAATTTTAAACGGATATGTCTTATCCGACCGTTCAGTTATATACTACGGATATGTCCGTTCGGTTACACCTGTTTTACGGACATGTCCGTTCGGTTACACTTGTTTTATCTATAAAATGACTCCAATACCCCTCATTTGCAAACTTCTTCTCCGCGACTTTAAGCTTTCTCCTTTTCAGAGTTTCGCTTTAGTTTTTTGGTGTTCTGGTTGTGTTGATCAGATTAACAAAATCTGATCACACGGATACGCTGCCGGTTCGTTGTATCCTGGAACCGATTTGCCAGTAACTTATTAATGACCACTAGATCATAGTGGTATGGGCAAATCTCGGTTTAAAGACAGCGATATTTAACGTGTTTTGAATCGTATCAGTGTATATTTTAATTCCGATCTTTATCTTCTTTTGCAACCCGAACCTATTGTTCTAACATGTTGCGGTCAAACCGATGTTGCGTGCCACTGCCCCTCTTCTAGTGGTGATTGTTGACATAAAATTGGATGGTGGATGCTTATCCGATAATTATAGTTTTGCCGAAAAATTGATAAATATTGATATCGTATTTTCATTCTTCATTCTAATTTTTCACACAACAAATCTTGAGATCACGAGAATAGCATTAAACAATTAATTTTCATTTTATATGACATACAGTCCAAAAAAAGTGATGCTCAAATATTATTTTTATGTTAGTTTTTAGGATATGTGCAATGTGAAATTAAAATTAGACTTTTGTAATACCCCATAATCTCATAGATCTATATTATGTCTAAGATTGGGACAAAAACCGTTCTCTGTTTATATAATGTAAACCATATAATTTTTGAATGACACAATTTTTCTATATGTGCCATATAATTTTTGAATGACATAAACATAAGATATATCCATACTTACCACTTATTACAGAATTGACGACAAATTCACATGTGCATATAGAATTATAAGACGTGGGCGACAAGTTACATTAAGGCTGCGCACCTAATGCCAATCCACAAACATGTAGCTTTCAATAACATAAAATTAAAAAACATAGCTGACAAAGCAGTTGATTTTAGGCTACCAAAATGTTATAAAAAGTCCTAAAAATAGGAACCCCAAGCCCTGTCCAAAGCGAGGCCCACAGCCATCTGCTTTTTGACTATTAGAAACATTAAAGATAACTCTATTTGCACCCCCTAAGACTCTAAGAGCACCGACCTTGCATTACTAACATGCACACCCCTTAGGTGGAAGGTGGGTGCTCCTAACATGCACACCCCTTAGATGATTTATTTTTATCTGGTAACTTTCATATTTATATATTTGTATGTGTTTGGCACTTATAACAAACCAAATTAAGAATTTATACTTTTATTATAGTTCTAAATTTTTTGGAAAAAAAATCGAGGGGCATACCTCAAAGGAGTTAGCATTAGGTGCCCCACCCATGTGATGGTGCATGGTGATGGAGAATATACAGCTGGTTAATGCGAATATGTATCCTAGACGCATATCTTATGATTTAGGAAACGTTGATGAGTGGTGATCACATGAGTCTGACTTTGAATATAAATCCAAAATGTTGTTTCAAAAAATAATATTTTGTAATTTTCAGTTTTTTTATCATCGACAATGGCCCTTCTTCGGTTGGACTTATATTCAAAGACAATATCGACCAAGTGGTGCACTTACTGCCATGCACCCAATATTGCATGGAAGTTGACCTCTACAGACTTCAAGGCCCTTAAATCCAGTGGGAGTCACCATATATATGACTAAAAGGGGATTTTCATACATGACCCTGATTATTTAGAAAGGAATTAAACGGGGTATCAACGTCATTCGCAGGAATTAAACACGCAACCACGGCATTTCCCACACCCTTAATCAAGTAGAAAAAAATTGATTTCCTTTTATATCAAGGCTCCCACAATCCTGTGAAAGTCAGCATTTTCCTACGATTTCCCCGCTACTGAAAGGCTTTTTAAAAGCTTGATAATCTAATGATATTGATGAAGATAATCAATTTCTTAAAAGAAAACAATTAAAAGGTGGTCCATCTATAGAATGGAGTTGGTGGTAAAAGGAATCATAGATATCTATGCATCTCCTCAAGTTTGAATAGTTTTGGCGTGAGAGATTGACTGGCGCACCATGGTTGGTGCATAGCTCGTGCACCTATAATATCAACTCTTCTCCCATGAAACACAGCTAAAATTCACATCAATGAGTAGATCCTAAAAATCTGGATAGGCTAAAAGTCAATTCTTTTGTGTGTCAAATTCTGAGGTTTTCTTTTCCTTATCCTTACTATATAACATATAAAAGCAAAAATAGTTTGTCAAATTTTGTTTTCACACTAAATTTTCCCTAACTCTTCCCTAAAACTTCTACATATTTTTAAATTAAAATAGGAGAACCAATTTCTTTTCTTGCTAACATACTAGAAGTAAAAACTCTTGAACACCTATATTTTCTCCTTAGTAAGTCTTATGAGGATCTATATTATCTCCTCCCTGACACTTCTATATATTTTAAAATTAAAATAAGAGAATTGATTACTTTTCTTGCAAATTTGCTAGAAGTAAAACTCTTAGCATCTATATTTTCTCCTTAGTAAATCTTAATTAACGACCCACTCTCATTCGGCAATCCCCACTCTCTTTTGGCAAGCAATCCAAACCACAAACCTCCCTTGAATCCACACACAATACCACCTGGCGCACGTTAGAATCCCCCTCTCTCTCTCTTCTATCTCTTCCTCTTCCAAAGTCTGGCTAAACCATCTTCGAAGCCCTAAACCTACTGCAAATCTCAATTAGAACCCATCAGACGGCCCTAAGCCCCTGGAACCACCGAAAACTCTTGATGGAGATGGAGATGAGTTGATCGAACCGCCATTGGACCCAAATCGTTCTCAAGGGGCATTTGAATGTAGGGTTTGTTGTTGGTTCTTTAATTTAGTTTTTGGTATATATATTAGTTAAAGGTAAAATTATCTTTCCAATGGGATTTTCGATTTTTTGTAAGGATACAAAAATCAAATACAAATATAACCTTGAAATTTGTATACGGTTAACAAATGATTCCAACACGGCGCACC
Source organism: Chloranthus sessilifolius (assembly GCA_021018995.1). Taxonomy (NCBI): domain Eukaryota; kingdom Viridiplantae; phylum Streptophyta; class Magnoliopsida; order Chloranthales; family Chloranthaceae; genus Chloranthus; species Chloranthus sessilifolius. The sequence goes on from CM037586.1 coordinate 18,830,855, forward strand.
TCTTAATATCAAATTATTTATTTGAAAAATTAAAAATTAGGAGAAATATATGCCACGTCAGATGTGGGTCCCACACAGGAAATTTGGGATCCTACTTTCGCCATCTTAACTTCCATGTTAGCCTTACGAGCCACGTCACCTGCTACGTAGCAGCCCTCTGACGTGTACAGAGACCCGACCGTCAACACCATCCACTACCCAAAAAAAATGAATAAAATAATAGGAAAGATGGGGATTAAGAAATATTATTAAATTTAGGAAATAAATTAAACCCCTCCTTATCCTCCGTTTTAAATACATAAGATTTTAATTTTTTTAATATTTTATTTATATTGGTTTTTCAAAAAATTGAATAAAATAAGAAGTTATTGAAGGCAATAATATTATTTTAATGGAAGGCAACAAAAATGAGAGTTGGGGTGTTAGGGTTGGAAGTAACTCATCCACACAAAAAATTATAATTCTCTCAAACCTCTAAATCAACTCAATTTAGCTAAGATTCTATAAAAAATTGAATATATGATTACAATAGGGTAACATGTTATTTTAGGCTTTGTTTATAGTTATTAGTTTGTATATAAGTAAATCTTACAAAAAATCTATTTTAGGTGCTTAAACGGTTGACTTCTTTCAATCTGATGATAAAGATTATTTATTTTGATAGGTAAGCTTGAGGTTGGAGGGTCCTCATCCATTGTATTAGCAAAAGGAAGTAATAATTTACAAGAATTTCAAGCCAAATTAGATCAAAGGAGCTTCGGCATTGCCATCACCCCTAATAATCTCCAAATTTACACTACTGCAAATTCCACACTGGCCCAATACAATCATCATCCTCTATAATCTTCAAAGTCTCCACCCGAAAAGAGACCTCTCTAATGATATTATGCAAAATCGTCTTTTTATGAGTAATTGCATTATTAAATATACGGTCATTACGCTCTCGTCAAATGAAGGCAATGTGTAGACACCCCCATTTTGCCATCTCGGAATATACAAATTTTTTTAGTCAACCTTTAACCTCATAATCCTAATGTGAGATCATGCACTGAAATAATAGTACATGGCTAGACACAGGCTGAAACAATAGCTCTGTGGCTCAGGTCCCAACGTAGGGAGACTATATACTGAAACAGTAGTATATAGTCGGAATGCAGACTGAAACAATAGTCTTACATTTTAGACTAGAGACCAAACTTGGACAACCCCGAATTAAGCGCATAAAATCCCGCGCGTAATTCGATTGCACGCCAAACCACATGCGCTCAATCAGTCCCTTCTCAGACCAGACTTCCTTTTCCCAGACCATCTCGAGACTCGATCACGCACCTAAAATTAGACGGGCGATCGAATTGGGCGCCACACCACCAGGGCGCAATTGGCCGACGCCTAGCGTAGCCTCACTGTCCTTGACCCCTAAGTTTTCTCGATTAAACGCTTCGAGAGTGGCGCTTAATTGGATTACGCACCCCAAAATGGGTGCCCAATTAGTTCTAATGTTATTAGAACTAGGAAACTCACTGAGCAAGTCAGTCGGTCGCTCACTGAGTCGGTGACCAACTCAAAGCGATTAAGTGCTAGAAAACTGACGCGTAATTCAGTTAAACACCTGAAAAATGGCGCGTAATTGAAGAAAAACCTATAAAAGATTTCTTTCTTAATTCGCCCGGAGAGGCTAGGCAAATTTTTGAGAGAGAATGAATTTTTTTTTAGATTCCAAAACCAGAGAACTCTGAGGACAAACCCATAGAGCAACCTAGTCATGATTTTGATATTCAAGCTTCGAATCATTGATGATTCCTCTCCGCAGCCCCGACCCTAGGTAAGAATTTAATTTTTAGTTTCCAACCATAACTTCTAGCCTATAGATTTAGGATTTCTCTTAGTTTTAATTACAGGTTTTAATTTTCAGTCTTAGACTGTAGCACCCCTTTTTTTTAGACCGTCATTTTTATATCTGATTCTAATTCTCTTAATTCGGAATCAGTCCTTAATCCGACGATCTAATTCATCGATCCTAGGCTTTAATTTCGTTCTAAAATCTTAACCTCCAATCCTATCATTAATTTCTAGTTTTAGATCTTAGACTCTAGAACCAGTCTTTAATCATACGGTCTGACTTTCTGATTTCGGACCCAAATTCAGTCCTAGAAATTTAAATTTAAATTTCTTATTTTAATATCTCAAAAAATTCTAAATATTAATTTCAATTTTTATAATTTTAGTTCATAATTTAATTCATAATTATTATTCCGAAATCGACTCTGAAAAGCTTAAAATACTATTTTACGGTCTAAAATTTAATTTATCTTTAATCTCAGGCATCTGATTTGCCCAAGGGAGCTTATGGAGGGTACTCGGGAATGAGGCCAATCCTCCTTAGCATAGCGGACCCAAAACCCTTTTTTTAAGAATTTTAAAATTAATTAATTGCTTTTTTTATCCTTTTAGTATAATTAATTAGTAGATTTATTTTATTTCAGCATGATTAATTAATTAAGTTAATTAGATCTTAGTATGATTGATTAATTTTTTTAAATCAGAATTCAATTGGTTAATATCTTGCTTTAATTAGAATTTAATATGATTAATTCGCTGCTTTAATTAGATATCTTGCTTTAATTAGAATTTAATATGATCAATTCGCTGCTTTAGTATAGTTAATTCATTACTTTAATTAGAATTTTAATAAAATTAGTTTATTTATTTCAATTAAGTTTTTAATAAAATCAGCTTATCTATTTTAATTAGATTTTAATAAAATTCATTCATTTGCTTTAAATCAGAGTTTCAGTAAAATTAGTTTTCTATTTCGATTAGAATTCTAGTAAGATTGTTATACTTGATTTAATTAGAATTCCAATACAACTAGCATACTTGTTCTACTTAGAATTCTAACACAATTATCATGCTCAAATTAATTAAAGTTTCACTAGAACCAACATGCTTGCACTCCTAGTACAATTAGGAGACACCATCAGACTTCTAATGAGATTAGGAGACTACAATTAATCAGACTCTTAGTAGTATTAGGACACTTAATTAATTAGAATTCTAATAAGATTGGAAAACTAAATTAATTAGACCTCTAATAGGATTATAATATTATAATAGATCTACTCATTTTAACAAATTCACAGCTAAACTCACAATAGAATCAAGGAAGTCTAAACTGACCAGAGCTATAACCATAACAGGAAATAAAAGAAAAATTAAACTATCTAAATTATAAGGAAAAGACATAGCTAGTAACGCTTGCAGGCAGACGATTCAGTATAGAAGTAACCTATACCCGCCCTCAAGCGTGATCATTGGCGTGTTATAGCGTCAATAAATATTTGTAGCTGGCGAACGCAACAAACTATGAACCTTTCTAGAAAACTCTTTTTTTTACCTCCACTATTCCAAACGCCGCATCACTAGAATCCACTTGGACAGAATTGGAGCCACTGATTCAACGGGGACCGAGAGGAACCCAGAAAAAGTACACCAATAGACTGGCGATTGCGATGGGACACTTTTACAAACTCTTTTTTTCTAGATAATTAGTTTTCATCGTATCTCCCTATTTTATTTCCATCGTGTCATTTAGATTTCCTCTTATATATATATATATATATATATATATATATATATATATATATATATATATATATATATGAGTCTTCGTCAAAGACTCGAGATGTCTGGAATACGAAGAGTGAGTTTAGAAGACCCACCGTTGTGAGGATATCATAACAACCCCACGTATGAAGAAGAACCATGTCACAATTCCAGCCCACCACAACCTGAGATTAACATGGCCAGTGAGTAAGAAAATCCCTTCTCCACCCCACACACCGGTAATAATCATAATGGGAGAGACAGTATACGAATTGCATACAAAGAATAGATGACGACTCCGAGGAATTGCTTCAAGGGTTGGCCGTCGCATACAAATCCATTAGGTCAAGACAATTCTTAGACGAACAAGAGTGACAAGAGAGGCCACTTCCTACCCTGAGCACGGTGTCAACCCGTTCCACACCATTGAGACAACCTGCCAACACAGTCTTCAATGATGACTCTTTAGACAAGGTTTGCCCATGGGTCGCTCCAAAAGACAGCACCATTAAAATTGAAGATCTCCCTAAAATGCTCGATGAGTATATGGCCAAGAGAGAGCGCCCAGGTCACTTACTCAGATTCGATAGATGTCTTGTAATAATTTCTGACCCATACGTGATAATCAAGGACTTCTCATTCACTATTTTCAATGCTCATTAGAAAAAGAAGCTTTAGATTGGTTCGCGGGACTCTCGCTTTATAACATAGAGACCTTCAACGAATTAGTCGGTCAATTCCTAAACTAGTACAAACACTTGATCTAAGAGACAGTCAGTCTCAGCGATCTAATGGCAGCCAAGCAAGGACCTGATGAAGAATTTATCAACTTCGTCACTAGATGGAGAAAATTCGCTGCTAGGACCGGCACCTCAATGAAAGAGAAGGATTCGGTAGACATTATCATCGATAACACTAAAGAACCGTTAAAGAGTGCACTTGTCATAAGTGATTGCCCCGACTTCACTGCACTCCACTCCCGGGCATCCCGACTAGCACGACACATTAAAGGAGGAGATCTCGTACTATCCATAGTCACGTCAAAAATAGGCTCTTCCAACGAACCAAAATTGAAAAATAAGAAGAAAGCCACAGGAACTGAGTAAGTTAATACCGTTGTCAACCAAGGACAAAAATCTAGTAACGGAAACTTTCAACCACGAAATTTTAGACAAAATCAAAATTAATAATGGTATACCAACCAAAACCAAGGTGTTAATCAACAAAGATACGCAAACCAAAACCAAGGCCAGAATCAAAATCAAAGCCAATACTCGAATAGAAATCAATATCCCGATACCTACCAGAACCAAAACATAACACGAAATCAATCGGCTCACGTGCCGAATTACAATAACGTACCCCCACCGTAAAACTTTAACCCAGCCAGAGGCCTCTACCAATCGAGGCAGGTACACTATTCTCCCTTTACCGGATATGATTCTCAACATCTTTCGTCTCCTTAACACTCAGAATCTCCTCCGATTCCTACAAAAAAAACCCTACCCATGGCCGAAAAATTTAGACTATAGTAAATACTGTGCCTTCCATCGATACGCGAGACACAACCTAGAGACTGTTGGGTCCTCAAGGATGTAATCTATGACATGAATGACAGAGGTCAGATTGATTGGGAAGTACTTAGGAATCCTAACTCTAATAATAGCCAACCCTAATAAAATTTAGGGATCGTTAATAACCCCATGCCCAACCACAACCAAGCAACACCAGCTCAGGTCACCACCATAGATCTCTCTGGACGATTCCCCTTCCAAACTTCCACCTTAATCACTCGCATTCAACCCTCTCCTGCTTCTGCCACACCAGCGAGAGCTCCTTCACCCCCGCATTCCTCGGCCTTGATCACTTGCATCGCCTCGCCGAGTCCATCTCCTTATCCAAAATTTACTCAGATACGAGTCCATTCCTTTAGGGCTAGGAGACCATTCCTCCGTAGTCACCCACCAGAGCCTTCAACCCCTCCAAATCTCGAACCAATGCCATTACCGCTCCCTTTGTTGATTCTAAACCCGAGTATGGAGATCACATTCTCCAAACTGCAGCATAAATTACTACATGGGTAGAAAGTGTCACTTGAAAAACTCCAAGCTGAGACAACGAAATAACCACAGAGCGTTTGCTAAATCTAAGAGAAAGTGAGCCAGAAGAACATCCTGACCCGTGTGAGATGCTGGTCTCTGCTTTCATAGAAGAGGAAGATTACACATAGTACCTGCCACCTTGGAGCGGCATCATTCAAGTACTTGTTCCAACCTCGAATTTCACCCATTTCACTAATACATCCACGTCAAGCCACACCGGGTTCAGTCAATAACTGACTTACCCGATTCTCAAATCAGGAACCAATTACCCACCTCCACCTTTCCCTTGAAATAAGGATTTCATGAATGCATAATCACCAAAGGGGAATGTGAGAGAAAGAGAAGTTAACCTGCCTCCCCCACCTCACATCATCCCTCCACCAATTCCTGCACCTCAACCATTCCAACCACTTACACCTAAGGGCCATCAGCCAGAAAAAGAAATCGCGCTCGAGCCATGGTAAGAATACGACCTTCTGCGACATCTCCAAAAGATCCCGACCCAGATATCCATACTAGAACTCATCAAGAAATCGCTTGACCATCACCGATTGTTGATAAGGACACTTGAAGACACACAAGTGGATGAGGATGCGACCCTAGATGAGCTTCATCAAATCACTTCGATCATAGCGCAACCTTCAGTGCTCACTTTTACAGACGCAAACATGCCTAAAGAGTCACTTCGTGGGAGTGCGAACCCCATATATCTTACGGTCATAATTAGAGGATTCTCCGTACCACACGCGCTCGTTGACACGGGAGCAGGACTTAACATCTGCCCTCTCACCATGTTAAAAATGCTCGAATACATAGAGCAAGATGTCAGGCCCTCCGCACTGTCACTCATAGCTTATGATGGGTAGTGTCGCTTTATCAAAGGAACTATCAAGCTACATGTTCGCCTCGGGCCTGTAACGAAGGACATTACCTTCCATGTTTCTGATTCCGCTAGTACGTACAATCTCATTTTAGGAAGAAAATGGCTGGAGTCAATGAAGGCTGTCGCATCCACATACCATCAATGTGTCAAATTCCCATACAAGGACTCCATCGTTAGTATATACGCTGATGCACCCCTCCAGGAGATGGATATTAATTATGCGGTGAGCATACCAACCGCCCACAATTATGTGTTGAAAACGGGTCATATTCAAAAGACTTGAACCCCCGAGAGACAACCGTTGCGGAAGTCTGTCCCCATACCCCTCCTAGTTCTCCCCCAACGCGTTAACAAAAGTTAATGAGAAGAGAGGTTGGCCCAGACCTCGCCAAACTCTATGCCATCAACCCTACCGTGATAAAATGATGAGACCTTATGTACCAACTCGGATACGTTCCCCACACTGGACTCGATAAAAATAAGCAAGGTCGTGTAGGACCCGTTGTCCCAACGCAAATACGTAAGCACAAAGGGTTAAGTTACCAATCAGACGGCCCGCAAGCCGACCTGTCCCCTACCTCACTAAAATGGTCTCTATATGACCACTTCGCCTATGGGATCACTGAGAAAACAGATGTGCCAAAGCATAAGGAAGTGTCCTTCACTAGATCTCAAGAGTTGGAAATTGAGCAAATGACTAAAGCGTTTAACGATTTAACCAATTTAAACGACGATATTGATAAATCGCTCGAAGGAGTCAAGCCCATGTTTGATACCCAAAAATTTACAGACGAGAGGAGAGAAAAACCTCTAGAACTCGACCCACAAGTAGAAGATTGGGAATCCACTGACGACGAAGATTTTTACATAGAAGCCTTACAAGATAGTGAAGAGCACTTACGCTTAACATGGGAAGAGGATGACACTCCAAAAGAAAGTACTAACTCGTATAGCATCCGCCTCGGCCTTGGCCTTGAGAGATGGGAATGCTCTTGGGACTCCCCTTGTATCACTTATCCATACCAGCCCCACTGTTTGGCATGCACCAGCATATTAGAGCGTTTCGCTAGTTGGACCCGACACTATACGATAGAAGAATCAAATTACTCCAACCTCGTGACAATTGACACAAGCAAGGACCTACCAACTCAGCTATCGACACAAGAAGCAGAAAATCCTAATGGTCATCTGGTTGACCGATGGGGAAACACTTGCATCGCCCTCATAGAATTTGAAGAAGAGCTTGAACTAGACACTTCTACGTCCCCAGATTTGCCGCAACTCTAAATATTTTAAAAATCTCTAGAGGAAGAGTGGCAACCTCCCCCGAGTGATGACAAGGACTACTGGATAGACCTCTCAGCACTCCAGTTAGCGAAGTGAGCCAATCTAGCACTTCAAGCACTATCAGATCAAAAAGAGGAATTCTATACCGTCTTTGACTCTAACCTAGAAGTATGGGAATGTCCTTGGGAATCCCCCTATATTCTTCACCATTATCAACCTCGTTGTCGAGCATGCACGTTCATCCTAACATATTATGAAGATCAAGGAAAAGAACTAGCTACCCATGAGGACCCTTTGGGAGATCCCCCTCGGTGGGAAGAATAATATTATTACAACCTAGAGGATGATAGTTCAATTGACTACGATCTTCAGAGCTTCTTCGAAGAAGAGAAGATCAATGTGGCAGAAGAAGTCCAAGCATTAGTGTCGCTGTCACCAGCTTCACTCATTCAAAAGATCTTATCGAATGAGGACTCCAAAAAAAATGGTAAATTTGCAATAAGTCTGCATTTCTCGAAAAATCGCCCGAACGGCTCCAGCAGCCGTGTCGCTCCCTCAACTAGAGGAAGCACTTCTCCTGGCGCCCCTTGAGGCGACCGACCTTGTACCATATTTATTATCAAAAATAAATAAAAAATAGAAAAAATAAAAAATCCTAAAAATTTATAAATACAAAATCCATAAAAATCAGAAAACCCAGAAAAGAAAGGAAACTTTTCGTCTGGAATCAAATTTGTGGCCAACAAGGAGACTTTTCTCCTAAGGTTTCTATCTCATTCCCCGCTCGAGGACGTAAAGCATCCTGACTAAACAACAAGCCAGTACTCATACCAGACGAGATACTTTGTGTCTTTAAGAGAAGAATCAGTAGTCTTGACCTTCACCTTACCAAAGATCTCTCAGTCATAGATTGTGCTGATGAAGGATTACCTTTTGCAAACTCAGATCCCCAGTGTAGCAATTTCATAGTATACAAACTTACCGAGGATGAAGAAAGAACACTAGTTGCCGAGGAGGCACTGGACTTCCAACGGGTTATCAAACATTTTGATGAGCAAACCCAAGCTGCCGCGGAACCTATGAAAGAACTTAACTTTGGTACTGAAGAGAAACCCAAGAAACTACTGATTAGCACAACGCTTAACTCCAAGGAACGCCAACAAATTGCACAAGTCCTACAAGAACAACTCGATTCCTTCGCATGATCCTGCGAAGACATGCCCGGTTTAGACCCATGTTTAGTAGAACATCGCCCCGTCTTAAAACCCGATGCAAAGCCTGTTAAGCAGAAACTTCGTAGGATGCACCCACAAACCGCCCTCCAAGTTAAAGAGGAAGTTAACAAGTTACACAAAGCCAAATTTATCCGAGTCGTTCTTTACCCTAAGTGTGCCGCCAATATAGTACTTGTCGCCAAGAAAGATGGCAGAGTATGGGTTTGCATCGACTTTTGAAACCTCAACCAAGCATGTCCAAAAGATGACACATTGACACTCTAGTCGACAACACTATTGGACATGAGATGCTATCCTTTATGGATGGTTTCTCTGGATATAATCAGATCAAATTAGCAGAGTTCGACCAAGAGAATACTTCCTTTACCACACCATGGGGAACATACTGTTACGTCGTTATGCCTTTTAGGCTCAAGAACGCAGCAGCCACATATCAATGCTCCATGATGACCATTTTTCACGACATGATGCATAAGTGGATAGAAGTCTACGTCAATGACATATTAGTGAAGTCCCAAACGCGAGTAGGACATGTTGAAGCACTCCAACTAGTGTTACAAAGAGCTAAGAAATATCAGCTAAAAATGAACCCAAAGAATTGTGTCTTCGAGGTCACTTCCAAAAAATTACTCGGTTTTATAGTTAGCAAGCGAGGGATCAAAGTTGACCCTGCAAAGGTCAGAGCCATCCTCTAGATGTCGCGTCCCAGTAATATCAAAGAGTTACGAGGCCTATTAGGAAGATTGTAATTCATCAGAAGATTTATCTCCCAGCATTCGGACAAATGCGATCCTTTCTACAGACTACTTAAAGGAGGGATTGAGTACAAATGGGATGACCAATGTCAGCAAGCCTTCGATAATATCAAGAAGTACCTCCTTAACCCACCAATACTATCGCCACCAGTCCCCGAAAGACCCCTAATTCTATACCTCTCAATGAATGATAAAATAATGGGAGTAATTCTGAGACAATATGAAGAAGACGGCAAAAGAGGGAAGGCTATCTACTATCTCAGTAGGACGATGGTCAAATATGAACGAAAATACACTTCAATGGAGAAGACTTACCTCACATTGGTGTGGGCCTTTATCAAATTATGACACTACTTCGGAGCACATAAAATACTAGTGCTAACCCGAATGGACCCTCTGAAGTACGTATTCGAAAAGCCTGCAACATCAGGAAAGATCGCTCGCTTGCATATGCTCCTGCTCCTGCAAGAATTCGATATCACTTATGTCACGCAGAAGTTGATCAAAGGTCAAGCAATCGCTGATTACCTTGTAGATCTCTCACTCCTTAGTAATGAACCCATACACGCAGATTTCCTCTATGAGGTCCTATTCACGATTCATAACGAAGAGCCCGATAAGACATCATGGATCATTTATTTTGACAGCACTCTAAATCACAAAGGAAAAAGCATCGAGATAGTCCTCCTAAGCTCAGAAGGAGTTGTCATACCTAAACCTTTTCAACTAGATTTCCCTGTCACTAATAATGTCTAAGAATACGAAGCTTTTATAGCTGGACTATGAGTTGCACTACAATTTGGTGTTAAACAGATAAAACTATCAGTGATTCTAAACTAGTAATCTCACAAGTCATAGGAGAATGGAAAACTAAGGAAAGAGGATTAATGGCATACTTAGAAATCGCTCAATATTTAGTAAAGAAATTTGAAAGAATCTCTTTCACGCACATCCCTAGACTAGAAAACGAGCTCACAGATTCCTTAGCTACCTTAGCCTCGATCATCCAAATACCAAACGGGCAAAGTACCAAGACCTTCTTCATCGAAAAGCTGGCAGTGCTCGCCCACGAAGTAGCATGGACCGTCAAAAGAGATTTACCCATCCTCCTCACAAGTACAGGGTCGAAAGAAGCAATCACCCCGAAAAAGCACGTCAAGCCAAAAACTAAAGTCGCTATTGTAGACACCTCCATTTTGCCCTTTCAAAATATACAAATTTGTTTGGTCAACCTTTGACCTCATAACCCTGATATGGGAACCATGCACTGAAACAATAGTACATGACTGAATACAGGCTGAAATAATAGCTTTGTGGCTCAGATCCCGAAGTAGAGAGACTATATACTGAAATAATAGTATATAGTCAGAATGCAAGCTGAAATAATAGTTTTACATTTCATACTAAAGACCAGACTCGGACAACCCTGAATTAAGTGCCTGAAATCCCGCGCGTAATTTGATTGCACGCCAAACCACAAACACGTAATCAATCCCTTCTCAGACCAGACTTCCTCTCCCCAGACCATCTCGAGGCTCGACCACACGCTTGAAACCAGATGCGTGATCGGATTGCACGCCCAACAACCAGCATGCAATTGGCCTATGCCCGGCTTAGCCTCACTGTCTTTGACCCTTAAGTTTCCTCGATTAAATGCTTTGATAGTGGCGCTTAATTGGATTACACACCCCAAAATGGGCACACAATTAGTTCTAACGTTATTAGAACTAGGAAACTCGCTGAGCAAGTTGGTCGGTCTCTCACTGAGTCGGTGAGCGACTTAAAGCAATTAAGCACCGGGAAACTAGCGTGTAATTTAGTTAAATGCCTGAAACAGGGTGTTTAATTAGAAAAAAACCTATAAAAGATTTTTTTCTTAATTCGCCCAGAGAGGTTGGCAATTTTTGAGAGACAACGGATTTTTTTTGGGATTCGGAAACCAGAGAACTCCGAGGACAACCCCATAGAGCAACCTAGTCATGATTTCGAGATTCAAGTTTCGAATCTTCGAGATTTCTCTTCGCAGCCCCAATCCTAGGTAAGAATTAAATTTTTATTTTCCGACCCTAACTTCTAGCCTATAAATTTAGGATTTCTCTTAGTTTTAATTTTCAGTCCGAGACCGTAGCACCCTTTTAAGACAGCAAATTTTTATATCTAGTTCTAATTCTCCGAATTCGGAACCAGTTCTTAATCCGACGGTCTAATTCACCGACCCTAGGCTTTAATTCCATTCTAAAATCTTAATCTCTAGTCCTATAATTAATTTTTGGTTCTAGATCTTAGACTCTAGAACTAGTCCTTAATCATACGGTCTGATTTTCTAATTTTGGACCCAAATTTAGTCCTAGAAATTTAAATTTAAATTTAAATTTCTTATTTTAATATCTCCAAAATTCTTAAATATTAATTTTAGTTATTATAATTCTAGTTCATAATTTAATTCATAATTATTATTCTGAAATCGACTATGAACAGCCTAAAATACTATTTTACGATCTAAAATTCAATTTATCTTTAATCTCAGCCATTTGATTTACCCAAGGGAGCTTACGGAGGGTACTCGGGAACGAGACCAATCCTCCTTAGCATAGCGAGCCCAAAACTAATTTTTTTTTCAGGAATTTTAGAAATAATTAATTGCTTTTACTTATTTTTTAGAATATTTATTAGTAGATTTATTTCATTTCAGCATGATTAATTAATTATGTTAATTAGATTCTAGTGTGATTGATTAATTTCTTTAAATCAGAATTTAATTGGTTAATATCTTGCTTTGATTAGAATTTAGTATGATTAATTCATTGCTTTGATTCAATTTTTAGTATAGTTACTTCATTGCTTTAATTAGAATTTTAATAAAATTAATTTATTTATTTCAATTAGATTTTTAATAAAACCAGTTTATTTGTTTTAATCAGATTTTAATAAAATTAATTCATTTGCTTTAAATTAGAGTTTCAGTAAAATTAGTTTTCTATTTCGATTAGAATTCTAGTAAGACTGTTGTACTTGATTTAATTAGAATTCCAATACAACTAACATACTTGCTCTACTTAGAATTCTAGCATAATTAGCATGCTCAAATTAATTAAAGTTTCACTAGAACCAACATGCTTGCACTCTAAGTACAATTAGGAGACCTGGTCATAATTAGACTTCCAATGGAATTAGGAGACTAAAATTAATCAGACTTTTAGTAGTATTAGGACACTTAATTAATTAGACTTTCAATAAGGATAGGAATAGTGAAAATTAATTAGACTCCTGATAGAACTAGAATATTGAATTAAATAAACTACAATAGATTACCACCCAACCAAACTCACAATAGAATCAGGGAAGTCAAAACTGACCAAAACTATAACAATAACGGGAAATAAAAGGGGAATTAAACTATCTAAAATACAAGGAAAAGACACTGCTACTGACGTTCAGAGGTGAACGATTCAGTATAGAAGTAACCTATACCCGCTCTTAAGCGTGATCATAGACATGTTGCAGCATCGATAAATATCTGCAGCTGGCGATCGCAACAAACTAGGAACCTAGAAAACCCCTTTATTTATTTTACCTCCACTATTCCAAACGCCGCATCGCTAGAGTCCACTTGGATAGAATTGGAGCTACTGATTCAACGGGGACCGAGAGGAACCCAGAAAAAGTGCGCACCAACAGCTATGTTTAGATTTGAAATATCACTGACCGACAATGGATAACCGTGGTACTTTAACATCTTAAACTTCTTGAAACATCAACACGTCCCCCCATATGCCACGTAGATCGAACGAATGACTATAAGGAATCGATGCGCTCGATTCTGCATACTCGGCAAAACATTATACAAAGAGGCCTTCACCAAAGGAGTACTACTACGATGTGTCATGACCGCCGAAGGATAATACATCATCCGAGAAGCACACGCCAGTGCCTGCGGTGCCCACTCCGATAGACAGAGACTCGCCGATCAAGTTATACGACAAGGCTACGTCCAATCCTGCAAGTAATGTCAAGATCACGCCGCACTTATCAAAGCTCCATCAGTTGCATTGAATACTATGACCTCGCCATGGCCGCTTTTGATGTGGGCCTTCGATGTCATTGGACCTTTCACAGATACCGTTGGGAACACTCACAAGCACGCATTCATACTTACATCGACCAAATACTACACTAAATGGGCAGAAGCTGAATCCTATGTCAGAATCACCGCTTCAACACTCATAAAGTTTATCATTCAGAATATCATTACCAGGTTTAGAGTACCCAGGATGTTTGTCACTGACAACGGACCACAGTTCATCACGGAGAAGATGAAAAAGTTATGTAAGAAGTACGACATCGATCTACGCCACTCATCATTGTTCTATCCTCAAGGCAATGGACAGGTAGAAGCTACGAACAAAACGCTGATTCGAATCCTGAAATACACAGTAGAAACAAGCAATGGGGCCGACTGGCCTGAATGACTACCAGAAGCACTCTGGGCCTATAAGACCTCTATTCGTACGACCACTGGCTAAAATCCCTACCTCCTTACCTACAGGATGGAGGTAATCTTACCATATGAGATACAAGTATCATCTTTACTCATTCAGCTCGATGATGAGCTATCTTTAGACGAGAGGAGAATTGCCCTAATCACGCAACTAGAGCAACTTGATGAAACACGTCTAAGGGCAGCTGATCACGCTCAGGTATATCAGAGGAGAGTGGCCAGGGCTTACGATAAGAAAGTCCTTGAACGAACCTTTAATATTGGTGAATAAGTCTTGAAGAAAATCATGCCTTCTAAGCACGCCCATTCGAAAGGAAAACTGAAATCGAACTGGGAAGGCCCATATGTCATAACAACTGCATACTCTGGAAACGCATACAAACTGGCAAACCAAGATGGGGAAGAACTCCCTAGCCCTTGGAACGCCATGTACCTTAGAAAATATTACCCTTAGCCCTGTGAGCGTCACATCTTGTGGATAAATACTTATACTTATCACTCCCGTAGTCGTCACGACCCATTCATTGGTCGTACACCTTTAATTCTTAGAATATCCTTAAGACCTCCGATTTATCGCCCACCTTTTCTCACTCGGGCAATCTGATTAAAGGACTAGTGACCTATCTAACCTCTTTCAAACCCGATCCTTATTTCCCTTCCCCCACCATTAGAGGAGACGCTAGAGCAAAAAAAAATAAAGATGTTATATTCAATCAAAACTCATTATTCTTATGCTAGCAGGATGCTTTCAAGAATACATACATTGAAAATTTTGAGTGAGAGCATTACAACGAATGAACAAGTCGATGAGCTCAAAGAAGCATAAGAAGACCGTGAGGACATCCTTGGTAACGTTACTAGAAGTGTATAACCAAGCTGCGAGGGCATCCCTAATGTCCCCATACTACTAGATGTCGTCGTAAGGTGGCAGGAGGAGGATAAACTCCCCCTAACTATAGAATATGATATTTTGATAGTGCCAAAACATGACGAAGAGCTCGATTATGGCATCCCGTATCCCCTCTGAGAAAAGGATTGTTACCCATTGCTTTTGGGAAGTATTAGATACAAACTATTCCCTAAATCACTGAGCCTTACCCCCCTCTTCTATTTTTATTTTGCATGATAAATCAGAAGCCTTATAGGATGCTCCTAGAAATGAAACCGAAAATCGATGAATGATGACTGATGCAATCACCTACCATACCTACCATACTTCTCCCTAATAACTATGGGATAGGATGACCACCACCCCAAGATAGACCCCTGTGTATAATTGACCTAATCAAAGAGACCTCCCCGGTTCTGTGACAACACCGGTCAACTTTTCTTCAAAACTAACTTACCAACTACCCATGGCTGCTTATAGACCTAAAATGCTTGTCCCGAAACTCAGAAAAGCTCCATTGCATCTTGACGATGGGGTATTTTTTTTAGATTAGAAGAAGAATAATATCAGAAGCGTCGGCTTGTCCACAAAGAAGATAAGGAACGACGAAGTTTCCAATCAGAAAGTGCTACCAAAGATATTATACTGCCAATCCTATCACGCTCCTACACTGAGGCATTTTTATTTTTTATTATTTTGTTATTATTTCTATCTTAGCTATTTGCTTTCCCTGTTTCATTATTTTCATTTAAAAAAAAAAAAAAAAAGAGAAAAAAAAAGCATATATTCATCCTTTGCTACTGACATCATTACTCTCATATGTGCATATATGAAGCAACCTTCAACCATCACCGGGCCAGCTCAGCAAGGATCCAAGTCCTAATGACGATCGATGGCGCTAGAGCAACTAAAAAGCAAAAGTAGACGCAAGAGGTAACTAAAAGAAAAAGGAGCCAATCAGGTACATCTAAACCAAAAATCTCTATATATATATATGTCAAAATCTTTTTATTTCTTTTACACTTATCACCAGGGGCATCCCCATATATATACAACACACACATGCTATGGATACAAAAAAATACACACACACACACCTACTCCCTACGTTGTCGCTGGGACGGTCAATCACCGTTGTCCCCAGTATCATCGGCTCGGACGTCTGCAAACTGGTTCCTCTAAACCCAGATTCCTCTAAACCTCTAGACGACGAGGCCCCGCCACAGAACCCCCCTCACTCGCCTGATTAGCGGATCACCTCAATCACGAATGAGGAGGATACCTTGTAAGAACCTAATGAACAATAGAATCCTCACGAGTATCACCCCTGACATGATCATGGGACGTGTGACGAGACTACCCAGCGGAGGAACTCGCAACCCTAGACTCCGACCCAACAAGCTGACAAGCCAGCCTATGTATCCCTCGCTCACTCCTCATCAGACGACACTGGAGCCCATCTAGGGACGCCTGCATCTCTGCCCATGTCATTCGACGTGTCGCCTCCAATGCCTCAGTATGAGTCCTCTGTGTAGCCATTATCTCATTAACTAGGTTCTCACGACTCTGCATCTCCCCAAGAATCCGTCTTGCCTCGGGAGTGGCGCGCGCTCGTGCGGCCTCTAGACGTGCCTCCTCAAGCTGACGAACCTGCATAACCATTCCAAGTCAAAGGATAACTAATATATATATATATATATATATATATATATATATATGAATAAAATAAAAAATAAAAGCTTTGAAAAGAAGAGAACCATACCAGGGCCAGCCTCTCCTCTAGGAGTCGCCCAACCGTCTCAGCAATCACTGGATCAGCAGGAGGCACGGAGGGAACAGCAAACGTAGGCGGCTACAACAAGAATAAAAAAATACATCAGAGAAATACTATAATGACAAATAAACTATGAACACAATAACTAAAACATACCTGAGTAGGGATAGGAACAAACTCCTGAGGGGGAGCCTCGGGAGCGGAGTCCGAAATAGCATGCACAAAGGACTAAACAAACCAACACAAGACATGTCAGAACAAAATAAAGATGAAATAACTGAAATAGAATTATGCCACACCAAAAAAATATATATACCTGACTCTCCGGGCACAGAGAGGCAGCAGTCGCCTCCCTCACCTGAAGATCCTCGGCAACCCGACGCTGAAATACTATGTGATATTAGTAAGCCACTAAGAAAGCGAAACAATGACACCCAACAAACTAATGTAATGATACAAATAAGATAAAAGATTGAATGGAACTTATCCAATGATCTAGCTCGGCCCGAAGCTGAGCCATCGCTGGATCCTCTCGACTGGAGGAAGCCACTGAAGTCGGATCAAATGTCGGAATGGGACCTCCAGTAGCAAGCTCCACTCTCTATGAATAATAATAAACATATCAGTTGGCAAGCTCACAATGCTAACAATTAACAAAACCATATTTGTAAAGACACCTACCAATCGGTCAATCTCGGAGCGTAAGCTAGCCTCCACCTCTCGACCGGCCTACTACTTATCGCGTAACAACTTAATCATCGCCGTCTGACGAGCAACCTCACCCTCCCTCTTAGACTGTCCAAGATAAAATAAAAGGACACGCCACAACCATGTTAGAATGACTAGAAGATCGAGTCCACATAATATAAAAAAAACCATAAATTAACTCAGCAGGAGCCGTTGAGTCTCCGCTAGCCGAGTCCCCAACTCATCCTCCGCTGCCCTAGCCTGAGCAACCGAGGAGGCTAAGGAGTGTAGCATCTCCTCTTCCGGACGAGGAGCACACCCCACCTGCTCCATCGCCCTATGGAGTGCGTCTAATGCCCCCTGCACGCTCCCGGAGAGATGGCCTTGCTCCAACATAGCCAACCTCTCCCTCAAGGCCGACGCCGACTCCGGCCCATCGATCGAGAAAGAGGCACACCCATGGAAGGGACGTGTGAAGAGGCGTCCGCCACCCAATGCACTAAACCACCGCACATACTCTCGGGCGTCTGCCTCGTCACGCGCCCCTGTAACCCTGGTCCCACTAGCTTTAAAATCCGCTATCTAAAGCGCCATCCGCTCAGCAAAATTTTGGCCAGGAGGGCCGATCATCCTCTTCACCACTCTGTGGCGAATCTCTAGAGGGACTCCCTGAGCGAGCCCCAACTGTCGTACCACTCGAGATGTGTGGATCCTCTCCACCCTCTTAAAAAAATGGACCCATATGTCTACATCAAAGAAGGGCCGGCCAGACTGAATCACTGGCACGTCTGCATCCTCCTCATTCGCATACGGCCTCCAAATCACTTACAACCAAACAAATAAGCCAACGAAGACTCAGATCTTAAAAGACCGAAATGAAACGAAATAAAAAAAAATGCATGACGATCTATACCTATCCAGCGTGCATATCCTCAAAGAGGCCTCACGCGGTCTGAAGATCTGAAGACCAGCGACGACCCCTCAATGCCTCCCTCCACATGTGCATCCGCATAAATGTGAATGTCACCTCCAACGGGACAGAGAAAAGCGAAGTGATCATATGCCCAAAACTAGAAAGCGAAATAGAAGAAACACTAAGTGGATGTTACTATCAAAAGACCAAAAAAAACCCAGAGAGACTATGACATTAATTAACTAAAAATCACTTGGAGGAAGGGAAAAAAGCCTCTAATTGACTCGACGCCCTGTCCCCGACTGTAAAGCTGCTCATAGAGATACGCCAATGTGGCCGCACCCCACGCATAGGTGGGACTCGATCGAAGTCCCCGAGAACCATAAAAAATAACCCGGTGACGCATCCCCGAGTCGAAGAAGAGAAGAGTACAATACCAAGAAAGTGCATTAAGAATGCTTGAAGCACCCTATTCGCAGCCAACCCCAGCTCCACCAAGGGCTCCCGACCAGCCACTACCACACAACACGCCTCATAGGTCGCCTTCGCCTCCGAATGGCACCTCGGGGGACGAAGCCACTCGTAAATGTATCGAAAAACTAAGTGACTCAAACTACACTTGGCCCCGAGCCGCTCGACCTATACGGCACACCCAAAATATCCTCACACACTTCCAAATAATGTCCTGCCATCCTCCCTGTGATCGGCTCGCCCTCAAAACCAAGACCAGTGATACAGACCCAGTCCTCTAGAGTCGGCAACATCATGCCCACTAGAAAGATAAGCGCCTGATGCTCCTCCCTCCACCTCTCTAGAATCGCCGCGATCAGGTCACAATCGACCTGAAAGGACTAAGCTCTAGGATCGGTTTGAAACCGAAAGACACCAGCTGTGCTCATTGAAACTTTGACAAGGCACGGTACCAAGTATGAGACTCAGCCCATGCCGAGCTGATAGCTAGCTACGGGGACTCCTATTGAACGAAACACATACAATAACAGTCAGACTAGCACATACCCATGACGAAAGACAAACAAATTTAAAACTAAAAGCAAGTAAAAGATGCCCCAAACACAATAACAATTTACAATAGACACACAAAACATGATGAGAATGATTGAACAGAAACATGACCTATCTCTAGATGTCGTCATGATGCATGAGTGAGCGCACAATCAATTTTTAATGCAGGTTCGACATAAATTAGAAGGGTTTTCAGACCTAATAAGTCTATGTCATAACCTAAGTGGCTAAGAAAATGAAAGAACTCTTGCTCATGAATGCTTACCCGACCTCGAGCAAAGAAATCCTCCAGTGAGAAGTGTCTGCAATTTTGATGCTCGTTAATCGCGCCCTGGTGCTCCGCAATCGTACCCTCAACTCTCTCACCCTCAGGTATGGCACCCTCAACCCTCTCACTCTCATCCTCAGTGCCCCCTTGCTCAATCTCGAGCACCTCCTCCCTGACCCCCGACTGGTCAACCTCCAATACCTCCTCTCCAACTATCTCCCCAACATCCACCTCCTTGACAACATCAGTCTGAGCCTCGAAAGTCTCACCCATCTCTGCCCCTAACATCCTCTCCAACTCAAAAATAGTAATATCGTGCCTACCACCACCCTCAGATTCCATCCTAGAATAAAGAGCTCAAAAAACTAAAGAAAACAGAAGAAACGGTGCCTGAAACGGACGATCGGATCGCGAGATATCACGAAAATTAGAGTACAAACAAACAAGGAAATAGAGAATCGAAGACTAACATGGATTGCGCAACGAGACTGAAAAATTTTGAACTATTTATAAGACACCGTTGAATCGCTCGTTTAAATCCAAGCACTCAAACTAATCATGCACCACTATTATAGCTTGTTTCCTACTAAGTGCGTAATCACTTCAAGCGCTAACATAGTGATGCGCGAATTCCAATGGTTGCCCATATAGTGACCAGCCACCGTCCTAATCACGCCAAGACCTGCGTTAATTCGTCAAACGACCTAAACTACGCGATACGCTCGACGCCTCAACGCTTAATACCCTTTGACGCAATTAATTTCAGTGTAAGCGTAATTCCCGTAAAATACAAAAAAAATAACCCAGAATAGCACGTTCACAACCTTGAATTAGGTGATCTCCAACACTAATTAGTAGTCTAAACCACGCCCTTGTTAAGCCCGATTCCAAAACATTCAAGACTTATAGAAATATGCATCCTGATAACTGAAAAAAAAAATGCTCCAGACTAAAAAAAAACTCAAAAAAATACCCCGACACCGTTCACACACTCCAACCAAAACTAAACAAAAAAAATTTGCCCCTACTAAGGCGAAACTAAACAAGAAAAATATCCCCCATCATCCATTCACTTGAAACTAAGCTAAACTAAACCAAAAAAATGCTCCTAACATGCCCCGATCCAAAATAAATAAATTAAACAAGTAAACCTCATACTCAAAACAAATCAAATAAGCGACAAAACAAACTAAACCTGAATTTACAAAAGAAATTAAAATCATAATCACTTCATAAATAAATAAAATAATTACAAAAGACACCGAGGGATCAAAAATCTCATCTTCCCCACTTCCCTTAGCATGACAACAATTCAACTGCTACCCTGCATTCCTAATCCCGCCCATTCTCAATAATTCATGCAATAAACACAACTCTTTCTGTCCAACACCCGAGATACAAAAAAGAAAAGAAGAAAAGACATTAATGAACAAGAAAATGCCCAACACAAAGAATGCCCCAAAACTCTTAATCCTAAACTTGGAATAAAATTCAAAACAACAAGAACCCAAAACTTGTAACTCACACATTTATAAACTATATCTCCTGAATTACCAAATGACAAGTGTCACACCATTAAACCCTTCTAATCTAATTAAATCTAAACCAAACACATAACCCCTTTGAAAAACTACAATCCATGACAAACCTAGATAGACCACTAATCATACAACACTTAACCTCATAAGAAACACCAATCCACTCAAAAATGGATAAACCAATAGAATTAAAACACCTAACACCCATCTAGAACCCTTGAAAACTCATACCTTTTAAGTCTCATGTTGAATCAAATAAAAGACCAAAAATCAAGTTAAATCAAACCTTAAACCAGACAAAACTTGAAACAAAAAAAAACTCTCTAAAGTGAAACCTTAGCTTGTTTGGGATAAAAAAAAAAATGCCCCCAACAAACCAAACAGAACCAAATAAACCCCCTAAATCAAACTCAATAAAGGAAACTAACCTCGGGATAAGCCCTGAATAAATTCGGAATGAATCCTAAAACTCTAAGCTAAATTCTAAAATAAGTCAAATAAATCAGATAAATCCAACTAATCCGCTAATAAGCTTAAACGAATAAACAAGTATGACAAAAAAAAAATGCCCCTTTATTTATAACATAGAAATTTTACAAGTATCACCGGAGGCATACCTCCTGAATATGCAACCCAAAACGAAAACCTAAAACTTTAACCTACAACCCAAAATAAAAAATTTGGGTTCAAAACTGAGACGAAGCGAGGAGCAGATTCCGCTTTGAATGTCCAATCAGAGACTTCAGGGAGACTTGGTTAGGAAAACATTCCTCCACTTTTTACTCCTCCTCTGCTGCTATCTTCACCTCCTCCACCGCCGCCTCTTGAACGCTGCCTTCACTACTCCCTAAAAAGGATCGATGTGAAGACTAGTGCACTCATTCCCAATACCACCCATTCTCAGAATAATGCCGCCCACGAGCATCACCTCAGGACGGAGATCACGCGAAATAATGAACATAGGAAGAAACGACATCACAATCGGATGGTTAGATCGCCCGATATCACTAAAACATGAATTTTAGAACACAAGACATCCTGAAAAAGATCAAAACTCGAGACTAAACCAGAGAATGAAAAACAAATGAAAGCTCTCTCACTTATATAGAGTACGGACTTAATCACGCGCCAGAGCACGTGCGCTTAACTTGATCATGCGCTCCACACACTGTGCATAATACAAAACACACGCTTTGATCTAAGCGCTCAATGAACCATCGCCCGCGACACTCCGATCGCGCGCACTCCATGAACCGCGTAAACCTATCAAACAACACACTTTATCCGTCCGACCTAAAAGCTCACCCATACACAGACCTGGTGACGCCTCAATCATGCGCTACGGTTATAGCGCATAACACAATCGCACACACATTCCCACACGCGTAAACAGCCCCTCAAACCTAAGATCGCACGCTTGAAAATAGGCACACGATCGGATTGGGCGACCTAAAATATGCATGCAATACCTGGCTTTTGACGAAATCTACACCCTCACACCTTTATATCCCATCTTGGTCAAAATTCTTTTTTCCTATTGCGTAGCCTCACAGGCTGTTCCAAAGAAAAAGACTTACTCACCCATCCCATCGCGTACCCTTACATAGAAGGAAGCATCAATAGCACCTGTCCCCATCGTGATAACGTGTACACGTGCGATATCACCTCGATATCCAGTCCCGTCGTAATAAATTAACCATACCCTCATGTCCCATCGCGAGGAGCCGAAAGCAAATCTCCCGAGAACGCGAGCACGCTACCGCTAACTTTACTCAGTCGACATCCTATCACAAATATCATTACCTGAAAAAAAAAAAAAAGCTTAGACAGCACATGCCACGCCGTATGACGAAAAGAGGGAAAGATTAATCATGTCCCATTGCTAAGGCATAGGGCTCTCTCTCTCTCCCGAATTGATCCCCAGGTCCTATCACGACATCATTTCTCCCAAGACATCACATCACAACCGTCAAGCCCTACCACGGTAGCTAAAGGGAAGGAAAAAATCTCCCAAGTCCCATCGCGACATCACACCTGGAGCACTACATCACAGTAATAGCCACAAAGTCCCATCGCGACACTACGGCACCACCAGGCCATACAAGCTATGCATAATCCAGGTAAGTACACCCCCAGGTAAGTACCACCCACTTTCTTTTGTTTTACTCGATATTCCTCGTAAATATATAGTTAACTATGATTAAGTCAAATGTTTTCAAAACCTGTCTCTCTCAACTCAAGAATTACTGTAGTCCTCCCATAGGAGACAATCATCAGTACTCACCGAGAAGGTTAGACAGAGTATCCGGCATACCAAGTGTCGTCATGGCAACCATAATAACGTCGGGTCCACAAATCTCGCACTGGTGGATCTGCTCAGCGACGCCTCGGAAGCCACATTTTTTGTCGTTTTACCACCGAATTGATCTTAAGTTAAAATCCCTAAAATTTCAAAATTTCAAAACTCCCAAAATTTCAAAATCCCCTTATAAAAAAAAGGGAAACAAAAAAAATTTAAAAAGGGAGAGAAGAAAAGAAGAACAAAGCAACCAGATAAATAGACCCAACTCACCTTTCTTTAAATACCAAAAAAAAAAAAATTGATTAAGCGCCCCATCACCCGCGCACAATAAATTACACTTAAACCCGACCTTTAACTCCTAAGACCGCCTGAATTCGCAATCAAGCGCATATTCCACTGCCCAGAATTGGATCAGGCGCATACTCCACTGCGCAGAATCATTTGTTCAGACACATTAGGACTAGAATACCCAACTCACAGGCCAACCTCTAAACTTGCAATCAAGCGCATATTCCACTGAGTAGAATTGGATCAAGCGCATCTCCACTGCGCAGAATTGTTTGTTCAGACACTAGAATTCCCAACTTAGAGGCTGACTCCAGATGAATCAAGCTCACCCGCCACTACACAGAATTCAATTGAGCACACCTCACAAGACCCCCAACTAATCTCACCCAAACTGGCCATTCCCCTGGGAAGCTGAACATTGAGTATATTTAATCCAAGAACTTACAAACGCCTATTAGAAAAGGAACGCCTGACGCACATTGGTGTGAGTAATGATGCGCCCGATTTGACATGACTTGCAAAACCCTTCGATATTAAATGATATCTCATTTTATTATTATCAGTCCCTGGACCTCATTTTGGAAATTTGATTGACACCCTTGTACCTCGATTGCGTAAAATCCCTTTGTTAGCTTGCGCCATGCACCCACAGACCCGAAATGTGCCATTCGACAACTATCATTTGCCCTTGAAAGGCACAATTTTAGCTTGCGCTGATAGATAAGAAAGCCAAGCATGTCATGTCAGCATCACCAGTTCACGTTTGTGATTTCCTAAGAGAAATGAGAAGACACCTTGAATGAGGAGTGTTTACTTCTTTGCCGTGTTCTTACTTCGTAAGAGCGCGCCGGAGAGGGGCATCTGTAGACACTCTCATTTTACCCTCTCGGAATATATAAATTTGTTCGGTCAACCTTTGACCTGATAACCCGGATGTGGGACCATGCACTGAAACAATAGTACATGGCTAGACACAAGCTGAAACAATAGCTCTGTGGCTCAAATCCCAACATAGGGAGACTATATACTGAAACAGTAGTATATAGTCAGAATGCAGACTAAAATAATAGTCTTGCATTTCATACTAGAGATCAAACCCAGACAACCCCGAATTAAGCGCATAAAACCCCACGCATAATTCGATTACACGCCGAACCACACGCGCGTAATTAGTCCCTTCTCATATCAGACTTCCTTTCCCCAGACCATCTCGAGACTCGATCACGGGCCTGAAACTAGGCGTGCGATTAGATTGGGCGCCACGCCACCGGTGTACAATTGGCTTACGCCCGGCCTAGCCTCACTGTCCTTCCCCTAAGTTTCCTCTATTAAATGCTTTGAGAGTGGCACTTAATTGGATTACGCACCCCAAAATGGGCACGCAATTAGTTCTAATGTTATTAGAACTAGGAAACTCGTTGAGCAAGTCAGTCGGTCGCTCACTGAGTCGGTGACCGACTCAAAGTGATTAAGCGCAGGGAAACTGGCGCGTAATTTAGTTAAACGCCTGAAAATGGGCGCATAATTGAAGAAAGACCTATAAAAGATTTCTTTCTTAATTCACCTGGAGAGGCTGGGCAAATTTTCGAGAGAGAATGGATTTTTTTTGGGATTCCAAAACCAGAGAACTCCGAGGACAAACCCATAGAGCAACTTAGTCATGATTTTGAGATTCAAACTTTGAATCTTCGATGATTCCTCTCCGCAGCCCCAACCCTATGTAAGAATTTAATTTTTAGTTTTCGACCATAACTTCTAGCTTATAGATTTAGGATTTCTCTTAGTTTTAATTACAGATTAAAATTTTTAGTCTTAAACCGTAGAACCCCTGTTTTTTTAGACTGTGATTTTGATATCTGGTTCTAATTCTTCGAATTCGGAATCAGTCCTTAATCCGACGATCTAATTCACCGATCCTAGGCTTTAATTTTATTCTAAAATTTTAATCTCCAGTCCTATCATTAATTTCTGGTTCTAGACGTTAGACTCTAGAACCAGTCTTTAATCATACGGCCTGACTTTCTGATTTCGAACCCGAATTCAGTCCTAGAAATTTAAATTTAAATTTAAATTTCTTATTTTAATGTCTCTAAAAATCTTAAATATTAATTTCAATTTTTATAATTCTAGTTCATAATTTAATTCATAATTATTATTTTAAAATCGACTCTGAAAAGCCTAAAATACTATTTTACTGTCTAAAATTTAATTTATCTTTAATCTCAGTCATTCAATTTGTCCAAGGGAGATTACGGAGGGTACTTGAGAACGAGGCCAATCTTCCTTAACATAGCGGGCCCAAAACCCTTTTTTTTTTAATTTTAGAATTATTTAATTGCTTTTTCTTATCCTTTTAGTATAATTAATTAGTAGATTTATTTTATTTCAACATGATTAATTAATTAAGTTAATTAGATCTTAGTGTGATTGATTAATTTCTTTAAATCAGAATTCAATTGGTTAATATCTTGCTTTAATTAGAATTTAATATGATCAATTCACTGCTTTAATTAGATTTTTAGTATAGTTAACTTAT
The DNA here is from genome assembly GCA_021018995.1 of Chloranthus sessilifolius. Taxonomy (NCBI): domain Eukaryota; kingdom Viridiplantae; phylum Streptophyta; class Magnoliopsida; order Chloranthales; family Chloranthaceae; genus Chloranthus; species Chloranthus sessilifolius. The sequence goes on from CM037586.1 coordinate 18,857,436, forward strand.
TGCTTTAATTAGAATTTTAATAAAATTTGTTTATTTATTTCAATTAAATTTTTAATAAAATCAGCTTCTTTGTTTTAATTAGATTTTAATAAAAATAATTCTTTCGCTTTAAATAAGAGTTTTAATAAAATTAGTTTTCTATTTCGATTTAAATTCTAGTAAGAATGTTATACTTGATTTAATTAGAATTCCAATACAACTAGCATACTTGCTCTACTTAGAATTCTAGCACGATTAACATGCTCAAATTAATTAAAGTTTCACTAGAACCAACATGCTTGCACTCCTAGTACAATTAGGAGACCTGATCACCATCAGACTTCTAATGGGATTAGGAGACTACAATTAATCGGATTTTTAGTAGTATTAGGACACTAAATTAATTAGAATTCTAATAAGATTAGGAAACTAAATTAATTAAACCCCTAATAAAATTATAATATTATAATAGATCCACTCATTCTAACAAATTCACAGCTAAACTCACAATAGAATCAGGGACATCTAAACTGACCAGAGCTATAACCATAACAGGAAATAAAAGGAAAATTAAACTATCTAAATTATAAGAAAAAGACATAGTTGTTGACGTTCGTAGGCGGACGATTCAGTATACAAGTAACCCATACCCGCTCTCAAGCATGATCATTGATGTGTTACAGCATTGATAAATATCTGCAGTTGGCGATCGCAATAAACTTGGACAAAATTGGAGCCACTGATTTAACGGGGACCGAGAGGAACCCAGAAAAAGCGCACCAACACAATGGTAATGCAAAACGCATTCCGAATAAGATGGTCCTTTCTTTTCTTCCCTTTATACTTTTCCATACATCTATTTAATTCTTCAAACAACGGCAGTTTATTGGTGTTTTTGACTCCTAACCTGAATCTAATGGATCTCCAAATCCATTGAGAAAATCCACATCCAAAAAATCAATGCTTGGTGTGCTCCGAATCCGCCCATCATAAAACACATATAGATGGGATGGTAATACCTCTTTTGCAAAGATTGTCCATGGTCATGAGCTTAAAGTTTATTGCTTGTCATGCATAGAAATAGTACTTTGGAATATTACTAGAATTCCAAATGAACCCTTTCCAGTCAACCACTACTCCTTTGGTTCTAATAGCATTCCAAGCAGATCGAAGAGAAAATTTCTCATCCCTTGAAGGATCCCAATACAAACAATCAAGTTGATCCAAGTTTGGCGGAGCAATTGAACGAATGACATTCCAAGCTTCTTCCAATCAACTAGTAGATGGATGAGGCAAATTCCACACTCCATCATGGGCCACATCATTAACCACTATGTTTTCATCAAGACCTGAATGAACAAGAAGCTTTCTACTACATGTAGGAATAAGGGGCTTGCCATTAACCCACAGATCAAACCAGAAGCTAGTAGTAGTCCCACTCCCTAGAACTCACCAGCAATTTCTTACGACAATGTCTCTTGCTGCCAGGATTCCCCTCCAAGCCCATGAAGGATCCCTTGGCAAAGAACAATTCCAAATGCTTTGTCTCCCCACATACTTAGCCCTCATTGCTTGGGCCCAAAGTAAATCATTTTGACCAATAGCCCAAAAAAGTTTCATCATTCTCGCTTGATTCCAATCTGCAAGATTAAGAATGCCAAGGCCCCCTTCTTCCTTTGGTGTACAAACTCACTTCCAACTGATGGGGTGCATAGATTGAGCTAAATAAGAATATCTCCAAAGAAAGTGACAAAAGATATTCTTAATCTCTTTAAGGGTTTTCTTTGGAAGGATAAAGGCACCCGTCCAGTATACTTGAAAGCTACTCAAAACTGAAGATATCAACACAAGTCTGCTAGTATGAGAAAAAAAAGATCCTTTCCAACTCTCCAACCTATCTCTTATTTTTTGAATAAGAGGTCTGCACATATCATGAGTTATTCTTGAAGAGAATAGGGGAATACCCAAATAACGAATGGAAAGAAAACCTTGCTTGAAGTTAAGCCCATCCAGGATGTCTTTCTTGGCAGGAAAAGCTTCACTAAATATAACTGAATTTTTGTTATCATTCACCATAATCCCGGAGAAGCTATGAAAGTACTCGAGAGACTCTTTAACCACTTTAGCAAAATCAACGTCTTCCTCAAAAAAGAGAAGGAATCATCTGCAGACATGAGATGAGAAATGCTACGTCCACCTAGCAGGTTAGAAACAAGAATCCTCCCATCATCAATCTTTTGCTCAAAAATACAAGTGAGTGAAGGCTTCTATAACAAGCGTAAATAATAAAAGAGGCAGAGGACCTCCTTGTCGAATGCCACACATTCCCCCAAAAAAATCATGACGGGATCCATTAACAAGGATGGAGAAGGTGGGAGTAGTAATACATTGGGTAATCCATGCCACCCAAATTTCATCAAAACCAATTTGCCTAAGGATATTGATGATGAAATCCCATCTCACTCGGTCATAAGCTTTTCGGATATCAATTTTTATGCATAAAGATTTCAAACCATTAGTGAGGTGGAACTTTCTAACCATCTCATGAGCAAGTAAGATGCACTTAGTGATCTGCCTGCCCTTCACAAAGGCGGATGAATTCGGACTAATAAGCTTCGGAAGCACCAAAGCAAGTCTATTCGAGATAATTTTAGTGATAACTTTATAGACGAAGTTGCACAAGGCAATAGGTCTCAACTTATCAATGGTATTAACATCTTTTTCTTTTGTCATGAGTCTAATAAAAGTAGAATTTATAGACTTTAATAACTTTTTCTTCTGAAAGAAATTTCTTACTGCTCAAAGGAAATGCTCCTTGACAATATCCTAGTAGAGCTTGAAAAAATTAGCCGGGAATCCATCAGGTCCAAGCGCCTTCCCATTTGGTGAAGCAAATACCACTCTAGTGATTTCATCATTAGAAATCAGCAATGAGAGTTTTGTGGCATCATCAGGGAGAAGCTGTCGCTCGAGAGGAATGGCAGGAACGGGATTAGAACTGGGTAGAGTATAGATATTCCTATAGTGATTCACAAGATAGTCTCCAATCTGGCCTAGATCAACCAATATGTTCCCAACATCATCCACCACCTCATAAAGATTGTTCACAACCTTTCTAGTATTAACCGATCCCCATCATTAATGGGTAAATGCCGAGCCTTCTGGAAGGAAATATACTCCTTAGTGTTGAGCTCGCTATTAAGCTCAATCAAGGAAACCTTCTCTTGCTTTGCCAAATCCCCATTTAAAGGATCAACTTGCATAGAATTTTTTATGGAAGTGACCTTAGAGCGGGCAACATGAACTCTGGACTGGATAGAACCAAAATCACGTCTATTCCAATCCCGAAGAGCTCCTTTGAAGAATTTGAGCTTATGTTGGAGAATGAACATCTCAGTACCTTCCACACACCGTCCCCACACCATCCCCAAGCCTTACAAATGACATCTTTGAGTCCCGATTGAGAGGCCCACGCAGTAAAGAATTTGAAGGGTTTCGATCCCGAGGGACAATCATACTGAAATCTAGGCAACAAATTAAAGGAAGCCCAGGCAATCTAGCCCAAACCGGAATCGACGAAAATCTATCTTTTTCCATACGGAGAGTGGGCTCCCATTTCTTCAAAATCAATGGTGTAACATCCTGAAAATTTTGACTTTGAATAGTGTGCCTTCGTGTGCGTGCCTGACTGGTCACGTGCCTGATTTTGTAAAATTAATTGAGTTATTTCGGGTTGGATCTTAAGTTGAAAAAGACCGATTTAGATTGTGTGTTGAGCATTAGATGATTTCTTATGCACCAAGTTTTGGTGTATTGGCTCAACACCGATTCCGATTTGTGGATAGTTTGGGTGTGTAGGGCCACACCTAATAAAAAAAAAGAGTTTTGTATGAGATAACACCTAAATAGGTACGTTCATTTCACACGGGAGCTAGATCCTTAAATGAGAACTAATACGCCCAAAGACAAGTATATGTGTTTTGTATGGGAACCAATCCCATTTAGTTAAAGAATGCAATTTCTTCTTTTGGAAGCTAACACCCGGTTTGCACAAGGGGTTTTTGGGTTTTAGGTTTTTGAGGAGAGAAGGAAGAGAGAAAGAGGAGATGAAATGAACGTGTTGAATCCATGTGTGCCGAGCCTTAGATTTGCGTGAAAAATATATGTGAGATCGTGTAAGGGGAAGATCGCTGTTGGTTTCGACGTTTGGTTGTGGTTTTATGGGTTTTGGAGCCGTTTGGGGGTTTTGAAACCCTCTTCTTGCGAAGTGATCATAAGTTTGGATCGGCAAATCGCGTGTGCGTATTTTGAACCCGAGTTAGACTAACCCCGTGTGCGTATTCAGCTCGGCGATCGATGCCGCCATTTGTTTTGGATATTTATCTAGATGTGATTGTACGGACAGATTCTGATTTAGAGCCCATTTGGGCCCTCATGCGAAAGTTGTGCACCGACCTCGGTGTGGCCGCTTAATACCGGGCGTGAGTTTTAAAATTTGAAGTGTATAACACACAAGAGGTGTGTGTGTGCTTAACTTTTTGGGCAATCCTATTATAAGAAGAAATTTCATTTCTGTATTATACTAGGTTTTGTTTTAGAGAAAAAGAGACGTGAGTGCCGTGAAGAACCGCAGTCGTTTGATAGTCACCCAACCGTGCGAAACATCGTCTTCTCTTTTCTTCAACCATCGTAGGAGATCGGTTTAGAAAACCTCCTCCTCTAGAACCCTCCTTTGTGAAAACCCTTGAACCTTAGAAAGAACTTGAATCAACCTTGGATTTGTAGTTGGCTATTGGGAGAGGTTGAGATCATTGGGGACGTGTTGGAGTTGTCTCTGTGAACTCGTGGGATCGATTGTGGCGCGAATCGTCGAGAAAACCCGTCGGTTTCGTTCCGAAGCTCCGTTTGCGTGACTCGTTTCTAATAAAGGAATCCTTATACTAAAGGTACGTTTCTATTAAATTTATTGATTAAAGTAGTTGGATTGGCCATGGGTTTTTGTTTTGTGATGTATGGGATTCGATTCGGGTGAAAACGAGCGAAATCATATCGCTGTAGCTCGCTCGAGCGAGCTATTTTAATCGCTCGAGCGAGATGGCACCAAAGGTTTGACTTTAGAAGTCATATACTCAAAAAATATTCTCTGTCCTTGCTCGAGCGAGCTTAAGTCATCGCTCGAGCGAGAAAAGTCTGAAGGATCTCACTCGAGCGAGGTATCGCTGAACTCCAATACTATCTTGGTATTTTAGTCATAACTCTTTTCTTCGAACTCTGATTGAGATGATTCTTTTTGCGTTGGAAAGATAATAGAAACATCTACAACTGTCATGTTTTGAACAACTCATGAATCAATCTTCTTGAGGGTCAAAAATGTATGAGAAGGTTACATCAAATTCTAAGATTGGCGCAACTTGCTCGTTTCGACTTGTTTTCGAGGAAACACTTAAATAGGTTTATATTATTAGTGATTAGAGTTAACCCTTGATGCCTCAATGTATGTGTGAATGTGGGCGAAGGATGGTAGAGAGTTGAGAAGGATCGAGAGAAGAAAAATGATAGATCTGAGACATTTTTGTTTGTCGCTCGCGCGACGTTTATAGCTCGCTCGCGCGAGAGATAAATATGGGGACATTTATTCTATGCTCACTCGCGCGAAGCCTTAGGTTAAAGAAGGATCGCTCGCGCAAGGGCTCGATTATAATCGCTCCAGCGAGGGTTGTGCTCGCTTGAGCGAGGCCAAAGGCTCGATCGAGCAAGGTACAAAGTATATATTTTATTTAGTTTTGTTTGATATCCTTAGAGATGTGTTCCTTGGATCCTTTAGAAGATTTCTAAGAAAAATTTGGGTATTTTGAATGTAGGAGTAAAGTGCTGAACCATGCATGGAACGTGGATTGTGTTGAGCGTGCCTTGAGGTAGGGGAACTTCAACACAAACTTGCATGTTTAACTTTGATTCATAGCTTCTTTGAGGTATTTATATGAAAAAAATTGGTAAGTTTTCTTGATGCATTTAGATGAAAAATAATAAGTTTTCTTGATGTATTTTGATGGAAGTTTGATAAATATTTGAATTATAACTTGAACTCCTTGCAAAATAGAAATTTGAAATCCTTGAGTCGAAAATGGTGAATTCTGAACTGTGAACTTAACCTAGAATTTATACTATGGTATTCAATTTTAAATTTGATTTTTAAATGGTGAGTTTTAAAACCTTTGAACCAAGAATGTGAGCTTTGGATTGTGATTTAGAAATCTAAACTAGAATGTGAACTCGAAATCCTTGAGTCATGTAGATTTGTGAGAAGGTACACCCTTGGACCGCCGTGGCGGGATGTATGTACACCCTTGTACCACTGTGGTGGGATTTATGTATACCTTTGGACCATTTTTATGGAATTTTATGTACTCCTTTGGACACCGTTGTGAGTCATGTACGCCCTTGGACCGCTTTTGCGAGATTTTACGTACTCCTCTGGATAATGTTGGGATTCATGTACGCCTTTGGACCATTTTTACGGGATGTACGTACACCCTTAAACTTTGATGTAACCATGTACGCCTTTGGACTGCTTTTGCAGGATTTTACGTACTCCTTTGAACCTTGTTGTGACTCGGTACACCCTTGGACCGCTATGGCGGGATTCATGTGCGCCTTTGGACCGCTTTTGCGGGATTTTACGTACTCTTCGGATGTTACTCGTAAATCAAATGAGAAGTCATGAGATTAAGGTGGACCGCTATGGGCGGATTTGTGTATGTGGACCACTATGGGCGGATTTTGTGTATGTGGACCGCTGTGGGCGGATTATGCTTGTCGTGGACCGCTATGGGCGGAGTATAAGTACCATGTGGTCACAAGGATTTAAAATCAATTTTTATGTGATAAGTAAATGTTTTAAAAATCAATTTTTATGTGAGAAGCAAATGTTTTGAAATCAGTTTTGGATGATAAGGAAATCAGTTTTGAAACCAGTTTTGTGTGATAAGGAAATCAATTTTGAAATCAATTTTGGTGTGTTAATGAAATGTCTTTGAAATCAGTTTTGTGCAATGAGGTAATGTTTTGGAAATTAGCTTGGTGCAACAAGAAAAAGGTATTTTTTAAAAAAATTCAGTTTTGTTTGATAAGAAAAGTGCTTGAAATTAGTTTCAGTTTTAAATATGAAAATGTTTGATTTTGACATTGAATCTATGCTTCATTATGATAAGATGTGGAATTGTATTGAGTTTCCTCTACTGAGCTAGGAGGTAGCTCACCCCTCGACTATACGTCACAGGTATGGCTTCTATGTGGACACCAGACTTGCAGATTGAGGAATTGAGGAGGGCTATGATGTTCGGGGTTGTAGATTGAGTACTTTGTGGAGTTTGGTGAGTTCAGACTTGGCACCCTTTGAACTCGTATATAATTTTGTACACCACTGTTTGGTGAGGTTGGTATATCACCGGTGGTCGTTGTTAGTTATTGTAATATTGAATATTATAATTGGAGATTTATTTATGCCATATGTATATGTGCTTTGATTTCTGCATGTATGCGGATGTACCAAGTATTCTCTGTATTCGGATCGTGTTTTACGACCCGACAGTCCGAGTTTTCCCATTGGTTTTGGTTTAATTAAGTTTAAGAAAAAAAAAAATGTCCAGAAAATTCAGGTTGGGAAAATCCGGGCTGTCAGAAATGGTGTGCTCCCAATAGACCAAATCCCTGCTTCCAAAATGAACTTCTAGTCTTCCTCCAAACTAAAGTCAAAGAGGAATATACCTTCATCCATAGCAAGGACCTGAACAGTTCCCTTAATCTTCTACATGCGAGAAACAGCCGCCTTAACCCCTTGATAAAATAATTTTCTACTGATGGAACAGCCACATACGAGAAACAGTTCCCACAAGGGCATTCTCCCACCTAGAGACTTCAGCTTGTACATCCCTATCATCACAGAGAACCTTTGAAGAAGACTGCGTGGAGAAGGACAACACACAAGATGGCTCGACAGAAGAGTCAGAAGAAAAAAGAGAACTCCACTTGAGAGCAGGTCTAGAAGGACCAGGATCAGGAGGAGGCTTAGAAGAAGCCATCTTCAAATCTTTTTTACTTGTTCTCCTTGTCCTAGCTTCTTCTTCCTCTCTTACTTTTGCTTCTGATAAGTTAATTAATAGGCAAAAGCTGATGATAAAGATTATTGTTCGCCCCAATCTTTCACCCACTATCAAACGGTCCAATTTTAATTTCATATAGCACACATCCCAAAAAGTGAAGATGATTACAGGCATACATCACATTGCACCTAATTTAAGAGAAAGGTTTGCTTTCTTTGGTAGTTGTGCCACATAGAAATATATCAAAGCCTACTGATTTTAAGGCGATGATATAAGGATCTTTTGTGCAAAAGACGGGCACATAAAATAATCTCTATCATATGCTTCAACACAGTCAACTACTTAATCAGACGATGGACTTTGACTATATTCAATCTTATAATAGAGATCGTGTTTTGTGCCAATATTTGACACTACATATTTTTAAACTATGGCTATCAACTGAGATAGCAATCAATGGATTTTTACATAAGGGCCTTTAATAATTCGATAAGCATGTATGAAAATTATACCCTTATGGTTTCAATTTATCAAGGTAGTCCAATTTTATCATCTTTTGTAGCCAATGTTATCCTTATATAACAAATATCAATATAGTTGCTATTAGTCTATTACGTGTGCTTGCATAATCATTATAGATCGTGTTCATTAGCATTAAAATTATAGGTATCGGCCAATACTAGTAACTCATCACCAAATTTGGGGCGCCCGGAAATACTACAAGTAACTCACCACCAAATTTGGTGGTCATCTATTCATTTCGATCTATATTTAAAAAAATATATAGATAAATAGTATTAGTATCCCTAAAAGATATACATTGTATGCTACTTGATAATTTTGCTTTTTTTGTTGCTTTGATCATGATCTAATCGTGATTAATAGTGAACTAATTGAGATTTATTAAAATGTGAGCAAAAAATAAAGGTGAAACCCTCAATCAAATGTCAATCATTATAGCTACTTCATTGACTACCAATGAATTTTGAGGTACACATATTAACAATTCATCTATTAATTTATATGAAAATATTATTAATCTATATTCATTTATCTTGTGACAGCCCGACTTTTCCCCTTATCATATATAGGAAAGGTCGCGTTGTCGGATCACCTAACATGATCCTATCATATAAGTGCATCGTGTCATGTATAAAGTATTGCATATGCGGAAGCAATTTACTAACTCTGACATAATATAATATGACAACAACTGATATTTACTCATCTATTAATTAGTAAACTAACAAAAGATATAAACAAGACTAACTGGATGTAATGTATAGCTTTCCACCGATGACGGCCTCCCGTCATCTAAACAATAGAAAGAATACCTATTCATGAAGTATCACAATATCTCAAAAACAAACACAATCCTGCTGATTTATACAAGTTTTACAACCAAATATCTCTCTCTCAAACCTATTTCAGAAAGAATTCCTCAGCGAATTATTCCTCCTCGTCCTCCTTGTCTTCTTCTTCTTCCTCCTTCCCCGGCTGATATGTGGGATCACCCTCATGCTTGTTAAGCTTTGAAAAGTACCACTTTTCACCTCTTAACCTAGCCTTTGATGGACCTTTGAGCACATAAAATAATGTGTTTTGAGTGAGTTTTGTGATAACAAGAAATAAGAGCTTAATGATGCAATCCATGCTATTTCAAGCCAAGAAGGAGGATTTTTATGCTAGATGGTGGAGCTGAAGAATTTATTGAGAATGCACGATGGTGGGTCACACCATTGGGACAATTTTGTCATGATTCGAGGCCCTAGAAGGCCTATTGAGGGTATGAGGTGAAACCCGATTAGCGAGGAGTGTTGCTAAAAATAGTCTTCGAGAGCTGCTGGAAATTGAAGATGTAGTGCAACAATTTGATCTGCGCGACCCAAGAGAGCCCTGCGAGCAGCCTAAAAGCTGTGGGAGTCTTTATCCTAGCGAGCTGGAGTGCATGTAATGGATCCTCGCGAGCTAGGAATTCTAAAGCCCCATATTTTCTATCATCACGAGCCTGCAGTCTTAGCTCCACCTTGGAACTGCGCGAGCTGGTTGAAGTCCTTAGAGTGCCCAGCCTTGCCAGCAGTTTTGAAGCTCCATATATTTTGACCCTCGCGAGCTGTTTTTGGAGCTGTGTAATGTGCATCCTAGTGGGCTGCCCATGCTAAAGCCTTCATCCTCTTGAACTGCAAAGCTGTGGCACTATCCAGTAAAGCCACACACCAATGTTGTGCACACTCTTGTTGCTGCACTAACTATAGTCCAAAGCTGCAATGATGAGGATTTAAAGCCACATAGCTGGAGCAGCATATACTTGAAGCCAACAGCACTTGAGCACTTTTAAAATAAACTTTATGTGCTACTACACCATCCAATTGGGTTGTTATATATATTTCAGACACATGATAGCAGCTGCACTACAGCCTACATTCAATCCACAATGAAGCTGCATTGAAGAATATGAGCTGAAAACCTGCAGATTTAGCACATTGGAGCAGCGTATAAGCTGAAAGCATTTTGTCGAATAGCTGTTGTGCACACTCAAGCAGCTGTGGTGCACCTCTCGAGTACATCAACTAAACCCCCACGGGTGGCGGACTCGAAGGCAAGTGGTGTAGAGCTGAAAAATATAGGCATTTGAGTTGTTCTGCTGTTGAGGCATTCTGTCGATCAGGTGCAGTGCTGAAAAATGTTGTATTTCAGCCCAGCGAGATTTAAGTTGCTGAAATATGTTGTATTTCAACTCAGCGAGATTTAAGCTCCTGCTGTATTGCAACTCAGCGAGATTTAATTTCTAAAGCTTCAACTCAGCGAGATTTAACTTTTGAAGTATTGCAACTCAGCGAGATTTAATTTCTGAAGCTTCAACTCAGCGAGAACTCAACAAGATTTAACTTCTTAAGCATTTCAACTCAGCGAGATCAAACTTCTAAAGCTTCAAATAAGCGAGAACTCAGTGAAATTTAAGCGAGATGCATACTTGGAGCTGTCATCTATGCGAGGCACGAATTCCAGCAGCCTATTTCAGCACTCAAGGATATTTTGGGTATTTCACACCCTCTAGGGCATGCATTCTAACATCCCACACTTCCCAAAGAATCCAAGGGCCACAAATGGGTCATGAAATCAACTCCTTCTCAAATCTGATTGGCTAATGCATATTAGGGTTTCGAGGGTTACTTATATGACGGACTGTTATCTACATTTATAAACTAACCAGGGGTAGCCTGTGTTCATCTAGGGTTTTGAGCCAGGATTAGCCTTGTTCACTTAGGGTTTTAAATCCAGGAATAGCCTGAGATCGGAGCCAGGGTTTCCTATGCTCATTTAGGACTTAGTTTCCTTTTCCTTTTTCTTTTTCCATTTTCTTATTCCTTAGCACAACAACAATGCTAGGCTAAGTTCTATGTAATAGCTAGTTTTATTTTGGTTTTGTAATAGGTTTTGTAAACATTGGGATTTTAGATGAGCAATTGTGTATAAGTTGTAGCCAGGAGACAGTTCATTGTAAGTTTTACTTTTTTTTAATGAACTGGTGTTTTAATTCTTAATCAAATCTACAGATCTTATGGCTTCTTTAGATGTCTATAGGATCCATATATTTTGGACTAGCCCATTCAGTTTCTAGTAGATCTATTGTTTGACATCTGATTTCCCTTGGTTTGATAGACACATAGAAAGCAATGTTGAATCTGTAAAGAGATCTAGGGAGCTCGGAGGCCTATGGACCATGGTGGTTGCAGCAGTGTTCATGTTCGTTCTTAGGCCTCTGTGGGATGGACAGGCCAATGGGATACCCTGTGACCATTCCTGTAGACAGAGTATAGCCCTAAGGTTGTGTCCATTCACATGTTTGAGACGGATTCTTCTCCCCTGCACATGAGCTTCTAGGGCCTTGTGAGGAGATTTGTACAGTAATTGGCTCCCCTATGTTCTACGTAATTGATATCAGATGTTAGATCTGATCTCTTGTAGTAATTACAGCTTGAGGCTGAGTCATTGCAAGCTATTTGTAGCAATGACCAGCTGAGCTAAAGGCCTTATTCAACATGTTGCATGGTCCTTTTTGTGGGCACTAGTGAGTAGTAAGCCTTAACAAAACACTTAGGATCTTATGGGTTGGAATACCTATGGATGTTAGTCAGGTCTATGCGCAGATCTGGAGAGCTTGTAGCACTGGCATTATATAGTGTTGCAATAGTATTCATGGCTAGAGCTGGTCCAGTGGCTAGGGAAATGATTAGTCCACTCTTCTGGATTAAACTAGCGAATTCCTGGTTTAGCTAATGGGATGTAACAGACTCAATCGAATACCCTGTGACCATTATAGTGGACAGAGTATAGCCCTAAGAGCGCCCCAAATGGCATGGGTTAAACTGGAAGCTTATACCTTATTGAGGCTATTAATAGCGTCTCAACAAGCACCACTATAGAGATAGACTAAATTTGAGTTACATTACAGATTTTTCCCTAGCTGTTTACTTCTCCATATTTTATCTTTATTTTATCACACATGTCATCATCCTTCTTCACCCCTCTCTTTAGTTATAGTTTTATTTCTGTATTTATGTTTTTAATATAGCTTAGTGACACAAAAACACCCTTCCTTTAGGACTGCCAGATTTGTAGCCAGATCTGGACATTACTGTATGCCCTTGTGGTTCAGATCAATACTCCCTGTGGGATAAACTCTTACTTATCAAAACTTGCTACAACAGACCCTGTATCTTGCAGGTCTATGTGTGTATTTCAGACTTGCTGTGCTGACCCATCTCCAATTCCCCACTCTTTATTTATTCTCTCCACTATTCTTACTAAAATAGCAGCAAGAGTCTCGAAAAAATGACAAGTTTTTTGCGCCGCTGCCGGGTAGTTTTGATATAGTATAGTAATCTGTGTTTTTATTGAGCTATATTTTTTATAGATGTAGTGTTTGAATAAATGTCGGCTTTAGTTTTTGTGTGATTTTCAATGTTTTTCTTCATTTTCTATTTTAGAATTTTTGTGTCTTTTTAATGTTTGAATAAGTATAGGTATAATAAAAAAATAAAAATAAAATAAAATAAATAAATAAATAATACTAAAAAATAATAAATTATGTGTCAACAGATGAGGACCAGCAGTACCTCATCTACCATTTTCTCAAATTTTTAAAGGTCCTCCTTCTTATAAGGGGAATGATATGATGAAGGAAATGAAATTTGTTAAACAGTTGTAGTCATTGGTGAGATAGTGCATGAGACCTTGCCCAACCTGTTGGACTTGGGCTGAGGTATTTGCAAAAAAAATTTAAGTATGGACTGAGGAGGCCCCCACCTATGTGTTGAAAAGGACTCATTTTGGGCTTCTCAGTGGCGCGTGTGCACCACTTCACTTGAACAACTGCCCTCAGCCATTTTAGGCACCTTTACTGCCTGTGATTGCTTCTCTACCGAATGTGGAGCTAGAGTTAATCCCTATATCTCTCAAGCAACTAAAATTTTTGGGCTGGAGGACTGAGGTTTGATGCCTCTGCATCTGCAAAGGTATGGCTTTTTACCTTCTGAATTATAGTTCTTTCCGGTTTAGTTGAGTTACAGATGGGTTGTCTTAATTTTCGGTCATTTATATACCCCCATCTGGACTATTGAGATCATGAGTCTTAATGTAGGAAGAGTCATGAGGGTTAATGATCAGAGGCTATAAATTTATGTTGGAAATTTAGTTGAGCCCTCTAAAACCATTTACATTCAAGTCCTTCCACTGATTGTTGCTCTAACACTGTGTACCATATGTAACATAGTTCTTTTCAGTGTTTGAAAATGTTGTCTATATAGTGTAGTGTGATCTGATATTTGTATTAATCCTGCTTTACAATGTGTGCTTTTATTTTTCAAAATTCCGTGTCATCAATTCTGATTCATACTCAGATCATGTTCTAAAATTTTGTGTTTAGGATTTTAGTTGTTTAGTTTAGTTTAGGTTTTTATATACATGCTATTTTTTTTTTTTACTGTCACTTCTGCAACATATAGTTGTTGTTTTTAGGAGTTTGTGTAGCTATTTTATTTTCTTAGTAGTCATGTTCTGGTCTCCTCTTTTTCTCCTTCATAGTTTATTTTTTTGCATTGTTTTAGTTCATTTTTCTCTTTATTTTCTGCTGTAGTTTAGTGTGTGTCTATCCTACACCCTGTTGCCCCTCTACATGTTGCATGGAACAGTGAGGACACTATTTAACTTAGTTTTGGGGTGTGGCAGGGCAGTCCTGCCAATAGAACAGTTAACTTTAGTACAGCAATGTTGGTTTAATTGGGATGAATAAAGTCATTTCCCACCTAATTTGTTAGAAGGAGGAAATTTATGGAAAATAAAAAAAATTTGCAGACATTTTGAAATTGAAAATTTTAAAATCTTAGCACCACCATGAAGCTAACATCAGAAAATTTTTTAGTTAGTACTTAGTGAACTTAAGAGGAGAGAAAAATATGAAAATACACCCCATGGGTTAATTTGAGGACCATACCTAGTGAGATTTGAGCCCATAATTTTCTTTTAAAGAGTATTTTTGGCATTATTTATGCTCTAACGACTGATTGAGTTAAGACATTTTCATTAGAAGTTAGGCACCTCCAAATCAAAACTGATTGACAGCACTCATGACACTAAGGAAATGATCCAAGGCCTTCATTTGGACAGTTTGAGCTTGAAAATCTAACCTTTTAAAACTGTCCTTTTGTATACACTCGTTGAGCCTTAAAAATCCTACTTTTCTTTGACAAACACCAGAGTACTTGTACCTTAACCTCTTCACCTGATTCAACTGAACCTTCACTCTGAGAATTCAGAAGGTAAAGGATAAGGAGTTAAAGATAGTGAGAGAGGTTCAAAATTTGGTGGAAGGTGAAGAAAAGCAACTTATGAACATCAGTGTATCAGTGGTATTTGTGTGGCAGTTCATCATAAAAATCATAAAAATATTGATTAAAAATAAAAAGAGAAAAAGAAAGAGAAGTCTAGAGAAGAACATCATCTGAAAATTGAAAAGAAGAGGAGAAGCTGGCCACTTTGATTCTAGAATATATCAAGTAAGAAGTTTTATTGAAATGAAGGTTGTGAAGTCATGAATCACTCCTTACCTTGTTGATTTCTTAATTTTGATTCCCTTTTTACCCCATCATTCTCTATATCCCTTACCCATAATCCACATTACAACCCATTCAAAAAGACCTTGTAGATCCAAAATAAAATGAGCTGTCATATGGAGATGAGGAGTTATCCATTCTATGGTGAAAAGTCATGAGGATGTCAGAAATTAAAAGTTTTGCCTATGGTCATGCTTACAAGCCCATTTGGGGTCTGTAACTGCTCTAGAGCTGATTTGAATGTGAACACCCTCAGATTGTCAATGTTGAGAGATAGCCCTAGTGAGAATTGGGTATGAATTGTAACCTCATTGGGATTGTATCCAACCTGATTATTGAATTTAAGGCAAGCTTGGTACTGATTTTTGCACATTAAATTTCTGATGTAAATTGATTGGTGGTGATACAAACACATGCTAATTTTGAGTTTTAAATGGCCTGCATTACTGTTGCAATTTCCTCTGAATTTTAAAGAATGGGTGTCGAATGAAGCATTATTTATTTAAATTCGTTGTATCATTGACTACACTATTTTTAATTGTTTTATTGGTGAAGTTTGTGGGTGTCTTTACTGAAAATCCTCAGGAGACTTCACTCCTCCACTAGGGATCACCTAGGGGTTTAAAAGGCTTGGTGCATATGCTAAATGCATCCATGCTCCCTATGAAAGTGGCATTTTTTGTTTTTAATAGTTGTTTTTAATTTGTGCTTTGCTCAAGGACTAGCAAAGATTAGGTTTGGGGGTGTGTTAAGCTCTGAAAAGTACTACTTTTCACCCCTTAACCTAGCCTTTGATGGACCTTTGAGCACATAAAAAAAATGTGTTTTTAGTGAGTTTTGGGATAACAGGAAATAAGAGCTTAATGATGTAATCCACACTATTTCAAGCCAAGAAGGAGGATTTTTATGCTAGGTTGTGGAGCTGAAGAATTTATTGAGAATGCACCATGGTGGTTCACACCATTGGGACAATTTTGTCATGCTTCGGGGTCCTAGAAGGCCTATTGAGGGTATGAGGTGAAACCCAAGTAGCGAGGAGTGTTGCTAAAAATAATCTTCGCGAGCTGCTGGAAATTGAAGATGTAGTGCAACAATTTGATCTGCACGACCCAAGAGAGCCCTGCGAGCAGCCTAAAAGCCGTGGGAGTCTTTATCCTAGCGAGCTGTAGTGCATGTAATGGATCCTCGCTAGCTAGGAATTCTAAAGCCCCATATTTTCTATCCTCGCGAGCCTGCACTGTTATCTCCACCTTGGAACCGAGCGAGCTGGTTGAAGTCCTTAGAGTGCCCAGCCTCGCGAGCAGTTCTGAAGCTCCATATATTTTGACTCTCGCGAGCTATTTTTGGAGCTGTGCAATGTGGATCCAAGAAGGCTGCCCATGCTAAGGCCTTCATCGTCTTGAGCAGCAAAGCTATGGCACTATCCAATAAAGTCGCACACCAATGTTGTGCACACTCTTGCTGCTGCACTAACTGAAGTCCAAAGCTGCAATGATGTGGATTTAAATCCACATTGTGGGAGCAACATTGCTGCCATGGCAGCAGCCTATACTTGAAGCCAACAGCACTTGAGCACTTTCAAAATGAACTTTATGTGCTGCTACACCATCCAATTGGGTTGTTATATATATTTCAGACACATGATAGCAGCTGCACTACAGCCTACATTCAATCCACAAAGAAATTGTATGAAAGAACATGAGTTGAAAACCTGTAGATTTAGCACATTGGAGCAGCGTATAGGCTGAAAGCATTTTGTCGAACATATATTGTGTGCACTCGAGTAGCTGTGGTCAACCTCTCGATTACATCAACTAAACCCCCATAGGCTGCGGGCTCGAAGGTGAGTGGTGTAGAGCTGAAAATTATAGGCATTTGAGTTGTTCTGCTATTGAGGCATTCTATCGAACAGGTGCAGTGCTGAAAAATGTTGTATTTCAGCCCAGCGAGATTTAAGTTGTTGAAATATGTTGTATTTCAACTCAGCGAGATTTAAGCTCCTGCTGTATTGCAACTTAGCTAGATTTAAGCTCTTGCTGTATTGCAACTCAGCGAGATTTAATTTCTAAAGCTTCAACTCAGCGGGATTTAACTTCTGAAGTATTGCAACTTAGTGAGATTTAATTTCTGAAGCTTCAACTCAGCGAGATTTAACTTCTGAAACATTTCAGCTCTGCAAGATCAAACTTCTGAAGCTTCAACTAAGCAAGAACTCAACGAGATTTAAGCGAGATGCATACCTGAAGTTGTCATCTACGCGAGGCACGAATTCCAGTAGCCTATTTCAGCACCCAAGGATATTTTAGGTATTTCACACCTTCTATGGCACACATTCCAACGTCCCACACTTCCCAAAGAATCCAAGGGCCACAGATGGGTCACGAAATCAACTCCAAACCCTCTCAAATCTGATTGGCTAATACATATTAGGGTTTCGAGGGTTGCTTATATAAAGGACTGTTATCTACATTTGCTAACTAAACAGGGATAGCCTGTGTTCATCTAGGGTTTCGAGCCAGGATTAGCTTAGTTCACTTAGGATTTTAAATCTAGGAATAGCATGAGATTGGAGTCAGGGTTTCCTGCGCTCATTTAGGGTTTAGTTTCCATTTCCTTTTTCTTTTTCCATTTTCTTATTCCTTAACACAGCAGCAATGCTGGGCTAAGTTCTATGTAATAGCTAGTTTTATTTTGGTTTTGTGATAGGTTTTTTAAACATTGGGATTTTGGATGAGCGGTTGTGTATAGGCTGCAGCCAGGAGACAGTTCATTGTAAGTTTTACTTTTTTTTAATGAACTACTATTTTAAAGCTTAATTAAATTAATAGATCATATGACTTCTTTAGATGTCTATAGGATCCATGTATTTGGGACTAGCCCATTCAGTTTCTAGTAGATTTATTGTTTGCCATCTGATTTCCCTTGGTTTGATAGACACATGGAAAGCAATGTTAGATCTGTAGAGAGATCCAGGGAGCTCGGAGGCCTGTGGACCATCGTGGTTGCAACAGTTTTCATGTTGTTTCTCAATCCTCTGTGGGATGGACAAACCAATGGGATACCCTGTGACCATTCGAGTGGACAGAGTATAGCCCTAAGGTTGTGTCCATTCACATGTTTGATACGGATTCCTCTCTCTTGCAAATGTGCTTCTAGAGCCTTGTGAGGAGGTTTGTATAGTAACTGGCTCTCTTCTGTTCTACCTAATCGATATTAGATGTTAGATCTGATCTCTTGTAGTAATTGCAGCTTGAGGCTAAGTCATTGCAAGCTGTTTGTAGCAATGACTAGCTGAGCTAAAGGCCTTATTCAACCTGTTGCATGGTCCTTTTTGTGGGCACTAGTGAGCAATAAGCCTTAGCAAAGCACTTAGGATCTTATGGGTTGAAATACCTATGGATGTTAGCTAGGTCTGTGCGTAGATCTGGGGAGATTGTAGCACTGGCATTATATAATGCTGCAATAGTATTCATGGCTAGAGCTGGTCCAGTGGCTGGGGAAATGATCACTCCACTCTTCTTGATTAGATTAGCAAATTTCTGGTTTAACTAATGGGATTTGACAGACTCTATTGGATACCCTGTGACCATTATAGTAGACAGAGTATAGCCCTAAGAGCGCCCCAAATGGCATGGGTTAAACTGGAAGATTATACCCTGTTGAGGCTATTAATAGCGTCTCAGCAAGGACCACTACAGAGAGAGACTAAATCTAAGTTACATTACTGATTTCTCCCTAGCTGTTTACTTCTCCATATTTTATCTTTATTTTATCACACATGTCATCATCCTTCTTCACCCCTCTCTTTTGCTGTAGTTTTATTTCTACATTTATGTTTTTAATATAGCTTAGTGACACCTAAACACCCTTCCTTTAGGACTGCCAGATTTATAGCCAGATCTGGAAATTACTATATGCCCTTGTGGTTCAGATCAATAATCCCTATGGGACAAACTCTTACTTATCAAAACTTGCTACAACAGGCCCTGTATCATGCAGGTCTATATGTATATTTCAAACTTGTTATACTAACCCATCTCCAATTCCCCACTCTTGATTTATTCTCTCCACTGTTCTTAATAAAATAGCATCAAGTGTCTCAAGAAAACCTTGGTGATGAGGTACTGCCGGGGATTTTTGATCTAGTATAGTAATCTGTGTTTTTGTTGAGCTATATTCTTTATAGATGTAGTGTTTGAATAAATGTTGGCTTTAGTTTTTGTGTGATTTTCAAAATTTTTCTTCATATTCTGTTTTAGAATTTTTGTGTCTTTGTAATGTTTGAATAAGTACAGTTGTAAACAAAATTAAAAATTAAAAATTAAAAAATAAAAAAATAAAAAAAAATACTAAAAAGAAAATGATGTGTCAACAGATGAGGACTAGCAGTACCTCAGCTACCATTTTCTCAAATTTCTAAAGGTCCTTCTCCTTCTTATAAGGAGATTGATATGCTGAGGAAATGAAATTTGTTAAATAGTGGCAGTCATTGGTGAGATAGTGGATGAGACCTTGCCCAACTTGCTGGACTTGGGATGAGGTATTTGCTAAAATTTTTGAAGTATGGACTGAGGTGGCCCCCACCTATGTGCTAAAAAGTACTCATTTTGGGCTTCTTAGTGGGGTGTGTGCACCCCTTCACTTGGACAACTGCCCTTAGGCATTTTAGGCACCTTTGTTGCCTGTGATTGCCTCTCTACTGAATGTGGAGCTAGAGTTGATCCCTATGTCTCTCAAGCAACTAAAATTTTTGAGCTAGAGGATTGAGGTTTGATGCCTCTGCATCTACAAAGGTATGGCTTTTTACTTTCTGAATTATAGTTCTTTCCGGTTTAGCTGAGTTCCAGATGGGTTGTCTTAATTTTCGGTCATTTATATACCCCCATCTGGATTGTTGAGATCATGAGTCTTAATGTAGGAAGAGTCATGAGGGTTAATGATCAAAGGTTATAAATCTATGTTGGAAATTCAGTTGAGCACTCTAAAATCATTTACTTTCAAGTCCTTCCACTGATTGTTGCTCCAACACTGTGTACCATATGTAACATAGTTCTTTTTAGTGCTTGAAAAGTTTGTCTATATAGTGTAGTGTGATCTGATTTTTGTATGAATCCTGCTTTACAATGTGTGCTTTTAATTTTCAAAATTTTGTGTCATCAATTCTGATTCTTACTCAGATCATGTTCTAAAATTTTGTGCTTAGGATTTTAATTGTTTAGTTTAGTTTATGTTTTTATATACATGCTATTTTTTTTTTACTGTCACCTCCGCAACATATAGTTGCAGTTTTTAGGAGTTTGTATAGCTGTTTTATTTTCTTAGTAGTCATGTTCTGTCTCTTCTCTTTTTCTCCTTCATAGTATACTTTTCTGCATTGTTTTAGTTCATTTTTCTTTTTATTTTATGTTGTAGTTTAGTGTGTGTCTGTCCTGCACCTTGCTGCCCCTCTACATTTTGCATGAAACAGTGGGGACACTATTTACCTTAGGTTTGGGGTGAATTGGTGCAGTGTTGGTTTAATTGGGATGAATAAAGTCAATTCCCACCTAATTTGTTAGAAGGAGGAAATTTATGAAAAATTAGAAATTTTTGCAGACATTTTGAAACTGAAAATTTTAAAATCTTAGCACCACCATGAAGCTAACATCAGAAAATTTTTCAATTAGTACTTAGTGAACCTAAGAGGAGAGAAAACGGTGAAAATACACCCCATGGGTTAATTTGAGGACCATACCTAGTGAGATTTGAGCCCATCATTTTCTTTTGAAGAGTGTTTTTGGCATTATTTATGCTCTAAGGACTGATTGAGTCAAGACCTTTTCACTAGAAGTTAGGCACCTCCAAATCAAAACTGATTGACAGCACACTAAGGAAATGATCCAAGGCCTTCATTTGGACAGTTTGAGTTTGAAAATTCAACCTTTTAAAACAACCCTTTTGCATACACTCGTTGAGCCTTAAAAATCCTACTTTTCTTTGACAAACACCAGAGTACTTGCACCTTAACCTCTTGACCTAATTCAATTGTACTCTCACTCTGAGAATTTAGAACGTAAAGGAGAAGGAGTTAAAGATAGTGAGAGTGGTCCAACATTTGGTGGAAGGTGAAGAAAAACAACTTATGAACATCAGTGTATCAGTGGTATTTGTGTGGTAGTTCATCATAAAAAACATAAAAATATTGAATAAAATTAAAAAGAGAAAAAGAAACAGAAGTCTAGAGAAGAACATCATCTGAAAATTAAAAAGAAGAGGAGAAGCTGGCCACTTTGATTCTGGAATATATCAAGTAAGATGATGTTTTGCTAAAATGAAAGTTGTGAACTGATGAATCACTCCTTACCTTGCTGATTTATTAATTTTGATTCCCTTTTTATCCCATCATTCTCTATATCCCTCACCCATAAGCCACATTACAACCCATTCAAAAAGACCTTGTAGATCCAAAATGAAATGAGTTGTCATGTGGAGATGAGGAGTTGTCAAATCTACGGTGAAAATTCATGAGGATGTCAGAAGTGAGAAGCTTTCCCTATGCTCATGCTTGCAGGCCCATTTGGGGTCTGTAACTGCTCTTGAGCTGCTTTGAATGTGAACACCCTCAGATTGTCAATCTTTAGAGATAAACTTGGTGAGAATTGGGTGTGAATTTTAACCTCATTGGGGTTGTATCCAACCTGATTTTTGAATTTAAGGCAAGCTTGGTACTGATTTTTTCACATTGAATTTCTGATGTAAAATGATTGGTGGTGATGCAAACACATATTAATTTTGAGTTTTAAATGGCATGCATTACTGCTATAATTTCCTCTTAATTTTAAAGAATGGGTGTGGAATGAAGCTTTATTTATTTAAATTCATTTTATCATTGACTACACTATTTTTAATTGTTTTATTGGTGAAGTTTGTGGGTGTCTTTACTGAAAACCCTCAGGAGACTTCACTCCTCCACTAGGGATCACCTAAGGGTTTAAAAGGCTTGGTGCATATGCTAAATGCATCCGTGCTCCCTACGAAAGTGGCATTTTCTGTTTTTAAT
This sequence comes from Chloranthus sessilifolius, assembly GCA_021018995.1. NCBI lineage: Eukaryota > Viridiplantae > Streptophyta > Magnoliopsida > Chloranthales > Chloranthaceae > Chloranthus > Chloranthus sessilifolius. The sequence continues at coordinate 18,879,671 of CM037586.1, forward strand.
TTGTGCTTTGCTCGAGGACTAGAAAAGATTAGGTTTGGGGGTGTGTTAAGCTCTGAAAAGTACTACTTTTCACCCCTTAACCTAGCCTTTGATGGATGTTTGAGCACATAAAATAATGTGTTTTTTGTGAGTTTTGTGATAACAGGAAATAAGAGCTTATTGATGCAATCCATGCTATTTCAAGCCAAGAAGGAAGATTTTTATGCTAGGTTGTGGAGTTGAAGAATTTATTGAGAATGCACCATGGTGGTTCACACCATTGGGAAAATTTTTTCATGCTTCAAGGTCCTAGAAGGCCTACTGAGGGTATGAGGTGAAACCCAAGTAGCGAGGAGTGTTGCTAAAAATAATCTTTGCGAGCTGCTGAAAATGTAGTGCAACAATTTGATCTGCGCGACCCAAGAGAGCCCTGCGAGCAGCCTAAAAGCTGTGGGAGTCTTTATCCTAGCGAGCTGGAGTGCATGTAATGGATCCTCGTGAGCTGGGAATTCTAAAGCCCCATATTTTCTATCATCGCTAGCCTGCATTCTCAGCTCCACCTTAGAACCGCGCGAGCTAGTTGAAGTCCTTAGAGTGCCCAGCCTCGCGAGCAGTTCTGAAGCTCCATATATTTTGACTCTCGCGAGCTATTTTTGGAGCTGTGCAATGTGGATCCTAGCGGGCTGCCCATGCTAAGGCCTTCATCCTCTTAAGCTACAAAGCTGTGGCACTATCCAGTAAATCCGCACACCAAAGTTGTGCACACTCTTGCTGCTGCACTAACTGAAGTCCAAAGCTGCAATGATGAGGTCTTAAAGCCACAGAGCGGGAGCAGCATTGCTGCCATTGCAACAGCCTATACTTGAAGCCAACAACAGTTGAGCACTTTCAAAATGAACTTTATGTGCTGCAACACCATCCAGTTGGGTTGTTATATATATTTCAGACACGTGATAGCAGCTGCACTACAGCCTACATTCAATCCACAAAGAAGCTACATTGAAGAACATGAGCTGAAAACCTCCAAATTTAGCACATTGGAGTAGTGTATAGGCTGAAAGCATTTTGTCGAACAGTTGTTGTGCGCACTCGAGCAGCTGTGGTGCACCTCTCGAGTAAATCAACTAAACTCCCATGAGCTGCGGACTCGAAGGCGAGTGGTGTAGAGCGGAAAAATACAGGCATTTGAGTTGTTCTGCTGTTGAGGCATTCTGTCGAACAAGTGCTTTGCTGAAAAATGTTGTATTTCAGCCCAACAATATTTAAGTTGCTGAAATATGTTGTATTTCGACTCAACGAGATTTAAGCTCCTGCTGTATTGCAACTCAACGAGATTTAATTTCTGAAGCTTCAACTCAGCGAGATTTAACTTCTGAAGTATTGCAACTCAGCGAGATTTAATTTCTGAAGCTTCAACTCAGTGAGAACTCAGCGAGATTTAACTTTTGAAGCATTTCAGCTCAGCGAGATCAAACTTCTAAAGCTTCGACTAAGTGAGAACTCAGCGAGATTTAAGCGAGATGCATACCTGAAGCTGTCATCTACGCGAGGCACGAATTCCAGTAGCCTATTTCATCACCCAAGGATATTTTGGGTATTTCACACCTTCTAGGGCACACATTCCAATGTCCCACACTTCCCAAAGAATCTAAGGGCCACGAAATCAACTCCAAACCTTCTCAAATCTGATTAGCTAATGAATATTAAGGTTTTGACGGTTGCTTATATAAAGGACTGCTATCTACATTTGTAAACTAACAAGGGATAGCCTGTGTTCATCAAGGGTTTCGAGCCAGGATTAGCCTAGTTCACTTAAGGTTTTTAATCTAGGAATAGACTGAGATCGGAGCCAGGGTTTCTGCTCATTCAGGGTTTAGTTTCCTTTTCCTTTTACTTTTTCCATTTTCTTATTCCTTAGCACAACAGCAATGTTGGGCTAAGTTCTATGCAATAGCTAGTTTTATTTTGGTTTTATAATAGGTTTTGTAAACATTGGGATTTTGGACGAGCAGTTGTGTTTAGGCTGCAGCCAGGAGATAGTTCATTGTAAGTTTTACTCTTTTAATGAATTGCTGAAATCTATAGATCTTATGGCTTCTTTAGATGTCTATAGGATCCATGTATTTGGGACTAGCCCATTCAGTTTCTAGTAGATCTATTGTTTGCGATCTAATTTTCCTTGGTTTGATAGACACATGGAAAGCAATGCTGGATCTATAGAGAGATCCAGGGAGGTTGGAGTCCTGTAAGCCATGGTGGTTGCGGCAGTTTTCATGTTCTATCTCAGGCCTCTGTGGGATGGACAGACTAATGGGATACCTTGTGACCATTCGAGTGGACAGAATATAGCCCTAAGGTTGTGTCCATTCACATGTTTCAGACGAATTCTTCTCCCCTACACATGAGCTTCTAGAGCCTTGTGAGGAGGTTTGTACAGTAACTGGCTCCCCTCTGTTCTACCTAATCGATATCAGATGTTAGAATTGATCTCTTGTAATAATTGCAGCTTGAAGCTGAGTCATTACAAGCTGTTTGTAGCAATGACCAGCTGAGCTAAAGGCCTTATTCAACCTGTTGCATGGTCCTTTTTGCTGGCACTAGTGAGCAGTAAGCCTTAGCAAAGCACTTAGGATCTTATGGGTTGTAATACCTATGGGTGCTAGTCAGGTCTGTGCATAAATCTGGGGAGCTTGTAGCACTGGATTACATAGTTCTGCAATAGTATTCATGGCAAGAGCTGGTCCAGTGGTTGGGGAAATGATCAGTCCACTCTTCTGGATTAGACTAGTGAATTTCTGGTTTAACTAATGGGATTTGACAGACTCTATCTGATACCCTGTGACCATTATAGTGGACAGAGTACAACCCTAAGAGCGCCCCAAATGGCATGGGTTAAACTGGAAGCTTATACCTTGTTGAGGATATTAATAGCATCTTAGCAAGGACCACTGCAGAGATAGACTAAATCTGAGTTACATTACTTATTTCTCCCTAGCTGTTTACTTCTCCATATTTTATCTTTATTTTATCACACATGTCATCATCCTTCTTCACCCCTCTCTTTTGCTATAGTTTTATTTCTGCATTTATGCTTTTAATATAGCTTAGTGACACCTAAACACTCTCCCTTTAGGACTGTCAGAGTTATAGCCAGATTTGGAGATTATTGTATGCTCTTGTGGTTTAAATCAATACTCCCTGTGGGACAAACTTTTACTCCTGGATCAATATTTGCAGCTAAGACATTGAAGTCGTAGGATGAGATATCATCAAATCTCTGTATGGAAATACAATGCTAACTGATATGTTAGATTACCAATTCACTTCTTGATGCATAAAATACCAATCGAAGCAAATTATATCTTTATCTATATTTATTCTAGCAATATATAATATAAAAAAGTCATTATCATGCGAAAAATTTATCATGCTGACATGCTGAACAATCATGCTGACATGCTGAACAAGCATGCTGAATAAATTCAAGGAAGTCATGGTGCAACAGATACGAGGAATCATGTTGAACAAGGAATCCTGCTGAAACAATCTTAGCTTAAATAAGCTAGCAGATGTAAAACATATAGGTACAAGAACAAAAGAATCAAGCTCCCGAGTTAGCGGGATCACTTGTCAAGCTTCCGAGTTAGCGGGATCACTTGGACCGAGACAAATCAAGCTCCCGATTTAGCGGGATCACTTATCAAGCTCCCGAGTTAGCAGGATCACTTAAACCATAACATCTAGCTCTCGAGTTAGCGGGATCACTTGTAGTCAAGATTTACACAGTCAAGCTCTCGAATTAGCGAGATCACTTGACTCAAAAACGAAGCAAAATTGGTACTTGACATCAAGGAGACAAGATATGAACAATGCATGGAATCAAGTATGCAAGAATATCATGAACAAATAGCATATATCAGAATAGACTATTCTAATGGAAACTCGCATGCTCAAACATAACTGAAACTGATAATATGCTCAACATACTCATAGCCCAACTAACTCTTGCATATTCATACGTAAATGGAAATTAGCATAATCATTTATATACATATAGCAAAACTGAGCTAACTAGTAATCAAGACTGAACTAGCATGTGTATAGAGTAATCATACGTTAAATTTGAACGAATCATCCTCATTCCTAACTATTCATTGAAACTGAATCTAGCACATCCATACAAATTCAGGCATCGAATCTGAACTGATCAGTATCATAACTCAAAATTGAATTGAGCATAGTGTGACGGAGGTATGCAATGTGGCTACCCGGGCTATCTGTAGCACCACTCGAGCCGCTTGTACTCCGCGTAGAGGCAGTGGTGACTTTGTGCGTGGGGCACACGATGTGGTGCCAAGAGGGCACGCGATATCTTGGTGTCGGGACAGCACAGCATGTGGTGCCAGGAGGGCCTCACGACATGGTGGCACTGTGAGGACGCGACACGATTGCATGGGAGAAGACGATGCGGGAGTAACATGGACACGACATGGGCTAGCGATGTGGGGCGTTGTGGTGTGAATACTAAAGTATGTTAAACCAAGGGGTTTGAGGTTCTCCTGTCATTCTGGCTGAATTACTGTTTTACCCTTATATACGGAGAAGGGAGCTCGGGAGATATTGGCCTACACACGGGGCCTTGCGTTGCCAGAGGGGGCACAAATGTCTCCTAGGCTTGAAAGGGTGGGCCTAGGACATTGACACAGCGATACCATGTGGCACCCAATGCGAGGTTGAAGTATGGCCCGAACAACGCGTCAATGAAGCTTGAGCAGGCCAAGTATGGAACAGTGGTGCAAGGGAGCGTATCGTAAGGGGCATGATACATCGGATGGTAAGCCGTGAAACAGAGGTAACCATGAGGGGGAGTTCCTGTCCTCTAGGTGGGTGGTATTAGAGCTGATGAAAGAGATTGGTTGGCTTCGTTGCATGTGGTAGCGAGGCACCGCGTGGGTTGATGGCGCGTCAAAGAACACCCTCGTGACAGTTGGTATCAAAGGTAGGCTGACTTAGCGCACCGGGCGTTAGGTGTTGCACGGGCTAATACTGTTGGAAGAGTGACCCTGTGACAATAGGCATGCAAAGCACACATCAAAACTGATATCTATTATTATCATTATACTTAACTATTTATCACAACTGCACTGACATATGCATTCCTCAATTGAAACTAGCATGTGCATCTTTAATCAATACGATCATACATGACTAAATTGAACATAAGCATCAATTTACATAATTATACATGATCACATCAATAACGTACTATCTAGACGAGAATAAGAAAACAAAATATAAATGAACAAGGTAAACTCCCTACCTTAATTAACGCTTACACTTTACTTGCTACATGCGCACACACGCATCCAAGAGAAACTCATCATGACAAGTTCGTCATGTGCACCAAGCTCCTATAAATTATGTTCATGGTTTTAGTCTTTGTAATGGTATACTGGGTCACCATAGGCTGTATCTAAGTGACTTTTATGGTTAACTAGCCTTAGAGTCAATACCCAGCACCTATCTACAACACAAGGCACTTCCAAGCATACACAAAGCCCAAACACAGGCTTGCCTTGACAAGCCACAGGGTTGTCGTGGCAAGCTTTTCAGCTGAGCACCTTGTTGTGGCAACCTTGTGAGGTTGCTGTGGCAAGCCTGATGCTCAAGCTTTCCGTGGTGCCCCTTGCTCTCCTCTGATTTCTCTTGTATCCTTAGCTAGTTGGGCCCTTCTCCACTGTATAAATACTATTGTTTCTTTTATATATTGAACCTAGACCCGATTTTATTTCTTAAATCCGGTCTCCGGTATGAAAGATCCGGAGGGCAATAATTTGGAGATGTTGACTCCGAAACGTCCACACAACTCTTATGTCTCAAGGCTGTTGATCCGATTGTATGGAATTGACACCAAGGGCTTAACATTTATCGTAAATGAATTCTAATCTATAAGAACTAATCCATGATTCATTTTACGGCATACCTTTTGATGGACTCATTGTTTACGACGACGCCTAATTGGTGTCGATGTCGCATTTATGAAGCAAGTGAAGAGCTATGGTTGAAGTGAACGCTCCGAGAGAAAGGGTTCGTCTGTCGAAACTCTTGCGACAGAATCGTAGGGTTGCTTAATGACTCATGGTTCAAAGCCAAGGTTTGAAAAGATTGAATGGAGAAATGGGTTGGGGAAGCTAGCAGCAAAGTTTGGTTTTCTGATTTTACTTTGGCTCTTTTTTTTTTTTTTTGCTCTCATGGTTAAAGGTTGAAGCAGAATTTGTGTGCTATCGTGTTTTGAATTCGTCAAAGGTTGAAGCAGGAAGAAGAAGAAAGCTCTATCGACTTTTATAGTGGTTTTGTTCCACTTTGTGTGCATGGGAGTCAAGAATGACTCATGTAGTCATGTTCATTTGTTGGCGGAATAATCAGCTTATAAGCTGTTTACAGTTGAACTCCCCTATTGAGCCCACACTAATCTGCAGTGTACAAGCATATAAGCCAAATAAGACTTACCTTTAATTTTAAGTGTATACGCTATGAGGGGCTGGAATCCCATGCAATGCCTACATGGGTTTTTCAGTGTAGATGCTTATAAGCCAAAGTGTAAAGCTAACATACTGCTATATGTGTAAAGCTGAAGTTTGGTTTTAGTGTAAATTGGTTACACTAATTAAAGATGTATGGTTGGGAATATTGCTTTAGTGTAAGACACTTACACCTATAGATTATATATATAGGATGGCACTTTGTATTCATTGTATTAGCTAGTACACATCTATGGCATATGGAAGGTTAAAATTCAAGTGTATTTTTAATACACGAGCTTTAAGTCTATGCATGACCGGGTTTGACTAAAAACATTTTTACTGGGCCACAAAGGGCCTCGCATTCTTATCAGTTTTGAACACGAATTTAAATACATATTTTGTGTCCCGTGTTAGGCACTCGCCTGACCTGACCCGTGTCCATACCCAACATGAAAATATGGCAGCTGTTACACCCCCCCCCTCCTTAAGGGATTTTCATCCTAAAAAATAAATGAAGACAGGGATGTGAGATCAGGTCATGGTGGATAAAATCAATAGTGCATAAAATCAATAATCCGGATCATGTTACTTGTGTCATATGAGAAAGCAAAGTAAACACAAATATTATTATAGTGTAAACCAAAGCAGGTGCAGGAATTAAACTATATAAAAGTGAGTTGTATACTCACCAGGCTATGAGCTATGCTGATGCTGACCGGCTAAGGATGGTCCACCATCCCTCTGAGGAAGCTTCGGCACTAAAGTGGTTGCATTGCGGGTGTACGCAGACTCGTAATTCCGTGCTCGACCAATGTAAGGGGTTGAGGCGGTTTGGAAGGTGTGCTCCATCAAAAGAGTGGTGGCCTCTTCAATATAGTTGACACATTGATGAAGCATATAGTTGTTTCGGTAGAGGTTGTCGAATTGTTGGAGGGTTTGTTCATGATTTTCTCTCATTAGCCGCACAAGGTCGGCAATGGTAAAAGTCTCTTCCATAGAGGAAATTTGTTCAACTTGAGAGGAAATTGGGACTTCTTGAGTTGGTGCCGATGGTGTGGCTTGGGGTTGTCGTGGAGGAGCAGGTATTTGTCGTGCTTGTCGGTTTTTCACTGCCTGTTGAGACCGTTGGTATATGTTTTTCCATATTGCAGGGGTAAACACATGAATATGGTCGGTGCGTAGCTCCTCACCAAGAGGGACTTGATAGGGTTCCCTATTATGGGCATCTTGATGACCCTCGAGAAGTTGAGAGATCACACGCGGATAAGGGCATACGGGCATGGGTGTGGCTACATTACTACAGAGATGGATACTGGCATACTTAATGCCCTCCCAAACAACCTTTGGGGCATTAACCCAACGAGTCTCGTGTACCGCAAACAAGGCCTGTAATAGAGCGTCACATTGCTCGAGGTCATGTTGCATAGGGTATAGATTACATCTAAACACACAATCTAGAAACCACATGTTTTGTGGTAATTGGCTGCTTCGAACTGAAAGACCTTGAGCGGAGGAGGTTTGTCCGTCCGTCATCTTGGCAGTGATGTTATGGAATTTCACATCCTTCAGGCGTGGGGTTGGAAAACCTAAGCTCTCGTCAAAGGTCCTACTGCAATCCATAGCCTTAGCTATGTCTTGCAATTTAAAATGAAATTTTCGGCCATCTAATTGGCCGAAAAACTGAACACTTTTTAAATTGGCCATCTAATTGGCCGAAAAACTGAACACTTTTTAAATTTTGGTAAAATAATTTGACAAGGCGGGGATAAAAGTGTGTATGTATGGGCTAGAATAGGGTGTCTAATTACGCCTGTTCAAGGTATCGTAAGGACCATGCGGTCAGATCGGTCGGTACAAGTAATGAGTCCTCAATCAGCCAATCAGGTTTCATGCCTTTTGTGTCCCACCATGGAATGGGTTGCTCACGATCCACGGGTGGATCGACATGCTCTTGGGACGTAGATGGGGCTTTGCCCATTGCTTTTGCTGTCGCCTTTGGGCATACGGGAGTGCTTTTGGAAGCCATGATCTTCTTTGGAGGCATGGTATTTCAAAGAGTTTGAAAAGAAAAATGACAAGGGGAGTAATGAGGGTTTTACCTCACAAAGACACCAAATTATGGAACAAAATGCTGAAATTAGAGATGAAGGAGCTCGGCCAAGCATGATTCTCCGACATGCAACAAATTTCGGCGCGAAATTGGGGTATTTTTGCACTCAAATATCTTGTATATAGCTCGAGAGGTAGAAACACACAGACCCCACAAAAGAACAGAACCAGAGAATGAGTTTTGGGGCTTCTCGGACCCAATTAAAACCTGAGTTGGTTGCCTCGGCAACTCAACATGCTTGCCGTAGCCAGCCTATCCCTTGCCGCGACAAGGCCCTCAGATCTTGACTGACACAGATTTTTAGGCCATGGAGGGTTTTGGTGCATATTGTTGATATATCTATGTTGCAAACAATATTAGGTAGCATCTAAAAATACTTTATGATGAATTTGATGTGTAAACATGCTTTAAATATTTTTATTTCTCCAAAATTTATAGAATCAACTTGTTGAACTAACTCATGAGTTAATGTGTAAGCCCAAGAGTGGGCATAGTATGATTGGTTTCAGTTAAACAGGGTCATACATATATATTACCAATGTATACATAGTGTCCAAAACTTTATTTTTCATCTAATACTCAACTTTTAATACCTCCTTTATACACATATAATGGCAATGCAAACAAAACTTTTTATATCATATGCAGGAATTTATTCAAACGCATGCAATAAGCAACGTACCTTAGGTAAATAAGTGGAGATACTGAGTGCGAATATCAGCTTCGCGTTCCCACGTGGCCTCATGAGAACCATGATTCTTCCATTGGACTAATACGAGTGAAATATGCTTCGTTCTCAAGATTTGATCTCTGCGGTCCAAAATCTAGCCTAGTTCTTCAGTCACCGTCAAATCCTCCTGAACATCCAGTGGCTGATAATCCAACACGTGTGTTGGATCACTGACATACTTCCTCAACATAGACACGTGGAATACGTCGTGTACGCTAGATAAATGTGAAGGTAACGCAACTTGGTATGCTACCTCACCCACTCTGCCCAAAATTGGGAATGGTCCAACTTAACGAGGACTTAACTTGCCTCATTTCTCAAATTGCATCACGCCCTTTGTAAGAGATATTTTGATAAAGACGTGATCGCCAATCTGTATGGAACATGTTAGAAATACAATATACGTCATTTAATTCATGTAACCAATAGACTTATAGGTCTGTTTAGTTTCCTAAAAATCAACACTGGTTCAGTTGAGATCAGCATAACTCTTGCCGACTCTATGCACTCTTCAGTCTCTCCCGAATAACGTGAGCAACTGCATTGGTACTTTCTATCAAGTCAGGGCCCAAATTAAGATGTTCGCTAGCTTCTTCCCAGTGGATTGGAGATTTACATCGGCGGCCATACAGTGCCTCAAATGGTGCCATGCCGATGCTCAATTAGAAGCTGTTATTATATGCGAATTTGATAAGGGATAAGTGCTTATCCCATGATCCTTGGAAATCTAGCATACAGGCTCGTAATATATCCTCTATCACCTGATTCACCCTCTCCGTCTGTCCGTCGGTGTGAGGATGAAACGCAGTACTAAATTCCAACTTTGAACCCATTCCTTCTTGGAAACTCTGCCAGAATCAGGAGGCATATAAGGAATCACGATCTGACACGATACTCACGGGTATCCCATGTAGTCAAACTATCTCTCTTAGATAGATTTCGGCTAGTTTTGATGCTGTATATCGCGTATTGTAGGGTAAGAAATGCATTGATTTGGTGAGACGATCAACAATCACCCAAATCGCATTGTAACCCTTCTGTATACAGGGTAAACTAAGAATGAAATCCATGGAAATGTTCTCCCATTTCCACTCTGGGATGGGCAGTGGCTGTAATAATCCAGCAGGATGCTTGTGTTCCACCTTCACTTACTGGTAGGTCAAACATTTCGCAACATGTTCTGCCACTTCTCGCTTCAATCCATTCCACCAAAATGTCTTCTTCAAATCCTAATACATTTTCGTGCTACCAGGATGAATGACATAAGCCGACTTGTGAGCTTCTTCGAGAATCTCGTGACATAAGGCACTATCATTCGGTACACATACTCGGCCTCAAAATAATAAGGGCCCATCGTCCTTTATAGAAAAGTCTGGCTGGAGCCCATTGAGTACTCCCAGTCTGATGTCAATAAGCTTTACATCATGCCTTTGGAGTTCTCTGATCCTATCGAAGAGTGTAGATCAGATCATCACTGTAGCAAGAAAACCTCAATTTGACGTTGCTTTAAGAGTGGCACTGGATGACACTATGTCATTGAGCAACTTCCATCTTTGTAGCCGTGTCACAAGATGGGATAGTTGAGCGGACGATTTTCAACTTAGCGTATCAGCTACTACAGTGACTTTACCGGGATGGTACTGAATCGAACAATCATAGTCCTTTAAGAACTCCATCCATCTTCTCTATCTCCAATTTAACTCTTTCTGGGTAAAGAGATACTTTAGACTCTTAAGATCGATGAAAATCTCAAAGGTTTCACCATACAGGTAGTGCCTCCAGATTTCAACGCAAAAATGACCACTGCTACTTCCAGGTCATGAGTGGGGTAGTTCTTCTCGTGATCTTTCAACTGACGGGAATCATACGTAATCACCCATTCCCACTGGTTCAATACACAACCTAACCCACTATACGAGGCATCGCTGAAGATAACAAAACCACCACTGCCTGATGGTAGTGCTAGTAAGGGGGCAGAGATGAGTCACCTTTTCAACTCTTGGAAGCTCTGCTCACATGCCTCATTCCACTTGAATTTAACATTCTTACGAGTGAGCTGCGTGAGTGTACCAGCAAGCTTCGAAAACCCTTCAACAAATCATCGATAATACCCTACGAGACCTAAAACGCTTCGAATCTCAATTATAGTTTATGGTTGCTTCCATTGTACTACAGTCTCTATCTTTGCAGGATCTACGATAATACCAACTTCAGAGATGATATGGCCTAGAAAACTGACTTGATTTAACTAGAAGTCACATTTACTAAACTTGGCATACAACTAAGACTCTCTCAATGTTTGATCTTCGTGCTCTGCTCTCGTCTTTGAGTAGATGAGTATATCGTCGATGAATACTATGATACACTAATCTAAATAGGACTTGAAGACTCGGTTCATCAAGTCCATAAATGTTGCTGGTGCATTGGTCAACCCGAAGGGCATGATAAGAAACTCGTAGTGACCATATCGTGTCAGAAAAGTTGTCTTCGAAATATCTTTAGCTTTCACCTTCATCTGGTGAAATCCCGATTGTAAATTGATCTTTGAAAAATACCGTGCTCCTTGTAACTGATCAAAGAGATCGTTGATTATGGGGAACAGGTATCGATTCTTAATCGTCAGTTTATTTAGTTGATGGTAGTCAATGCAAAGGCGCATTGAACCGTCTTTCTTCTTCACGAACAACACCGGTGCGCCCCACGGAGACACACTTGGTTTGATACAGCCTTTGTCAAGAAGCTTTTGTAACTGCTCCTTGAGTTCTTTCAACTCCACTGGTGCCCAGGGCTAAATCAATAGCAAATTCCACTTCCCTATTAGGTGGTAATCCTAGCAACTCATCAGGGAAAATATCAAGGAATTCATAGGCAATCGACACATCTGACAGTGTGACTTTCTTTTCTTCCTGATCTTGACTTTGAATAAAAGCGATATACCCTTGAGCACCATCATCGAGTAATCGCCGCGCTCAAATTACTGATATAAAAGGAAGTATAGTTGACTGTACACTAAAAAGTTTAGATGATTTCCTTCCTTGGGGATGGTAAGTGACAATCTTCTTTCGACAGTCAACATTTTCATGATGATTGAACAACCAATCCTTGCCAAGGATTACGTTGAATCTTTGCATATTAGGCAATATCAAATCAGCTACTTCTTCGTATTCCCAGTAATCTTTGATCAAAACAACAGTGGATCAATACACCATGTCAGTAGTGACAGATTGTCCGGCCGGAACTGACACTTCTAAAATAAAGTCGAGAGGTTCTGGAGTGGCTCCCAACCTTCCCATCTTATCAACAAACTCAGGTGCGACAAACAAGTGTGTAGATCTGGGATCTATCAATACTTGTGTCTCATAACTCAAGTACGCATCCTTCGGATACAATAGTAATGTACCTATTGCAGATGTATTAGATAATTAGCTCGAACTAATGGAATTTAGAAACTATCAAATCTAAGACTATACGGTTCTAAAACTAGTGGGAAATAATAAATTGTACAAAGTGTATATATGTCTAAATTTAAAACTGATGCACCTACTTCGTCTAAAAAGATTATTAATAAACTTATGATAAAATAATACTATCACACATACCTTGAATAATATCATTGATGGTTTGGGCGCCTGGTGCTGACATAGCATAAGCTCGGCCTTATATCGTAGGTCATGCAGGTCGTAAAGCTGGTCTAGTCTTTGATGTCGTTCCCGCCATCTCTAAACAATCCTTGATCCGATGTCCCATCTTTCCTCAATGAAAGCACGCACCAGATGCTTTACGGAATTCGTCTATCTTATGTGCCTTCCCACACTTTCCACATATATCGGTTGAAGCTTCCGACGAAACTGTATAAGATCCCATGCGGGAAATTGCCGGTTGTGCTCATGAAATGCGAGATACAGACTGGGCAGGCTGGTTCAAAACACGTGGAACTCGAGGTGGTAATGGTGGTAGATTGCGAGAGTGTAAGGTTGTGTTAGGCTACTGCAACAGCTTGGAATGCTGGCTGCATGGGATATCACAGTCTCTTACTCGCTTGATCGAGACTTAAAGCCTAAGCCTTGCTGCCTTTATTTTGTTCCTCTCTCCTCTTTAACGTAGTCTCAACATCAGTCTCTGCGATAAGGGCCAACTTCATCACGTGTGAATACGTCGTTGCTTGGAACAACGAAATTCTTTCCTTTATCATGGGCTTCAAACTTTTGTGTCTTCATGAGCTCGATGGCTACTAGCAATGGCGCAAACTGAGAAAGGCAAGTAAATTCTGCCTCATACTCTCTAACTGTCATTTGACCCTGTACTAAGGTCGCAAACTGAACTTCCATCCGGTATCTCTCTAGTACCGAAAAATATTTATCATTAAAAGCTTCAGTAAACACTGCCCACGTCCAAGGTACTTCGGGTACCCTTATCCATTCTACAGATTGCCACCAGGGCTCTGCTTCACCCTCTAGTTTGTATGCTTCCCAACTGACTTTCTCGACCTCAGTGCATCTAACCTGTAGAAGCACCTTCTTAATCTGTGTTAACCACTTCTCAGCCTCCATTAGGTCATGTTGACCGTAGAAGCCTGGCGGTCGAAGGCGTACAAACTCTGCAAAGCCTTTTGGGGTCGTCACTCTACTAGCAAGGCCATAGTGTGGACCATGGTCTCCATCAACTACAAATTCTATCTCACATTCTGCTCGACTCCAGGAGCAAGCCCCATCTGATGCTCATCTGCTACAGGAGGAGTATGTTCAGCAACATTCTCCATCGTAGCTCGACTTTCTGCCATATGTGCGTTCTCTCCGCTTTCAGAGACAGCGTCGTGCTCATAGCCTGCTACTGGAATAGCATTCGGCCCAATGCGATGGGGTAACGGTGGTCTACCCCTTCCTCTTTCACATCGTGGAGGCATCGCAACCAGTAGGATCAAGCAACAACTTGATCAAATACATCATAGATTCAACCAACATCCTAACACTGAATAAGAATTAGGAACTTTGCCATATGTGTATGCCAGAGTTAAGTCTCCAAATGACTTAACGTCGGGGGCTCCGATACCACCTGTGACGGCCCAACTTTTCCTCTTGTCGTATATAGGAAAGGTCGCGTCGTCGGATCACCAAACATGATCCTATCATACAAATACATCATGTCATGTACAAAGTATTGCATATGCAGAAGCAATTTACTAACTCTGACATGATATAATATGGCAACAACTGATATTTACTCATCTATTAATTAGTAAACTAAAAAAAGATATAAATACGACTAACTTGATGCAATGTATAGCTTTCCACCGATGACGGCCACCCGTCATCTAAACAATGAAAAGAATACTTATACATGAAGACTCACAATATCTCGAAAACAAACACAATCCTGCTGATTTATACAAGTTTTACAACCAAATATCTCTCTCAAACCTATTTCGGAAAGAATTCCTCAGTGAATTCTTCCTCCTCATCCTCGTCCTCTTCTTTTTCCTCCTCCTTTGGCTGATATGTGGGATCACTCTTGTGCTCCGGATCAATATTTGCAACTAAGACATTGAAGTCGTAGGATGAGCAATCATCGAAGCTCAGCAGGGGAATTTATAGTGCCAACTGATATGTTAGATTACCGATTCACTTCTTGATACATAAAATATAAATCGAAGCACATTATATGTTTATCTATATCTATTCTAACAACATATAATATAAAAAAGTCACTATCATGAAAATAATTTATCATGCTGACATGCTGAATAAATACAAGGAAATCATGGTGCAACAGATACAAGGAATCATGCTGAACAAGGAATCCTGCTGAAATAAT
The DNA here is from genome assembly GCA_021018995.1 of Chloranthus sessilifolius. Taxonomy (NCBI): domain Eukaryota; kingdom Viridiplantae; phylum Streptophyta; class Magnoliopsida; order Chloranthales; family Chloranthaceae; genus Chloranthus; species Chloranthus sessilifolius. The sequence goes on from CM037586.1 coordinate 18,894,825, forward strand.
CTTAGCTTAAACTAGCTATCAGGTGTAAAGCATATAGGTACAAGAACAAAAGAATCAAGCTCCCGAGTTAGCAGGATCACTTGTCAAGCTTCTGAGTTAGCGGGATCACTTGGACCAAGATAAATCAAGCTCCCGAGTTAGCAGGATCACTTAAACTAAAACATCAAGCTCCCGAGTTAGCAGGATCACTTGTAGTCAAGATTTACACAGTCAAGCTCCTGAGTTAGCGGGATCACTTGGCTCAAAAACAAAGCAAAACTGGTACTTGACATCAAGGAGAACAAGACATGAACAATGCATGGTATCAGGTATGCGAGAATATCATGAACAGATAGCATATATCAGAACAAACTATTCTAATGAAAACTCGCATGCCCAAACATAACTGAAACTGATAATATGCTCAGCATACTCATAGCCTAACTAACTCTTTCATATTCATATGTAAACAGAAATTAGCATAATCATTTATATACATATAGCAAAACTGAGCTAACTAGTCATCAAGACTAAACTAGCACGTGTATAGATTAATCATACGTCGAATCTGAACGAATCATCCTCATTCCTAACTATTCATTGAAACTGAATCTAGCATATCCATACAAAATTAGACATCGAATATGAACTAATCAGTATCATAACTCAAAATTGACTTGAGCATAGGCATCCAAAACACACATCAAAATTGATATCTATCATTATCATTATACTTAACTATTTATCACGACTACACTGACATATGCATTCCTCAACTGAAACTAGCATGTGCATCTTTAATCGATATCATCATGCATGACTAAATTGAACATGAGCATCAATTTACATAATTATACATGATCACATCAATAACATGTTATCTAGACGAGAATGAGAAAACAAAATATAAATGAACAAGGTAAACTCTCTACCTTAATTCACGCTTACAATTTACTTGCTACATGTGCACGCATGCATCCAAGTGAAACTCATCGTGACGAGCTCGTCATGTGCACCAAGCTCCTATAAGTTACGTTCATGATTTTAGTCTTTCTAATGGTTTACTGGGTCACCATGGGTTGTATCTAAGTGACTTTTATGGTTAACTAGCCTTAGGGTCAATACCCAACACCTATCTACAACACAAGGCACTACCAAGCATACACAAGGCCCAGACACAAGCTTACCTCAGCAAGCCACAGGGTTGTCGTGGCAAACTCTTCAGGTGAGCACCTTGCCGTGGCAACCTTGTGAGGTTGCCGTGGCAACCTTCTGATGCTCAGGCTTGCCGTGGTGCCCCTTGCTCTCCTCTGGTTTCTCTTGTATCCTTAGCTAGTTGGGCCTTCTCCACTATATAAATACTATTGTTTCTTTTATATATTGTACCTAGACCTAATTTTATTTCTTAAATCTGGTTTCTGGTATGAAAGATCCGGAGGGCAATAATTTGGAGATGTTGTCTCCGAAACTTCCACACAACTCTTATGTCTCAAGGCTTTAGATCCGATTGTATGGAATCGACACCAAGGGCTTAACATTTATTGTAAATGAATTCTAATCTATAAGAACTAATCCATGATTCATTTTACAGCATACCTTTTGGTGGACTCGTTGTTTACGACGACGCCGAATTGGTGTCGATGTCACGTTTATCAAGCAAGTTAAAAGCTATGGTTGAAGTGAACTCTCTGAGAGCAAGGGTTCGTCTACCGAATCGTAGGGTCGCTTAATGACTCACGGTTCGAAGCCAAGGTTTGAAAAGATTGAATGGAGAAATTGGTTGGGGAAGCTAGCAGCAGAGTTTAGTTTTCTGATTTTACTTTAGCTCTTTTTTTCTTTTTTCTTTTGCCCTCACGGTTAAAGGTTGACATAGAATTTGTGTGCTATAGAGTTTGGAATTCCTCAAAGGTTGAAGCAGGAAGAAGAAGAAGCCCCTATCGACTTTTATAGTGGTTTCGCTGCACTTTGTGTGCATGGGAGTCAAGAATGACTCATGTAGTCGTGTTCATCTGTTGGCGGAATAACCAGCTTATAAGCTGTTTAGAGTTGAACTCCCCTATTGAGCCCACACTAATCTGCAGTGTACAAGCGTATAAGCCAAATAAGGCTTACCTTTAATTTTAAGTGTATATGCTATGAGGGGTTGAAATCCCATGTAGTGCCTACATGGGTTTTTCAGTGTAGATGCTTATAAGCCAAAGTGTAAAGCTAACATACTGCTATATGTATAAAGCTGAAGTTTGGTTTTAGTGTAAATTGCTTACACCAATTAAAGATGTATGGCTGGGAATATTATTTTAGTGTAAGGCACTTACACCTATAGATTATATATATAGGATGGCACTTTGTATTCAGTGTATTAGCTAATACACATCTATGGTATATGGAAGGTTAAAATTTCAAGTGTATTTTTAATACACGAGCTTTAAGTGTATGTATGACCGGGTTTGACTAAAAACATTTTTACTGGGCCACAAAGGGCCTCACATTCTTATCAGTTTTGAAAACGAATTTAAATACATCTTTTGTGTCCCATGTTAGGCACACGCCTGACCTGACCCGTGTCCATACCCAACATGAAAATATGGCAGTTGTTACATATCTTTTATTTATTAGGAATTGTTTCTCTTACTACCATAATCCAATTCAATCCAAGCATACCAAAAGTTGAAGATACAAAAAAATGGTAATATAATGTTATATATTTTTTTCCTTAATTTTTTTTTAATGTCTTAATAATTCTTATATTACAAACAAAATAGGTACAATACAGGTCACAATCTTAAAAGAAAAAGTTTATTTGAATTAAATTCAAATAATACTTTCATGAATGTGGAGTCAATTCCACTTAACGAAATAGTCAGCTGCGAACTCTCTTCACCATCGAAGGTAATAACCTTAACTATAAGTTATAAATATATTTTTTAGAATGATTATTTTATTTTTAATAATATTTAGATTTTATACTATTATTGTAAAGTTTCAATTAGAAGCATGCATCAAGATAAGGATCCTTGGTACCCCGCATGCAATACAAGCAAAACAAGAGTTATTTTAAAAGAAAAACAAGCTGGATGCAAAAAGTGCAAAATTTAAAATGTAGAATACACGTTACGGTAATAACTTTAATATAAATAGACTTATCAATTCAATTTAAGTTTATAATTTAAGTACAGAACTAATTATCAATATATATACATTGTAGCTATGCCTTTCACGTACAAATTGGTGATGAGAGTGAGAAAATATGGCTTATATTACTTCAAAATGAAGCAAATATTCTTATTGGTTCTTCTCTGGAAGGTATTATGCTTTTAAAATTGAATATAATATTTTTTATAAGAAATTTTTTTAGTTTATATATTCTTATAAAAAAATTATGACTAATTATGTTTCATTATATGCAGGATGGAGATAAACAATTTCAAATTCACATGAACAAATATCTTGAAAATGAGTATTTCTTTCATGTCAAAGTGTATGACACAATTTACCAAAATCGTCTTACAAGGTCGTACATATGTCAAAACGTTAAATACGAGACTACAAATGATGAAGACAATAAAATCGTCAAGAAAGTTAAAGTCGAGAAAGAATAAATACCCATTTTCGACTTAATTAAATATTCCAGATTATACTTATTTGTTAGTTTTTATTTTTTTTCTTCATGTTCTATAATTGACAATATAAGTTATATATATTTTTTTTATTAAATATTTTATAATTTTATATTATACGTAATGAAGACATAAGAAACATAATATTAAGTATTTTTTTTCTCTTTAATAAATTATAAAATATATTAACGAACAATTGAAATACTATTATTTTTTATATTCAAATAACCTGATAGATGTCTAAAAATCAAGTTCAATCATTTAAAGGTCCTAATGTCAATGTGCATTTGCACGTGCCTTTTTTACTAGTACCATTAAAACACAAAAAAAGTGATCATTGATAAATTTGGGAATCCATCTCCAAACCAATTGGCAATGAGTGGAGGGGCCCAGGACATTAGAAGGGGAGAAACAAGGCCATAATTTACCTGAGGTGAGACTAAACTTCAACATAAATGCCCCCACACGTGTTGGCAAGACTAAGCTAAATAACGTGGATAATTCAACTTATTGATGTGGAGTGGAGAAAGGCTTGTTTTGATACTATGATAAATTTTGGTATCCATCTCAAAACTAATTGGCAATTAGTAAAGGGGCCCAAGATATTATAAGGTGAGTTACCCGAGGTGCGACTAAACTTCAACAATCATTAAAACTCAAAAACCCTAAAAATTGATCATTAGAAATCAAGAACTCAAAATTTGAGATTTTTTAAAATAATATACTCAAGAAAACAAATTAGGTATCATACTAAGAGAAGTGTTTTGCTATATGGGCACCTCGTTCTCCACCAAACATAAAATTTGTCCGCTTACATAGATTTAGGTTAGATTATAAGGAAAACATTTAAATTCTGAATAGATTCTGAGAAACGAACAAGCCCCAAGAAAGTGACCCTAAAGTGGTCTAACTATAAATTATAAATAATCATGTTAAACATAATAAATACATCTTTACCGTATGATTCCACTCTACAGCAAATCTTGTTGGATCAAGATGAGTATAATAATGTATAAGTGCCTCTCATACACTACAAACTTCAAATTATTATAATAAGTAATTATCAAGATGAGTATAATAACATATAAAGCAAATACTGCCAGTGATAATCATGAAGCTTGTAACGACCCTGAAATTCTGAAACATTCTGACTTCTTTGGTATACGTGCTTGGCACAAAAACTAAGACGAATTTAAAATTTAATAAGTGGAATATTAATATCAAGATTAATAATCCGTAAGCATGTGAAGTGAGATGTCACTTACGACGCACGTCGGTGATGCGATTAGATTCGTTATAGCATGTTATATACATGAGTGGAGTGTATGTGCTCAACACCGGAGTTTAAACCTAAGAAGGAGAAATATCAGAGATATTCTCTTGGTTAGCTTATAGAAGAAGGAAGGGGGATTAGAATCCTTTACCCTACTTCTTTTCTTGTTGGTTTCGTTTGGGTGGATTGAGCTACGAGATCGTGCTTGTGCATCGCATTGTATAACTTGAAGCCTAGGACTTCTGTTGTGATACCAAGGTGTGAGAGAAACCCTAGGTTCTTGATATTTTGAATTAGAACATGAAGAAATCGACATGTGTGCGTCGAATCTGCTTGGGGAAGGCGAGATACGGTTGTGTGTTGACGTGTGACACATCCTCTGGTTCATCGGAGAACTCAAAATGGCAAACTCTTGAATCCCGAGTCCGAAACCCACGTTGGACCTAGGATGCCTTGAACCAAGAAGCAACCATCAAAAGAGGTGAGTTATTATGGGTTTCATAAGAGTTTAGATGTCATAAATGTGTGTTATTGTGTGTTTGAATGATTCGTGGAGAATCATAAATGATTCATGGCTGAAATGGGTTAAAATCAACGATCTATATTAATGACAGAGGCTGTCATTTCCGATCGATCAAATTGAGTATTTGATCGATCAAATTATAATCTGAACAATCAAATTAGGGATTTGATCGATCGAATTTCATAACCCCTATGGAACAAAAGGGTTGTTTAATGGAAGTTAAGGCCTGATAAGATTGATCTATCAAATTGGTGATTTGATTGATCAAATTTGGAGCTAATCGATCAAATTATAAGTGATCGATCAAGTGATAGAATGATCAATCAAATTGAGAATTGATCGATCAAATAGTGAGGTTGATCGATCAAATTGGGAATTTGATCGATCAAATTTTATAAATACCTTATATAACAGGAGGTGTATTTTTTTGAATTTCTGACTTGGAATATCTTATCGATCAAACTTGAGGATTGATCGATCAATTTGAGCATTTGATCGATCAAATAAGGAGATTGATCGATCAAATTTCCTCTATTCTGTAAAAGGTGAAATGTTGGTTTTGATCGATCAAATATGAGAATTGATTGATCAACTTTAGAATCTGATCAATCAAATAGGAAGATTGATTGATCAGATTTACTCTATTCAGTCTGTATAAGAGTAAGGAATCTGATCGATCAAATGATGAGATTGATCGATCAGATGTGAATCCGATCGATCAAATAGGAAGATTGATCGATCGAATTCTTTGTCTTGTGTTGCTTTGGTTTTCTGAGAAAAACACTGCTGGGCAATGTACCAATTTCTGTTTTGACACTTCTAACACTTAGTACATTATACGTATGGCCTAGGTCAAGACCAGGACACCTTTAAAAAGATTTGGATTTGCTTAGAAAGATATGTTCTGAGGTAGGAAAATTTCAACTTAACTTGTATCCAATTTGACTGCATGGTTTCTGAGTATCTGTGTCTGACTTCTGTTGTTTTAAAACAATGTCATGCATATCATAAAGCTATGTTATCTATGATTTCTATAGCTCTACTCTGCTCTGATTCCTGATATATATTCTGATTTAAAGTTTATGTGATGAATTCCCCTGACGTGACAGGATAACCACGACCGGCACGGCGGGATATCCGTGTATCTGATTTGTAAACCCCCTGGCACAAATTGCTCTCCTTTAAAGAGGCTTGATGTAAATATCTAAAATTATTCATTGAACGACGATGGTCGGGATTACCCATCGACATACATCTGGCTATCACGTGCTATATTCACGGGAGTTATTTAAGTATAGAATTTAAGTCATTAAATACTATATACATGCATCTGAAAACTCTGAGGATAAAGTCTACTTTTGATAATTCTGCATCTATTATGTTCTGTTTGCATCTATTTTGTTCTATCTGCAGTCTCTGCTTTAAATTATCTATTCTAAGTTATGTTATGAAAACCATGTTTTATATTTTAGAAGCAAATTATTTGAGTTTCTTCTATTGAGCTTAGATGGTTAGCTCACCCTATTTCTATATAATAGGTTATGAGGCTAGGGCTCCCGACAAGGAGAGTGACCCTGACTACCAGCCCGAGGCGGAGGCTGAGGCTAAGGAGGACACTGACACCCCTGCCAACGCGTTTTATCAGTAGTTTGGGTACTTAGTTTGCTTTTTAGGTTTTGTACATGTATTTTTAGATTATCTGTGTGCCTGGTGGCCACCTTTCAGTATTATTCACTATTGATGTTCTACTTATAGTCTATACATTCTATGGGAACTACTATTAGGAACTGTTAAGACCTGAAAAGTACCACTTTTCACCCCTTAACTTAATCTCTGTTAGACCCTTAATCATTTAATAAAAGTGTTTTAAGCCTGTTCTGTAGGTAATAAGCAGCAGCTGCAAATAAACCCCTAACCATGCTTAGAAGCTCACTATTGCCCCAGAACTACCTCAGCAGAATGAAGGATGAACCCAGACAAAGAGTTGGCTGAAGCACAAGCACATTAAAGCAGAAATGAACCAAGAAGGATGCCTCGCGCAAATGTTGTAGGGTTCAATTGAACCAGAGATAATGCCTTCGCGCAGTTGTCGCGGGCTTCTGGAGGAAGCACAACAACTGGTCACGCAGTCTTCTCACCGTTCTCGCGTGGTTGGTGCCAGAAAGAATTGAAAAGCAGACTTCGCGAGGTCCTCGCGAGGCTCAGTCTAAAGCATTCACGCAGTCTCACGCAGCTCAAAAGAGGAACCGTTAAACTTCACGCGATTCACTCCGAAGAGAGAGCTTCAGGTATTCCTGCGCGCAGCTATCGCGCAATGGCCGTGAGATATAGACCTTCAGAGAAATGCTCGCACGACCCAGAAACTCATGAACACTGCTTCTTCGCGAGGAGCTATCACGAGATTCACCAAAGGATGAACCGCGCGAGCAATCCTCGCGCCATTCAAAGCTAAAAGAGCAATCTCGCGACAGTCATTTGTAGTCTGCGATGACTAAAATGCCAATCCCGCGACTACATGAACTTCAAGTCAATTCAACCCCATGACACCAATTCTACCACGCGAAAATATCTGAAATCCTTTCTACCCAGCTAGGATCGAGCTCTAAAACTCCTCCCCACTTCTGCAAGGGCAATCTGGGGACTTCCAGCAATTAGGGCATGCACTCCAATGCTCCAATCTCCGTGCACACACCCCGAGGCATCCAAGGGACAGGAATGGGCCACAATTACAATAAGAAATTAGGGTTTTCCTAATCCTATTTGAAGGGAAGCCGACTGCTATATATGCCTAAGCCTAGCTTAGGTTTAAGGGATCTCCTGGAACTTAACTTCTGGGCTTCTTCTCGAAAACCAACTGTAGAATTATAGTAGGCTAAGGTTAGGGTTTAGGAGTTTTCTTTCTCCTTTTTCTTTCTCTCCATAGTCCAGCACTTGCTAGCTATGCCTTTTGTATGATTGTATGGTACAGTTTTTAATGAAGTCTTGTAATAGGATCTATTGCATGTATGGGATATTATTTTTATTGTGAGTTGTTCTGTACAAAGCTGCTACTTTGAGATCCTCCATTGCTAAGTTATATTATAAGCAATGGAGGATTGTTTTTAAAGTTCTATTTAGATTTAAGTGCCCTGTGTGTCCAGGTTAGGCACTTTGCATGTCTTCCCCCACCACAGGATCCACTAAATCTGAATCCCCATGGGAACATATGCTTGTAGCCTTGGGAACATGGTGGCGGCAGCAATGTTCTTATTCTATTTCAGACTCCTGTGAGGAGGATAGCCTCTGTGGATAGTCTGTGACCATTCAAGTGGATAGATTATAGCCCTAGGGTGAGGCCAATCCACAGATCTAATACAGATTCTTCTTCTCTGCACTTGTGCTTGTAGCCCTGTGAGAGATTGTGCAGAGACAAGCTCTCCTGTATTTGTATAGACCCATCATCAGATTGCGGAACTGATTTGGCTGTAGAGATTATAGGCTTGTGACTGGGTCACTGCAGTCTTACTAAAGCAGTGAACAGCCATGCTTGAAAGATAGTACTCATACTCTTGCTGGTCCTGTGTATCCAGGCTTGTGCATGTTGTAGGCCTAGCCCCACACACAGAACTTTAGAGGATGAGGTTCCTATGGATTCTTGTGCTTGTAGCCTGGATGAAGTAGTGCCTATAATGGTAAGCTTGTTCTGACCCATCTCTGGATTGTGGTTCCCCTATTGGATAGTCTGTGACCATTTAAGTGGACAGGTTATAGCCATAAGGGATTGGATCATGGCACAGGAATGAGTTGGATTCTTTCTCGGCTTTAGTGATAATGTAGCCATTGGACAGGACTTTTATATTTATTTTCTCACACTCCACCCATTTTCTCAACCCTTTCTGTAATTTAGACATTAGGTTACCTTAGAAGTTAGACTATAGTGACCTTAAATCCCCTTCCATTTTGGATTGCCAGATCTGTAGTCAGATCTGGAGAGCCTGCTAAAGATGGCTCCCTTGGAGCTTTAGATCAATTTTCCTTGTGGGACAAAGTCTTATTTATCAAAACTTACTACAACAGACCATGTATCTTGCAGGACTGCATATTTTAGGCTTGCTGCTCTGTCATTTTCAATCCACCTTTCATTCATTTTTCATTCACTCCATTCCTATCACTGTCTCCAATAAAGTCAGTAGCAAACACCTAAAATATCCCAACAAGTTTTTGGCGCCGTTGCCGGGGAACATTGATCTATTCTTTGGTAGCTGTGAATAATTGATACTAGACTCTAGATTTTTATATTCTTTATTCTTTGGTAGTTGTACTTGTGAATAATTGATACTACTGACTTACATTTAGAAATTTTCTTGCAGATCTGAATCGTAGCAGAGAAGGAGACTGAAATTGCATTGAGAGTCTAGCTACCTCTGTTTGCACTTCTCTAACCTTCGAAACCTCAATTTATTTCTCCTTTAAAGATTCCATAAGCAGTTGATTAGGATAGTTTTAATTTTTTTTTAAGTGTAATGTGCCTGCGAATAGTCTTCCCTACTGTTGGTGTGTGTGCATATTAGGAAGGAGATCCCTCAGTCCTACATTAGAGCCTGCTAACCCTGAGATTGAAAGGGGTAGAAGACCGAGGAGGCACAGACACACCACAGTCGAGCCCCCTATTGAAATAGAGCCAGCAGTTATGGGTGAAGAGCAACCTAGAACATTAAAGGAATTGAATGCTCTGGATGATTACAACTCTCCATTCAGCATTCAATTCCCAGATGTTCAGGGTAATTATGAGATCAAAACTTCCATTATCCAAATACTTCCCTCTTTCCATGGGCTTAGCAAGGAAGACCCTTACAAGCACATTGACCAGTTCTTGTCCCTGTGCACGACATTCTCCATTGCTGGTTTGGGACCAGAAGCCACTAGGTTGAGGCTCTTTCCTTTCTCCCTAAAGGACAGGGCCATGACCTGGTTATCTACTCTCCCAAACAATAGCATCACTTCCTAGAAAGACCTCCAAACAAGATTTCTGTCTAAATTTTTCCCAGAGACCAAAACCAGCCAGTTGAGGAAAGGCATACTTGCTTTTGCCCAGTCCCCAACTGAAGATTTTAATCAAGCCTGGGACAGATTTAAGGAGATGCTCAAATAATGTCCTCACCACAAGATCCCTGACTGGTAGCTTGTCTAGAGCTTCTACAATGGGATTGATGAGAAGAGCAAAGACATGGTAGATGCCGCTTGTGGTGGAACATACATGCATAAAACGGCTGATGAGGCATGGGACTTGTTCGAGGTCATAAGTGAAAATGCTTTCCAGAAGATGTCCTCATCTAAAACTGTTCAAGAACCTTCTCCTAAGCTGGGGGTGGCTGAAACTTCTAAAGGAAGATGTATGAAGTTAGAGGAAATGACGACCTAAGAATGCAGATGGCCAATCTTACTGAAAGATTTGATAAACTTTTGACTGTGGTGCAGCCCAGAATGGCCGCACAAGTGATGGAGGCATGTCTGATATGCCAATCCCCACAGCACACAGTGGAAGAGTGCCCATCTGTAGGGTAATATCCTCAGTATGTAATGGAACAGGACGCTGCTGCCCAATCTTTTGGACAGCAACAATCTGGTGGCTACAATAAACAACCATATGGATATCAGCACCAAAATGCTGGTTACCAGTGGAGAGACCTCCCAAACTTGAGGTGGAGGCAAGACAATTATGTACAGCCACAACAGATGTTGGCCTTACCTCAAAGGCCACAGCAGCAGTTTAACCAGGGTTATGCCCAAAGGTCGAATTTCCAGCAGCAACAGCAGCCCCAGCAATAAAATCAATTGGTAGTTCCCCCACCTCAGCCCCGAAGTGCTTCTTTCGAGGACCAAGTTTTGGCCCAATTACAAACCCTTGGACCCTTGAATCAGAATGTGACTACGCACAGTCAGAGCATAAAGAAGATAGAAGAGCAATTAGGCCAAATAGCTAATGCCTTGGCTAAAAGAGAGGAGGGCAGGTTGCCAAGCCGACCAGTAGCCAATCCTAAGGGCCAGTATTCGATTGGAGAAGGCTCCTCAAATTTTGAGGGGGCTAATGCCATCACAGCCCTAAGGTCTGGCAGGTTGGTAGACAACCAGGTGACACAGGAATAAGGAGAGGTCATTCCCAAGGAACTGTTGAGTGAAAGTAACAGGGACTTTGTTAGTGCACAGAGTCAAGAATTGTCTGCTACCCTTCAATAAGGGAAAAATAAAAAGATTGTAGTTGAGCCTCAGCAGGAGATAAAATTAGAAAAAAGAAAAAAAAAAGTGCAGTCATAGGCTCACAGCTAAGGAACCAGCAGTCCCTCAGCTGCCATTTCCTCAAGCTTTGAGTGGCCTTGCCCCTTTTGATAAGGGGAATGCACAAATCGAGGAAATGATGGAGACCTTTAAGCAGGTCAAGATAAATTTACCCCTGCTTGATGCAATCCGACAGGTCCTCGCCTATGCAAAATTTCTGAAAGACCTTTGTACTCATAAAAGGAAGGCCAGAGGCCATTTGTCCAAAAAGGTCTTTGCAACTGATACAGTTAACTCTGTATTAACCATGACAATACCTGAGAAGTTGCAAGACCCTGGGATACCCACTATTCCCTGTATTATTGGAGACGACACAATTGGAAGGGCCCTTTTAGACATTGGAGCCAGTGTTAACCTGCTGCCCTATTGTTTATATCAGCAGCTTGGTTTGGGGGAGCTGAAGCCTACCCCCATTATTCTACTGATGGCTGATGGGTCTGAGAGGAAACCCATGGGAGTGGTTGAGGATGTCCTAGTGGGGGTAGACAAATTCTTTTACCCTGCAGACTTCCTTATTTTGGACATGGGCTGTAACAAGAGTACATCCCCAATACCTGTCATTTTGGGCAGACCATTCTTGGCCACTGCCAATGCATGCATTCAATGTAGGTATGGGATCATGGAGGTCACTTTCGGACATATGAAAGTTGAGCTTAATGTGTACAACAATGCAAAGTACCCTCAACTGGACAATGAGGAATGCTTTGCAGTAGATGTACTAGATGAAGTTGTTGAAGAAGAACTGCCCACTTTGCTGGAGTGGAGCAATATTGCCACTGATTTAACTGAAGTTTGAAACATGGTGGAGGAAGGAAGCCTAGCTTTAATTCCAGAAGACATGTCCCCATTGAAGTCTTCTGTGGGCTTAGTGCAGCATTCTAATTGAAAACCTACATTGTTGCCCCTTCCTCCAACCAACAATACACCAATCCTGCCATCCATCCAACAAGCCCCTGATCTGGAGCTCAAAAAGCTTCTAGAGACATTAAAATATGTTTTCCTTGAGAAAGATGAGAAACTTTCTGTGATTATCTCCTCTTCCCTTACTAGTGAGCAAGAGGAGGAATTGCTAACAGTTTTGAGGAAGCACAAGAAAGCAATTGGATGGACCATTGCTGATCTGGGAGGGATTGATGCATCAATCTGTATGCATAAGATCCATTTAGAGGAGGGCTCAACACCCTCCAGAGAAATGCAAAGGAACTTAATCCTCACATGCAGGAGGTGGTCCTGAAAGAAATTATTAAATTGCTGGATGCAGGGATAATTTACCCCATTTCTGATTATGAATGGGTGGCACCAATCCAGGTGGTACCCAAGAAGTCTGGCATCACAGTGATAACAAGCGAGTCTGGAGAGTTGAGACCAGCCAGGGAGACCACTTGTTGGAGAGTTTACATCGATTACTGAAAACTCAACTCCAAGACCAGAAAAGACCACTTCCCTCTCCCCTTTATTGATCAAATTTTGGATAAGTTGGCTGGGAAAGCTTTTTACTGTTTTCTTGATGGGTACTCAGGGTACAACCTGATCCCTGTGCACCCCCTTGATCAAGAAAAAACAACTTTTACTTGTCCTTTCGGCACCTTTGCTTACAGAAGGATGCCTTTTGGACTGTGTAATGCCCCAGCCACCTTTCAGAGGTGTATGTATGCCATCTTTTCTGATATGATTGATAAATTTTTAGAAATTTTTATGGATGATTTCTCGGTATATGGGGATAGCTTTGACCAATGTCTACAACACCTCCATCAGGTCTTACAAAGATGTGAAGAGACCAATTTGGCCTTAAGTTGGGAAAAGAGCCATTTCATGGTAACACAAGGAATTGTGTTGGGCCATGTGGTCTCTAAAGATGGAATTGAGGTAGACAAGGCCAAAGTTGACCTCATTGTAAATTTTCCCCCTCCAAGAACAGTCAAGCAAATCAGATCTTTCCATGGGCATGCTGGATTCTACAGGAGATTTATCAAAGACTTCAGCAAGATTGCTAAACCATTGTGCCACCTGCTCTGCCAGGATGTGCCCTTTAATTTTTCTGCTGAATGTCTTGAGGCTTTTGAAAAGTTAAAACTCTGCCTCACCTCTGCTCCTGTACTCCAAACACCTGACTATACCCTGCCCTTTGAGTTTATGTGTGATGCATCTGACTTGACAATAGGTGCTATCTTGGGCCAGAGAAAGGATAAGCTGCCTGTGGTCATTGCATATCTCAGTAAATCACTTGCTGAAGCTCAGCTGAACTACACAATAATTGAGAAAGAGCTTCTGGCAGTGGTTTTCGCTATGGATAAATTTAGACCTTACCTTCTTGGGTTTAAAACTATCATTTTCACTGACCACTCAGCATTAAAGTACCTACTGTCCAAGAAGGATGCAAAGCCCAGATTGATTAGATGGATACTCCTGTTGTAGGAGTTTGATATCGAAATCAAGGACAAGAAGGGTGTAGAAAATGTGGTGGCTGACCACTTGTCCAGAATTATATTGGAAAAATGTGTTGATGACCTTGCTACAAATGATGTCTTCCCGGATGAGCAACTGTTTGCCATCCAGTCTTTAGTTCCTTGGTATGCACATATTGTTAACTATCTAGTAACAGGCAAGATTCCTGCCTAGTGGACAAAAATGGATAAAGACCTGCTTTTCTCACAGGTCAAATTCTTTTTTTAGGAGGAACCCTGCTTGTACAAGTATTGTGCAAACCAAATCTTTTGAAAATGTGTCCCCGAAAGTGATGTCCCTAGTATTCTGGCCATGTGCCATGAAAATTCCTGTGGGGGTCACTTTAGTGGGAGAAAAACAGCTGACAAAATATTGCAGTGTGAGTTCTATTGGCCTTCTCTTTTCAGAGATGCGAATACACACTGCAAGACCTGTGAAAGATGTTAGAAACTAGGAGGGCTTTCTAAAAGAAATTCACTACCTTTACAGCCCATCCTTGTTGTAAAATTGTTTGATGTATGGGGTATTGACTTTATGGGCCCCTTTCCTCCTTCTAATGGTTTTCATTTCATCTTAGTGGCAGTGGACTACGTTTCCAAATGGGTAGAAGCCATTGCCACAAGAACTAATGATAATCAGATGGTCCTCAAGTTCATAAAGTAAAATATCTTCTCCAGATTTGACACTCCTAGAGCCATTATCAGTGATGGGGGGAGCCATATCCGCAACAAAAATTTCGAGAGCTTGCTCAAGAAATATTCTGTCAACCATAGGATTGTTACTTCCTACCACCCACAAACCAGTGGGCAAGTTAAAATTTCAAATAGGGAGATCAAGCATATCCTCGAGAAGACTGTGAGGACTGATAGGAAAGATTGGGCTGACAAGCTTAATGATGCACTGTGGGCTTATAGGACTGCCTATAAGACTCCCTTTGGTATGTCCCCTTTCAGACTGATGTATGGCAAGGCCTGTCGTCTCCTAGTGGAGTTAGAGCACAAGGCCTATTGGGCCATCAAACGTTTAAATCTTGATCTAACTTCTGTTGGTCCTCACAGGTTGCTGCAGCTGTCCGAATTGGAAGAGCTAATGCCTGGATCTACAAGGAAAGATCCAAAGCTTTCTTTGACAAGGGGCTGTTGCGAAAGAGTTTCATTGCTGGTGATAAGGTTTGGTTATTTAACTCCAAACTGAAATTTTTTCCAGGTAAATTGAAATCCAGATGGGAAGGTCCTTACATTGTCATGCATGTTTCCCCATCTGGTGATGTGGAAATCAAGGATCCTAAGTCTGGGAGACTCTTGAAAGTGAATGGTCAGAGGCTTAAGCCTTGTTTTGAAAAACCTGTCGACCTTTTGGACACCATTCACTTTCAAGGGGATCCTTCTTCAAACTGATTCCACAGGTGTGTCATTACTGTATCATATGTACTTAGTTTTTGGTTGATTTATCTTACTTTCTTTTGTTTCTATTCTTTAGGATTTGTTAGTGGTCCCATCTGAATCTGGACCTATCTATTTTAAAACTTTTGATGCTTTGTTTGATTCTTGCTGCTCCTAAATTGATATCTTCTATTGAATGCCTAATGTGAGAAGTCAATTTTTGTTGTCCTGGATTGTATGATTGAGTTTTCATATTTCTATAGGTAGCCATAGGAGAGGGTCATGCCCAGGATTCACCCACAGCAAACATGCAAAGGGGCAAAACAGAGAGCACATGCTCTCTGTTTTATACCTTACTGTCGCTGGGTCCAAAATGATAGCCTGGGAGACTATCGCGAGATTCAAAGGTTGTCGCAAGGTTAAAAAGAAGGCATGGGAGAATTTCGCGTAGTGCTCATGGAAACATTCTATAGCTGTCGTGAGATTCATGAGTATCTGAGAGCCTCGCGCGCGATTCACATAGAGCCATACATTACCTGTTGCGCGATTCATGTACTCTAGTGAACCTCTCGCGCCATCCCCATAGAGATATATTTTTGCTATCGCGAGATTCAAAAGCTATCGCGAGGTTAAACAAAGACCTAGGAGCCACTCGTGCAATTCAACAGAAATACTATATTTGCTGTCGCGAGATTCAAAGGCTGTCGCGAGATTTAAAATGAATCTCAGAGCTTTTTGCGCAAATCAAATAGAGACCTAGGAGTTGCTCGCGCAATTCACATGTATTCATCCCTCACTGCCGCGCGCTCCAAGGTCAATCTGGGAGATTGTCGCACAATCCAGATTGACTTAGCACCTTCGCTAGGTTCATTTCCAACCCTGCGACCTGAGGTTCCAAAGTGCGCCGAGCTTTGCGATAGGTATTTCAACCCCGCGCTTTGCTCCTTTCCCAGTACTTTTTTCTTTCTTCCGTCTGTAAAACCCTAGCTCCTGGCACTCTCCCCCTTCTCTCCTCTAGCATCACTGCTACAGCTCATCATTCACTCCACAAATCTATACAGTTGTTCCTAGCATCACACACATCCATTGCCCTCTGCTCAGAGATCTTGCAGTGCCCTGTGCATCAAATCCAACCAAACCCTAGATCTCAGTCTCCATTTCTCATACTAGAAGACAGAGTTACAAATGGCTCCCAAAATTACACAAAAGAGAAAAGGGAAGGACAAGGACCCTGTAAAGACCACCCCTAAAAAGGCCAAGACTTCAAAGTCTCCCAAAAAAGGAAAGCAAGTGGTTGAGGAGGCGGCGGTACCAACCTCTAAGTTCTCTACTCCTTCTGAGCTCCTGGAGTCAATTCCATTGGAGCCTGAATCAGCCTTTGATGTACCATTTTTTGAGAAACAACCTATCTCTACCCTTGCAGTACAGTTTATGAGTAAAGCGGGCTTGATGCCATTGATGAGAGGAATTCCAGCACTAGCCTACCCTAGGCTAGTGCAGCTGTTCTATTAGCACATCAGGGTCAAGAAGGACAACGATGGACAACTATGCTTGTTGGTGCTGATTGACGACTTTGATATGTTGGTGAGCCCTAAGGTGGTTGTTGAAGTTTTGGGCATCCCAACAGCATTCGATCCTAGCTGTGGATATGGCCCCCCTCTGAGTGCATCAATTGATACAATTGCACGGGCCCTAACAAGAGTACTAAAAGCCACCGGGGACTCAACCAGAAGGAGAGAGTTAGAACCTGAATTGCTGTTCATTAACCAAGTCCTGCAAAAGAACATATATTGCTCGGGACATCAGCAGGAGAGGAGAACTCCCATTGCGGATGCTGTCAACTCCTACCACATGGGCCATGGCTTCCATGCAGCCTGGCTAATTTTTAAGGCAATGAAAGACGTAGTGGAGAAGTTAGGGTCAAACAAGAAGCCTCACACTCTACCCTATGCAAGAATCATTACCTTGCTGCTGATCAAGGGGGGATACAAGATAGGAAGGAATGAGCAGACCACAACCCTTTCCCCTACTACCTTTGCCAAGAGGCAATGGGGAATCAGCAGGAGCTTGATGGAGACCCAAAAGAAGAAGAAAGTTGAGGCTCAGGCTCTGCCCAAGCAAGGTAAAGAAGCAGCCGAACCAGAATCCACCCCTGCTACCTAGGAAGTGCCCCCAGAGCCTGTCAATACCATCACTGCAGCAGCACCCATTCCCCCTCCACCTTTTACTCATGCTTCCACTACCCCTCTTGCATCCATCTCTCACCCCCCTCTGTTTCCATTCTCCATGCCCACTCCCCCTTCCCCTGTGCTTGGTACCTGGGAGGACTCCCCATCCCCTACCTTACCTCAGTACATAGCCACTATTCCCCCATCAACCATATATAAACCTTCCAGCTCCCCACTCATCTCCTACAAAAAGCGAAAGACCATCCCAACCATCTCCCAGACACCACCCTCAATCCCCTCTATCCCCATTGACACACCCCACCTTCAAGACTCCACCCCCTCATCCATACCTCCCACCTCCCCCCTCACAAACATTGACTTAACCCTTAACACCTCCATAGGCTTCCAAGCCTTTCTTTCTACCTTCCTTGAAACAATACCCACCCACTACACCCCTCTCCCAGACTCTCCAACTACCTCCCAACATCACTCCCCAAAACCCCCCTCTTCCCCTCCCTCCACTTTCCATCATGCACCTTCCTCACCTTTCCAATCAGTACCCTCTTCTTCACACACCCAACCTCTTATCCCTGACACACTACCCCTTATCCTTTCCCCTCATCCAAGACATCCAAACCCAGCTATCCACCAATACCCAAAAATAAGATCAGATGCAAACTGAACTCACCTCCATCCAATCCACCATCCACACCTAAACCAACCCACCCATCCCTCCACCACCCACTTCACCCCCCCTGGTCCTGTTCAGTAACAAAAACTCCCAAATAGACTTCCCTCCTGTCTCACAACCCCCCCCCCCCACCATCCACATTTCCTCTTAGACCCCCATTTCCTTTCATTCCTTTCACCATTCCCATTCCCCCCCACCACCACCCCCTACACCTACTGAGCCTACCCCATTCTCATTTCCTACTATTCCCTCCATTCCCCACTTATCCTACCACCTCCAACGACATTGACAAGCACAGACGACCTGAGCTTATACCCCTTCCCCACAAATGGACCTACCCCTGTTACCCCCACCCAGGACCAAGCACACTTTGCTCCTTCAACCTCCTATCTGCCCATGGCACTGAAACATCATTTTTACAGCCCTCCCTACCTCACCATCCTCCATCACATGAGGGATAATGCTTACCTTAGAAAGGATGTCCTTAGGGGCATGGCCAAGCTTCGCCAATCCATTGAGACCCCCCTACTGGAGCAGATTGATAAAATAACGGAGGAACACCAACAGCAACTTCTGGGCATCTCCTTGGGGTGGACTAACATTTTGGATGCCTACCAAAAGGCCAAGGCTATATCTACTTATCATCAGATAAATTGGGAGTATGAGAAATCTAATGCTGCTGCAGCAACGGCCCGGGCAAGAATGCTTGAAAAACGGCTTAACAATGCCCAAGAGATCCAAAAAATCCAAAAGGAGATCCATGAGACTGACATGCTCAAACATCAAATCCAGATCACCTCATTGGAATCCGCATTGGCTGCTACTCGAAATGAACCTCTGCAGTTGACCCCCATCTCTGTTCACATGCCTGCGCCTGAGCCAACTACTACTCCAGCTCCACCTGCTCAATCTGAGGAGGCAGCACCTAAGCCCCAGCAAGACAAAGGAAAAACTCCTGCTTCACCTCCTCCGGAACAGCCTCCAACTACAGAGTAACCTCCCACTACCAAGGCCTCTGCTGAACCACAATAGAAGCAAACTTATCCTCAGAGGAGGAAAGTCACTGCTAAGAGGTCTGCTCCCAAAGCTGTCACTTTAAAAATTGGCAAAGAGCCTGCTGCCCAGTCTGAAGAGGCACAGTCCCCTGTCCAACCTGCGTCCACTGGAAAAGGGAAAGCCCCAGTGGTACCCCTTGAGGAACCCACAGCTAAAGGCAAAGGAAAATCCCCTGCCACCCCCCTGCTAAGCGTAAAGGAAAAGCCCCTCAAGAACCCAAGGAACCAAAAGCTCCTAAGCAACCAAAAGTAAGGGTGAGGGCACCTAAAGCTCCAACTGTAAAGAAAACCCCAGCTGAAATGAAAAAGGAAAGGGAGGACAAGAAGAAACAGGACAGAGATGCCCTTAGGGCACATGCTAAAAAAATGGGATGGGATTTCTACACAGATTCGGGTTCAGATTAGATCCTAGCTTCTAGATTGTATATTAGGTTTTTTTTCTTGTAACTACATTTGTAAATATTTTCTTCAACTTTAATAGAATTTCTAGTTTTTGTCTATTGGTCTGTTATGTGTGCTTCTTTCTGTTTGTTTCCTAGTTTTCATTTGTTCTTTTTGCCATTCATGGGAGAAGAGTTTAGGGAGGCTATGTTTCTTTGCCATAGTAATCCATGTGGAGGATAGATGTAGTTGGTGGCTGAATAAATCTATGCAAATACCTACCTCAAGGATTTCAATGGCTTCCTTTTCAAATCGATGAGCCATGTCAGGCTACCTCGTGGAGATCCCCAGCTAAGCTGTGCGAGAAAAGTACTCCACTCATCAGTGATTGTTCTTCGCAAGGATCCCCGCGCGATCCACTGACCCCTTTAAATACCATGTCTATCTTTACACATTCAGTTAATGCTCATTCTCTTTTCCAAGAGCCAGTTGTGTGTTTCTTCTTTCCCCACACAACGCTCATTTATTGCCAAGTTTGAAAAAGGGCACAATTTTAATTCCGCCGATTCATGTTCCCTCGTCCCCCTCTTTTAAATCGGCCATCAGTCCCTTTTCATCTCATCCCTCCTATTCTAACCCTAGAAGTCTATACCTCCTTACACAAATGGCGGATGACAACCCCTTCGGGTTCCCAATCAAATTCTACCCAATTTGGGAAGATCCCCCACCGCCAAAGGAGCCGGACCCCTTGCAATTTCTCTGGGATGAATTTGACGAGGTCCAGCGGATCCTCGCCAATGAGGAAAAGAAAAAGAGGAAAAGAGAGAAGAGAGATAAGAAAAGAGAAAAATGACACCACCTGCATCTCCCCCCCATCTTCCTCAAACCCTCCCCCTGCTACACATGGATTCCCCCCCCCCCATTTTGTCTTTTCCTTTTCCATCTTTTTGTCATATTTTCTTTTTATTTTAATGAAAGTTTTCTTTTAGTTCCATACTGTTCAGTTCGCATTTTCTGTTTCTCTCTCTTCTGCTGTGTTTATTTTTATTTTTCTGCTTGGATTCTACTGCTTTTCATCACCTCTGAACCAGTGAAGACACTGCTCCGAATGGTTTGGGGGTGTGGCAGGATAGGTCTACCAATAGACCAGTTAATTTTAGTGCAGTAATGGTGGTTTAACTAGGATGAATAAAGTTAATTTCCACTTAACTTGACACCATGAGGAAACATGTAAAAATTTAAAAAAAATTTGCAGACTTTTGGAAACAGAAAAAAGTTGAATCTTGACACCACCATGAAGCTAATATTAGAAAATTTTTTAGTTAAGTACTCAGTGAGCCTAAGAGGAGAGAAACAGACGAAAATACAACCCATGAGTTAAATTTGAAGACCATACCTAGTGAGATTTGGGCTCAGAATTTTCTTTTGAAGAGTGTTTTTGGCATTATTTCTACTCTAAGGACTGATTGAATCAAGACTTTGTCACTAGAAGTTGTGCAACTCCAAATCAAAACTAATTGACAGCACTCATGAAACTAAGGAAATGATCCAAGGCCCTCATTTGGACAGTTTGAGCCTAAAAATCTAACCTTTTAAAATCTGCCCTTTTGCATATACCAGTTGAGCCTTAAAATCATACTCTTCTTTCACAAACACCAGAACACTTGCACCTTAACCTCATTACCTGAGTCAACCTTACTCTCACTCTGAGAATTCAGAAGGTAAAGGAGGAGGAAAAGATACTGAGAATGGTCCAATATTCTGTGGAAGGTGAAGAAAAGCAACTTGTGAACAGCTGTGTATCAATGACAGTTGTGTGGCATTTCATCAGAAGAATAAGAAAAAGAAAGAGAAGTCTAGAGAAGACATCATCTAAAAATAGAAAAGAAGAGGAGAAGTTGGCCACTTTGAGTCTGAAATATAAAAAGAAATATGAAGTTTTTACTGAAATAAAGGTTGTGAAGTCATGAATCACTCCTTACTTTGCTGATTTCTCAATTTGAACTCCCTTTTTACCCCTTTATTCTTTGCATCCCTCAGCCATAAGTCACATCACAACCCACTAAAAAGACCTTGTGGATCCAAAGTTAAATGAGCTGTCATGTAGAGATGAGGATGTGTTTAATCTATGGTGAAAATCCTTGAAGATGTCAGAAATTAGAAGCTTGGCCTATGCTCATGCTTGCAAGCCCATTTGGGGTCTACAACTGCTCATGAGCTGTTGAGATTATGAGCACCCTCAGGTTATTAATGGTGAGAGATAGCCCTAGTGAGAATTGGGTCTGAATTTTAACCTCATTAGGGTGGTATCAAATCTGGATCTTGAATCAAAGGCAAGCTGGGTACTGATTTTTACACATTGAAATTCTAATGTTAAATGAATGGTGGTTAGGCAAACACATGTTAACTTTTAAGTTTTAAATGGCCTGCAACATTACAGCAATTTCCTCTAAGTGTTAAATAAATTGATTGTGGAATGAAACTTTAAACATTTGAATTTGTGTTGTCATTATCTGCACTATACTTATAACTTATTCTAATGGTGAAGTTTGTGGGTGTCTTCACTGAAAACCCTCAGGAGACTTCAGATGGCTCCCTTGGAGCTTTAGATCAATTTTCCCTGTGGGACAAACTCTTATTTATCAAAACTTGCTACAACAGGCCCTGTATCTTGCAGGACTGCATATTTTAGGCTTGCTGCTCTGTCATTTTCAATCCACATTTCATTCATTTTTCATTCACTCCATTCTTATCACTGTCTCCAATAAAGTCAGTAGCAAGCACCTAAAATATCCCAACAGGAACCATTATTTTGGGTGATGGATGTCCATTACCCGCGATTCTTCTTGGTTCCTTTTTGAGGATGTATATTCTTTTGAATTACACATATATATTTTTTTTTGTTTCCTTTCTTTCATTTTAGAGCCTTTTATGATGACTCGATCTGCCACTTTCGATAGTGTCTACTCTGATTTCTGCTAGACGAGCAGACACTCTTTGGTTTGTTTCGGGGATCATCCAGAGTTATGATCCTGATGTCACGGGTTTCCGAGTGTGGAAATCTGGGCTGTCATAGTTGGTATCAGAGCTTAGGCTTTAGGTTGAACCACGAGTTTAGGTTTGATTATTTTTACAATCTATGTATTGATCAATGTTGTTATTTTCACAATGACAGACCAGTATTATGGGCCCAAGGTTCAGAGGCAGACGTGGTAGAGGAAGAGAGGGACCGACATTGGTTCCGATGTGAGAGATCCCTGAGGTTGCTGGTACATCTCAAGGATTAGGGTTTCTATCGGGTGAGAATGTTGTTCCGGTAGGACCAAGAGGAGGAGGAGGAGGTGGTGATAGTAGAATGGAGCAGGTGTTGGAAGCTTTGGCTGCCAACGTAGCTCAACAGACGGCTGTGATGAATCAACAAGTAGCTAGACCACCTCACCAACCCGGCGGCTTCGCTGAGTTTAGGAGAATGAGACCTCCTAATTTCTCTAGTCAGATAGATCCTATTGAAGCCGAGGGATGGATAGATGAAATGGAGAAAGTTTTTGAGGTGCTTCAATGCACTGATGTAGAGAAGGTGTGTTGGGCAACCTTCAAACTCGATGAGGAAGCGGGGCCTTGGTGGAAATCAGTATCAAGACACCGTGAGCAAGAATTTCCTAATATCCCTTGGACGTAGGCTGAGTTCATTAAAAATTTCAATGACAAGTACTTTCCCAAGATTGTGAGCCATCAGTGGGAAGTAAAATTTATCAAGTTGGAACAAGGTGCTAAGATGGTGCGCGAGTATAGTGCGGAGTTTGATAGATTATCAAGGTTTGCTCTGTAACACGTAGCCACTGAGTCGATGTGAGCTCGGAAGTTTCAACTTGGGTTGAGGCCAAACCTACAAAAAGAAGTGGCTTTATGGGAGTTGGAGACATATGCAGCAGTTATGTCTAAAGCTCTCATTTCTGAAGAGGAGAATCAGAAGCAATTTACTTGGAGGGATAGGCAAAACAAAGAGTGGTCATTTTAGGGACAATCTCATAACCCTGATCAGAATAAGAGGGTTAAGTTCTCCAGACCTCCTAGATACCCTACTAATTCTAGCCCATCTATATCTTCGAGACTGAGTTCTAATCAGAGGCCAGCGGTACCTGTATCATCCAGACCATTCAGATCGTCTGGTTCTTCTGTTAGTGGAGCTTTTATCGCACAGGGATCTTCACGGGTCTCTTCTTTTACTCCGGCTCCATCATGTACCAAGTGTGGGAAATCACACAAGACGAAGGACTGTAGGAGAGATACAGGAGCCTGCTTCAGGTGTGGCAAGATGGGCCACATGGTTAGGAATTACCCTAAGGAGAGCAAGGAAAGCAAGGAGTGGGCTGGATCAGTATCTACTCAGAGATCATCTCGACCTATTGTTCAAGGTCGAGCATATGCCGTCACCGCAACGAATGCCCTGACATCAAATGACATCATTGAAGGTATCTTTATGCTTTGAGAGTTAAATTAATTAGTTGATATTCCTATACTATAGTATGTTTTGATGATTTTATGCATAGGGATATTCATAATTGTTGTGCACTTAACTCTGTATGTTTAAATATACAAATAAAAGGTACCCTTGTCATGCGTCGTATGGGTGACGAGAGTCAAGCTGATGCTCGTGTATTAATAGACCCCGAGCTAGTCATTCATTTATTACTCCGTCATTCTTTAAAAGTTAGGCATCGTCCCCAAGACTCTAGATTTTATCTTGGCTGTATCTGTACCTACTAGAAGCTCAGTCAGCACGAGTACAATATATCAATCAGTTATCGTGATGATTGAGGATCACGAGATAAGGACAGACATGATTACTTTGAATATGGAAGGGTTTGACGTGATCCTTGTAATGGATTGGCTGTCAGCATGCCATACGAGTGTGGACTGTCTTCAAAAGATTGTGACCTTCCGACCTCCAAAGAGAAAATCTTTTCGCTTTTATGGAATCAAATCCAAAGTCACACCGTTCATTTCAGCTATTCGAGCAGAGCGTATGATGAAGAATGGATGTTGTGGATATCTTGCTTACTTGAAAGATCATCAGGAGAAGAAAAGAGACATCGTTCTTATCACAGCTGCATTTAAATACCCAGATGTCTTTTTTAAGGAATTGCCTGAATTGTCACCTGATCGAGAGATCGAATTCGCAATTGATTTAGCACCGAGTACTAAATCGTTGTCAAAGGCCCCATACAGAATGGCGCCTACGGAGTTAATGGAATTGAAGGAGCAGCTTCAGGAGCTCTTGGACAAAGGTTTTATCAGGCCGAGTGTATCTCCTTGGGGAGCACCAATATTATTTGTGAAGAAGAAGGATGGTTTGATGCAGCTGTGCATCGATTACCATCAGTTAAATAAGATGACGATTAAGAATCGTTACCCACTATCGCGGATTGACTACCTCTTTGATCAGTTGCAAGGTGCAAGGTTCTTTTCAAAGATTGATCTAAGGTTGGGTTACCACCAACTGAAGATTAAGATGGACGATGCTTCCAAGACAGCATTCTGTATAAGGTATGGTCATTTCGAGTTCCTGGTTATGTAGTTTGGGCTAACGAACGCACCGACATCATTCATGGACTTGATGAATCAGGTATTCAAGCCACATCTCGATAAATTAGTGGTAGTTTTTATTGGCGATATCCTCATTTATTCAAAGACAAGGGAGGAACACGTTCAACATTGTGCAACAGTGGGATTTGAGACGATCCCGTCACGGCGATGCGCTCGCTTGCAAAAAATATATATATATAGAGTCGCCACCCAAAGCTTTTGGTGTCCCTGGATACCTATATCATTTTTATAAGCACCGAAGTGCCACAAATATGACTAAATCCGGTCCACACCAAAGGCTCTTGGGTAGGGGCTTCGGTTATCGATCAGAAAGGTGTTAGGCACCCGATCAACCCGCTTATCACAGTCTCTACTAATTGCCAAAACAAAAATAAAGTAAAATAAAAGAAAATGGTTTCCTCATTTTCAAATGGGCCTTAAATCCTATTTGTGCCCCTCCATTCCTACTGAAAATTCGGCTCCGTAATGGCATAAATGGGAGGATAGGAAATGCTAAAAAGAGATAGGGGAAGAAAGGAGAGAGCCGGAGCCCTCAGGCTCTTGTAGCACCGTAGGAGAGCCTTGTGTGGCTTTCTTTGATGAGCTTTTGAAGGCCTTGTATGGTATTAAATGGGATTCTAACTCCTAAGGCTTAAAGCTAAGAGGTAGAGTGAGGGGTCTAGGGGGTAGCACACACCTAGGCTAAGGGTTTTGGATGTAAGAATAAGCTTGGAATGAGGTTGGGAGATTTTGAAATTTATGTGAAGATGAGGCACAAAAGGGAGGAAGAACTTCTCACTTTGAGCTCTCTCTCTTAAGCAAATTTCTCAACCCTTAAAACCAAGGGAGGGGGGCTCCATTTATAAGAAATAGGTGAATTAGGAGACCACATAGATGCTAATTAGGGTTATCAATTAGGAAATCTTACATCTAAGAATTCCTAGGGTTTTTGGAGCCTTGAAAGGTGTGAAAAGGTCCTCCAATGGTGGATGATAGGGAGGGGCCTTAAGTCACCTAATGGGTTGCAAATAGGGTGCAAAAGGGTACAATAGATCTATCAAAATACACCTCAAAGACCCAGGTGGTCAACAAGTCACACCCTAGACACAAAATTTAGGGTAAAACTAGAGGTTACTGTTCATATGTCGGGTGCAACTATTAGTTGCATTAGGCAAATGTACAATAAAACAGTGCTGAACTGTAGCTTGAAAGTTGGCTTCGCGAGGGTGGGGTCCACTTTAATGCTGGCGCAACTAATAGTTGCGCCAGGTAAAAAATCTAGGAAAGTCGCTTGGCGCAACTAATACTTATGCCAAGCAAAAATATAACTGGCGCCACTATTAGTTGCGCCAAATCCCTAGGGGGGCAGTTGAAATTACTCTTTTGCCCTTCGGGTTTGAACCGCCATATCTTTTTATGTATAACTCCGATTGGGGCGATTCTTGGCTTGTTGAAAAACTGATGACTTCTACTTTTCAATGGTATTAGATTCGATCATAGTAGAAGGCCATAGCTAGTCCTGATACTCCACTCCTCTTCCAAGGTTCGAAAGGGTTAGGTTTAGGGTTTGACATGGGTTCTAAGGGTCGAGATTGATTTCTAAAGGTTCGGGATAGGTTCCTAAGGGATCTAGGGTGATTCCTAAGGGGTTGGAGTGATTCGTAAGGATTCCATACGTGCCATCAAAAGCTCAAAAATGTGCCTCTCTCGAAATGTGTTTCGATCAGGCCTTGGGCCAACTTTGGGTGTCTACAGATGCCCCTCTTTGGTATCCGATCAGTAATGATTGAATGCCAAAGAAAAGAGAAATCCGAAGAGGCCCAAGTCATTACTGACGGGTCCGCTGCATTCAGAACAAACTTCAAACATCGGATGAGTAACATGGTGAGAAAATGAAAGCCCTGGATGCCAGGCTAAACATTCGTTTCCCAAGGTAATCTGTCCCCAAGCGCTTATCGACATTACTGGGCATAACTGAGGTGGAACGAGTTGTGAAAACCCTATATGTCAGGCCAAATATTCACTTCTCGAGATGATTTGAAGGTATTTAATGTTTAAGATTTATTCTAAATGCAATAGCTTCGTAAGTAAGAGGGGTGATCGACCCATATTCAAAGATAGGCATAAAGTAAACATACGCAAGGCTCCATAGTTTCTGTCCAATCCTACGAGGCATTTGATTGCTCCATCTGACTATTCGTGGGTGCCCCTGCTAAAAGCAGAGTTCGAGGTCTTTAGGCAAACCCATTAATCCTGAAGTTTATTTAGCATGGCTACCCGAGCAAAGTAAATAGATGTCACAATGCTTTTTGGGAGGTCGTGTTATTTGCGAAGACGTGCCCCAGATCAACACGACCTAGAGCATCTAACTTTAACTACCTTGAACAGGTCCAACCAAACATTGGGCATCTCTCAAAAGGGACATCTAATCTTGGTTTCTATCAATAATGATCATAAACATCATTTAACTATGCATAAACATGCACCCATTCGGGGTGATAAGCAAAAAAGGTGATGGAAGCCCCGACCAGGACTTGCCCGAGTATAATTTATGGGAACAAACGACCATCATATGGATACCTAGATGCATGACATACACTTTACAAGGATACCGCTTCCAATATAAGTTTTAAGCCTGCAAAAAATAAAGGGGAAATGAACCCTTCTGGATGCATGGTTGCACATAGTTGTCTAACGTAGTTTCGTATCTGACAGGTTGGAATCAATCCAACAATGAATCTTTTAGAGGATAGAGTTATCCGAACCTCAAACCCCGTACGGTACTCGCCCAGACAGTGCAGACCAAGAGTCTACACCTCCGAAAATATCACGTGACTAACTTAAAGTACAAGGCCCTCAAGTTAACCTGAAACCAAAATATGGAGCGATCAGGGCAAAGATGTAGCAGTGGAATCAATCTGATCCAAGCATTGACTGTTTGGCTGAAATTGACACCGTCGCTCCTACTTTGAAATAGGATCCATGGAACCAAGGCGAACCTTAGACCTAGGACATTAATTTTGCACAGCTGCGTTGCTGGTAAAATATTGACATTTTACCGCATCGAAAATACGCGAGTGCGCAGCTGTGTGTAAAAAGTTCACAAATTTATAATTTTTTTTTTTTTTTTTCACAATGATTTTCTTTTTTTTCTCTTTTTCTTTCAATAGACCTGGCGTCGGTGGTGAGGTGCTTCATCTGATTTGTCCATCGTCGAGAGGTTGCAGACTTTGAGGCTCTGGACCGTTTGGATGTTCCTGCACATTCTTAAGAAAATGTCAATCTCTATTTTTTGTTTATACTTATATAAAGAAAATGCATCCTAAATAATGGAAGGAGAAGTAAATTTTTACCTACACTTTTTCAATTTCAAGATATTTTTTGGATTTTTGTTTTCGGAGATTTTTTGTTATTTTTCTTCATTTTTGAGATTGAAATATGATGCTAGAAATATGTACATGGAAATGAGTAGAAATATATGCATATTTTTTTGTATTTGGATTCTTCTTGATTTTTTTGTTTTTGGCCCCCCCTTTTTTTTATTTTTTTTATTTTTTGATGCCTTGACAGTGAGACGGAGTAACGGGTCCCATTTTGAGCATAGTCGAACTCTTTTATACAGTCGAACCTGAGTGATTTTTCATATTTTACCAAGGCCGGAACGTTAATCCCTTTGGATTGAGTCAAACCTTTCTCCTCACCTTGAGTCATACGCTTGACAAAGCAATTTCACAAAGACAATTCTAGTCGGGACTTGTCTTGAACTAGCATGAGCAGCCCAGCCAAAAAAAAGGGTATCAAAGAGAGTAACCAAGAGGGCTCCTCAAGCATCAATCTTCTCAATCAGTGCAAACCTTTCTTTTCTTTTTTTTGTTCTTTTTTTTATTGATCTCCTTTTTTACCCGTGGCGCCCTTTCGGGTTTTCACCACATCCATGGGTTTAGCACTCTTATCCCAAGCACCCATTTCAGTTTTCACCTGGTCCTCACAAACTCATTGTTTTTACCTGTAGCACCCTTTCGAGTTTTCATCACATCCATCTTGCTTTGAGCTTGTATTTTTATTTTCTTTTTTCTTTTTTTATTTTTTTCATTTCTTCTTTCAACAGCCATGACATAGACGTCGATTCCATCATAGCCGGCTGGATGGGGTTCTAGTGTCGTTTCACAACTCGGCTTGTGTTGACTTAACAGATATTATGACTGCTCGTGAACCTAAAAAATGAGGGCTTCCTTCAGGGTATAGCTTGGCCATGGATCAGGTTAGGATTTGAAGGTGTGCTGGGCTAAATAGGGTTTTCTTGATATGGCTTCAATTTTTCTCAACATTCTTCCTTCCTTGAGGGTTTTACTGTATATGCCCCGTGATTCTTTTATTTTTTTCTTTTTCTTTATCTTATTTCAGGCACACTCTTTTTTGAGGTTTTACTTTTCCGATTTTTTTAGACTTTGATGGTAACTTTACTTCCTTTTTTGTATATGTACACACACATTTTTTGGGAAAGGGGTTTAATTTGAAAGAAAGGCCCAAACTCAAATGGGGTAGCAAAGGATATTATCATTTCTAAGGACGCTTTTTAGCTATTGCGCTTGAAATGATGGCCTCTTTTGAGTGATTCTTAAGCAGTCACGCATTTGTTTCACCAATACTTACCTTATCGCAATAGACTACGAGTAGAACCGTCGGACGTATCCAGTGTTTATGGGCTCAGGAAGATGATCTTTGCCTATGGTGGCGAGGCGGATGGCATATCCCGGTAGCACTTCTCGAACGACGTAAGGTCCTTCCCAGTTAGACTTGAACTTTCCTCTCGGATTGACATGGAGGGATGGGAAGATCTTCTTCAACACAGTGTCTCATACCTTCAAATCTTGACTACGGACATGTTTATATAAGCGCGTGCGATTCACCCCTGGTAAACCTGAGTATGACATAAGGCTAGGAGACTCTTCTCGTCCAATAAGTTCAATTGTTCGAAGCGAGATCTCTCTCTCTGCTTCGGGTAAGCCTGATTCCATGAGAATTTGGAGTGAGGGTACTTCAACCTCAACCTGTAGGACGACCTCGATTCCACACATAAGGGAGAACGGTGTTGCCCCTGTAGCAGTACGGATCAATGTTCTATAGGCCCACAAAGCAAATGGCAGCATTTCGCTCCAATCTCGGTAAGTGATGACCATTTTCTTGAGGATGTGGATGACTGCCTTGTTCGCAGCTTCCACGGCTCCATTAGTTTGAGGCCGATAAGGTGAGGAGCTATGGTGCTTGATTTTGTACTACTCGCAGAATGCTCGAATGCGCTTATTCACAAAGTTTGTACTATTGTCTGTGATAATATCCTTGGGTACTCCAAATCAGTATACAATATTATTTTTGAGAAACTTCTCGATGTGACGGGCCGTAATGTTGGCATATGACGCTGCTTCTACCCACTTGGTGAAGCACTCAATGGCGACGAGGATGAACCGATGTCCATTTGATGCTTCTAGATTAATCATTTTGACGACGTCAAGACCCCAGATAGCAAATTGCCAAGGAGTGGTCATGCAGTGTAGATCGATGGCAGGAGCGTGTATTAGACTGGAGTGTTTCTGACACTTGTAGCATTTCTGGATATGTTTACAGCAATTCGATTCCATAGTGGTTCAAAAGTATCCCTACTGTAAAATTTTCTTGGCGAGCATGTGACCGCTGATGTGGGCTCCGCATACTCCCTCATGGATCTCCTTCATGATATTGATAGCTTCACTTTTTGTAAGGCACCTTAGCAAAACATTATTATAGGATCCTTTGTAAAGGCATTCCCCGCAAATGACGTAGCCTATCCCTAGACGTTGAATGTTCGTCGGTCCATCTTGGACGTACCCTCAGGGAAAGTTAGGGTCTCAAGGAAATTCTTGATATCTGAGAACCAAGGTGGCTCATCATCAGCCTTTGTAGGTTCCTCAATTTGGAGGCAGAGGGCTGGCTCATTCCTTTGCTCGATCATGATCGGCTTCATCTCAGTACCGTATGGGATTTCTATCATTGATGCCAAAGTTGCTAGTACATCGGTAAAGCGATTCCTTATTCGGGGGACATATGAGAATGTCATGTCTTGGAAGCAAGCTATCAGATCCTCGAGGTGTTCATGGTAAGGGATCAATTTCTCATCTTTCATTTTCCAGTCACCGTTCGTCTGACATATGATTAACTGCGAATCACCGAACACCCGGAGGTGTGTTACATTCAGATCGAGAGCCACCTGCAGACCAGCGGCACAAGCTTCGTACTCAGCCATGTTGCTAGTGCAAGGGAAGTTGAGCTTGATAGAGACTGGTACATGGGATCCTTTTGGTGAGATTAGAATGGCACCAACTCTCTGACCTTCGGCATTGGCCGCCCCATCAAAGTGCATTACCCATGATTCTTCTACTTCTTCGGTATCGTCTTTTGTTATGAAAAAGATGTTCTCATCGGGGAACTCAGTTCTCAAAGGCTCATAATCTGGAAAAGGATTGTCGGCAAGATGATCGGCGAGTGCCTGTCCCTTAATCGATTTTTGAGTGACGTACGTGATGTCAAACTCAGATAATAAGAGATGCCAGTATGCGGTTCGTCCAGTGAGGGCTGGCTTCTTGAAAAGGTACTTCAACAGGTCCATTCAGGCTAAATAGAATGGCTTGAGATAGCAAGTAATGGTGGAGCCTCTGAATAGCCCATACAAGTGCCCGGCATGCCTTCTCCAGGTGAGAATAGCACGCCTCATAATCAATAAATTTTTTCCTCAGATAGTAGATGGCCTGCTCTCTTCTCCCTGTTTCGTCATGCTGCCCTAAGACACATCCCATCAAGACTTCTGTCATGGAGAGATACATCAAGAGTGGTCTCCCCGACTCGGGAGGTACCAACATAGGTGGGTTAAGGAGGTAGCTTTTGATTTTATCGAATGCTGTCTGACAATCGTCATTCCATTCAACAGGCGAGTTCTTCCTTAGTAGTTTGAAGATCGGTGTATAGATTGGAGTTAGTTAAGTAATGAATCGACTGATATATTGTATTCTGCCCAAGAACCCTCTAACTTCTTTCTCAGTAGATGGTGGTGGCATTTCGCATTTCAATTAAGGCATCTCTTTGTGGGACTTTATCGAGAATTTTAAAAGATAATATTTTTGGATTTTTTATTTTTTTCAACTGTTTTGGGATTTTATATTTTTTCAATGTTTTTGAGTTTTTTTTTTTTCGGAGACGGTCCCTTGGCAAAGCGGGTTGCTATATATACAAGGTATTGCTTGTCAAGGTCTTATCTCACTTTTTACAGATTTTTTTTTTTTGAGAAATAGGTGCCAAATTGTAGGCCACTCCCTGCCAAAATTGATGCCCAATTGCATACCTGACTTGCTGCCCCTTTACCTTTTTGGATGGAGGGTGCTAACTGATATGGCTTTTTGGAGTCAGCCTCCATCATATTGATCCCCATTTCATCTGAGATGATATCCGCAAACGTCAATACTATTTTATGGTGATTTATCACAGGGGGAGTCTGTTCAGGTACTGGCCGTCGTTCTTCGAAAAGGGACAACGCAGCCAAATCTATCTCCAACTAGGAAGGGTAATGTGGGGATTGGTGGGATGGACAGGGGCTATGGGTTTGTGTGGGGTCAAATGGTTTACCCCATTTCGATCGATCTTTATGACCCCAACGCTGACAAAGGAATCCCTGATGTATGGCCTAGGGTGAGGTTTCTCGTCAATGTTGATTCCTCGAGCTCTCGCAGCTGCGGCGACCCTGGCTTTCTCTTTAGCCTCTCTGACCTCTTCCTCCGTGGGCTTGTAACCTAACCCGAATCGAGTCTTCTACTCCTTGGCAATGACTGGCTCTTTCCTTCCTTGTAATCTGGGCCCTAGACCCCTTCCTTTCTGATAGGCCCACTTTTGGAGCATAGCCACCGCTGCCACCATTCTACCTCCAGTTTTAGGCATGATGCCCTCAATGGGCTCCGGGAGTATCGCCGACACCTCATATTCGAAACTGTGGAGGTCGACATCCTTAGCGGAGTGCGATACATCCAGTATATTGGGTTTCACAACGCTATTGGTGGCCTTTTCTTTCTCACTGTGCCTCTCTCCGATAATTGTAATAATCTTATGCCCAGATGCAAATTTGAGTTTTTGGTGTAACGTGGAAGGTATGGCTCCGACTTCGTGCAGCCACGAGTACCCCAATAATAGATTAAATGAGGATTTAATATCCATTACTTGAAATAAAATGGAAAAGGTCATTGGCCCGATTAGTAGCTCAAGATCAACTTCTCCCATTATTTCTCTCCTGGTATTGTCAAAACCTCTAGCACTGATTCTTGTGGGCCTCAACATGAATGGATCTACTCTGATCTTTGTGGGGGTTCTTAATGGGCATATATTCAATGTGAATCCATTGTCGATTAGAACCAAGGGGATTACCATGTTTTCGGACTCAACGGTTATATTCAAAGATTTCGAGTGGCTACCTCCTTCCTCTGGTAAGTCAGCATCAGAAAACGAAATGACATTCGGAGTCATCACTTGACCAATTTTCTGTCCAACCGCATCTGGGCTAACTTGGAGTGACACATGTGCATTTTTTAATGCCCCCATTAATGCTTGAAAATGGAGTGGGGATGTCATCAACAAATCTCATACAGTTATATGGGCGGGCATTCTTTTCAACTGAGTCTCTAGTATATGCTCTCGACTCATTTTCTCGAATGAGTTCACTATGCTATCGCTGCTGTCGGTGCTTTTGGCTACTTTGATATCCTCCCAGATCATGTGACAAAGTCCACTCCCCCTTCTCTGTGGCTGCCAACATTGACATCTGTTTATTCATAACTCAGTGGGACTTGGTGAGGATCATAAGTTGGTCCTAATATCTGAAACGGTATAGCTGCTGGTACCAGAGGCACTTGTACTGCGGGCTCAGGAGGTGTGGATAACACTTGATTTACCTCGATAATTATTGGTTGAGTGACCGAATTGGGTCAAATGGGGGTGATAAAGCTTAAGGGTGGTGGCACGGGGGAAAAGGGGTGAAAGTAGGCCATTGGTAGCTGATGGGTGGTGGAGGATTTGGGGTTTGATGGGTCATTAGGTGATTGATGGGGGTGGTGGAGTTTACAGGTTGTTGAACTGGGGGTAATGGGGTGGGTGTAGGCCATTGGTAGTTTATTAGCGGTGGAGGATTGGGGGCCTGCTGGTTTATTGGGTAATTGATGGGGGTGATGGTGTATGGTTGATATGCATTTATGTGCACATAATTGACGGGTGTGGATGATGGAAAGTATGCCTTGAGATCCAAGGGTTCAATTTGTGGAGTCGGGTTGGGGAAATAATCTGACAAATTCAGGGGTTCAATCACGTCGATATTCCTTTCTTCAACATTTCTTGGCAATGGTGCTACATAGCTCTCCCGCTCACTGATGTAATCGGACGGGTCAAACTCAAATTCCTCCTCATATTCCTCTACCATCCCGATGGTGGGTCTGGGACCTGCTCCTCCTGTAGGATGTGGGGGCAACGACACTTGATGGATGTTTGCATGCTGGTTTGCTTGAGAAGGTGCTGGTGGAATTATTTTCCCGACGTCAATCAAATCTTGGATCGCATGCTTCAATGGGAAGTAGCGATTAGTCGGGTGACTCGGACCCTGATGAAAATTACAGTGGATATTTGAGTCATAGTTCTTTGGGATCGGGTGAGGAGGAGGTTGCGATTGCCGGATAGTAACTAATTCCTTTTCTATTAATAAAGGCAAAAGTACACTTTGTGATTACCCTAAGGCCATAAACACTCGGTCATAGCAGGCTCTCCTCTGTTCCGGAGTCATTTGCAATCCTTGTCTATTTCTTGCTCTCTGCATCTGCTCAGTTCTGATTGGTGCTAGCGGGGCTGCCTAAAATTAAATGGGGTTATATTATTATTGGGCCTAGTATTGGCAATATTCTGAACATCGGCCCCTGTTCTCTTCTCATTCCTTTGTTCTGAAAACCTCCTAACCCCACTGGCTCCACTTAGTACATTTTTGTTCAGGCGCCCCTCCCTGATGGCATCTTCACAGCGATTGGCATTCCTTACTAGATTAGCAAAACTAGACTGCTGCTGATACACCAGAAAGTCAGAGATCACCGATAGAGTATTCTTGGAAATCATCTCTATCTGCTCATCATCAGGTATTCTGTTTCTGACCTGAGCTGCTAGTGCTCTCCACCGCCTTAGATAATTGCTGAAGGTTTTGTTCGGGTTCTGCTTTAAACGGGCTAAGTTTGACTTACGCGGATCAATATTTATATTGTAGACATATTACTCTTGGAATAGGTGGGTCAGATCTTTTCATGTCTTCTTCATGGATGGTTCCAAAGATGTGAACCATCTCAAAGCAGGACCGATCAAACTCTTCTGAAAGACTTTTATCAACAGTCTTTCGTCCCCTCCATATTGGCACATATCCCCACAGTAGGACTTCTGGTGTGCTATTGGATTGCCGATGTCGTTGTATTTGTCGAAGGCCGACATTTTAAATTTGGGGGGCAAGGGGACCTCAGCAAATAGACATAGATCTATGAAGTCCGTGGCGTGGATCTCAGCACCACCCATTTTCATCAGCTGCTTCTGTATCTTGTCCAACTATTCTTTCAGCTGCTCTGACTCTTTGGATACAAGGGTCACTTTCTCGACAGCTGGTTGGATCTGGCTTTGTGCTACCAGGGGGTGGGGAATGATAAGAGGGGAGTTAAGGTTGGTCAATGCCCCACCATAGGCTCCATTATTCCTAATCTCGTCCTCTTCATACTGCTGGTCGGCATAGTGTGCAGTGAGGGCAGGATTCTCTTGTTGGTGTTGCATGGGCTGAATGGGAATGACATAAGTGGGGGTCGGGTGAGTCCATTGGGTCCGAGGGAAAGTTTTTTGGATGATGGGATGAGTGGAAGTTGGGTTTTGGGTGGGGCCTGGTGAGGCCATTGGGCAGGAGGGAAGGTTTGAAGCCGGTCTTAGGGTATGGGGCCATGGGAAAATTGGGTTTGAAATATGGCATGGGTTTGACCCGGGTGTGAAGGTTAGGGGTGGGTGGAAGGTTGGGGGTATTGTGGAAGGTATGGGCATGGGGCCTCAAGGTTTGGGCCTTGTTAGGTTTGGGTAAAGGGCCAGGGATTTGGAGGATCTTGGCCCATTAGGCTTTGATGGGTATAGCCCATTGGGCTTTGGAGGGTTTGGGCCATGGGCAATTGGAGGGTTTGGGTCATGGGCCCTTGATGGGAGGCCATGGGCCCTTTGTGGGTCTAGTCCATAGGGCTTTGGTGGGTCTGGGCCATGGGTGCTTGGTGGGTCTGGCCATGGGGCCTTGGTGGGCCGGGCCCATTGGGCTTGGTGGGTCGGGCCCATGGGCCCTCGGTGGGTCTGGCCCATTAGGCCTTGGTGGGTCTAGACCATGGGCACTTGATGGGTTTGGGCTATGGGGTTTTGGGCTATAGGACCTTGAGACATGTGGGGAATGGAGGTTTGGGCCACGGGGCCATGGCGCATGTGGATAATGGGGGTTTGGGCCATGGGGCCTTGGGGCATGTGGGTTATGGGGGTTTGGATGGTATGGATTATGGGGGGTTAATAGAGGTCATGGGGGAATGAGGCATGGAGATTGGCTAGGGTATGGGATGGGTCCATCGATGTGGGGTGTGGATGATGGAAGGTGTTTTGGGAAGTCTTCTATAAGGAGTAGGCTTGGAACATCTCCTCCATAATGGTGATGGAAGGAGGATCGAATGTGGGTGGTGGATTTAAGGGATGATTGGGTACAGATGGCGTAGATGTAGAGTGAAAATTGAGCATGACCATGGTAAGTGATGGAATATGGGGTGGATTGGAGGGATGAGGGGGTGTATTGGGTATGTTTTGGGATGATAGGGAGTAAGGTGTGGAGGGGTGAGGAAAACCGGGCATGGCCCCGATAAAAATGGGCATGACCCGGATAGATGGAGGGATTTGTGGGGGGTTGGATAAGGCAGAAGTGGTGTATGTGAATGTGGGTGGATCGGGCCTATAGGGGAAGATGGGAAATGGGGCATGGATGTGGATTGGGAGAATGGGTTTGGGTTTGTCATGAATGTGGATGGGAAAGGTGTTGGACATGGCATGGGCATGGTTTGGGCAAAAGATGGGGAGTTAGGGGTTGGACTTTGGATGTTTTGGGAGGTAGTGGTTGGAAAAATGGGGGTGCCAAATGGGCCGACAACGGTAAAGGGTGATTGGGTGAGGGGGATGGATGTGGAAATGTCTCCTGAATGGGAGTGAGTTGGAGAGTGTGGCGGGGATGAGTCAGAATCGGTGTAAGCCAGGTCCACTACCCATGACATTCTGCGGGAACGGGTTGGGTAAGGGTGCCTTGGATAAGGCCCAAAAATCTTCCTCCTTCTATTACGGGAAGACGTAGGGCAAGATAATACCGTTGTGCCGGCACCACAAAGATTCTATTTTCTTTGATTTTTTTTATTTTTTTTTTATTTTTGGAGAAAATTTTGTAAAACAAAGGTTTCGAGGCCTTGGAATTCCCTTCTCGGGTGGCTCTCGTACCCTAATTTAAGACCCACGATGACGATTTTGACGCACTTCGAAAGAATCAAAAGAGGAATTTCGATCTATTAAAGGCACAAAAATCGAGGTAAACAACCTGATCCCCCGAAATGATAAAAAAAAAGTTACCTTCTTTTGACCGGTGGGGGCGTATTGGGTGTCAGAAATGGCGGAGCCCAAATAGAGGTACTAAGCACACTAATAGGGGGACTCGAAAGGTGAAAAAGCCTCAGATTTAGGGCTGTTGTTGTCCAAGTAGACTTGGCGCAACTAATGCATGCGCCAAGGTAGCAGGGCCTCTTTTTTACACTGGCGCAACTATTAGTTGCGCCAAGGTAAAAATGGAGAATTTAAAGTTGGCGCAACTATTAGTTGCGCCAGTTATAATTTCTCGATTTTTACACTGGCGCAACTAATACTTGCGCCAGGTAAAAATGATG
The DNA here is from genome assembly GCA_021018995.1 of Chloranthus sessilifolius. Taxonomy (NCBI): domain Eukaryota; kingdom Viridiplantae; phylum Streptophyta; class Magnoliopsida; order Chloranthales; family Chloranthaceae; genus Chloranthus; species Chloranthus sessilifolius. The sequence goes on from CM037586.1 coordinate 18,933,262, forward strand.
CTCAAAAGTTTATGACAGCAGAGAACAACTGCCTGAAAATGAGTCTTTTTTGGGGTTTTATGGAAGCTAGGCTTCCGGGAACTGAGCTATTTTTTTGTGATCGGTTCTCTCCTCATCGTGCCTAAAGGGTTTGAGTCTGGTATAACTCGCTAGCGTGCTCCCTAAGGGTTTTAAGCTTTTGAATGGGAACCCACCCGATATACCACCGGCGCAAGCACCTTCTTAGATACTAGGTGGGCTGAGACTTTTCTGGATCATAACCACTAGGGGCTACTGCCATACTAAGACCCGGGTGGTTGTATGTGTGCCTAAACCCAATCCTTTTAAAATCTAACTCGTAAAAACAAGTTAATTAAGCTCCCTATTCTTGGTTCGGTTTTAATTTTTTCAAAAATCTTTTTTTTTTATGAAGGTTTTCTTTAGTTCAAAGATCGGGGGTGATAACCCCGTGCCGCCACTACGGGCCGGCGTCCACTATTGGGATATGAGTGAACAAGTAGGCCCGCCAATCGACTAAGGCACTTTAAATGACGAAAAATTAAAGAAATTGAAAGATAATGCTTAAGTAGGCCCGTCAATCGGCTAAGGCACCTAAAATGACGGAAATGTAAGGAAAAGTAAAGACAATGCGCAAGTAAGCCCACCGATCGGCTAAGGCATGTAAATGATGGAAAAGTAGGGGTGAGAAAATAACAAAAATAATAGTAAAACAGCAAAAAAGGTTAGTAAAATAAAAACGAAATGACCAAATTTCAAGGAGAAGCTCTAAAAGCTATCCCCAGTAGAGTTGCCATCTGTGAAATCGTGGGATTTGAGATAATCCCGTCACGGCGATGCGCTCGCTTGCAAAAATATATATATATAGAGTCACCACCCGGAGCTTTTGGTGTCCCGGGATACCTATATCATTTTATAAGCACCGAAGTGCCACAAATATGACTCCGAATCTGGTCCACACCCAAGGATCTTGGGTAGGGGATTCAGTTATCGATCGGAAAGGTGTTAGGCACCCGATCAACCCACTTATCGTGGTCTCTACTAATGGCCAAAACAAAAATAAAGTAAAAGAAAAGAAAATGGTTTCCTCTTACCCAAATAGGCCTTAAATCCTATTTGTGCCCCTCCGTTCCTACCGAAAATTCAGCGGCGTAACAGCACAAATGGGAGGATGGGAAATGGTAAAAAGAGATCAGGAAGAAAGGGGAGAGCCGAAGCCCTCGGGCCCTTGTAGCATCGTAGGAGAGCCTTGCATGGCTTGCTTTGATGAGCTTTTGAAGGCCTTGTATGGTATGGAATGGGATTCTAACTCCTAAGGCTTAAAGCTAAGAGGTAGAGTGAGGGGTCTAGGGGGTAGCACAAACCTAGGCTAAGGGTTTTGGATGCAAGAATAAGCTTGGAATGAGGTTGGAAGATTCTGGAATTTATGTGAAGATGGGGCACAAAAGAGAGGAAGAACTTCTCACTTTGAGCTCTTTCTCTCTTAAGCAAATTTCTCAACCCTTAAAACCAAGGGAGGGGGGCTCTATTTATAAGAAATGGGTGGATTAGGAGACCACTTAGATGCTAATTAGGGTTAGCAATTAGGTAATCTTACATCTAAGGATTCCTAGGGTTTTTAGAGCCTTGAAAGGTGTGAAAAGGTCCTCCAATGGTGGATAATAGGGAGGGGCCTTAAGTCACCTAATGGGTTGCAAATAGGGTGTAAAAGCGTGCAACAGATCTATCAAAATACACTCCAAAGACCCAGGTGGTCAACAAGTCACACCCCAGACACTAAATTCAGGGTAAAATCAGAGGTTACTGTTCATATGCCTGGTGCAACTATTAGTTGCGCTAAGAAAATGTATAATAAAACAGTGCTGAACAGTAGCCTGGAAGTTGGCTTCGCGAGGGTGGGGTCCACTTTAATGCTGGGGAGAAATGACCTAGTGCAACTATTAGTTGCGCCAAATCCCTAGGGGGCAGCTGAAATTACTCTTTTGCCCTACGGGTTCGAACCGCCATATCTTTTGATGTATAACTCCGATTGGAGCGATTCTTGACTTGTTAGAAAAATGATGACTTCTACTTTTCAATGGTATGAAATTCGATTATAGTAGAAGGCTACAGCTAGTCCTGGTGCTCCACTCCTCTTCCAAGGTTTGGAAGGGTTAGGTTTAGGGTTTGACATGGGTTCTAAGGGTCAGGATTGGTTTCTAAAGGTTCGGGATAGGTTCCTAACCGATCTAGGGTGATTTCTAAGGGTTTGGAGTGATTCCTAAGGGTTTCATATATGCCATCAAAAGCTCAAAAATGTGCCTCTCTCGAAATGTGTTTCGATCAGGCCTTGGGCCAAATTTGGGTGTCTACAAACATTTACAAGTTGCACTTCAAATGCTTAGGGACAACCAGCTATACACATAGCTTAGCTAGTGTGAGTTTTGGCTTGATCAGGTCAGTTTCTTAGGCCATGTTATTTTTAAGGATGGTATCACAGTCGATCTTGTAAAGATCGAATCTGTAGTGAATTGGGAGCAACCAAAGACGGTAACAGAAGTCCATAGTTTCTTTGGCTTGGAAGGATATTATAGACAGTTTGTGGAAGGATTCTCTAAACTGTCAGGTCCGCTTACTCAACTTACAAAGAAGAATGCTAAGTTTGATTGGACTGAGCAGTGTGAGAAGAGTTTTCAAGAACTCAAAATGCACCTGACGATATCACCAAGCTAGCTATACCTTCTGGTGGAGGAGGTTTTGCCATTTCTAGTGATGTGTCTTACAGTGGATTGGGTTGTGTTCTCAATCAACATAAGAAGGTTATCGCTTACGGCTCTAGACAACTCAAGGACCACGAGAAGAACTATCTCACTCATGACTTGGAGTTAGCAGCGGTAATTTTTGCTTTGGAGATCTGAAGGCACTACTTATACGGTGAGACATTTGATATCTTCATCGATCATAATGGCCTTAAGTATCTGTTCACCCAGAAGGACTTGAATATATGAAAATGAAGATGGATAGAGTTATTGAAAGATTATGATTGTTCCATTCAGTATCACCCTGAGAAGGCCAACGTAGTGGCGGATGCATTAAGCCAAAAATCTTCAGTTCAGTTATCGCATCTCATTACGAGAGTGCATCGGTGGCGCTTATTGAGGACTTGGCCTTGTGTGATGCTAGGTTCGATGTTAAAGGTACAGGCGCTTTGATGGCTACCCTTGTTATCAGGCTATTTGAAAATATTCATAAACTTCAAATAGTTGATGATGATCTTATGACCATTAGACAGGGTGTGATTAGTGGGACTAGAGTAGATTTCTCCATTAGGGAGGATGGTTCTTTATTATTTTGGGATAGGGTGTGCATACCTACCAGTGTTGAGCATCGAGACACCATTTTAGAGGAAGCTCATAAATCCATGTATGCTATACATCCTGGGAGTACCAAGATGTATTAGGACTTGAAGAAAAGCTTCTGGTGGAGAGGTTTGAAGAAGGACGTAGCAGAGTATGTGTCTAAATGCTTAGTCTGCCAGCAAGTAAAGGTAGAACATCAAAATCTGACAAGGTTGCTACAACCTTTGCCTATACCTAGATGGAAATGGGAAGCCATTTCAATGGATTTTATATTAGGATTACCGAAAATGTTTGAGGAAATACAATGCCATCTGGGTCATTGTGGATAGATCCACAAGTTCCAGACACTTTCTCTGCATCAGATTATGTATAATCGCCAAAGAAGCTTGCAGAGCTATATCTGAAAGAGATAGTCATAATTCATAGTATACCGGTCAGTATTGTGTGTGATCGAGATCCGCTTTTTACATCATAGTTCTGACAGAGATTTCAAGAAGGCATAGGGTCTAGACTTGATTTCAGTTCAGCATTTCATCCTCAGACTGATGGGCAGACTGAGAGAGTAAACCAAATCATAGAGGATATATTGCATGCATGCATGCTAGACTTTCACGGGTTATGGGATCAACATTTGCCTCTGATTGAGTTCGCGTATAACAATAGCTATCAATCTAGTATTGGCATGGCTCCCTACGAAGCTTTATACAGACGACAATGCAGATCTCCATTGAATTGGGAGGAAGTCGGTGAGAAACTTATTTTGGGACCTGATATCGTGGACAATACAACTGAGACGGTTTGGTTGATCCGCAAGAGATTGAGAGTTACTCAAAGTCGCCAAAAGAGTTATGTCGATCTTCATATGACACAGGTCGAGTTTTAGGTGAGCTTGATTGCGTTAAATACAATAAATCTTATTCTCAGCTCATTGGTATGGAATTAACACCTGTTTTCAGGTAGGAGACAAGGACTTTGTCAAGATCTCGCCAGCCAAAGGCATGATGCATTTCAAGAAACGTGGAAAGTTAAGTCCACGTTACATTAGACCTTTTAAAGTGCTAGGTCGGGTTGGAGAAGTTGCGTATCGGATTGTGTTGCCACCACAGTTGGCAAGCATGCATAATGTATTTCATATTTCAATGTTGAAGAGATACATGAAGGACCCAACCCATGTCTTAGATTTTCAATCGATTGAGCTTCAAGAGGATTTGACCCTGGTAGAGGAACCTATGTAGATTCTAGACCATAAGGAGCAGGCGTTACGGACTAAAGTGATTCCACTCGTGTTAGTAAAGTGGCGAAATCATTCTTCTGCAGAGGCTACTTGGGAGCGCGAAGCTAAAATTTGTGAGCAATACCCGCATCTGTTTAACTGATATGCAAGGTAATTTTGATATTCAATTTAATTCTTGATTATACTGTGTCTTTATTAAACCAATTAAGCATATCTAAGATCAGCATACATTGCTTAACATACTAGTAAGACATTATGGTATAACCGTTGGACTATGATGATGCTCACAGGTCAATTACACCTGTAATCTTGGAAGACAGCTTTGCTGTCAAATTCGATCGATCAAAGTGGTGATTTGATCGATCAAACACAATTTCGATCGATCAAACTAAGTAGTTGATCGATCAATTTTTGTTCTTTAAGACCTATTAGATCGATCAAAGGGAGTATTTGATCGATCAAATGTGAAATCCGATCGATCAAATTGGAGAGTTGATAGATCAATTGACTTTGAATTGTGTACTATGTATGACCTATCCTATCGATCAATTGGACAAATTGATCGATCAATTCTAAAATCCTATCGATTAACTTAGAGGATTGATTGATCAAACCTATCGGGTTAGGGCTTTTCCATTTTAACCACCGCTCATCGAACGAGAGTTACCCAAAGAGTGGTGGAATGCCAAGACCTTCTTGTTCGAGTACGAGTTTACTCCCAAAATCTTTGAGGATCGACTCGAGATGACATGGGCGAACAATTATATCACCAAACTGGGGCTCAAACCCTTCCACAAGCCTTTTTACGATCACTATTGCCCATGCATAGTGTGATTATTTTACCAACACCTTAGACGGGGCAGTAACCGTCATCAAATGATCACCAAAATAGATGGGTTGGAGTATAGGTTCAACCAATTCCACATCTCCACCGCCCTACAATCCCCTTCCGGGTATGTTGAGACCTCTGAATTGGCAGCACCCTATGTGAAGGATGTGCCCTTTGAGGACATCATCGCTAAGATGACGCACGAACTATAAGGATAGGGCCAATCGATTAAATGGGCCCAACTTCCCAACAATTTATGGATGCTTGATACCTACATCAAGTGTATCATCTACCCATTCTTACATAAATCCAAGCATATGGGTATCGGACAACAATTCCGCTTTTCGACCTTCGAGAACCATTGATTCTCCGTCACCGACATCGTCATTAATGGCATGCTTGATGCCATAGATCGGATGTCTGAGAAGAAGGCCAAGTCGAAGAAGGAGATGTCATATGCTCGACTGATTACACGGATGGTTGAGCAATACAATGCCGTGCGGGAGGCGTATAGTATGGCATCGGGGGAACCGAGAAGAAACAACAACATTAAGGTTTTTCAACTTAAAGATTGGACCAAAAGTTATGACCTTTTGGTGAAGAAGTTACCCCATGAGGAGGAGGTTCCTCCAGTTGAGGCCAGAGTCGAAGCTGTTGAGCGAGCTCCAGATGTGGGGGAGGCATAGCCTGATATTCCACCTCAGCCTGCGGTACCTGCTCGACCGGCACCCATTCCTCCATGCCGACCTACTCGTGCTAGCACTGCACGTCATCCTGAGCCTTCCACCACTACGCTCGAAACTGTGCTCGCGGCGTTCAATTAGGGCAACAAGAGGGTTCACGAGAGGCTAAATGAGATGCTGGAGATCCATCGTCAGGTGCATCGACGATTGGACTTTCATGAGGGGATGCTTACTCTACTGATGCAACACGCTTATACAACCACTGCTACCCCCATGATCGGTCATGCCCTCCTGCATACAGTGGATCTTCGTGACTACAGTGCCAAGACATCCAGACCCAGCCGACCTGACGTACCTATAGAGCCAGGATCATCATCCGCTCCACCAGCAGGTTACCACTATAACTTGTATTTAATTATATAACTAAATATAGATATAAATTTCTATTTTCCATATTAAATTTCTGTTTTGCATGCACGACTATTTCCTGTATGATTTCTGTTTTGACTGCGTGTACCTGCTAGGTTCCTATCGGTTTTGCATGCTCTGCTTTCTGTAAACCTTGTATGTAACATATCTGTTCAGTATTCTGTTCGATCTGACACCTCTGATTTACATTAGTTAACTACTATGTTTATGTTTTGTGTGTCTTGTTGTTTGAGTCACCGTGGAGTGTTCTTCCGAGCACGTGACACTTGGGACGGATGCATCCATGTATGGATGCAATCTACTATGGCATTCTCTGATGTCACACGCAGTACATCCAAGTTACTATAGATCCCAACCCTTCATACGCGTGCTTCGCGAAGACTATTACACAGTGACCCACTCTTACAGTTAGGGCCGTTTATTTCTGCTTTGTCCTAGAAGTTAAGACTAGAGAATACCATAGAGCTGTCTGAGTCTGTTTGACATTTTCGAGGATGAAAATTCCTAAGGGGAGAAGAATGTAATGAACCTAAAATTCTGAAAAATTCTAATTGCTTTGGTATATGTGCTTGGCACGAAAACCGAGATAAATTTAAAATTTAATAAGTGGAATATTAATATCAAGATTAATAATCTGTAAGCGTGTGAAGTGAGATGTCACTTACGACACACGTCTGTGATGCGATTAGATTCGTTATAGCATGTTATATACATGAGTGGAGTATATGTGCTCAACATCGGAGTTTAAACCTAGGAAGGAGAAATATCAGAGATATCGTCATGGTTAGCTTATAGAAGAAGGAAGGGGGATTAGAATCCTTTACCTTGCTTCTTTTCTTGTTGGTTTCATTTGGGTGGATTGAGCTATGAGATCGTGCTTGTTCATCGCATTGTATAACTTGAAGCCTAGGACTTCTGTTGTGAAACCAAGGTGTGAGAGAAACCCTAGGTTCTTGATATTTTGAATTAGAACACAAAGAAATCAACATGTGTGCATAGAATTTGCTTGGGGAAGGCGAGATACGATTGTATGTTGACGTGTGACACATCCTCTGGTTCATCGGAGAACTCGAAATGAAAAATCTTGAATCCCGAGTCTGAAACACGTTGGACCTAGGATGCCATGAACCAAGAAGCAACCATCAAAAGAGGTGAGTTATTATGGGTTTCATAGGAGTTTAGATGTCATAAATGTGTGTTATTATGTGTTTGAATGATTCGTGGAGAATCATAAATGATTCATAGATGAAATGGGTTAAAATCAACGGGAGTTATTTAAGTATAGAATTTAAGTCACTAAATACTGTATGCATGCATCTGAAAACTCTGAGGATAAAGTCTATTTTTGATAATTTTGCATCTATTCTGTTCTGTCTGCATCTATTATATTTTGTCTACATTCTCTGCTTTAAATAATCTGTTCTGAGTTATCTTCTGAAAATCATGTTTTATATTTTATATGCAAATTACTTGAGTTTCTTTTATTGAGCTTAGATGGTTAGCTCACCCTGTTTCTATATAATAGGTTCTAAGGTTAGGGCTCCCGACACGGAGAGTGACCCTAACTATCAGCCTGAGGCGGAGGCTGAGGCTGAGGCTGAGGAAGAGGACACTAACACCCCTGCTGACGAGTTTTATCAGTAGTCTGGGTACTTAGTTTACTTTTTGGGTTCTGTACATGTATTTTTGGATTATTTGTGTGCCTGGTGGCCACCTTTCTATATTATTCACTATTGATGTTCTACTTATAATCTTATACATTCTATGGGAACCACTATTGGGAACTATTATTTTGGGTGATGGATCTCCATCACTAGTGGTTCTTCTTGGTTTCTTTTTGAGGATGTATATTCTTTTGAATTATACACATACACACACACACACACACACACACACACATACACACACACACACACACACACATATATATATATATATATATATATATATATATATATATATATATATATATATATATATATTGTTTTTGTTTCCTTTCTTTCATTTTAGAGCCATTTATGATGACTCGATCTGCCACTTTCGATAATGCCTGCTCTAATTTCCGCTAGACGAACTAGCACTCTTTGGTTTGCTCCGGGGATCATCCAGAGTTATGATCTTGATGGCACGGGTTTCCGGGTGCGGAAATCCAGGCTGTCGCAAAGCCACTTAGTGACCATTACAAAAACTTTGCCGACAGATTGGAGCCGCCAACAGAAAAAATTGGGCTGCCGGCAATACTATCCCCGACCAAGGTATTAGTGGCGGACCTTGAGCCGCCTGCAATGTTGTTGTCGACGACCTATGTAGTTTTTCCGGCGGCTTTGGACCGCTAGTAAAACCCTGAAATTTTGTAGTGCTTGTTTGAAACCTCACATATTAAGAAAATATTATAGAAAGATAAATGAATAAATATATATTCCACTTTCTCATAAAATAATAGTGACACATTGGTATTTTGTAATTAACAAAAGAAAAATTGGTCCGTTGACCATGACTTAATTTAGGCTTTCACCTCACCAATCAAAAAGGTTTATAAATAAATTTTTTTCAAGGAAGGCTGTAAATATATAAACTCCGAAGAAAAGAAAAATATGGGAATCAGCCTCTCCAAAATGAGGGTAGAGCTCCTACCTTCAACCTCTCCAAAACCCTGCTAAACCCACTAAGATTGACCAACTTAACAAGTCATGGTTCGAAGGTTAACAAATCGGGTAGGTAAGTGGAAGTGGTTAGCCGACGGACTCAGATTGACTCTAAACCCATCTCAAACTCGACCTGTTTGCACCATTACCCAAAAAAGATCCGATATTACTAGAGGTGAAAATTTTGAAAAGGAGATAAAATAGCCCACCATTCATGTAATTTCATAGAGTATGACATGGAAATCTGCCAATTTCAACTACAAAAAATAAGACTATTAGCGGCAGTTTTTGCAGCCAAAAAGTGTCTCTATTAACAAAAAGCTATTGAGACTATTAGTGACAAAGGTATTAGCAGCAGTTTTTTTGTTAATAGCGGCAGTTTATAGCTGTCTCTAATAGTTTGTTTTTTTGTAGTGTTCTTCTCAAACAATGCATGTGGTTTTAAATGGGCTGCAATAGCTGAGTGGGCCCATTTATAAATCGAGCTAAAGGAATGACCAGACATATCCAAATTTTAATGTCATTAAAGCCAAGACAAAGCATAACCCATTTATAAACCAACACAAAAGTATTGAGCCCAAGCCATGCCCATAGTAGTATAAATGGATAGTTGGGCAAATGGGTTGGGCATGCCTGATACCCACACTACAAAAAACAATACTTTTAGCAGCAGCCAAAAACTGTCGCTATTAATAAAAACCCTGCCGCTAATGCCCTTGCTGCTAATAGTCTTAATAGTGTTTTTTTAATAGCGGCAGTTTTTTACTCTTAAAAACTATAGCTAATAGTATTAATTTTTGTAGTGCCAACTCGCCTGACCCAGATTTTTAACAGGGTTGGGCACATAAACTTGACTTTCTAGGTCAAGTCTGGCAATGCCGTATCTGATACGACCTTCGAGTCAAGTCGATCGATTCAAAAGTCAGGTCGACCGGACCCAACCCGATATTTTTTATAGAAAATGTTAAATAAGGTTGAATCCCAACGCATAGTTCCATATGGATATTCATTGGTGGAAATCGATCGATCAAGATTGGAAAGTTGATCGATCGATCTGAGAATGTAATTGTTGGGTTTCTCATGGACTGAACTCGATTGATCGAGGAGGTGGATTTGATCAATCGATTTTGGGCAGATTCAGTTCTGCTATTTGAATTTTAGAAGATTTTTTGGGTCAAGTTTCCTAATGTGGTTTGGAGATTATTAGCAGAAGATTTTCTCTAGGGTTCCTGCATTGCATTGAGAGAGTTTTCAAGAGGGAAAACTTGTGGTGAATACTTTTAGAGAAAAGGTATTGAAAAATTACTTGGGGATTGAAGATCTGATTGAAGTTGTTCTTGTGTCAGAATCATTACTATATTCTGACAGATCTCTTTTCTGTTATTTGAAGGACTGCGTCCTTATTTTATACAACGGGTTTGTTATAGAATATCGTGTCTGATCTTGATTGAGTTTGCACTAGAGAGAAGAGAGTGTATGCGTTGTAAACGTTCATAAATAGTGCATATACTCTGGTGGACGTAGCCTTAGATTGGGTGAACCACATAAATTTTTGTGTTGTGTGTGAATGTTCTTTTGCATCTTTTTATTTTTTCGTATTCATCGCGATGTGGAGTTCGGTAGAGTGGGTAGAATTCCTAACAAGTGGTATCAAAGTGAGGATTACACTATAATGGCGATGAAGGTCTCGAATGCACGATTCGAGGTGGAGAAGAATAACTTTTCCTTGTGGTAAGTCAATGTCACAGATCTCCTTATCCAATAAGGCATCGATGATACTCTACTTGAAAAGGAGATAGGAAAGAAGGCAGAGACGTCCGATGAAGAGTGGATCTCTAATGATAAGAGAGCCATAAGCACTATCCGATTATGCTTGTCCGATAAAATTCTCACTATAAAAATAAGGTGTTTCAGCGAAACTTGCTGTTAAGGCAATTTTTGATATCGACAGGATTAATAGCAGTAGTTTTTATTAAAAAACTGCCGCTAATAGTCTTATTTTTTATAGTGTCTGTACAACGTTCTTCACGAGAAGACAATCGTGTACCTGTGGAAGAAGATGAACTCTTTCTACATGATAAAGTCGTTGTCAAACAGGCTCTTCATGAAGAAGCAACTTTATACCCTTCGTAAGAAGGCTAGTACGCGTATTCATGATCATTTGAATTCATTTAATAAAATAGTTAGTAAACTATTGAGCATTGAGGTGAAACTTAAATAAGAAGATCTTCCACTTCTCTTGCTCACCTCATTGCCTGTATTTTATGAGCACCTTATTACCACATTAATTTATAGTAAAGATACTATTGCAATTAAGAAGTGATTGCTGCACTTCTTTTCGATGAATTGAGAAAATAGTCCGAATCTAACTCTGAAGGGATTAGTCTCTTGAGCAAAAGGGGTCGAAGCTATGATCACAAAAGAGGCAAGTCCAGAGGAGATAATAATTCAACAAGAGGAAACAATAGGTTCAAATATAGGGGTGACAGAAAGGATATTATTTGTTACTTTTGTAAGCATTCTTGACATATTTACAAATATTGCAAGCAAAGATTAAATAAAGATAAGGATGATGAAGGGACTTCGCAATAGACTAGTGTTCCTAAGTCAGATTCTAGTGAAGACCTATTATGTGTATTGTTAGGCTCCAGTCAGTTTGATGGTAGATGGATCCTAGATTCAAGGGCATCGTATCACATGTGTCCGTACATGGATTGGTTTGACCAGTATAAGGTAGCCAATGGTGGGATGATTCTTATGGGGAATGACAATGTATGTGAAGTAGTGAGTATCGGTTCTATCAAAATCAAGATGTTTGATGGCTATGTTCGCACTCTTACTGAGGTTAGGCATGCGCCTAATCTAAAAAAAAATCTGATCTCGTTGGGGGCATTGGATGCGATAGGACGTCGAGTCATCCTAGAATTTGAAAAACTAAAGGTTGTACGTGGTGCTATGACCTTGATGAAAGGTGAAAAAATAGGAAATTTATATACTTTAGTAGGCAACACAATTAGGAACAGTGGTATTGCGACTACGAAAGATTTCAAGAATCTCTCTGATTTGTGGCATAAGAGGCTTGGTTACATGAGTAAACGTGGGCTGACAGAGCTCATAAAGAATAATACAATTTCTGACATTCAAACTTGTAAGTTGATTTTTTTGTCAAGGTTGTATCTTCGAAAAGTAAAAGAAAGTCAGTTTATCCATAGGAAAGAATACATCGAAGGGACTGATTGAATACATACATTTAGATGCATGGGAATCGACTAAGTCACTCTAGATGTATGTATAGGGACTGGCTAAAGTCACTCTAGTAGGTGGAGCCAACTACTTTGTATCATTTATAAATGACTACTCCAAGAAAGCTTGAGTGTATCCGATTAAAAATAAGTCGGTTGTGTTTCAAAAATTTAGGCAGTGGTAGAGTACGATTGAAAAATAGTCAGACAGAAAGGTAAAGATTCATAGATCAGATAATAGTGGGGAATACTTGTTATTAGAGTTCAAGGCTTATTGTGAAAATCAAGGGATTGTTAGGTAGTTAACAGTTCCTGAATATCCTCAGCAAAACAGTGTGGCAGAGAGGATGAATAAAATACTATTAGAAAAAGTACAGTGTATGTTAAATCATTCCGGCTTGAGTCATGGGCTCTGGGCAGAGACAGCGAACACAACATGTTACTTGGTCAATCGGTCACCTTCAGTTGCATTAAACTCAAAAACTGCAAATAAGATTTGGTATGCAAGACACAACAGTTCCTCTCACTTGAGGGTGTTTGGATGTGCAGCTTTTACATTACTTCAGCGAAGTGAACGATCCAAGTTGGATCCAAAATCTAAAAAGTGTGTTTTGATTGGTTATGGCGAAGGAGTCAAGGGTTATCGTTTATAAGATACACAATCTCACAAAGTGATAGTTGAAAGACATGTTATTTTCAACGAAGATGAGTTTCTGATGAAAAAGGCAGAAGACAAACCTCAGTCATTTAATAAATCTCAAGTACAAATTAATATTGAAAGGCATGAGCAAGATGAGAAAAATAATGAAGACTCTGAGATAGAGCAAGATGACAAAATTTCTCAAGACTTGCAGCCCTAGGTACCGGCTTCGGTTCAGACTACCTTGAGAAGGTTAGTAAGGAGGAAGAAACGTCCTGAAAAGTTTAAAACATGGTTCATTTAACACTTATAATTATCACAGAGAATGGGGAACCAAACACAGTTCCAGAAGCTCGGATAGATACAAATGCAGTAAAGTGGTAGTTAGTTATAGGAGAAGAATGATAGTCACTTTTGAAAAATAAGACTTGGGATCTCATGAAACTTCTCAAAGGAAAGAGAGTCATCGATTATAAATGGGTCTTTCGAAAGAAAGAAGGTGATAAAAGTGAAACTCCAAAGTTTAAAGTAAGGCTAGTTACAAAGGGGTTTTCTCAGAAAGAGGATATCGATTACAATGAGATATTCTCTGGTTACGAAGCACACTTCGATTAGCACGTTGTTGGCAGTCGTTGCTCAGAAAGATCTCGAATTAGAATAGATGGATATGAAACTTTCCTCTATGGAGATCTTCGGGAAGAAATTTATATGCGACAGCCAGAAGAATTTGAAGCAGAATGGTCAAAATCACTCATTTACAGATTGAAGAAATCCTTGTACGGTCTCAAGCAGGCACACATGCAGTGATACAAGCAGTTTGATTCATATATGTTGGGCATAAGGTATCACAGGGGACAGTATGATTATTGTGTCTACTAGAAAGAGTATGGTAAAGAGGAGAGAATCTTTCTAATTCTCTATATAGATGATATGCTGATAGCAGCAAGAAATAAGGTTTAAATCAACAAGTTGAAGTATTCATTGAGCCAAAAGTTTGAGATGAAGGATCTTGGTTCCATAAATAAGATCCTAGGTATGAAAATTACGAGAGATCATGAGAAGAAGATGTTATGGCTAACTCAAATGACCTTTATCCAAAAGCTCCTTGAGAAGTACAATATGAGTGATGTGAAACCTGTATCAACTCCTCTAGCAGTAGATTTTAAACTCATAAAGAAGATGAGTTAGTCCACACATGAAGAAAGGGAATGAATGAAGAATATTTCATATGTAAATGATGTTGAGAATTTGATGCATGTCATGGTGAGTACATGTCTAGGTTTAGCATGGGCCTTGAGTGTGGTTTGCAAGTATATATATAATCCGGGTATGAAATATTGGCTTGCAATGAAATAGATATTGAGATATCTGAAAGGTACAACTGAACATGGTTTGATATTTGAAGATAAAGATACATGCGAGTTGAGTCTCTACGGTTATGTTGATTTCGACTATGCTCGCCGGTGACCTTGAAAGAAAGTCTAACACGGGATACGTGTTGGTCTTGACAGGTAGAGCGATTAGTTGAAAATCTATGCTCTAATAGATAATTGCATTGTCATCTACAGAAGCGGCTAAGGAAGCCTCATGACTTACTGTTTGATGAGAGCACCAATATCTTTTGCGACAGTTAGTGTCATTCACCTACTACAGAATCAAGTCTTTCATGTTAGAATAAAGGATATAGATGTCCGGTATTATTTTATCAGAGATATAATAAAAGATAGAGAAATATTGATTGAGATGATCGATATGAAAGAGAACGCAGTGGACATGTTGAACAAGTCGATTATGCAGTGCCTAAATTTAATTAACATTTATCGCAGATGTTGATATCCATTGGGGCGGTGGTGCAATTGTAGATGAAACCTTGGTGGAGATTGTTAAATAAGGTTTAATCCCAATGCACAGTTCCATCAGGCTGCTCACTGGTGGAAATCGATCAATCGATCTGAGAAAGTAATTGTTAGGTTTCTTATGGAATGAACTCGATCGATCGAGGAGGCGGAGTCGATCGATTGATTTTGGGCGAATTCAGTTATGCTATTTTGAATACTTGACAATTTTAGAAGATTTCTGGGTCAAGTTTCCTAATGTGGTTTGGAGCCAGTTAGCAGAAGGTTTTCTCTAGGGTTCCTACATTGCATTGAGAGAGTTTTCAAGAGAGAAAACTAGTGGTGATTACTTTGAGAGACAAGGTATTGAAGAATTGCTTGGGGATGGAAGATCCGATTGAAGTCGTTCTTATGTCGGAATCGTTACTCTATTTTGGCAAATCTCTTCTCTGTTCTTTGAAGGACTGCGTCCTTGCTTTATACAGCGGGTTCGCTATAAAAGATCGTGCCTGATCTTGATTGAGTTTGCACTAGAGAGAAGAGAGTGTGTTGTAAACGTTTATAAATAATGCATATACTCCCGTGGACATAGCCCTAAATTGGGTGAACCACGTAAATCTTTGTGTTGTGTGTGATTGTTCTTTTGCATCTTATTTTTCTGTATTCATCGCGATCGGGAGTTCGGTAGAGTGGGTAGAATTCTTACCAGAAAATCAAGGAAACAGTAGAGTTTGTAATCGGGTTTGGTCAGGTCGGGCATATACCTTGACCCATTTGGTCGGGTCCCGTCCGTTGGTTCTGCATATGCCCTTTACCTGCTAGGCCGCCGAAATTTTTTACAGTCCCCATCCGACCTACTGACAGCCCTAAGTTGGCCTGTCCTCAAAGCAAAAGATTATTATAATTATGCCCAAACTTGGAATTGAAGAATTAAACATTAAGATAGCGTGTGTTGAAAACAGATTTTTAAATCTGAATTTGATAAGGGAAGACTCTGTAAAACATAAACCACGTGAAAACTAAATTATCAAAAATAAAAAACCACGTGAAGACGTACTATTCTATGCACATAGTAAGTCTTTATAATTGATTCATTACTCGAATCAAAGTCTTATTAGCAAACTTCATTTGGGTCAGTAAAATTAGTTGATCTCAAAAGCCAGGCTCATTTTTTTCAGCAATTCTAAGTCTTAATTACAGTGATTAATTTGTGATTATGGCAACCATGGGTTCGTTCCCGTCTTCCGGTGGATTTCGGGGCCTCCACCACACTTCTCGACTCCGATATCGCATCCCTTATCCCTCTGGAGTTCTGAGGATGTCGGCGGTTGGGCTGAACTATTGGCATTTCGTGAATCAAGGGTTGAAAATTTCTCGCGTCGATCGTGTGCTGTACAATACTGCTGATTCCAATGTGTAAGATTTGTTCAAAATCATTTACATTTATTAATATGCAAAATTTCAATTTATTGTTGTTTTCACAGTCTAAATACCGACATATATCTGCCAATATGGCGGACATGTATTCTATATCGGCCGATATATCAGCCAGCAAGGTGACCGATTTGTCCGATATAAACCAGTTTTAAAATTTGATCCCGACCATAAAAACCTCAATCGGTTTGAGTCAGGTGAGTGAAGGCATTATGGGCATCTTTTTCGTAACTGTATCACTTATCCGATGTTTCGTATAATTTTTTTTTTCCATATCTCAGTTGAATGATATGGTTTTCCAGACTCAGATTTTAATTTTTGTTAGAACTGCTTGGATCACATAAGCGCATAATTTGAAATCTCGGAAAATTCTGAGATTTTAAAACCTTGCCTAAGGAGCCTTATGGCTTCCCGTATGGACCATATTAAAGTAATCTCTTCATTATCTTTTCTAATTTGTATTATTAATTGACTTGATTTAGTGATGTGGGAATCGACATCAACGATCATTTGCCCGCTGATCCTGAATCACCGGAGCCATCTAAACCTAATTGGTAATAAAATTTGTTGCTTTCTTTCTTTCTTCTTGTTCTCTCTTTTGTTTTCTCTGCCAAGGTTCTCGCTTTGTCCTTTGTAAATTCATTAAATTCTTACTGAATTTATAGATTTAATTGGACAAAAAATAATAATTACTAATTATCAAATTTAATATTTAATATTTATTAGGGTTTTCTTTTTGCGTCCATATATAAAACAATTTCTCGTATTTGACAATCTATGTGTTTTTATAGGGCAAGATGGCTTTTGGGGACAATATTATCCATAATTCTACCTTTCTTTAAGATCCCATTAGCGAAGTTAGAAGGTAAAATATATATAATGAAAACGCTTTATAAGGGAAATGATACCATGTGACAAGTTTATTTTAAGAAAAATGCATCCCTTGTTGTGATTCGTGTGTTTACCATTGTTTACTCAGATAAGGTGGAAGGAGTCATCGACGTGGTCGATCACATGGTGGAGAGCGTTGAAAAAGTTTCGAATGCCGTCGAGGATGCAGCGTCCGATATGGCCGAGAAGCTTCATGATGGGAAGCTGAAGGATGCCGTTTTGTTTGTCGAACATTTATCGAAAGATGTTGCAGACCGCGCAGATAAAGCAGATGAAGTCATTGATAAGGTACCTCGTTGATCTACTACGTGTAGCCTTCGGTGGACACGTGCCATCCTCTTGGATTGTTGATTACAGGGGTATTGAAATATGTGGAATTCAATTTTCACACTTTCATCTGCTGCAGCCTGCTTTATATGTTAGATCAAATATATATGAGGCAATTATCCATTGGTAGTGTCCATGCATGAGCACTTGATGCGTGGCAATGAGATGGCATCAGATTGGAAGGCACATAGACGTCCTCTGATAAATTGAACTTAGTGAAACAATTTTTAAAACTCAGGAAAGCCTCCTTAGATAATCAAGTGGACGTGTCGGGGTGGTTATCGGGCATGATTAAAATTTTTTTTTTTTTTTTATTTGATTGAAAATAAATAAATCTTATCAGACTCTGATACCAATTGTTAGATCAAATATATATTAGGCAATTTATTTCAATCAAAATAATATGATGCAAGGGTAGAACATACATTGCCGTTGGAGAGAATGATCCGCAATAGATGATTCTGATATGCCGCACGCTAGAACTTGAGGACAATACTACCTCGCTTCTATCTCTCTCTATACGATGGGCGTGATTTCATTGAGTAGATATGAAGAGGGGACGCTGTCCTCTTTTATAGCATGTCCTTAAGTTCTAACCCATCAAGGATTTAAGGGAGAGATGTATCACTAAAAGATAGAGATTGACTTACCACAAACTAATAAAGTTGAAACCAACTCCTTAAGTTTTGTAGAGTGGAATCATGTAATAAGAAAATCTCAAGGTCTTTAATTAATCATGTTTTAATTAAAATAGAAAAAGGGTAATATTATTGTGTGGGTCACAAATACCCAACATTATACACTTGTGATGCCAGGAGAGTTAATATGAAAAAGAAAAAAACACAAAATTACCTACTTATAAAAATATTAATAATTCAACTCATATAGTTGCTACCGAGTAATAAAAATTATATAAGAATAATTGCTTTGATTATTAATATTTGCCCCTTAGGACAGGGTTCTAGAGATTAAACGGTATAATGGTGCTTTTGGACTTTCATGTTGTACCCAAATAACAATTGAAAACCAGTTCTCCCAAGGGTTCACTAATCCCTAATGGGTTTTAGATAAAATAAAAAAATTATGTGATATATGTAAAACTTTGATGTGCAAATTAACGAAAAGTTGAATTTTCAAGTTACAGTTCATATCAACAATCATTCACCATTGTGATAAATATATTGATTTGACCATGTGCACCTTCACATGGCATCTGATTCTCGCGGTCAATACCACAAACTCTACATCCTACGGAACCTGTGTCCCCTTGAAAAATACCAAAAAAGACTTTTGGAGATGCACAAATTTCTGTGTGCAATTAGTGAAAGTAAACTTTTAACCTTGTAATGATAGGATACCTCTATTGGGGCCCACCTTTTTGTTGAAATCGCACGCTAGCAGCCTAGCACCCACCTAACAATCGGACGTCCTTAAGTGGGTGCTGTCTCTAAACACGGGCGGCGCGAATAGCCATTACTTATGGTGCTCGTAAATATGTCTCGATCTCTTGTAGTGGTTCGGGTAGGCCCTTAGGCCCCTTACTGTACTTGTCCTTTATTCGGTTTTTTAAAACGGGTAGGCCCTGAATGCCTCCTTTTTTCTTTTTGATTAAAATAATTCCCTTACTACGCTGGCTGAGCACCTAAAGCCTCCTCATTTATTATACCTTTCCCTCTCTCAAAAGCTCCTTCAACTCTAACCGGTTTTTCGCAAAATAATATATTAATTTAAATTTTTTTAAAATTGCTGTTACTTCTCATCTCTAATATAATATCTGATTTGTTGAGTTTTATTATTTTTTTGAATAAATTAACATTAATGATATTATGAGCAATATTAAATGGACTATGATTCATAGACTATAATATGACAGCTATGATGATGATGGTTCTAATGTTGACTATTTGTCCCAATCTTTCATACGTTAGATCTTGAGATCATGGCCACATATCAGACGGTCAGAGGTTGATTCCACGTAGCATACATCTATGATCATAGCGTACCATGTGATGGGTTCTTGGGTCACTTTTGGAGATGTATTTTATGCCGAATCAACATTTAGCCCTTTGATAGGTGGGCCATACTCTCAAGATATTTTGTGTCAAAGATTAGGACAAAAAATTGTCTCCATCAATCGATTCAAATCAGTCAATGCTTTTAATAGTGGAACCATCAATTGTAGAGACCCAATCTTCGGTTGCAAAATTTGGTACTCTGGCTTATTTCTCCGCTCGTTTTTAATCAACGTTAATTTCCCCGTAATTTTGTAATCCTGTATAGCCTTTCTCACTGCTTCGCTCTAAACCTTCGTTGGTCTTTCTGATCTTCTTCTACTTTCCTTTTTTTAGTGGATATGGAACTTAAGATTGTGTCGAGACATCATTTTTAGAAATTAGTTTTATTTTTAAAATTGACGGGTAAAAAAAATAAATTTGCTTTCTATAAAATTCCTTTGAAAAATAAACAAATAGAATAATAATTGTTGTCTTATTAAACATGCAGATCTAAGTTATATACCGCTTTTTATTTATTGTGGTTGCACAACCAGGTAGATGACATCCGGGAAAAAGTGGAGGACTTGATCGAAGCAGATTTTGATATAAAAAAGCTCAAGGAGAAGGAGAAAGAAGCCGGTGCAAAATAGTCAAGAAACTCACATGGATGTGGGTAGCTGATGGCTCATAAGAGTTTGACTTGTTGCCCAAAGCAAGTTAAAGAACCCCTGAATCACATTACAGATAATGGCTTAGTTGTATTTACTTTGTTTTTTATGTTTTAATTATGAAAATTGTATGAATTTATTCTCTGATTTCTCTCTAATTAAGTGAGCATTCCATCATTTAATAAAACTTCTTTTTTGGGTGTTTTGCATTTGTCCCCCTTATATATGGTTTATTTTTATTCCGCCCTCCATCTTTCACCTACAACCCTTGCTATTGTGTTTCCTTTACTTATAACTGCCATAGTGACGAATCAGTTACAAAACTAATCTTTTACTGCTTTGAATCAGACAATCGAGATTGTTTTTCAGCACAATCATCCACGCAATGAATCTTGAGATCAAAAGTCTCCCATCAGGCAGTCAGATTTTGATTCCAGATGATAATCATTGGTGTACATCAAACTTGATTTTTAGATCACTTTTCGAGATGTGTGTCATGTAAAATCAAATTTGACCGTTTGATTGTAGGTCCATGATCTGAAGATCAATTAGATTAAATATTGGTGCAAAAAATAATCTCCATCAACCAATTCAAAGCAGTTAAAGATTATTTTTTTGGAAAGTCCATAACTGTAGGGAGTAAAAGTAAAGGAAACATAAAAACAAGGGCCGCAACGTATATGTGTCATGGGAATTCAAACACTGACCTTTTAATGTACGCCCATGATCATAAGACCCATTGTGTAGAATATTAGGACAAAAAACGAGATCTATCATCTGATTCAAAACACCAATGCATTTTGGCTAGGAGAAATGGGTGAGGTTACATTTTCCATTGGGTGCAAATAATGGTACACTACACCCTAAATGATGCTTAGTACGAATTAGCATAGTAATAAACATGAAAAAGCTGATGAAATAGCCTGCTATCAATGTCCTCACAACATCATGTCCTAATCAGGACATAGCAACCCACCATTTGTTTGGCAGAAAATGCAGGGTTGCATGTGGGTTCAAAACTTTCGGTAGCTCTAAAATTTCATGCCCAAGCCCTGCATAGAGTGGTGTATACTACCCAGGCCCGTTTATAGCTCTTGTGGCCCAACCAAGCGACTCTTGGAGAATGGGCTTTCATTGAGAACATATTTGCACGACTTAGGCCCTGTTTGGCAATATTGTTTCCAAAAAGCATTTTTAAGAGTACAATATTGGGTGAGAAATAATTTCCATTGAATAATTTGGCCATTTACAGATGAAAATGGTGTGTGCTGTGGAGAAGTAGCTTGGGGCTGCTTCTTTACTTTCAGTTAAAGTTGGCTAAGTCCTTAGTTGATAAGGGCTTCTCAACAAATATTTTATATTAAAAAAGTGCGCTTTTGGACTCAACTTTGCCAAACAGGGCCTAAAGCAAGAAGCTGTTTGACAACTTCAAGGATTTTCCCACTTGGAACATTTGATGGTATTTCAAGGACGGCAATTGTCAGGTCCAAGCAGGTTGAACCGGTTTCTCCCATATGCTAGGGCAGTGGATGTTGTTGAACTCAAAAATCTCGGTTTCTCCCATATGCTAGGGCTACATCGACCTATATTGCTTGGACCCCATTGCAGTTACAGCCAATTGTGTAACATAACATCAATCACCTGCACTTTGCCTGCACAAAACTGCCTGTTATATATTATTATCCGAACCATTTTGACATTATGGCACAAAACATGTGGAAAGAAAGAATCATAGTTATTATTATTTAATATTTTAATTCAAAAAAATGTGTGACCCAAGAACCTAAGTTATAAATTATAACAAATTTGCAACTAGGCATTTTCTTTTAGTTAGACATAAAATACGTAGTTGTTTAAAAAGAAAAATAGTTGCCAGAAATAGTTAATATTTTCCTTAAAAATTCGGGCCCAATAGTGTTGAACCACGACCCTAAATTCAAACTAAAGAATCTGGCAGACCAACTAACATGGTTATAAACAATAATAAATCGGCCACTAGCCACTATTCTTTGCAGTAAATAAGATTAGTTTCTTGCTTAAGAAGGAAAAGTTAGAAGTATTTAATATTTTTGCTGAAAATTAAAAATGAGGCAGCTGGCAATCCGGGTATTATACTTATAGACAGGTTTTAAATATCACCTATATTCGATTCATATTAGATCCCCCTCCCTCAAACCAATTCAATAATATCTAGCAAATATTTATACCATATAATCATGTTAGCCGATAGATATCCAATATGAGTAAATTTTTTAATTACATATATATATAATATGAAAAGGGTTTGACTGACACATATATGATAATCAGATAATTAAGATCATCCCAGTATACCCGATATGTATCGGCTTTAAATTGCTCATAGACTCATTAAAAAATATTGGTGGATGGGTAGGAGGAGTACCACCAAATATCTTTGATGGTGCTTATAAGCACCATGCTATATAAATCTATTGTATCTTGTCTTATAGCTCTGTATTCTAAGTCCTAACATTGGTTGCTTTTTTATCTCCCTATACCTTTTCAAAGTTCAAACAGCTTAAGTTATTACTTTTCTCTAATCAAGGAAGCCTTCTAAAAAATAACATTAGATATGATTTCACCATAATTAAGTGAATGCTTATTGATGTTGTCTAATCTCATGAAAATATAAATAAGGGAGCTGTTACTTGCACACCATTTTAAAGCGATTGCACTCAATTAACCAAAATTTGTCCTCACGCATGTTTCTTGTGATTGCATTAATTTATTTATTTTTAAATTACACCTTCATTTTTATGCCCCACTACTCTCTCTCTCCCTCTCTCTATACATTGATTCTCTCTCTCTCTATCCACCAATGATCTCTCCACCGATTTTCTCTCTATATGCCAATTTTCTCTCTCTCTCTCTCTCTCTCTCTCTCTCTCTCTCTCTCTCTCTATATATATATATATATATCTCGTTACTCCACTCTCTCTTTCACCGTTCTCTCTCTACATGATACTCCCTCTGTTTTCTGTAACTTGTTTGTCTCCAAATATCTTGACCATTGGTCGTACACTAATGATCATAAAAAACATTGGTCATAGTGTCACTCATGTGTTGAGAATTCATATTCATTATTAACACTTCATTGTGCATAGAGATTTACAGTTAATGGGAGTTTGATCGTTAGTGTAGATTAAGGTATCAAAACTCGGCCGATACCAATACGTATTGGCATTTCGGCAAACCGATACGTATCAGTTCTGCAACTTGGTTTGCCGATATGTGTTGGTTTGAGCTGAGTTTTGGAGGGTTTTTTTTTTTTTTTGTAATAAAATAGGCCAATAGGTATCGGTATCGGTCGATATGTATCAGCCGATTTGTATCGATACTCCATGGACCGATACCTGATACCAATTCTTAGTTTGACACCTTGATGTAGATGCAACATCGAACTTGAGCATAAGCATGGTTAGATTACCCTAAACATCTTCTACGTGGCTATGTGAAACATAGCATTTGGCTCTGAATCTATAATGGTTGTAATCATAGTGATCAAATTCACCAACTTTTCTAAAAAAATATACAAATTTAAAAAAAACGAATAAATTCCGAATTTCTGAATAAAATCCGAACTTTCTAAATAATTAGCAAATTTCATGAATTATATATTTATATGTGAATTTTATCACTTTTCCCAGATTTGGCCCAATTTTGGTCAAGCAAAATTATTTTTTTTAAAAATGAATAAATTCTGAATTTCCGAATAAAATCCGAACTTTCTAAATAATTTGCGAATTTCATGAATTATATATTTATATGTGAATTTTATCACTTTTCCCAGATTTGGCCCAATTTTGGTCAAGCAAAATTATTTTTTATAAATTTTTATTAATATATTTCATAATCTTTCTTTTTTATTTTCCCCAAAATTTTCTGAATTTTTCGAAGTCGATGTATCTCTGAACTGCGACTTGGTTACCATGGTTGTGATGCTTCCTTGACTTTGTGATCCAATGGCAACCTCACAAGGAAAGCGTAAGCATTGCAATCAGAACCTCTCATTGAGAGCAGCAGATGATAGGATTGTCAGTGCTGGATAGACATATGAAAATGATATCAACGACCATGGTTCAAAATTTCGACCGATGACTCAAGTTATCAGTCAAATCATTTCGGTTTCGGTCCCCACCGAAACGATAATTTGAAGTGAAATTTCAGTCCAAATATATATGGAGGGGAAATTATTGGCCGAAATTTCGGTTCAAATTCAATTTTTCGGTCGAAATTTTGATTCAAATTTTTGATTTCGGTCATGCCCGAAACTGAAAATAAAACCGCTATTTTGATCCTTGTCAACGACCATTAGACTCCCATTTGAGTAAATGCACAAAAATTCTAAATAACCTCTAAAAGCTCCCGTCATTGTTGGTGTTATA